>OY390718.1:1765132-2365132 GCA_959613365.1 Balanococcus diminutus
GAGGGTCCAATTGAAATTTTTATAATAACCAAAATTATTTCTGAGATCTTGATCTACATCTTTTATTTGAAAATTTTTTCAATTGAAACCCTCCCTCCTACCTAATTTTCAATAATGAGTATCCATGCATTAATATGAAAAATTGAAGAGGAGGGAGGGTTCCAATTGAAAAAATTTTCAAATAAAAGATGTAGATTAAGATCTCAGAAATAATATTGGTTATTATAAGAATTTCTATTGAACCCTCCCCTCCCCTCTAATTTCGCATATCAGTACGAAGACACTCAATATAGAAAAATGGGGGGAGGGAGGGGTTAAATTGAAAAATTTTTCAAACAAAAGTTGTAGATTGGGATCCTAGTAATAATTTTGATTATTATTAGAATTTCAATTGGACCCTCCCCACCCCTCTAATTTCGCATATCAGTACGAACTACGAAGACACTCGATTAACACTCGATATTGAAAAATGGTGGGGGAGGGGTTGAATTGAAAAAATTTTCAAACAAAAGTTGTAGATTAAAATCTTAAAAATAAGTTTGATAATTATAAAAATTTCGATTGGACCCCTCGCTCCTCTCTAATTTCGTGTATTGGGCGTTTAAATATAGTTTTGGGCTTAAAAATTCAGCTCAATTCCAACCGCGCGCCGCAGTGCAAACTAGGAGCTAGTAAAAAAAAGAAATCGGTTTTTGGAAATTTTAGTTTTTAGGTTCTGGGTTTACATCACTGTGAAATTGAAAAAATTTCTTCAGTATGATTTTGACGGTTGAAGCGACCAGTTGATTAGGAACACTGGAACGATATTTTTACCACACCTTTTTTTTTGTTTGTTTGTTTACGTCACCCTGAAATTTAGAAAAATATCTTCAGTGTTCAGTATGATTTTGGTGGTTGAAGCGACCGGTTCTTTTTTACCAAAGTTCATATTATCATGTTAGTGATGTTTGGGTGTTTCGCGTTTTTTAATTTTGTTCAATCTAGTGTAATTTGTTTGTTTCGCGATTTTTTATAATTTTTACGTATTTTAAATTTCGTGGTGTTTCCTGTTGAAGTGTCGACTCGTTTCGATATTGCTGATAAGGTAATGATAAACAAATTTCCTATTATGTATAAATAGATATATGGCCATTTAAAAAAAATATTTTAGTTGCAAATCCAGATGAAATTTGTCTTTCAACCAAAACTTACGAGATCACCCTCACATATGATATTTGAAAAAAGTAGATAACTGTCAATTTCTTCTCAGGCACAGAAGGGTCAACTACCTTTTTTATTTGATAGTAGGTACAATTATTATTTTTTAATAAATATCCCCTTTCAGTATCATTTGTTCTCGTTTTAACATAAATCTGATTTAATGAATTGACTTTATTAAGTAATTTCTGGAATTTTTTTTAGAAGTTCTATGGTGAAATCTGTGTATAGGTACTTGGTAAAAAGTGATTTTTATTTTTTGATAGAGTTGGCTGGGTGTGAGAAATTCAAAAAATCTCAATTTTTGCGAAAAGCGGAGAGCGAGATCAATTTTAAGGATTTTTCCTAGTAAGCTTCTTGTTGCGTGGTAGATTCAACAGTTGACACTATTCTGGGTAGTTATAAAAATGTCATCGTTCAAACAAAGTAGGTGACCAAATCAACACGTATTTCATTTTTGATAATTTTCGATCAAATAATACAGTTACATTGAAGATAGATAAGCTATGTACCTACGCATTTAAATTTATATATTAGATAAATAAAATCGAATCAAGTAACAAGAAAACCTCGAATATATTTCGATAAAGGTACATTTGAATGGAAAGGAACGTCTTCAAAGACATCTCCCTTGCCATTGACGCTTTCGAACATCATCTTCACCACCATAAACCTCCGGTCGACATCCAGGCGAATCTGGGATAATCGATGTACTCGTAATCGGGCGCGGGCACATAGTGTATTTTAATAAAGCACGGCTTCGATACGGGAGGCACAATATGAATGTACAAATCGTAAAAATCGAAAATCACTTCGATAGGTCTGACCGTATCTTCTTTATACACTCTGCAATAGAACGGCTTCTCGGTGGTGAAATTTTTATTATCGTAATGAAACAGAGCTACCCAAGAGTCTCGGAAATTCTCCACCGATTCGGAATCCTTGATGGTCATTTCGTAAAACGTGCTCGTTTCGTTCGCCTCCAACGTGATTCCTCTGTGGACATCGTGATGGTTTTCCCAATTATCGAAGATGATCGTGTGTCGTATCTTGTAGACGAACGTCTTGATGGGGCTTTTGTTCCACATATAGAATCGATGCTTGATGTAATCCTGCTCGAACCATAGTTTTTCTTCGGCTAATAGCTGACAGCACAGCTGCGCCAATACGATACCGCACAATATGAACTTGGCGTTGAACATGATGGAAAATTATATTTTTAGTAAAACTCGAAAGGCGCAGGAGATGACTTGCGACGATGAACACTGCATACCGAGGTATGTGGATGCGAATCATGGGCGTCTTTGGCTTCAAATATCCGGCTCCGATTTCAATTTGGATCGCGTGATCGATAAGTGCGCAGATAATCGAAATATTTATATTATGATGTGTATCGTATCGTATCGTATCGAAAGAGCTCTAAAAGTTTTTACGCAGCGAGCCAAAGTTCAAATACGTGGAATTCTTGGAGAGGTACGCTGTTGCAGATTGTGCGGAGTATTCATCTATTAGGAATCTCGTAGTAATTAGTTCTGATCTGAAGTGAGACGAATGTAATTTAATCGAGATTTTTCAATCAGCTATGAGTTTATTTGGTAATTTAATGATTAGCTTTGAATTCCATGTGTAAGAGTTCAGTGAAAAGGTTGTTTATAAGACGATCGGCTATTTTTACGGAGAGCCTTGCTGCTTCATTTGCTCACCTTGAATTTTTTACCAAGTCCAGTTCTACATAAATACTTTATTTTCAAAATTGGAAGGAAGGGAGGGAGGGGTCCAATCGAAATTTTTGTTATAACCAAAATTATTCCTAGTACTTCAAGCTACAACTTTTGTTTGAAAATTTTTTCAATTGGGCCCCTTACCTCCCCCTGTTTTTAATAATGTATTTGAATGAGTTGAATTATCCAAAATTGGAGGGGAGGGAGGGGTCCAATCGCAATTTCTGTCATAACCAAAAGTATTAGTGGAACTTCAAGTAACAACTTTTGTTTGAAAACTTTTTCAATTGAGCCCCTCTCTCTTCATTTATTTTGCATAACACTCCCAAAATACTAATTAAAAATTGAAGGGGGAAGGGGAAAGGGTCCAATTGAAAAAATTTTGCAACAAAGTTGTAGCTCAAAATTTTAGAAAAAATTTTGGTTATGACAAAAATTTCGATTGAACCTCTCCTCCAATTTTGGATAATCCAACTAATTCAAATACATTATTAAAAACAGGGGGGAGGCAAGGGGCTCGATTGAAAAAATTTTCAAACAAAAGTTGTAGCTTGAAGTACTAGGAATAATTTTGGTTATGACAAAAATTTCAATCGGACCCCTCCTTCCATACCAATTTTGAGTAATATAACTTATTCACACTTATTCAAAATGCATAATTAAAAACTGTGGGGAGGTAAGGGGCCCAATTAAAAAAAAATTCAAACAAAAGTTGTAGCCTGAAGTTTTACAAATACTTTTAGTTATTACAAAAATTTCGATTGGACACCGCCCTCCCTTCCAATTTTGAATATGAAGTATTTATGTAGACTTGGTAAAAAAATCAAGGTGAGCAAATGAATCAGCAAGGGCTCTCCGTAAAAATAGCTGATCATGTTGATACGTTGTTGGTAGATAATTCTACTTATTGATTCAACGATTGAGCGAGGTACTCCCAATATTAAGAGTAAAACCAGAACAAATTACCCAGAATCGATCAAAGGATGACAAATTAAATATTTAGATATACGATTTAATTGATAAAAGTATGTACAGAAGGATACTGATATTTAGACCTATCAAACGTGCTTCTCCTCACATCGTTAGACCCACCATCGTTGTCCCGGAGTATGCCAAAACATTTGCACGTAGTCTTTATAATCGTAATCTTTCTCCGGATTATGTTCTACCCCAACGGAACAATTTGGCGACTCGGGTGGCACAATGCGAAACTGCATATTATACATATCAAAAACTACCAAAATAGGATCGCGAAGATCTTTGTCGATGACGCGACAGAAAAATGGCGTCGTCGTCAACGTATAGTTCTTATCGTCGTACAACAAATGAGCAAACCATTCGTCTTTGTAGCTTTCTTCGGCCGGAGGAGCATTTTTGATGTACATTCTGTAAAACGTACTCGTCTGGTTGGGCTCGAAATCGATCTTTTTGAAAATATCGTGATAGCCTTCCATATTATTGTGCATGATGGTGTGACGTATTCTGTGAACGTGCAACTTTCTCGGACTGTGGTTGTGCACGTAGAATCGATGGGTATTCAGGTCCATCATGCTGATTTTTGACTCGACCTTATCACCGAACAGATATAAAGGCGCGAGGAACACCAGCCAAACGAAAATCATGATAAAGTTTGTTCGAATCTGACTACGAGGGGGGTACGAATCGAACTTACCGAGTGGCTCATTTTCTGAATACTCGAAGCCAGCGTTGAAAGAGTGAAATTGATTTACTAATGAAAGTTTTTATCGAAAAGAATTTTACATTCTATCTAATCTACAAAATGAAGGTACCCACGTCAAGGGTGATGAACTGCTAGAAATTAAACGATTGAATCCCCGCAGTACTGATTTTTTAGCACCATCAAAAATTTGCCAAGTTCAATACTGTATAGATGCGTAAATTCAAAATTGGGAGGACAGGGAGGGGCCCAATCACAATTTTTGAGACTTCAAATTACAGCTTTTGTTTGAAATTATTTTCAATTGGACCCCTACCTTCGCCAGTTTTTAATAATATAAGTATACCTATCTAAAGTGATCCAAGTCCTATTATGCTAAATTTGGAGGGAGGGGAGGGTCTAATTGAAAATTTTATAATAACTGAAATTACTTGTAGGACCTCAATCTACAACTTTTGTCTGAAAAATTTTTCAATTGGGCGCCTTCCTCAGTTTTGAAAAAGCACCTGCCTGACACATTGGCGCATCCAAGAGGGCAACTAGCGAGCTAAATCCCCCCCCCCCCCCCCCCCATCAAACTGAGCCCACTCCTCAAAATTTTTTTTTTTAAATTTCAGAAAGCATTTTTGAAGCTTTTTGTGCAGTGAGAGTGAAATAGCACAAATAAATCGTATTTTTGTTAAAAAACAAAATTTTCAATTTTTGTTGAAAAACTAAATTATCAATTTTTCTTGAAAAACAGAATTTTCCATTTTTGCTGAAAAACTAAATTTTCAATTTTTGTTTAAGAAAATGAGATTATCAATTTTTCTTGAAAAACAGAATTTTCCATTTTTGCTGAAAAACTAAATTTTCAATTTTTGTTTAAGAAAATGAGATTTTATATTTTTGTTGAAAAAACAGAATATCCAATTTTTGTTTAAAAACTTAATTTTTAATTTTTGTTTAAAAAAAATGAGATTTTCAATTTTTGTTGAAAAACTAATTTTTTAATTTTCATTAGAAGACAAAGAACCTCAATTTTTGTTTAAAAATTAAATTTTTAATTTTTGTTTAAAAATGAGATTTTCAATTATTTTTGTTGAAAAAACAGAATTTTTAATTTTTGTTGAAAATCTAAATTTTTCAATTTTTGTTTTTTTTAAAAAAATGAGATTTTCAATTTTTGTTGAAAAAACAGAATTTTCAATTTTTGTTGAAAAACTAAATTTTCAATTTTTGTTTAAAAAATGAGATTTTCAATTTTTGTTTAAAAAAATGAGATTTTCAATTTTTGTTTCAATTTTTGTTAAAAATGATATTTTTAATTTTTAAAAAATGATTTTCAATTTTTAAAAAATGATATTTTCAATTTTTGTTGAAAAAACAGAATTTTTAATTTTTGTTGAAAACTAAATTTTTAATTTTTCTTAGAAGAAAAAGAACCTCGATTTTTTTTTGAAAAAACAGAATTTCCAATTTTGGTTGAAAAACTGAATTTTCAATTTTTGTTAAAAACTTGATATTTTCAATTTTTGTTTAATAAAATGAATTTTCAATTTTTGTTAAAAAAACAGAATTTTTAATTTTTGTTGAAAAACTAAATTTTTAATCTTTGTTAAGATATGAAATTTTCATTTTTCGTTGAAAAACTTTAATATTCAGTTTTGTTAGAAGTCTTTAAAAAAATTTTGCAAAAAAATTTTCAACGTTTTTTGAAAAAAAGTTAATGCAAAATTTTCTTATTTTTGTTAAAAAACTGATATCTACCTACTCTCCTATTATTTATTTATTTTTTTTTTTAAATAAAATTTCCAAAGTCTTATTTGCAAAAAAAAAAAAAAATCAATTTTTGTTGATAATTTTTTGATTCTACATAAGTAAGTATAAAATAAAATACAGCCCATGAAAATAGGTAGGTATCAAGAGTAGTTTTAGCTGCTACATTTTTTATTTCAAAATTTTTTCAAATTAGCCTCTTCCTGTCTCACTAGGTATTTTATTTTTTAATTAGTATCTTCAGAGTGTTATGCAAAATCGGTGGGTAGGGAGGGGTTCAATTGGAAAAATTTTCAGACGAAAGTTGTAGCTTGAATTCCTAGTTGAGAAACTAAGATGGGAACTTACCTATACTTATCTGTTTGCTCATTTTACCACTATTTTCATTTTCATAAGAAAACGAGATTAAATTTGGGATGATTTTAAAAAAATTTATTAGGCACTAAACAACATGGAACTTAATCAGACTATCAAATAGTTATAATTATAGTTGAAAAAGATTACTTAAGAATAGATAATTATTCGTAAAATAGATCTGTTGCTTTGGCATTATCTAATTTTCGTCCTTATTCTTATTGGCACACTTGTTTTTGTAGATTAACTTCTGCCACCATTTCCTGGTATCCTTACACGGTGTTAACACTTTCCTCGTCGGGAATGGTAAATGATCCCTAACTCGCTTATTTGCTTCTGTGTCACTTTCACTTCCAGCAAGAGGAGGACTCCAATAAACAATCTGTCTGGTTTCAGTAGTTTTCTTGGCGATCATTTTGGTGGTCATTGTGGAAGTTGTCTCGACTAGTTCGGGGAAACGTTCTCTAAACAGATCTCTCAAAGACTGGGTGACTGCTTCGCGTACGAAATCTTGCAAAATGTATTTGGTGAAGTCGAGAATCTTGGGGCAATTTTTATCATGTCTGTGAATACTGATTTGGCCGAGATTTATTTGCAAATCTCTCAAGTTCCAAGACTCGGAAAACACCACCTTAGCGATGAAATCTATTTCTTCGATGACGAAAGTAAACGAGTAATTATCGACGGAAGAGTCGCAGCTGTTACCTTTGAAGTAGCACCAGTCGCATTGGCCTTGGATGTGATTGGCCTGCGTAGATACGAGGAAACTGTTCGGCGAATCGCTTTTCATGGCGATTACCTTGCCATCTGTGAAGTTGTCTAGTCTTCTGAGTATCATAGGCCCCAGTTGTAGGTTGGAAGAGTGGTATTTCTTTACGACAATGTTGCTAATTACGTAAAGATTTTCAGATGGGCTCGATAAAGATGAACAAATCGATAAAAAGGGAAAAGTTGAGATGAAAGTCTCGATCCTCGCCAATATTTTCGAGTGGTCCATTTCTTTCAATATATACTTTTTGCAATCTTTGAACCACTGAGCCGAAGTTGCCCATATGTCGTTTTGATAGTCGGACGGGTCATTAAGATCCATCTGCGAAAAAAAAAGGTACCATTAATTTAACCCAAGTTACAGTGCTTAGGTAGGCATTGGTAGTAGGTAAAGGATAGATTTTTTTTTACCTTTCCATTGGTGTAGACGAGGTCGCCGTGTTGTTTCAATAAGTTCATATTGTCTTTATCGCGGATTTCCAAAGCATTGGCGATTTTATACAATAATCTACCTCCAGTTTGTATGTACGTGACACTGGACGTTTTATTTGTGCCCATAACGTGGTAGTCGCTTTTAAAATTCATGTTTTCTGGTAACATATTCAGCTGAATCTAAAAAAAAAGAGGGCAACATTCGATGAAATAGGCAGGGCCGGCGAAAGCGAGGTGGGGCCGCAGGACAAAAAAATTTGGGGTCCCTTTTTTTCTAAAAAAAACACCTATTTTTTTTATTTTATTGAAAAAATAATTAAGAAATTGAGACCTGTTCAAAAAAATTCTTTGCTAAATTTCCAAAAAAAAAAAAAATAATAATAATAAAAGGTTCTCAAAGGAATTCAAAAAAAAAACCTAATGTAAAGTAATTGACTAAATTAAAAAAAAAAAAAAAAATCAAAAAAACTTCCAAGAAATTATTCCCTGGACAAATTTTTCAACTTGGAAAAATGAAAAAAAAATTACCAAAATTTGAAAAATGAACTTCTTTAATGGATTAAAAAAAATCGTTTTCTAAGGTAGATATTAGAAAAAAAAATTATAAATAAGGAATTGAATACCTAAATTAAAAAAAAAAAAAAAAAAAAAAAAACTTGTTTCTGTACAGAAGTTGAACAAATTAAAAAAATTAAAAAGTTTTTCAATTAAAACAAAAATAAAAAAAAATTGAAAAAATTCTTTCATCCGAAATTCAAAAAATAAATAAATGTTTTTTTCACTGAATTTGAAAAAAAGTGGTTCTCAGAAATTTGAAAAAATTTTAAATGCAAAGAGATTAGGTACCTAAATTTTGAAAGAAACCTGATTTTAAAAAAAAATTAAAAATTTTTTTGGGAAAAGAAATTTAAAAAAATTGAAGGGAAATTTGAGAAATTGAGAACTCTTCAAAAAAAAATCTCTGCTGAATTTCCAAAAAATAAATAAAATAAAATGAAGTTCTCAAAGGAATTTTAAAAATTTTTTAAATAAAAAGACGATGAACAAAAGAAATATTCAAAAAAATGTTTTTTCACGAAATTTGGAAAAAAAACCTCGCAGAAATTAAAAAAAATCGAAAATTAAAGAAAGATCGAAAAAAAACGTTTACGTAGCCGAAATTCAATTTGTTTGTTGATTTTTTTCCAATTCTATTGAGAAATTTTTTTTCAAATTCACTTTAAAATATTATTTTTTAATTATGTGGGACTGTGGTAGTGTGGTCGCGTTGTTTAGATTGAGTTGAGACCACGTTCACCGCTCGAATGGTTCGAAATTTAGAATTTTTTATTTTTTTTATGTTATGAAATACTTGGGCCCCAAAGAAATTTCGTAATTTTACCCTAAGAGCCAAATGAGGTGAGGGGGGAAAATCCGGAGTCTCGTCGGAGAAAACTCCGGCCCCAGGACTTGTGTCCCCCTTGTCCCCACCTCTCGCCGGGGTTGGAAATAGGTACCTACTTAATTTTTCCTTCAGGTAGACGAGTAACTCGGGTTTTCAAAAAAAAAAAACTCACCTCAATGCGTCGAGAAGTACAGGTGAAATTATTATAAAACGTTGTAACATTCTCGAACGAAGGTGCACTGGACACGTGGATATTAGTGAAATTCGTCGCACTTTCATCATTTGGGCCGAAATTAACGACTTGGTGCTCAATTTTCAAATTCTCGATATATTCTGTAAAATTGAACGGCTCTCCGATGGGCTGGACGTTGTATTTATTGGACGACAGATTGAGCAATCTTTCCAAAACGAAGAAATTACTACTTTTCTGCAGAGATTGCTGGGCAATGATTTCCGCCACGATTGATTTGCGCTGTTTGTAATTTTCACTGGCTTTGGTCTCTTTCTCTTTCGCCATTGTTATTTCAATGCTATTGTCATTCGTTATCGTTGGTCTTGCAGTCGTCGTAGTGGATGCAGTGATTAAAGTATCGCCATTTGGACCGGATGGGGTTCCAGTTGGGTCAGGTGACGAGGTTGAGGTGTTCTTTGGATCT
This sequence comes from Balanococcus diminutus, assembly GCA_959613365.1. Classification (NCBI taxonomy): domain Eukaryota; kingdom Metazoa; phylum Arthropoda; class Insecta; order Hemiptera; family Pseudococcidae; genus Balanococcus; species Balanococcus diminutus. The sequence continues at coordinate 1,775,081 of OY390718.1, forward strand.
GATGAGTTTTTTGTTGATGTATCGGTTAGATTCTTTGGCGCAGGTGGCTGGTTTGCTTTGTTCGCATTCTCTTGATCACCAACTGCATTCCTGCAGTGAAAATCTGTAATTCACGAAGAAATACGTATTTCATACTTATTGGGTAAATTAAAATCACATCAGTACCTATTTATTCGATACGAAAAAAAACAAGAAAATTGGTAGGTACCACCAAGGTACCAGTACCTACTAAATTCAACCCTTTCTATAATAATTTTAAACGTTAAAAATTGAGAAAAATAATTTTAAAAAATTTCGCTTACCAATAACCAATAAAAAAACGATGGAGTGCATAACGTTCATTTTGCAAAATATTGAATTCATCTCAGCCAACTTCCAAGCACGAAACAAGAATGAATATTTCGCGATCTCGACGCTGTATAAATATGGTCGATGGGATGACAAATGAAATCATTTCGATAAAAATATTACCGGAAAATTTTTCAAAAGATGTTTGTTATGTTGGGTTTTCTTCGCTAGAAGTGCTCGCGATTTCTAAACGTTCTAATTTCATTATCGATTTAGTCGAACTGCGGTACGTGTATTGAAAATTTCTTTCGCGATCTTTCTTCGGATCATTAATTTACAAATACTCGTTAGATAAAAATATTCTCATTTTAAAATTGAGTAAGAGCTATAATGTTGTTGATTCTGGGAAAGTTCTCTCTTGACTTGTATTTTGAAATTTTATTGAAATCTAAGAAAAGGACGAATACACCCTTGACCCAAAAGTATTTCCTTGTTTTGGAAAGTTATTATACTTGGCCCCATAATTAAAATGTAGAAAGTCAAACCCTACAAATGAAAATTAGCAAACATAAAAATTACTTCTCTCACTGAGATAACAACAAAACAGGGGTTCAAAAAAAGATTTTCTATTTTTGAAAAGTACATAATTTTTCCATGTGACACATGAATAAAAGCAGGGCTATTTTTGAGTTTTTTTTTTTAATTTATTTTTTTAATCAAAAAAATCAAATCAAAGTACCAGTGTGTGTAATTTGATGAATTTGAAATCAAGATTTTCAAAATTGTCTTTCAAATTAGATAACTTAAAAATTTGTATGATCGGAAAGTTTGAAAATTTGATCACAGTCCTGTTTTCATTTTTTGCGATATATTGAGTAAAAAAAATTCTCAAAAAACGACTCAAAGAAACCATGTACTTGGCAAAAGTACGAGTCGTAGGTTGATCCTCCAAAAAAAACAAGATGGAGGCGGTTTTCGTCCAAGTCGAGGTCGCTCGTCTCAGATCCGGTGTCGGTTTTGACATCCGAGCCATCGTGGTTGAGATATTCGCCTCAAAAATTGGTAGAAAATTGCATAAATTTCCAAAAATGAGCCCAGAATAAAACCGACTCAAAATTTGAACAGAACGACCCAAAATTAGTCAAAATGCACACCACTTTCGATTTTTTCAGTTAAAATGATTTTCCTGAAAAAATAGCTCGAAAAAAGCGTGTAAGCAGCGAAATGACGAGTCGTACGATCGAACCGATGGTGCCAATCGATTCGCCAGGTCAAAATACCCCCATCTGTATATGTCTCGTGTGAAAATCTGATAAAAAAATTGTTTTGCCCAAAAAAATCATAAGGGGTTAGTTTACGTTTTTTGGCGATTTTTTGAGCCTCCAAAAAAATCGAGATAAGGGTATTTTGGGACTAATTCGACCCCGACCGACTCAGATCCCGTGTCGGTTTTGCCATCCGGCGCACCGTTGTCGAGATATTCGCCTGAAAAGTCTTCAAAAAATTCCAAAAATTCCAAAAATGAGTGCAGAACAAAACCGACTGCAAAACTGAACAGCACGACGCAAAATTAGTCGAAAAGCACACTTCGTTCAATTTTTTGAGTTAAAATGAATTTTCTCAAAAAACGACTCAAAAAACGCGTGTACGCAGGGGAAGTACGGCTCGTACGGCCGAACCGATGGCGCCAATCGATTCGCCAGGTCAAAATACCCCCATCTGCATATGTCGCGCGTCAAAATCTGACAAAAAATTTTTTTGCCCAAAAAAATCATAAGGGGTTAGTTCACGTTTTTTGGCGATTTTTTGAGCCTCCAAAAAAATCGAGATAGGTATGGTTTTCGACTAATTCGGCCAAGCCCGACTCAGTGCCGGCGTCGGTTTTGCGATGCGGCGCGCCGTTGTCGAGATGTTTGCCCAAAAAGTCGTAAAAAAATTCCAAATATTCCAAAAATGAGCGTAGAACGAAACCGACTGCAAATATGAGCAGAACAGCCCAAAATTAGCCGAAAAGCACACCTCGTTCAATTTTTTCACTTGAAATGAATTTTGCTAAAAAAAAAAATCAAAAAAAGCTTGTACGCAGGAAAAGTACGGCTCGTACGGCCAAACCGATGGCGCCAATCGATTCGCCAGGTCGAAATACCCCCATCTGCACAGGGAGTGGCTAAATCCACAATAAGTAATCACATCGTAAGGGCAATGTCGTTCTTTTTTATTCATCTTCTTCATTTTTTTATACAAGTTTTTTTTTCAAAGTTCAACCAAATTTTTTGCAAGCTTTCCTCTGAAAACTGTAATGTTTTATTTAAAACAAATCTTTCTTTCACAAAATGCTCGAAATGTTTTTTCTTTTTGGTAGGATGCTGCATTTTATATATTTTTTATGCTATGATTTTTTAATTTTTTAACGAATTTATGTAGGTACTTGAAAAAAATTAAAATTTTAGTAAATTCGAAGAAAAAAAATTGAAACAATTTTAATTTTTTGAATGAAAATTGGAATTGACTTGAAATTTTTTTAGAAACTACTCAATTAGAAGACATTAATGTTGATGTAAATTATTAGAAAAATTCAAATGAGAAGTTAAATTCTGTTGCTAGTTAGGAGATGAAATAGGAATATTTTGATGACCAATCATTTCAGAATGAAATAAAATTGGCAATAAAATTAACAATTTTATTGGAAAATTGGGGGGGGGGGGGAAGAGGAGATGAACAATTATTTTCTTGAAGAAAATATAAATAAAAAGGTCGGGAAGAATTTCGATAGAAAACTCAAAAATTTAGTAAACTTGATAAAAAATAAAAAATTTACTTGAAAAAAATTTCAAAAGAAAAATTTGAAAAGAATGGTAGAGATTTTGAAGCATTTCGATGAGAAAATTTGATGAAAAATATTTAAAAATCTAAATGAAAATTTAAACACAAATTTAATTAACAATATTCATTAAAAGAAATTTTTAAATGAATTTGTAAAAATTATTGGCAAGTTTGAATGAAAAAAATTGGAAAATTAAAAAAACGTTTCAACATTGTATTGTTGCTAATCAGTTCAAAATTGACTAGAATTCCAAAGTTTGATTCAACCTTGAAATTTCCCATTTCTCAATTTTAATGAATGTTCGAAATTACTTCAATTTCAACGTGTATCTATTATACTTGAATTTTAAAAATTTGATTAATTTTAAGATTTGGGGAAATTTTAAAAATTTGGTTAAAAAATTTGTTGTCAAAAAATACGTCTTTGCCAGAAAAATATTTTTTGAAGATTTTTCAAAGATTTTTTGTCAAAAAAATAATTTTCGAAGATTTTTTCATCAGCAATGTTTTTTAGTCAAATTTTTTTTCAATTTCTTGTCAAAAAAAATTTCTTTGACGATTTTGTCAAAAAAGTATTTTTTAAAGATTTTTCAAAGATTATTTTCCGATTTTCCAAATTTTTTCATCAAAAATTTTTTTTAAACGATTTTTTAAAAATTTGTTAAGAAAATATTTTCCAATTTTCCAAGATTTTTCCATCAGAAATTTTTTTTAGTAAAAATTTTTTTCAATTTCTTGTTAAAAATTTTTTTGACGACTTTTTGCCAAAAAAATATTTTTTAAAGGCTTCTGTTCAAAGATTTTTTGGAAATTTTTTTGGTCAATTTTTTTCAATTTCTTTTCAAAAAATTTTTTGACAATTTTTTGTCAAAAAAATATTTTTTGGAGGCTTCTGGTCAAAGATTTTTTGGTCAATTTTTTTCAATTTCTTTTCAAAAAATTTTTTGACAATTTTTTGTCAAAAATTAATTTTTAGCAGCACAAAGTAATTTCAAACTGCACAGCTTTTTGTTTTGAAGCTCCGCCATGATATAAAATGCTGGAGTAATAATTTGAGATTGGGGGAAGCGGGGAAAAAATATAGTGGATGCGGAGTTGGAAATGGGAGGGGTAGAGAGAAGAAAGTAGGGAAAATGCCTTGTTTGTTGTTGTTTACTTTGGTCTCGGGTCAACTGTCAGTATGATTTTGATGCTCGAGGCGACCAGTTCTTCCTTTTGTGTTTTTACTTTTTTTTTTTTTCGCGTTGTTTTTGTGTTTGTACTTTCGTGTTGTAAATTACATACTTACTTATCTCTTTGTGCGGTTTCGCGTTTTTATAATATTTTTTTTCGTGGCGTTTTTTTTTCTTTCGTTTTTTTTCATCACACAACTAGTGTGGTTTCGCGTTTGAATTTTCTTTTGCGGTGTTCCTTATTTGAAGCTTCGCGTTTTTAATTAATTACATGGGAATTTGGTTAGTGCGTTTCCGTGTTTAACTATATTTTTTTTGTGGTGCTTTTTGTTTCGCGTATTTAATTAATTACGTGGAAATTGTATTAGTGCGTTTCCGTGTTTTTATTTATTTATTTTTTTGGTGGTGCTTTTTGTTTCGCGTGATTAATTAATTACGTGGAAATTATGTTAGTGCGTTTCCGTGTTTTAATTTTTTTTTGTGGTGCTTTTTGTTTCGCGTTTTTATTATTTATTTTCGACATGTTTTTTGTTTGAAGTGTGGAGTTGTAATTAATTACATAGTCCATTTCCGCGTTTTTATTTTTTTGTGTTTTTTGTTTCGCGTTTTTTTTTAATTCGTGATTTTTTTATGTGCGATATCGATTTATTCGGTTTGAGGTGTTTACTTCTGCAGATGATATGGTGAGTGAAATTTATTTTAGTAATTCAATCAGTGGTAATTTTTGTTTCTCTAATTTAGATGTTTTTTTCAAAAAAAATTTCCATCGCAGTGCGGCGTTAATTTTTTTTTAGACAGTCTTATTTTTTTTGGATAAATAAGTATATATTTTTTTAAAACTTTCAATTGTTTGAAATGAACAAATTAATTTAGTCTAATTTTTTTAATACCTACGTAAGGAAATCTAAAGTTTTTTTTAGACAATGTCTTATTTTTTTGGATAAATAAGTATATTATTTTCTTTAAAACTTTCAATTGTTTGATATGAAAAAATTAATAATTTTTTAATTAAAAAATTAATGCCTAAGTAATATGTTTTTTAAAAATCTTTCAATTGTTTGAAATATTAAAAAATTACAAATTAATACCTACCTAAGTAATTTTTTAATTTTTAATTTTTTGGTTTTTTGAGAAAAAAATTAATAAGTAGGTACCTATTCTTTTTTTGAGAGCGCAGGGTAAAAAAATCAGTCAATTTTCTCAATTGTTTGAAATGAACAAATTAATTTAGTCTAATTTTTTTAATACCTACGTAAGGAAATCTAAAGTTTTTTTTAGACAATGTCTTATTTTTTTGGATAAATAAGTATATTATTTTCTTTAAAACTTTCAATTGTTTGATATGAAAAAATTAATAATTTTTTAATTAAAAAATTAATGCCTAAGTAATATGTTTTTTAAAAATCTTTCAATTGTTTGAAATATTAAAAAATTACAAATTAATACCTACCTAAGTAATTTTTTAATTTTTAATTTTTTGGTTTTTTGAGAAAAAAATTAATAAGTAGGTACCTATTTTTTTTTTGAGAGCGCAGGGTAAAAAAATCAGTCAATTTTCTCAAAGAGAAAAAAAACAATTATTTTTAGGAGAATCATCTTGTACCTACCTACGTATTTTTTGGCTATACTTTTTTTATTTTTCAGGAGGAAATATTTCTCTAATTTCCGGAGATTTTTTTTTGGATAAAAAATTTACCACAGAAATAAACTTGAATTAAAAAAAGGATTTTTTTTCAAATTTTATTGTTTGAAATAAATTAATTTTTTTGAAAGTAGCTTTCAATTGTTTGAAATTAAAAAATTTATTTTGGGATAAAAAATTTACCATAGAAAAAACTTTCAAGTTGTAAAAAAACGGAAATTTTTCTCAATTGTTCGAAATGAAAAAATTTATACCTACCTATGTATTTTTTTGATGGGAGGGTAAAAATTTCTCAATTTTCTCAATAGAAGAGAATCTCATTTTTTAGGATTTGAAATTCGAGTAAATCTTTCAGTTTTTTAATACCTACAAAAAAATTTTATTTTATTTTCGAAATAAAAAATTCAAAAAAAAATGCTCAATTTTCTCAATAGAAGAGAATCTCATTTTTTAGGATTTGAAATAAAAAAATACTCGAGTAAATCTTTCAGTTTTTTAATACCTACAAAAAAATTTCATTTTATTTTCGAAATAAAAAATTCAAAAAAAAAAATGTTCATAATGAATTGATTTAAAAAAAGAAAAGAAAAATGTTTTGAAATGAAAAGTTTATAAGACAGTAATTTTTGAGAGAGGGTAATTTAAAAAAGGCATTGTTTGAAATAAATTGATTTTTTTTGGCAAATATGGATCTAACTTTTTTTGAAATGGAAAAATTTATAAAATTGTTCGAAATAGGTAAATTGATTTTTTTTTAAACAATGTACCTACCTACGTAGTTTGAAATGAAAAAAAATTATATTAGTAATTTTTTATTGAGAATAAATTTTTAATGAAAAAAAAAAGATTTTTTTAGGATTTGATTTTTAAAAAATACCTGAGGAATTCTTTCAGTTTTTTGAAAAGAAAAAGAAAATTAGATTTCAATTCTGGGAGAGGAGGGTAAAAAGTTGGTCAATTTTCTCAAGGGAATAAAAATCTCAATTTTTTAGGATTTGAAATAAAAAAATACGTTAGTAAATCTTTCAGTTTTTTGATGATAATAAGTAAGTACATAAAAAATCATTTAATTTTCGAAAATTAAAAAAATAACGTTATTTTTTTCGAAATTAAAAAGAAATTGTTTAAAATGAATCATTTTTTTTAAAAAGGTGTTTTGAAATGAAAAAATTCACTTATAAGTAATTTTTGAGAGAAAAAATTATTTAAAAAAAAACTTGATTGTTTGAAATGAATTGATTTTTTTTTGACAAATATTGTTTGAATTGTTTGAAATGAAAAAATTTATAAAATTGTTTGAAATAGATTTTTTTTTTTATGATAATATTTATAGGTAGGTAGTTTGAAATGGAAAAAAATTATATTAAGAAATTTTTAATGAAAAAAAATTCAATAAATTCAATATTTTTTTAGGATTTAAAATATGTACCGTATCTTTGTTTGAAATGAAAAAAATATATATAATTATATATTTGAGATAAGAAATTTTTAAGAGGAAAAACCTGAATTTTTTTAGGATTTTGAAATAGAAAATACGCAAAGAAAGATTTGTTTTTTGAAGTTTCTTTTTTTGAGATATAGCTTTCAATTGTAAAAAATTGGACACAATTTTCTCAAGAGAAAAAATCTCATTTTTTTAGGATTTGAAATGAAAAAATTCGTAAGGAAATCTTTCAAAATCAAAAAACTTGAAATTTCTTTTCGAAAATTATAAGAAACTTTAAAAGTGTTTGATAGGTACCTAGGTAGGTACATCATATTGATTGATTTTTTTATTTTTATTTTTTTTTTGAAAACGTCTTTAATATTAATCGATTGTTTTTTTGAGAATGTCTTTAAACTGTTTGAAATAAATTTTGTATTTCTGTAAAGACTCTCTCTTTGTAGTTGTATACAATGTGGTGGGGTGGGGCAGTAAAGTTTTCAGGTATTTCAGTGCCAGTGGTGAAAAATTTTTCAATCACATTTTTGAACCGTGTATTTACGGCGAACCGCTTATGCAATTTTATTAACGCTCGCATTTTGTTCAATATTGTTACAGATTTTGAAAAGGAATTCTTCTCCTATCAAGACATCAAGAGTTCTAAGTGCGAAGGTTGAGCATAACTTAGTGGGTACCTATGCCTGGATGTGGAACCAGCATATACCATTTTTAGGTGAGTATTTTAGTAGATAATTTCAATTACATAATTCAACAAAGTTCCTAGGTAGTTGTTGGCATTTCATTTGTTTAAGGGGTGGTCTTGTTTTAAATGGCAGTTTAATTTTTAGCCCATTATTTTCCATAAATTCGGACTTCTATGTACTTGTCAAAAGGTTTTTAGAAAGTTTGTGAACACAACTTCTCAGTTACTACAGACGGTACAATATTGAAATTCACAGTATAAATTTGATTTGGCATGCACCTAGTTGCGCTTATTAAAATTTTATAACGAAATGTGCGTAATTGACTCGAGTATTTAATTATTAAGATCGGGGGAAGCGGGGGGGAAAAAGTACCTATATGTATAGTGGATGCGAAGTTGGTAGTAGGGATGGATAGAAAAAACTAGGGGAAATGGCTGGGTGTTGTTTACTGTGGTCTCACGTCAGTATGATTTTGTAGGTCGAGGCGACCAGTTCCTAGGTAACTGAAGTATACTCTGCCTATTCCCCAGTAATGGTACTTTGTGTTTTTCTTTTATACCTAATTATTGTTTTTTTTCTCGTGTTATTTTTTTGTTTGTAGTTTCCGTGTCTTTAATTAATTTACATAAAAATTGTGTTAGTGCATTTTTTTTACGTAGAAATTGTGTTGGTGCATTTTTGCGATTTCATTTTTTTCGTTTTTATTATTTGTTCGAAGTTTCGCGTTGTTAATTAATTAAGTGACTATTGCGTTAGTGCATCTCCGCGATTTCTTTTTTTTGCGATTTCTTTTTTTTGTGGTGGTGTTTCGCATTTTTTTTTTAAATTTGTGATTCTACTGTGCGGTTGGCACCTATATCCTCTGTTTGGTGTTCTCTTCAGATACTTAATATGGTGAGTGAAGTTTAGTGCATTTTCGCGATTTCTAATATTTTTTTCGTGTTTTTGTTTCTCGTTTTTATTCATTTTTGTCGAAAGTTTTGATTTTTTAATTACAGAATTAGTGCGGTTTCGCGTTTTTAATTAATTTACGTAGAAATTGCGTTGGTGCATTTTCGAGATTTCATTTTTTTTGTTTATATCATTTGTTCGAAGTTTCGCGTTGTTAATTAATTACTTGACTATTGTGTTTGTGCGTTTCCACGATTTCTTTTTTTTTGTGGTTTCGCGCTTTTTTTTCTTAAATTTGTGATTCTACTGTGCAGTTGGTACCTATATCCTGTTTGAGGTGTTCTCTTCAGATAATATGATAGAGTTAAATTTATTTTATTAACTATTTTCTTGGTGGTTTTTTGTGACTTTATTTTAAAATTTGCGATTCTTCTGTGCATATTCTGTTTGAGGTGTTTACTCCTTCAGATGTGTCGAGTGAAATTTTATTTTATCAGTCAATTCGGTGATAATTTTTGTTTTTTGTTATCCCTGTTGATATTTTTATCATTTTTTTTTTCGCGGTGTTTCTTTCATTTTTGTTTCAAGTTTTAGGTTTTCAATTAAGTACATTTTATTGAGTTAGTGCTGTTTTGTATTATAAATCAATTTAGCAGCATTTTTTTTTTTAAATTCATTTTTTGAAGAATTTTTTTTTTCAAATTTAAAATTTTTGTTCTGTGTTTCCTAATTTTTTTTAGTTTTTTCGTGTTTGGTCTGAAAAAATTCTCGTTGTTGTACCTATGAATGGATTACCGGAGTGGAAGGATAATCATGATTTTTTTTCATTATGATGGTCCACGTCCATTGCAGATAATTCGAGTACATGATTTTGGTGTTTTTAATCAAGTAGCAGAATAATTATATAACATCATTAAGTTATATGTATTGCTATAAATTTGAAATAATTCAAAAAATATTGGTTTTATTATGGTGAGCTTTTCATTGTGTTTTTGCTTTTAATAATTTTCCATTTAAAGTGGTTAGTTTCTTTTTTACACTGTCTATTCAATGCCTGTTAACAGTCTGTGTAAATTTCCAATGTTATTTTTTCTCTCTGCTTATTTTTTCTCTCTGCTTGAATAAATAATAGGAATTTAAATTTCCAATGTTATTTTTTCTCTCTGCTTGAATAAATAATAGGAATTTTTTAAGGTATAAAATTCATTAATTACAGATTTTCTTTTGTTTATTCAGGTTGGCCAAGCGACTAAAAGGAACTCAACTTGCCAGATTCGATCAACTTCATAAGGATTGGAAGGAGCACACATTACTTTGGTTTGAATAGAAGAGGATGCTGAACATGAACCCCTGCAATGGTCTGGTGGTTGGTTTGGCAGCTGTCAATATCCGTTGATCACTCCTATCATTAAGTGCTAGTTGTAGACATCAGCAGCAGAGATTCTCCAGAGCATATTGAGGTATTGTTCAAATACTAAGAAGGTATTTTTTTTTGGCCCCTAACTGGGAGTAAGACTCTTGGGTCTTGCTTCAACTCCAAGTCACACGTCCACGTCGTAGGGGCTGGGACCTACACGCCAGTTCAATACTCTCAATTGAAATGGCGAGGTGCTAACGTGACAGGGGGGCGTAATTGGCACGCTTTTTTCTGCTCAAAATTTCAAATTGTTTCAAGTTTTTGAATAATTTGGTTTGTCAAAATTTTTTTGGTTGGCCAGGTAAGTGTAAGTATGGTTAGGTGTCTGCGCATGCAGCGTCACCCTATACTTTGTAGCGGGTTCGCTGCATGAGTCTGATCTTCTCCATTGGCGTTTGTGCCATTGGCCTCCGATGCCGCTGGGGATTTGGACTCTAGTGCCTACCTTTAGTTGCATCAGAGTCCATTAGCACCCTCGTCATTGCAAGAAGGAGGGATGTTGTCTGTTAGGCTAGTCGTAGGTGTCTTGATGCCTCGTTACGGGCCAACAGCAATCATCGCTGAGGATTTGAGCTCCATGTCTCTGCCTCAGCGGTGGTTCGTCGCTGGTCAGAACGCGCCCTTCCGCAAAGGTGTCTTTTGTCTTTGAATTTTTTGGCCTGGTTTGATGATGCTTGGACTCGGACGCTCTTTTTGGTATCGTGAAAATTATGTGCAAATTTAGGTGACCTTGAGTCAAGGTCATTGAAGAATCAATCGATCCAATTGAAGAAAGCGGCCTCGGGTGACCTTGAGTCAAGGTCATTGAAGAAATCAATTGATCCAATGACCTTGAAATTCAAGGTCATTGAAGAAAGTTGCCTCGCGCTCAAGGTCACCTCAAAACTAGCTAGATTTAGGTGACATTGAGTCAAGGTCATTGAAGAAATCAATTGCCCCAATGACCTTGAATTTCAAGGTCATTGAAGAAACATTCCAATTTGATTTATGTTTGACCTTGAGTCAAGGTCATTGAAGAAATCAATTGCTCCAATGACCTTGAATTTCAAGGTCATTGAAGAAACGTCCAATTTGATTTTTGATGTGACCTTGAGCACAAAAAAATCAAATTGGGAGGTTTCTTCAATGACCTTGAAATTCAAGGTCATTGGAGCAATTGATTTCTTCAATGACCTTGACTCAAGGTCACCTAAATTTGCACATAATTTTCACGATTGATTTCTTCAATGACCTTGACTCAAGGTCACCTAAATTTGCACATAATTTTCACGATACCAAAAAGAGCGTCCGGGTCCAAGCATCATCATCGAGTCCAAATCCCCAGCGGCATCGGAGGACAATGGCACAAACGCCATTGGAGAAGATCAGACTCATGCAGCGTAACCCGCTACAAAGTATAGGGTGACGCTGCATGCGCAGACACCTAACCACCATACTTACACACTTTACCTGGCCAACCAAAAAAATTTTGACAAATCAAATTATTCAAAAACTTGAAACAATTTGAAATTTTGAGCAGAAAAAAGCGTGCCAATTACGCCCCCCTGTCACGTTAGCACCTCGCCATTTCAATTGAGAGTATTGAACTGGCGTGTAGGTCCCAGCCCCTACGACGTGGACGTGTGACTTGGAGTTGAAGCAATACCCAAGAGTCTTACTCCTCCCATTTAGGGGCCAAAAAAAATACCTTAGTATTGAACCTTACATACCTCTATATGTTCTGGACCATCTCTGCTGCTGATGTCTACAATGAACAATTACTACGAGGGATCAACGAATACTGACAGCTTCTTGGTCCAAACCAATATGATGTGCGCTGGGCCAAGGTCATACACCGTTGCGTCGTGCTTCTTCCAATCCTTATGAAGTTGATCGAATCTGGCAAGTTGAGTGCGTTTCAGTCATTAGGTCAACCTAAATAACAAAAGAAAATATTAGATGAATAATGTACGGGAGTAAAAACATTTCTATTATACAAAACTCATCACAATAAAATTATTTTGTGACTTGATCATTCACCGCTTCTGTGTAACCAAACAAAAAAAATCACCGCAATGCATAGAACCAGTCCATTATTTTGATCAACATTCCTTAATCTTTTCTTTCACAAACATTTGTACGAATCTATGAACAAAGCAGAATGAAAAAATTACATCAAAATCACTTACTCTTGGTTATCTACATATAGGTACAATACACCAATGAGAGAATAAAAAAAACAAAATGACCCTAACATAAATCGATCAACAGTAGATAAGGTAGGTACATTACATAAATAAATAACCAGAGGCTACAATCGCAATTGAAAATTGATGAAAGTATTCAAAAAACTTTGAAAACACAAGTAAAAAAAAACGCGTAGCAGTCAAGATGCTCCGCGACAGCCGAATTTTTTTTTTCAAGTTAGTGTACCACTTTGAAAACGTTTTCATCCATGGTATTTCAGTTTCAATATCAGTTTTAACTTCAAATTCAGTTTAAAAATGTCAGGTTTTTGTCTTCAGTTTTAGTTCCTCTCTGCATTGAAGATTTCAACTTCAGATGGGGGCTCCGCCCCCATACCCCTGTTGAGACTCCTACCCAACCTCCTCATCACTTTCAGCTCTTCGGATGGGGGCTCCGCCCCCATAGCCCCGCGTTGGGGGCTTCGCCCCCAACCACCTCGTCACTTCCAGCTCTTCAAATCCCCATGCCCCAGGGGCATGGCAGGATTTGCCCCCAACCCCTTCCTTATTTTCGGCTTTGCAGACGGGGGCCAACACACCAGAAAAAGGGGTTGAAACGTGAAAATTTCTGATTTTTGACTCTGTAGGAGGGTCAAATGAGGCTCTAAAGCCCGGTCCACACCTTCAAATAATTTGATCAAATCACGTTTGATCAAATCACGTTTGATCAAATATATTTGAAGGTGTCGACAATAGGATAACAATAGGTGGTGTTGAATTAACGCGTCCACACCTTCAAATATATTTTATCAAACGTGATTTGATCAAATTATTTGAAGGTGCGGACCGGGCTTAAACTCGAAAATCCCCAAAAGGTACATCAGTGACCTTTACTGACATCACATCCCAAATTTTGACCTTCTAGGACGTTTGGTTTGGGCTATAGGCTGATCAACACACCTAAAAAAGAGGTTAAAATGTGAAATTTTCTGATTTTTGACCCTGTACGGGGGTCAAATGGTGCTCAAAATTCGAAACCCCAAAAGGCACATCAGTGACCTCTACTGACCCTACATCCCAAATTTCGATTGTTTAGGTCTTTTAGTTTGGGCTGTAGGCTGTTCAACGCGTCAGAAAAGACAGGTTAAAACTTGAAAAATATTGATTTTTGACCCTGTATCGAGGTCAAAAGGGGTTTAAAGGTCAAACCCTACAAAAGGCACATCAGGGGCATGAACTCGATCTATGATAAAAATTTAGGCCTCCAGCTCCATTTGGGGGGGTCTGTAGCCTAATCAACGTGAAAAAATGACCTCAAAATCCACTTTTTGGGCCCTAAAATGGGGTGGGGATGACTTGGGAAGCTGAAATTTGGATACAGTGGAGACAATCAAAGTCACTGTTGTTGGTAAAAATTTCAAATCATGTTGTCAAATTGGAAAAGGCACCTCAGTGACCCTTACCTATCCTAAATACCAAATTTTAGCATCCAAGGTCATTTGGTTTGGGCTGCAGGCTGATCAACGTACCGGAAAGCGAGAAAAAACTTGAAAAATATTGATTTTTGACCCTGTATCGAGGTCAAAAGGGGTTTAAAGGTCAAACCCTACAAAAGGCACATCAGGGGCATGAACTCGATCTATGATAAAAATTTAGGCCCCCCAGCTCCATTTGGGGGTCTGTAGCCTAATCAACGTGAAAAAATGACCTCAAAATCCACTTTTTGGGCCCTAAAATGGGGTGGGGATGACTTGGGAAGCTGAAATTTGGATACAGTGGAGACAATCAAAGTCACTGTTGTTGGTAAAAATTTCAAATCATGTTGTCAAATTGGAAAAGGCACCTCAGTGACCCTTACCTATCCTAAATACCAAATTTTAGCATCCAAGGTCATTTGGTTTGGGCTGCAGGCTGATCAACGTACCGAAAAGCGAGAAAAAACATGAAAAATTGTGAAAAATCTTGATTTTTGACCCTTGACAGGGGTCAAAGGGGGCCCAAAAGTTGAAACCTACAAAAGGCACATCAGGGGCACAAACTTGAGCCATGATGAAAATTTTGGCCCCCCAGCCCCATTTGGGAGGTCTGTAGCCTGATCAACGTGAAAAAAATGACCCCAAAATCCACTTTTTGGGCCCTAAAATGGGGTGGGGATGACTTAGGGGGCTGAAATTTGACTATGGTGTAGGTAATTAGAGTTCTCATCCCTGGAGCAAGTTTCAAAAAATTTCATAATATTGGGGCTCCCCCGCACCCCCTCAAAAAGGGGTAAAATACCCAATTTTGAGTTAGGGCTCCAAAAATTTTTTTGCATCATTCCTCCACCGAGGGACCCTACCTATCAAGTTTGACCTCATTTGACCTGTTAGGCTCGGCCCCAGAGTTCCAAAAGTAGCGGTAAAATTATATATATATAAATATGTGACATGTGACAGATCGTCATCTTTTGGTCCCAAACGTCGAGAAATGGGGTCAGAACTCTTCTACCCCCCCCCCTCCTTCTAAATTAGGGTCGGACACAATAGCCTAAATTTTTTAAAAAAAATTCGGCTAACAACCCGTATCTACTAGGTACTGGCATCTACTACTTCCCATAAAATTAGAGGAAATTCTAAAAACTGCTTGTGCTTTTAAATATCTGTCGAATACTTATAATTATAAATGCCTAAATTAAAACTTATCAAATATGATCATGATCACATACCTGTCCCAAGTCCATAGAAAAACTTCTGTTTTCCGTGGGTTAAAAATCACAATTCACAAAATTGAATAAAATTGTTGTTTTTGAAGTAGAACAATTAATATTATTCAAGAATCAGCGTGGATCAGCCAACCACAAGTTAAGTATTTTGAAGTAGATTCAAATTCAGAATTAGAAATATCTACACTCATATAAAAAATTGTAGTTTATAGGTAACACCGTCAAATACTAAAAAAAAAAATCACTGATGCTATTATGCCAAAAATCGCGATGCTAGGAAAACAGGCGTTGTTCAAGTACTTTGCGTTTTTGTCAGGTGCGGCTCGTGCATAAGGGCTGCAGGGCTGCAGCCCCCCTGATAAATTCCCCATAATTTTTTTTTTTATATTCAAAGATCTCTCAAATAATAAGCTGGTCATCAAACAGAAATTTCCCCATAAAAAATGTTTTTCTCAATGTAAACCCCGAACGAACGCGTCCAATTCCGGCGAAAAACCGGTGGAATGGGCTGCACAAAGTGCAGCTCTTGTTTGTGGAGTTTAGGTACAACCACAGGGAGGAAGCGCGGCAAGACGAGGTTGCGTGCGCATGCATATTTCGTCCGCGTTGGGGCTGCACGACATCCAGCCCGAACGCGACAACGAATTTATTTTTTTATGCGTGGATTTGACTGTTCAGTTTCTTCAATCTCCATCAACATTTCCAAATTTTAAAAATTTATTTTTTCGTATACCTAGAATGTTGTCTATACATATAATATACTCCAAATTAAAAAAAAATTGTTATCTGAATTAAATAAGTAGGTGCTTATGCTTTTTTTTTCTTCAAAAATTGAATCATTTTTTCTTACTATTTACATGTATTTCAAAATTTTAAAAGTTCAGTTTTCTAGATAGAATGTCATGAAAGCTAAAAATCGCTTGTGAAAAAATTGTAATCTGCCTTGGGTATAATGGGTACTTTTTTTTTCGTACGTTGAAATTATTTATCTAGTTTCATAATTTTACATAAGATTTAAGAAATGAAATTGTGGTGCTTGATTGAAAAAAATATTTCTAGTAGGTATAGGTACAGTGGTACACCTCCCTTTTTTTTAAAAAATCATCAATCTACTAATTTCCAGCCCCTCTACTTCAAAAACCCACGAGCCGCGCCTGGTTTTTGTTATTTACTTCATGAAGAACATTGAAAAAATACAAACACGAAACAACAAAAAAATTAAGAACTCAACTTTGAACAAAGAACAAAAAACGCTATAAAAATAAAATAAAAACGAACAATAAAAACACGAAACAGCACTAACCCACATTTAATTAAAAACGCAAAATTCAAGAAAAAAGCACCGCGGAAAAAAAAGAAAAAAAATGTGAAACACCGTCAAAAAAAACACGATTATTTTTTAGAAAAAAGCAAACTTACAATACAAAGAAGAAACACTACCACCATAAAGTTGAGAAATCAATTAATAAAAAAAAATTCTACTCACCTTATTTATCTGAAGAAGTAAACACCTCATACACAATACATCGCGCAGAAGAATAACAAATAATAAAGCGAACTCTCAACAAAAACACCAGGAAAAAACAATGAAAACGCAAAACAGCACTCGACTCAATAATAAAGTATTTGTATGTAATTGAAAACGCCGAGAAAATTAATACAAAAACACGAAACAGCATTAACGTAATTTGTAATATTAAAAAAACAAAGTTTAGAAAAAAGCACCACAAAAAAATTAAAAATAGAAAAAAAAATTTAGAAAAAAACAAGCTTACAAAGAATAAAGACTACCACTATAAAATTATAAGCTCATTTTATATGTAATCAGAGAAATTAAACACCTCAAACAGAATACTCGTAATGAGACACTACACTAACACGATAATATTATGTAATTAAAAAACGGACGCCCAGGAACAAAAACAGAAGGGAAAAAATTGATTAAAACATGAAACAGAACTCGACTCAATAATCAAGTATATACCTATGTAATTAAAAACACCCGACACCCAGAAAACAATAAAAAACACTAAATGGCACTAACCTAACGTAGGTAATTAAAAAAGCGAAATTCTAAAAAAAAAAAAAAAAAAAATGAACGAGAAAAAAGTTATTTAAAAAATGGCTAAAAATATGAAACACCGAAAAAAAAACATAATTATTTAATAAAATAAATTCCACTCACGTTATCATCTGAAGAAGTAAACGCCTCAACCAAAATGCATCGCACAGAAAAATCAATTTTTTTTTCAAATCTGGAAACACCGAACAAAAAAAAACACCAAGGGAAATAATAAAAATGTGAAACCACACAAACGCGATAATTATGTAATTGAAAAAGCGAACTCACAACAATAAACACCGGGGGAAAACAATAATAAAAACGCGAAACAGCACTTGATAATTGAGTATGTAATATTAAAAACGCGAAACTCCAAACAAAAAACACCACGAAAAAATAATAAAAAGTAAAACAGCACTATAACAAAATATGTAATTAAGTACGCGAAACTCCGAATAAAAAATAATAAAAATATGAAGCGGCACTAACGCGATATTTATACTTTAGTTAAGAAGAACAACTGATCGCTTCAACCATCAAAATCCAACTGAACTGAATTAATCACCACCACCACCACCAGACATTTCCCCTACTTTTTTCTTTCTGTCCCCATTCGCTGTGCTTTATGCCTCGCTTCCCCTGATCTAAAATATAAATTACTGGCTCAATTTTTCATCTTTTGTTTTAAAATTGCAATACTCAAGCACCACAACTTTTCAGATTTGAAAATTCGAAATGTACACAAAATTTACAATAATAGATATTCTTACAAAAATTTCGATTACTGCCTTCGAATTTAAGAAGCACTCTAATTTTCTCTAATTTCAAATTCAAGATCAAATTACTACAGTACTTAAAAAAAATAATCTAAGATCCACCCTGTATGAAAACTAGAATTACAGCTATCATAAATGCCAGATATTCAGTAAATGCCGCTATACACGGTGGTTCAAATATGGTTGGTCTATGATGAAATGAAACTTCAAATATAACACGAACAAAGACAGAATACAGGTAAGATGACGTTGGAATTGAAAACGCAAAAAGAACAATGGTACACCCAAAGTGTTATCAAAGCCCAGTATTAATTACGGAAATTATTTCATAGGTTTATTAATTTACGTACCTGTAGATCGCAACCCTTAAACACTGACGTTTGGTTTTCCATTCAATCCATAATGACAATTGACAACACCCTCGCTTATGTTGGAGAAGACCGCAATATCCGCTAATCCGCATCCTCGTAAGAGAAATACTGGTACTTACAGCAACATTTCTGAAAAGAATTGTAAAAAATATGGAAAACGGATTAATTACTGTATCGAGTTCAAATCCTAAAAAAAATGAATGCTCTTTTTTCTCTTAAAAATTTATTTGCTCAGAATAAATTATTAATTCCATTTTTTTTTTCAATTTTTTTTTGTTGAAAAAATTGGAAAGTTTCTCATCTCAAAAAAATGAAAGATTTCCTCACGTATTTTTTTTTTATTAAAAATCGTAAAAAAATGAGTTTTTTATTCTCTAAAGAAAATTAACCAACTCTTTACCCTCCTCTCCCAAAACTGAAATCTAATTTTCAATTTTTCTTTTTCAAAAAACAAAGATTTCCTTTAGGTATTTTTTTTTCAATTCAAATCCTGAAAAAATCGTTTTTTTTCATTAAAAATTCCTTCTCGATAAAAAAATTACCTACTCATGCAATAATTTTTTTCATTTCAAACTACATTATTTAAAAACAAATCTACCTATTTCAAACAATTGAAATCTGTAAAAAAAAATTCCCTTACGTAAGAATTTTTTTTTCTCTTAAAAATTTCTCCCCTCTAATAAAATTACCTTATAAATTTTTTTATTTCAAAAGTTTAAGGTAAAAGTACTCATTTAAAAAATTATCAAAAAAAAGGTTGACATTTATTCCAAAAATTATCAATTTTTTACAAATTCATGAAAATATTGATCAATTTTTTACAAATTCATGAAAATTCAACATTTTTTT
Organism: Balanococcus diminutus; assembly: GCA_959613365.1. NCBI lineage: Eukaryota > Metazoa > Arthropoda > Insecta > Hemiptera > Pseudococcidae > Balanococcus > Balanococcus diminutus. The sequence continues at coordinate 1,794,365 of OY390718.1, forward strand.
GAACATTGTGAATTTTTGAAAATTCCTCAACTCTTTGAAAGTACCTTTTTTTTGGTTGAAAATTCGTTCATTTTTTTTGACTATTATTTTTCCATTAATATTTTTTCTGAATTTAACCACCAATTATTCTTAAATCTATCAATTTTTTGAAAATTCGTACCAACTAAAAAAGTTTTGTTTGTTTTTATTCGTGATTTTTCGAAATTCCCTCTTTAAATTTTACAGGTAAAAATTTCTCATTTGTCCGCATATGAATGAAAGAAAAAAATGCGAAACACAAAAAAAAATTGGGATGAAGGGAGGAAAACAAAAAGCACAAGTTACCACTAATTTGAAAAAAAAAAAAAAAAAAAAATCAAAGAAATATTAGAATGTGAAACTTTGAACGATATACCCACTGAACAAAAATTGGGATAAAAAAAACACCAAAAAGCACTAACGCAATAACTTAAATCGAAAATCCAAAACTGTAAACAAAAAACACCACGAGAAACAATACTGAAAAAATAAAGAAAAAAATTAACGCCCCACTTCGATTGAAAAAAAAACGAGAAAAACAGCTATAGAAAAAATTACCACTGAATAAATTAATAAAATAAGTTTCACTCACCATATCTGAAGAAGTAAACACCTCAAGGATACATCAATATCGCACAGAAAAATCACTATACAAAACCGCGAAACTCCAAAAGAAAAACACCAAGAAAAATAGAATAAAAACGCGAAACAAAAAACACAAAATATAAAAACGCGGAAAATGCACTATGTAATTAATTAAAACTCTAAACCTAAAACAAAAAACTGGACAAAAAGAAATAATGAAAACGCGAAACCACACTATTTGTGAAATTAAAACAGCAAACTCCGAACAAAAAGCACCACAAAAAAAAGTAATGAAAACGCGGAAATGCAATGAAAACGCGGAAATGCACTAACGCGAAACTCTGAATAAAAAAACGCACCAAAAAAAATTGAAATGCGAAACGACACTAGTAACTAGATAATTATGTACTTACTTACCCAATTAAAAAAGCAAAACTCCCAACGTAAATCACCACGAAAAAAATTATAGAAACGCGGAACCGCACTAAAGAGATAAGTATGTAATTAAAAACACGAAACTACAAACCAAAAACAACACGAAAAAAAAAAAACAATACCTAGTAAAAACACAGAGCAGCATTAACGCGATAAAGAGTATAAAAGTTTATAAGAAGTGGTCGCCTCGACCGTCAAAATCATACTGACCTGAGAAACTGACCAAAGTAAACAACAACAAACCAGGCATTTCCCCTACTTTCTTCTCTCCATCGCCATTACCCACTTCGCATCCACAATTCATTTTCCCCCGCTTCCCCTAATCTCAATCGGCTAAAAACAAGGTTGTATTTTGAAATTTGTGAGATTATACTCCTTCGAAAGTACTGCTTATGCAACTCCTTCAACACGTAATTAAATTTTTGGCATATTTTCGCCCATAACACACCCTTTATGATTTTTTCCACCGCCAAAAATATTAAGATAAGAGGGGGTTTCGACTAAGTCGACCCTGCTGAGTCGGAATCTGTCGTTCGTTTTCAATTCCCACCTCTCCTTTCTATATGAATAAACGAAGAATTTATTTATACAAATTCTTATTTCTGGCGCATCTTCGTGATCAGCGACTTCGTATTAGTCATAAACGACCTTGATAATACAAACTTACAATGACTTGAAAAAGTGTTGTATTTGGGTAAAAAAAATATTCCTACAGATAACGGGATATGCATTTTGTTTGACACCTCGGAATTTTAAACTAAATAGAATAAATTAGTGCCGTATTTTGGCGAAAAAATTATTCCTACAGTTAGCAGGGTATGCAACTTGTTTGACACTTTGTACTAAATAGAATCAAGTTTCATATCGTCGCTGATAGATAGCGTTGTAAGTACTATTTTGGCGGAATGGAAATGTCGTTTGAGTTGCCTATCGTATGCTTTTGCAGGCACTCCTTACTTGAGAATAATATTAATTATATTTACTGCATTTTTTTTTGCAGCTTCTGTCGCCATTTACGACTGTTTGTAGGAATTCGTTCGTTACTAATGTAGAAAAATTGCTTCTAGCTTTGGGTTTTATTTATTATTATTTTTTTTCAATTTGAATATTTTCAAAGCTTCATTCTATGTACTTAGTTCATCGGGCATTTTCACCTACCATCATTATAGTTGAAATTTTGTCCAAAATAGGACTTTTTTCACTAATTTAAGCTGAAATTAATATTTTTCACAATTTCATAGCTTGTAAAATCACGTTCAAGAATATTAATATCGAGAAATAAAACACCTCGGCGTCCGAGTCAAAAGTTCTTGTTCACAATGAAACAAGGCGGCATTAGAAAAAAAATATACAATACTAAAACTACTAATATTAACCGATCTGGGTTAAAAAACACTGCCCGCCGCCAGACAGTGAAAAACCGTGATCGGTTATTACAAAAATAAAGGAATACAGAATAAATGTAACAACAACAACACAGACAGGTACATAACATCTAACAAAAAAATTGCAAACGACATCATTTTCGCGGATATACCTACATATTTAATTTGTAAAGGGTGCGGGGAGGGTGAAAATATAATTTAATATCGCGATAATTAAATCAAAAATACGTATGGGCTCTGATATCATGAAAAGGGATGTTAAATTTGGGACAGATTGAATTCGAGTATCACCCACCCCGATCAATGTATATAGGCTGAATCTCACTCACACTTCTACTCGAACACCTGCACTCTGGGTAATGCGCCCAAAAGCCAAGATGCGGGCACATTACGGATTCGTAGACAAAAGTCAAGGTTGTTTCGAGCCTCAGAGGATATGCTTTTCTCAAAAAATGAGCCCCGGGGGGTGATCGCGCCACACGCCGTATGATACTCGGGGTCTTTCTCGATGTCGCGGTCGTGTCGACATCGATGGATAAACCTAACTGGGATACCCATCGTTTGATAGTGACCTGGCGTGCCGTCCGATTCCAGGTCGCCGACCAACGATATCCCAGGGATGATCGCACCAGTGTCAGTATGAAACGCAGGGTCTTGGAGACGCGTCTCGCAGACATGGCGTCAACTCGCGACAGTCGACACCACCCGTCAAAACCAACGCCTCCGAAACGCGAGCCCCACGTTTGGTCCCAGAATTCTTCCATCAGCCCTCGTGCAGCCAAAGAAGAATGAAGTTGCCAACTGGCCCATATGATTACCAACCAAGGTGGTACGGCACCGTTGGTAATCGAGCGCAGTGTGCACAACCCCGGAAAACCGAAACGTCGGACACCTAAACCCAACGAATTGAGAATCCTACGCGAAAAACGAATCAATTTTGAGACCAATTTCATTACAGGATCCCTTCATCAGCCCTCGTCTGCCGAAGAAGAGACAACAGAGTTATCGTGAAATGGCTCCAACTATCAACGGTGGACGGCACCGATATTGATAATCGAGCTCATAAAGCACGACCCCATAACAAAACCAAGCGCGGACGCCCGCACCAAAGAATAAAAAAAATTACCACCTCGCCCCACCAACGATCGAAGGTTCCGATTCAGGCACCCAAACACCTAACCGTGAAAAATATAGAATCGAAAATAACGAACGCGATGGAAAAATTTGGGAAAACTTATCAAATACATATATACCGGGATCCAAAAAAATAAAAATAAATGAAGAGTAGGTACCTATTTCAATTTAAAAAAATAATTCACCTATAAAATAATCAGGAGGATACAGCTATTGTTCCATTGATACGAATTGCAAACCATACACGTAGGGGGAAAGTTGAAAAATTGATGAAAGTAGTTGTCATAAAAATAAAAACTGGTCTAAATTTCTGCATTTACCAGCATTTTCAAAATATCATTGCACTGATTTCGCTAAAAAAAACTCGTTGTGATGAAAGTACTCGTATTACAGTCGAATAATAAAGAATAATTTCATTTTCTGCATTTACCAGCATTTCCGAAATAGTTATCATTGCATTTAAATTCGCTAAAAAAACTATCGTGATGAAAATATTCCAGGTCAAATTACCAGCATTTTCGAAATATCGTTGCATTCAAATTGGTTAAAAAAATCTATAGTCGCGATAAAAATATTCCAGGTAGAAACGGTAACAAAATTTCCAACGTCTATGAAGATGGCGATCGTAGCAAAATATTCAACATTGTAGTCGCTTTGTACAGTCGTTCGTGTGTTTTCAATCCAATCGAATAAAAATTTAGCATAATTTTTCGATCGTACGAACTTCAATTTTTACCTTCGTTCGAACTGGATGACCGGGGTAATGGAATTTTAAACAGCATAAAGCAAAACTGTCGACTGCAGGTGCTGGAAATTTCTCGTTCGTTTCGTTTTATGATTCGTTCCAATTTGACTGCTTCCATTTTGAATTCATTTCTTTGATCATGTATACAACATCTGTAAAAAATAATTAAACATAAATATTAATAATGAGAAAAATATACAGAACTTGGAACTGCAGCAATCTAATAAAACAGTGGCGTATCTAGGATGAAATCATGGGATGGGTTCAAATTTTGTTTTCGAGAGTGGTTATTATGAAATAAATTTTTTTTAATTTTCGCCAAAAACAAAAAATGTATATTTCAAAAATTTTTTGATTTTAATTTTTGAAAATTAAAAAATCTCTGAATAGTCAAAAAATTACACTGTTTCTATTCGTGAGAGTTCAAAAAAAAATCTCGCCAAAAATTGAAAAAAATTCAATATGTTGAAGAATTTGACTGAAACTAATTTTTCCCAAATTTATCACAGGTAATTAAAAATTGATAAGTAAAATTTTGGAATTGTATAAAATCAAAGAAATAATGTTTTGATAATTAGAAAAAAAATCTCCTTAAAAAATTCGAAAAATCCATCAAAGAAATAATGTTTTGAAAATTAAAAAAAAATCTCCTATAAAAAAATTCGAAAAATCCATCTTAATTTTTTTTAGAAGCAGGTAACACATATTTTTAAAAAATGAAAAAATCATTTCAAAAATTGAAAAATTTTGAAAATATTGTAATTGAAAAAATATCATTAAAAATTATTGAAAAAAATCAATTTTTGAAAAGAAAAAAAATTATCAGGTAGCATAACGGAAAAATTTAACCTCGAAAAAGTGAAATAAAATAATTTGTCAAAAAAATTTTACTCAGTTTTTATTATTGAAACTTTATGAAAAATCATTTCAAAAATTGAAAAATTTTGAAATTCTTGTAATTGAAAATTAAGAAAAAAATTCAATTTTTGAAAAGCAAAAAAATTTACTACATAACGGAAAAATTCAACCTTGAAAAATTGAAAAAAAAATAGTCAAAAAAAGTTATCCAATTTTTATTTTTGAAAATTTATGAAAAATCATTTCAAAAACTGGAAAATTTTGTTATTGAAAATTAAGAAAAAATGTCATTGAAAATTATTGGAAAAAATTCAATTTTTGAAAAGCAAAAAAATTACTAGGTAGCATAAGGGAAAAATTTAACCTTGAAAAATTGAAACAAAATAGTCACAAAAAATTTACTCAATTTTTATTATTAAAAATTTATGAAAAATCATTTCAAAAATTGAAAAATTTTGTTATTGAAAATTAAGAAAAAATGTCATTGAAAAATATTGGAAAAAATTCAATTTTTGAAAAGCAAAAAAATTACTAGGTAGCATAAGGGAAAAATTTAACCTTGAAAAATTGAAACAAAATAGTCAAAAAAAGTTATCCGATTTTTATTTTTGAAAATTTATGAAAAATCATTTCAAAAATTGAAAAATTTTGATAATTTTGTGATTGAAAATTAAGAAAAAATGTCATTGAAAATTATTGGAAAAAATTCAATTTTTGAAAAGCAAAAAAATTACTAGGTAGCATAAGGGAAAAATTTAACCTTGAAAAATTGAAACAAAATAGTCAAAAAAATTTACCCAATTTTTATTTTGGATAATAATTTAATAAAAATCATTTCAAAAACTGGAAAATTTTGAATTTTTTGTAATTGAAAATTAAGAAAACATGTCATTAAAAATTATTGGAAAAAATTCAATTTTTGAAAAGCAAAAAAATTACTAGGTAGCATAAGGGAAAAATTTAACCTTGAAAAATTGAAACAAAATAGTCACAAAAAATTTACTCAATTTTTATTATTAAAAATTTATGAAAAATCATTTCAAAAATTTAAAAATTTTGTTATTGAAAATTAAGAAAAAATGTCATTGAAAATTATTGGAAAAAATTCAATTTTTGAAAAGCAAAAGAATTACTAGGTAGCATAAGGGAAAAATTTAACCTTGAAAAATTGAAACAAAATGGTCAAAATTTTTTTGAAAATTATTGGAAAAAAATTTAACTTTTGAAAAGCAAAAAAAATTATTAGCATAACGGAAAAGTTTAACCTTGAAATATTGAAACAAAACAGTCCAAAATTTTTTAGCTAATTTTCATTATTAAAAATTTATGAAAAATCATTTCAAAAACTGAAAAATTTTGAAAATTTTGTTTTTGAAAATTGATAAAAAATGTCAATAAAATGATTGAAAAAAATTCAATTTTTGAAAAGTCAAAAAATTACCAGGTAGCATAACGGAAAAATGTCACCTTGAAAAATTGAAATAAAATAAAAGATTTTTACCCATGTTCTTATTTTTAAAACTTCATGAAAAATCATCTCAAAAATTGAAAAATTTTGAAAATTTTGTTATTGAAAAATAAGAAGAAATTATTGGAGAAAAAATTCAAATTTTAAAAAGCAAAAACATTTACAAGCATAACGGAAAAATTCAACTTTAAAAAATTAAAATGAAATTGTCAAAAAAAATTAACCCAATTTTTTTTTGTTGAAAATTGATGAAAAATCATTTCAAAAATTGAAAAATTTTGAAATTTTTGTAATTGAAAATTGAGAAAAAATGTCATTAAATTGAATAAAAAAATCAACTTTTGAAAAGCAGAAAAGTTTACTAGCGTAACAGAAAAAGTTGACCTTGATAAATTGAAACAAAATAGTCAAAAAAAAATTATCAACTGGAGACTTCAAAAAAAATTCAATTTGTAAATTGAAAAAATTCAATGAAGGTATTAAAAAATTTCATCAACTGAAAATTTCAACAAAAAAAAATCCAATTGAAAATAATCTAGACACTAATAATCATCAGATCAAAAAAAGACGATACGACAACCGAACTAACTTTCTACAATGAAATTCAGAAATAAAATTCATGAAGCCGAGTAAATTACTACAAAGTTATTGTTAGGTATTCACGCAAATAAATTAAATTTAAAAAAAATTCAAATTTATATCAACATTCAGAACTGAATAATTTTGAAAATGACATTTTTCCCTCAATTTTCAACGAATTGCTTTCTTTGAAAATTGCGTTTTCTAAATCAAAAATCTTTAGATAAAACCATGGTTTTACGTCACATCGAATTACATTGCGTAATAATTACCAATTTTGATACACTTTTTCCAATTTTGTAACAATAAGATGTAAAAACATACCAGGTACATGCGCATAATGGACCGAACATCCTATGCTAGATTTCAGCTTTCCTCGAAAGTAGATAAATCCGATCGAATGGAAACTGGATGAAAAAACGCAATAGTGCCGACGATACAACGAACATCCTGCAGAATAAAGATTGAAAAACTTATTAGGTACAATACGAATTATCACAGAAGCAAAAAAAGAAAGGTAAGCATTATTATTATTTTGATTAAAAATAAAGACTTGATACCGATAGAAAGTTTGCATCGTAAACAAACATTGTCGATGAACAATCACATTTTGTTTACACTTCAAAAAATTAAAAAAATAAATAAATATACTCACCGTGAAAAAAGTGGATACATTCTGTAGATTGCACACATTGATTTTGGTCGAACAAGGTAAGGCGAATTGCGTATAACAAAATCACGACCAAGATGACGAATTTCAATCCGGTTCAAGCCATAATATGATGACCATTACAAACATGACGACCACTGCATCTGTAAAATAAATTGAGCATGTCAAGTACACTTTTCAATAGACAATGTTATTGCGTAAAAAATTAAAAATTACCTCCCTCCCTAAACAAGAATAAATCCCAAAAAAACAAAAACATTTGATCGAAAAAATTACCCTAAATAGGCTATAATATATTTACGATTCAATGACGTACAGTACAGTTCCCTTATTCGATTTAAAAAAGTAAACTCTTGACAATTCAAAGTCGAATGAGCATAATTTGAAAAAATAGCCCTTCGGAAAAAATATATCAAATTCAACTTACATCAAAGAACACTCCACTATGATTGATGGTTTACTGTATTACAGCATCGCAGTCCGAAGATGAAATCAAGTTGCGACACCTGTAAGAAATTAAACACGTTGAAAAAAACTGGTAGGTAAATTTTAAAATTACTTAGATACGTAAGGAGAAAAAACTATCGACCGGTCAATAACGAAGCACACACATCGATGATAATCAGTGCATATCTAATCGAATTACGTTAATAAAAATTATCAAATATTTGAGAAAATTAAATTAATGAAGTACCAAATGAAATGTCGCCGAAATATCTATTCTTCCGAAATCCATGAAATCTAAGAATCACACGAAGCACGTAAATAATCTGCACTAGAATCTGCACAGTACTAGAATACGCCGGAAACTGCATTTGGAAAAATTGAAATGTTTGAAATTAGATTACTCATATCGTAAATAAACAATTTTTAAATAATTCATTTCTAGTATATTTACTCAAAGAAAAGAAGGTAGAGTATGACGTGTCACCGAAATAATCCTTTTATTTTAAATATCGAGTTCAGGTCACATGGTTCGGAATCTGCATGTACACAGTAACACTGCGTCTGTAAAAAAAATATAAAAAATAAGTAAACACGCAGACGTCTCCCAACAAATTTTCAAGTGATAAGGTTAGAGCGAAAAATCAATCATAATTATAGCGAGAAGAAGCAAAGAAAGGGATCTTTTTTCCTTAGCATTTTTACATCTCAAAATTGAATGTATAAAGGTATCTTCTTTTTTTTTAGAGGAAGTTTCTTTTTCACCATAGGTCAATATTTTCAAAAATTAACCACTTACAGGTATTCTTCGATTATTCGAATTCATTCCAAAACATTCTGACGTCATTGTAGGTGCATCTGAGAGGAGAAGCTCGATCGCAGAGATTAGACACAAATAATTTCGAATTCGAACGTAAGCATGGCTCGGTCTGTAACACAATCAAAATAAAATTAGGTACTCAAAAAACACAACAAACACGACCGTAATGGTTTAAAAATAATAATAGTAGAATAGAGACTGGCAAAGCTCATTCAAGCGATGCCTACGTAGAAAACATTTCTCATTTTATTATCAACCGAAAACATTCACATGATCACTGACTACTGAAGTATCTTCTTTCTAGAGAAAGATACTTCCTAATATTTTCAAAAATTAATATTTCGAAATTTAATCACGTACCTGAAGATATTCTTTGGCTACTCGATTAAATTCCAAAACATTCTGACGTCGTTGCAGGTGCATCTGGCAGGAGAAGCTCGATCACAAAGATTAGATAGCAATGATTTCGAATTCGAACGTAAGCACAGCTTGGTCTGTAACATAATGAAAATAAAATTAGGTACTCGAAAAACACAACAAAAAACACGACCGCCTACATAGAAAAAATTACAAATTTTTATCAACCGAAAATATTCAAGTGATCACTGACTAGTAAAGTATCTTCTTTCTAGAAGAAGATACCTTCATACCTACTATTTTCAAAAAATAATACGATTTTCAAAATTCAATTACGTACTTGAAGGTATTTTTTGGCTACTCGAATAAATTCCAATTCCAAAACATTCTTGAAGTATAACATTCTGAGGTCATTATAGGTGAATCTGGCAGAAGCAGATTTATCACGATGATTAGATCCCAATAACTTCGAATTCAAACTTCGTCCAAGCCATGTCCAAGGAGCACAGTCTAGTCTGCAACACGATCGCAATAATTAGGTAGGTACTCAAAAAAATATGTACACGTTACACGACACAACCGTTAAGTATTGTTTAAATAAAGCGCACAGATGAGCAAAGCTCATTTAAAATTCGATTACTTTTTTACCAAGTCCAGGGTGCTACATAATAATTTATAGTCAAAATTGGAAGGGAGGAAGGGGTCTAATCGAAATTTTTGTAATAACTAAAAGTATTTGTAAAACTTCAAGCTACAACTTTTGTTTGAAAACTTTTTTAATTCCTCAAAGTTTTTAATAATGTATTTTGAATGAGTGTGAATAAGGTATATTACTCAAAATTGGTGGGGAAGGAAGGGTCCAATCAAAATTTTTGTTATAACCAAAATTATTTCCAGTATTTCAAGCTACAACTTTAGTTTGAAAATTTTTTCGATCGGGCCCCTTACTTCCCTCCCCCCCCCACCAGTTTTCAATAATGTATTTGAATGAGTTGGATTATCCGAAATTGGAGGGGAGGGAGGGGTCCAATCGCAATTTTTGTCATAACTAAAAGTGTTGGCGAAACTTTAAGCTACAACTTTTGTTCGAAAACTTTTTCAATTGGACCCTTTCCGCTTCCACCTCCTATTTTCAATTAGTATTTTGGGAGTGTTGTGCAAAATAAGTGGAGAGGGAGGGGCTCAATTGAAAAAGTTTTCAAACAAAAGTTGTAGCTTGAAGTTCTAGGAACAATTTTGCTCAGAACAAAAATTTCGATTGGACCCCTCCCTCACCCCCAAATTTGAATATCAAGAACCTATGTAGTACAATTTTCAATTAGTTAGTTCGTCGGAGTGTTATGCAAAATCGGTGGGGAGGGAGGGGTCCAATCGAAAAAAATTCAAATAAAAGTTGTAGCTTGAAGTTTCGCCAACACTTTTGGTCATGACAAAAATTGCGATTGGACCCTTCCCTCCCCTCCAATTTTGACTATTAAGTATTATGTAGCACTGGACTTGATAATAAAAAACTCATCGAATGTTGCTTCCAATGGACGTACGAGAACAAAACTATCAAACTAGACGTTAGTCACTTACTAAACCACCGAAAAAGTTCAAATATTCTCTTAGATCAAAAAATAACGAATGGTACATCGATTAACTATGAAAAAACACTGTTCATTTTCACAGGAATGAAAAAAGGCCAACTTTTTTTTCGTAATCGTCACTAGTATCGAAAGTCTCATCAAGTACCGTACGTACGAGATACGAGATGCCTAATTTTATCGAAATAATATCACTTTACACGAATGGCCGATTAAATAACACGAAAATAGTAACAATAAAATACTTACAGGTTTTGTTGAACTTTCGAAACCGCTACAAATAACATAACCATGTCGTATGGACGTCATTCTCATTACACAGCTACGCCCGAAACTAGGATCGTTCGATCTGGAATTCAATTTCAATGATGCACGTTGCACGTGTAGTACTGAAAAAACACAACGAATTACATTTCGTTTCGCAAAATCGAAAAAAAAAAAAAATTACACCTCATTTGATTCAAGTAGATTAACGATGAAAAAACACTCATCATTTTCAAAGGAAGTAACGTGAAATTTTCGTAATCGTCACTGGTATCGAAAGTCTCATTACGTACGAGATGCCAATTTTATAGAAATATCACTTTACACGAACGACCGATTAAATAACACGAAAATAGTACCAATAAAATACTTACCTACAGTGTTTGATGAACTTTCGAAACCGCCACAACAACATCAAATTGACGCTATTTTACACAGCTACGCCCGAAGCTAGGATCGTCGGATCATGAATTTAATTTCCAAGACGCACGCCGCACGTAGATATAGTACTGAAAAAACACAACGAATTAAATTTCGTTTCGCAAAAAGTTTAAACTTTAAACGTGAATCATATTAACATCTTAACGTTAACACCCTACGACCATACTCGTTAAAAATTGCATAAAGGCTACCTACCAAAGAAACATTACACGTCATCGTCGACGAGCTGACGAGATCATAGCGTGAACAAAACGAATGCATCGTACATGACTCATAGATCTTTTCATCGTTATCTTATCTTATTTTGAAATGGCGACGATGACGAAGAATAGATGCTTCGATGAGATGAGTCAACATCAACATTCGTTCGATGGACGATACAGACACCGGAGAAATGAATATTATGGTTGAGCGACCGTCGCCATGCTTTTACATCGAAATAAAAACCAATTAATTTCACTCCAGTGAATAACCATCATAATTAAAATACAACACATATCGAGCAAAAGTTAATGTAGTACACATTAATACGAATTTTTTACCTTTCCGGCGACTGCATTTCGTAGATATGTACTTCGAGTAATCGGCTTCCCCGTCTTATTATTCTTCTTCTTCTTCTTCTTCTTCTTCTTCAAAGCAGCAAAAGTGACAAGTTACTACCAACAAATCTATCGAAAATAATCGTATTCGACGTTAAAATAGAACAAAGCTGATCTAGTACATACATATTACATACACATAAAGCAACAAGTTATTACCTTACTATTGATTGAATTACATATGTCGATTTTACGTCGAGTAACTGGCGGCGGCGGCGTTCTATCGAGATAAGAGATTCGAGAAGCGTTGTGAAAAGCGTACATAGATTATAGGCACCGATTGAATTTTGTCGATTGACACTACTACCGCTGCCACCGCTCGTTGGCGTAACGGATTTCGAGATCGGTGTCGTAGGCTTCTCTTCCATTTTCTTACATATGTAGCTGACGGTGTGCTGGCGTTCGATGAAGTGCCACTTCGCGGACTATGCAAAACAGAGAAAGTGAAGATAAGAATTAAAAATCTAAATCAACATGTGCACAGATTATTACAACTGCAGTGTGTTCGATGCTTACCTATGAGGGCCGATGTGATCTTTCTTCGGAACCAATTTATCGAGACCGTTTTCTCTGGGCGATGTGGTACCATTTGGCGGTGAAGCTGGATCTTCGCTAGCATCATCCACGACGAGATCTTGGTCACTTTTTTCGCCATCGCTCGCCTACAATTAGAAAAATTAACAGGTCAAAACATGCATTTTTTAATATTTGACTTAGGTACATGAAGGTTAAAATGGCTCCAAAGGTGATAGATAACATAGTATAAATAAGGCACATTAAGGGCATAAACTGATAAGTAAAATTTTAGAATTGAAAAATTTAAAAAATCTAGTTCTGAAAAGTAGAAAAAAATCACCTATAAAAAAATTCGAAAAAAATCCATCTTGAACCTTTTTTTTTTTTTTTTTTTTTTTTTCAAAGTACGTAGGTAGGTAAAGGTATTGGGTACCTACCAAATAATTATCATTTATGAAAATTCAAGAGTAAAAATTGAAGAAAATTCATTGATAAAATAATGAAATAATATATTTAAAAAAAATTACTCAATACCTATTTTTGAAAATTTATGAAAAATCATATCAAAAATTTTGAAATTTTTGTAATTGAAAATTAAGAAAAAATGTTATAACCGGTGGAATTGGGCAAATTAGTAGATTTCGTATTTTTCAGGCCAATGTAAAATTCCCATAAGGAAATGTCTTTCTATAAAATAAATTATTTACACTGTTGTAAGTAGTTAGTTTGCATCTAGATCAACATTTTTCAGGTTTTATTTAATTTCTACCTCGTAATTTTGATAATTAATTAATTAGAAAACTGGTTCGAACTACTCCATAGTTGGTAGGGGAGAGTGTTAGCTAAATAACGATTTAGAACGAATAAATAACGAATTCAACACCAATTTCACTTTATTTCAGATAGGAATACAATTTCAAAATTCAACAAATTTCTCAACAGCAAAACGGTAGTCTGGCGAGATCACAGACCAAAAGTACGAGAAACTTAAACTAATAATGTGTGGTTTGACCACTAGAGTGCACAACGATCGAATATTTCAACAGAGAGTACCGCACAGTGAGACCCTTTCTAGTCAAAAATTCATAACTCTACTATTTATCATCAGAAATGGTTGGTTATGGGATCAAATGCAAACTACATCGTTTACGCTCATAATGCATCCATATAAACTGAAAAAATATCATTTTAGGACCATCACACAATTTTTAAAAAAAAATTTGACAAGTTGTCTCACTCTGTACACGGGTAGCTCAGAGTGAGGCAGATCGCGGTGAACTATGAGACGGTGTTTAAAATGTTATAATTAAATGGAAATACGTGCTCTTGACCCAATATAATATTCAATCATTAGTCCAACATAATTTATGCTATAACTGGAAAAATTTACAATAAATGAAAAATGGGAGCTATAATTTTTTTTTTTTGAAATTTCATAATTTGAGAAAGTTTGCATTTGTTCATTATGCTCTTTCTGTTGTTGCAAGCCTCATTATTGCCATGAGATGTACATATTAGGCAGTACAACATCTAAAAATCAGGCTTGGAAATTTTTTGAATGTTATTGCTATTACATTTTTGCCGATATGGTGCACAATGGGACACTGTCTCACTGTGGTCGACCCACGGTTTTTCTTCTTCTAAAATTCATAACTTTTGATATTTTATACTTAGGATTATGATTCTTACGTTAAAACGTACTTATACCGGTTTTTATTCTATTTTCCGCCGAATTACCATCGCCTAATCTTGTGCCTGTGTAGTGTGTTGCAGCCTTCTCGGCAGCGTACACGAAGCATAGACATTTTATTTCTTCTTCCTAATTTTTGATGACAGAGCTTTGCTGCAGATAAACCTCTCGCGCTACATGCTTCTGTCTGACAAAATACAAATTCCTTTTCCCTACTTCTCATTTTAATATTTAACTATCTTCTTACCTACTCTCTAATACTTACCTATTTTAAATTATTTTTCGCCTAGTTATTTCTATATACGTTATACCTATTGTCCTATTTACCTATTTCAATTGGCTATATTGATTTATCGAATATACGCTCGTTTAATTTGATTTGAGTTGATCATTTCAAGTCTTGGTATTCTCATTATCGTGTACGTATACGTACACATCTTCGTATTTATTCAAATTAAGCCTTTTACGAAAAACCCACTGCACCCGCGCTCGCTGCATACTCTACGCGCGACGTGGATTTCGGGTGTTAGATCAGGTAGGGGTTTAAAGCTAAAAAAGCAACTATCGAAAGTGTTTGTGCTGACGGCCTGAGCTGGCGCACACGCATCGATAGGTTTATATTTTTTGAGTAATTTTCCCCAGAGAAGTACTTTACTTGGACGAAAGTCGTTTATCTGCGTAGTGTTGAGCCAAGTAGAGTAATTTTTAAAGTTACCCAACACAATGTCATTAAAAATTATTGAAAAAAATCAATTTTTGAAAATCAAAAAAATTTAGAAGCATAACAGAAAAATTTAATCATGAAAAATTGAAATAAAATAGTCAAAAAAAATAACAAAATTTCACTACTTATTACAAATAATTTATTAATAATCATTTCAAAAATTGAAAATTTTTAAAACTATTGTTATTGAAAAATGAGAAAAAATGTCATTAAAAATTATTGAAAAAAAATTCAATTTTTGAAAAGCAAAAAAATTTAGAAGCATAACAGAAAAATTTAATCATGAAAAATTGAAATAAAGTAGTCAAAAAAAATAACAAATTTTCACTACCTATTACAAATGATTTATTAATAATCATTTCAAAAATTGAAAAATTTTAAAACTATTGTTATTGAAAAATGAGAAAAAATGTCATTAAAAATTATTGGAAAAAAATTCAATTTTTGAAAAGCAAAAAAATTTTCAAGCATAACGGAAAAATTTAACCATGAAAAATTGAAAGAAAATGGTCAAAAAAATTATACCCAATTTTTATTTTTGAACATTTAAGAAAAATCATTTCAATGAAAATTAAGAAAAAATGTCATTAAAAGTTATTGGAAAAATGTAATCCAAAAAACTCGGCGTTTCGCGCCTCGCCAGGGGGCCCTGAATCCCCCCGAAGGCTCTATTTCCACACTACGTTTGAAAGTATGAAACATAGTATATGCTTTTACTTTGTGACAAAAAGTCTAAAAGTCATAAAATTTTAAAAAATTTACAAGTTTCAAAATGTCTGAAAGTCATCTTTCTAAAATTTCAGAATGGTTGACAAAATGTCTATAAAATGTCTTAAAGTCATGAAATTTCAAAAAATTTACGTTTCAAAATGTCTGACATAATGTCTAAAAAGTCGAATTTATTGAAAATTTTTCGTTTTTTTATGTCATCCAAACCTAACCTAACCTAACCCAATGGGGTCGGATTTTGATCTCGGATTTTCTTATCGTTTTTTTTTTCATTTTGGCCATCGTAAAAGCATATGCTATGCTAAAAAATTCAATTTTTGAAAAGCAAAAAAAATTACTACCTAGGTAGAATAACGGAAAAATTCAACTTTGAAAAATTGAAATAAAACCAGTCAAAATTTTTACCCAATTTTCATTTTTTTAAATTTATGAAAAATCATTTCAAAAATTGAAAAAATTTGAAAATTTTGTTATTGAAAAATAAGAAAAAATGTCATTAAAAATTATTAGAAAAAAATTTAATTTTTGAAAAGCAAAATTTACAAGCGTAACGGAAAAATGCAATTGAAATGAAATAGTCAAAAAAATATTATCCAATTTTTATTTCTGAAAATTTGAGGAAAATCTTCCTAAAAATTGAAAAAAAAAAATGCTATTTATGTTGAAGAATTTGACTAGACTGATGTTTTTGAAAATTCATCATAATTACGTATTGAAATTCAGTAGGTAAGTAAAATTTCGGAAAATTTAAAAAAATCTAGTTTTAAAAAGTAGAAAAAAAGCATTCTATGCTAAAATCACCTCTACATAAAATTGGAAAAATCCTCCTTGTTGAAATTTATTTTTAAATAAAAAAAATAATAATAATTTTCAAAAATTCAAGAGAAAACGAACCCTAGAAATTGAAAAAAAAAAAAAAAACCCAAATCATTCTTGAAAAAATTGAAAAATCTTATTTGGTAGTAAGTAAGGTATCTACCTATTTGAAAATTTAAGAATAAATACCTAAAAAATTGAAAAAATTCATCCTTGAAAAATAAAATACCTAGGTATTCAAAAAAAATTATACAATTTTTATTTTTGAAAATTTATGAAAAATCATTCCAAAAATTGAATATTTTGACCAATTTTATTTTATGAAAATCATTGTGACAAAGTGGAAAATCTGATTTTTGAAAAATTCAAGGAAAATTGTGAATGCATTTCGAGAATTTTACACAATTTTAGGAAATTTTTGAAAAAGACGTAAAATGAGCATATTTGTTATGCGAGGTTTTTGAGGTATTTTAAAGCTTTTTTAAAATGCATAATGGGAGGGGTTTTGGACTTCAAAACCATTCCCTTAAATAGGCCACTGTAATAAAACTTTCCAGTTACACTATTGGGAACATTGGACCAAATTTAAAACAAAGTACCTAAACGAAAACCAAAAATATTTTTCCGACACTGAGTAGGTATCAAAATTCATATTTGAATAAAAAAACATGAGTTGACTAAAGAATGCTTTCGATATAGTTTCACGAGGCAAATTCGACCGCAAACACGAAAATTGAACAAAAATAGGCTGAGACACAGTTCCAATAAAATTAACGAGATATTGTGCTCGAAAATACAACAACAGATTAGAATAAACTTACCACAACTGAGGATGATTTCCGTTTAAGATCGATGGCAGGAGGAATAATGGAATCCTAACAGTAGAAAGCTAAACTGCCGACTTCTGGTGCTGGAAATTTCTCGTGGTTCCATTTTAAATTTATTTCTTCGATCATATTGTATACATATATACAGCATCATCTGTTGAAATAATGAAATATCAAATGAGAGAAAAATATGCAGTCCTTGAAACTGGAATAACCTAATAAAAAGTTCCAGTTACACCTGGGAACTTTGAACCAAAATTTATTTTATTTGCTCAAATTAACTGATACGAATAGGTACCTAATATAGGTATTAAAGTATATTTATCATCATATCCACTCATCTTGTAGATACTCCTCTTCTCAAATCAATCGTTAATATTCATAGGTACTCAATACTTAAAGAGATACTCGTCAACTCACAAGAATGCCGAATAACATTGTCAGAATGAACTCCTAAACCTATATCCACATAAATCATTATCGCGAAAAAAGAAATTTATTTCAATTTTTAAAACATGCCATGGCTTCCGTTTCATTTACGTTTCCATTATCCGCATATTTAATAAACTTTCGAAATGAATAATCCGATAAAAAGTTCATCAGGATCGCCTGTGCCCTAAATAGCTGATGCCAACGGATAACGATGGAATGACTGTACCTACCGAATTCTCGTTTATTAATTTTTTCGTAATACTTCCTTATTTGCCAGGCAATGGCATAAATTTATCATTCATTTCGTAATCGTCGTATTTGTTCGCTGTACTATTTGACGTTTAACAATGTTTTACATGAGATTAGTGATAGTTGCAATTTCAATTCACCATGTGCTATGCCCTGCTCGTACTATTACGTCATCGGAAGAAAAACGAATAACAGATTTACAAAATCGGTTGACGAGAGTAAGCAACCGGCTCTGGTGGCTCACGGAAGAGAAGTATTGCATGAACTTCTATCGCGACTATCTTCCCGGTTTAGTAGAACGATTTTTCCAAAAAACCTTCCCGTCAAATTTTGAAAATCATAATATGATGTTTTGTGCTACGATGATTCAATTCCACAGTTCTGATAATAAAGCCCAAATAATATCATTTGGGCTTTATTATCAGAACTGTGGAATTGAATCATCGTAGCACAAAACATCATATTATGATTTTTAAAATTTGACGGGAAGGTTTTTTGGAAAAATCGTTCTACTAAACCGGGAAGATAGTCGCGATAGAAGTCCATGCAATACTTCTCTTCCGTGAGCCACCAGAGCCGGTTGCTTACTCTCGTCAACCGATTTTGTAAATGATATTATAATATT
This sequence comes from Balanococcus diminutus, assembly GCA_959613365.1. NCBI lineage: Eukaryota > Metazoa > Arthropoda > Insecta > Hemiptera > Pseudococcidae > Balanococcus > Balanococcus diminutus. Next base: position 1,813,361 of record OY390718.1, read on the forward strand.
CTCAAAAAGGATGGTCTAAAATTAAAAAACCGTAAAACTTGCGAGTTTGAATACATGACGAAGGAGGAGTACGAGAGTGACCATGTTCCAGAGGAATATCAAAACAAAAATAATACCAAGAAAGGAAACCTTGGGTCCGTGTATAAATGCGAAATTTACATTTTCTTACTATATGCATTCAGACGTAGTGCAGATCATGAAGACAACGAAGTAGAATTATGGAAATCTACCATTGAGAATTATGAAAAAAGTACAAATTTGCCCTATCCACTGTTAGCCCAACGAATCTTGAACGGAGAACATCTCGCCAACACATATCACCACCGAAGTCGACATCAAGCATTAGAACTTGAGGAACCATCTCTGGATTCTCATCAAAAAGTAATCATTAAAGCTATCTTTCACTTAAAAAAATGCATGAGTACCATGGATCAGATTGCGAATACAGCTTCTGAAGGAACGTCAACCTGGATGACCCCGATATTTCAAACAAGTTTTGCTACAAGACCAAATTTTGTCACGTTACGCAAAATTTTTCCGGTGCATGGGAACTACGTTCAGTTTCCAGGTGATTACTATTCAGAGGAAGCTACGGTGTCGACGATGTAGTATATTATGTTTGTATACATAATTGAATGTATAAATTGGTTGAAGATTTTCTGGATAAAGATTAAAATTTTATTGGAAAAATTTTCAGAAAAAATATTTGCCTTATGTTAAAATTCTTGATTTTTTTTGGAATCACAATATTTTTCCCATCGAAAGTTTCTTTATAAAATCTTGAATACCTAATTCTAAAAAAAATAAGAATAAAAATAAATTCGATAAATTCTTCATCAAAATTTCTCAACTTCTTGATGAGGATTACAATTTGGGATAGGTAGATGTGGAACCCACTCTTTACAAATTTTCTCTTTTTAAATAATTTTCTTTGATAGAATTTCTGAAAGACCTTTCGGAAAAATCTTGGATTTTTTGTTGACAGTTTTCCTTCAAAATCCTAGATAAATAAAAAATAAAATAATTCCAAGAAAATTTTTTTAGCAAAAGTCTATACGAACAGAAAAAATCTGTTGAAAGATTCTTTCATTTTTCATGCTGAAAACGCCCTCTTTAGAATCATTAGGAAAATTCACAAAAAAATAAAAAAAATTAAAATGTGCTTGAAAAAAAAAATTGCTGAAAAAAACTATTGAGAAATCTTCCACCGAAAAATTGAAGTTTTTCAAAAATTCGTTTATGAGAATTTAAATTTTAATGAAAAATTATTATTGAAGAAATCTAAAGTAATTTTTTGGAATAATTGTTTTTTCAACTTTTTGCAGTAAGACGACTTTTTATTTTTTGAAAAATTTCTGTTTTGAAGTATTTTAAAAAAAAATTTTATTGGATGAATTTTGGAGAAGAGGGACTTCCCTATTTTACGACGAAAAATTCTCGAAAATGATAATTACAAATAGGTACTTCAGCATTCACTTAAAAAACAAAAATATACTTTTAATGTCGATCAAATAATTAAAATTAGTGAAAAGAATTTAGTTACTTGGTTATTTTTTTAAATCCAATAAAATATTATTTTTCAACAAAGATCAATTAATTTAATTTACCGTAAATGGGGGCTACTTTGAACACTCGTGTTTCAACGCTTTCACGTCCTTTGAGGGTGAATCTATGAACTTTTACCTTGCTTTTTGTCAACACCCGACTTCTAGACACCTGAATGAACACTTCTATTCAGTTATCTCCGATTTCTATCTGCTGTTGGTGGAAATGTGAATTTTTGAATTTGTCGTGGAAATTTCGTTAAAATTAACAGCTGCGCGAACTTTATTCTGTAAAATTCAATTTTAATTTTTCGAGGAAAATGATTTTCTCAATACACTTGGTAGCCCAGTAAAATTAGACCATCTGCCCTAACAAATTGTGCGAAGAAAATTTTTTTCGTAAAGTTAGTCGCAAAGGTGTCCTAATTAACATAATAAAAGTCCCTTAAGATCGGAGTGAAGCTTCACCCCCAAACATCCACATTTCTGCCCCCTAACTTTTTTTTCGTCACTTCATTCGCGTATATCTCAGTTCCTAATAGTTACAGAAATTTTTTTCATACAAAAAATATACAGAATAAATTAAATATTCTTTCAAATTGGTTATATCAAATTTTTTACCAGGAATGATAGTAACGCCGCAAATTGACTTCAAATTTGTTGACCCATTCTGGCCAAAAACCCGGGTTTCTCTAAAAAAAAGTGATAAAATTTTTTTTCTTTCATAAAGTTGTTTGTAAAAATGCCCTTATCAACATATACGAGGTTTGTCAAAATCCAAGCACGCCTTCACTCCCAAATTTTCTTTTTTTCGCGTAATTGACGTTTAGCTCGGTTCCTAATTAAGCTACTGAAAAATTTTCAACATAAAATTTGTAGAGCAGCAAATTTCCTACAAATTGTTTATTTACCATTTTTTGATAGGAGCGATAGTAACGCCGCAAATCGACTTCGAAGTTACGGCTCTCGGGCGTTTATGGCGTTTTGTAGTATAAAAACATTGTAAACGCTCGAGTGGAGAGAAGGGGAAAAACAAGTCTAGACAAAATCTAAAATGCTGTAAAGAAAGCACTACTATCGACATCCATTTCTGTGCAAAATTTTTTAAATTATTCTAATGATATCATTTAATATTCTTCAATTTCAATTCATAAAAACACGTCAATTCATTCATTTTTTCAAGGTTTTTTCTAGACACAGATAACATTTTTGTTCATAACACATGCAATACTTGATGTTTTTTCAACTCATGCCTCAAATGTGAATGCGGATAATAGTGCTAAACATTTTCGATCATTACTTTCATAAAAAATAAGATTCACCACCGAGTTAAATTGTTTTGATGTTTAAAAACGCCATTACTCAAAACTAAGAAATAGTATAAATTACTTAATAGGGTGCGAAAAATGAGCTTTTCTTCACAGTAGGAACATTTGCTGGACGAGCCGTAGGCGAGTCCGGCAAATGTTTTTTACTGAACGAGCCGTAAAAATGATAGGTATACTTTCATGTCGTTTGAAAAAAAGAAAAGAACGATTTCGAGTTGTGGTAGCTTAATTTGATTCTATGAAGTGGATAACACCCATTGGATGGTCCACTATTTATTCGTTTTTATTCAAATAAAACAAAACTTTGAACAGTCAATCAAAAGTTTCAAAAATATCGCCGAATAAATCAAAATTTTGAATAAATAAGTCAAAAACTCACTACATCATCTAAATCTACTGATAATATCAACTGACGCATGCGCATTCGTCTTCAAACAGCTTCAAACAGATGAAAATTTCAAGCAGCGCTTGAATTCTATCAAACAAGCTTCAAACAAAATTAATTACCTTTCAAACAGTTTGAAGAAGTATAATTATAGCGTCCACACCATCAAACAATTTGATCAAACGTTTGATAGTCTAGACCAAGCTTAAACCACAACCTCTCGATATCGAACCAGTCACAATAATTCTTAATTACACTACAAACACAAAGACTACCTAATGAGCTACTTACACAATTAGTTACACAGGTACATTCGGTCATACAGGTGAAATTTCTTATTCTCCTTGAGTAAAGAAGTCCAATCGAGTGATAAGTGGATGGAAAATACAGCAGAGCAATATCAGCAACACAATGTACACTCTGCAAAATAACGATAGAAAAGTTTAAATTATGAAAATAAATGGTAAATTCATTTACAGTCGAAATCGAATATTATTTCAAATGCATCAATTTACAACTTTCATACTTAAACTTATTTTTAGGATCCTAATCTACAACTTTTATTTGAAAAAATTTTCGATTCCACCCCTCTCACCCTCCAGATTCTCAATAACAAGTGTCTTCTTACTAATATGATAAGTTTGGGGAAGCGGAGGGTCCAATCAAAACTTTTTTGATAACCAAATTTATTTTTAAGATCCTAATCTAGAACTTTTGTTTAAAATTTTTTTCAATTCGAACCCTCCCTCCTCCTAAATTTTTCATAATAATGCACAGATACTCATTATTAAAAATTGGAATGGAGAGAAGGTTCGAATTGAAAAAAATTTTAAACAGAAAGTTTAAAGATTGGGATCTTAGAAATAATTTTGGTTATTATAAAAATTTCTATTAGACCCTCCCCTCCCCTCAAATTTCGCATATAGTACGAAGACACTTGTTATTGAAAATTGGGAGGGTGAGAGGGGTTGAATTAAAAAAATTTTCAAACAAAAGTTGTAGATTAGCATCCTAAAAATAATTTTGGTTATTATAAAAATTTCGATTGGACCCCTCTTTTCTCCCTAATTTTGTATGTTAGACGTTTATAGTTTTTGACTTGAAAAAATTTAGCTCAATCACTAACGCCGCAGTGAAAAGTATAGGAGCTAGTTCTATGATGTATGATACTTGATAAGATTAAGCAACAACGATCCACTTTCACATCATAAACAAATTTTATCAAACTAGACTCTCCAAAAAAAATTACTAAGGTCATACTACGGTGAATAATAGTTACACAATGATTTAAAATAATTTCGAAGCGCCATCTTAGTTTGAATGATTCAAAAATAAGAATAAAAAAATACACCAAATAGGTACTCACAATGATCCATGTACTTGTACAATGGCCAACTTCTTCCAGGTATGTAAGCCAGATCAAACTGAATGAACTAAGTAACCGCATCTCGTAGAAAAACACACACGAACACGAAAATACCGCGCAACAATTGAAACATCATTCGAAAATTACCTGATAATAAATGATAATCAAATTAGTACAAAAGGAAAAACCAAGTAACACGACATGACACTAAAAATTACACCGTTTTCGATCATCGACTCGAGCTACATCTAACATCACTTCCACCGCCACTGAACTCCAAATACAAAACTTGATGCGAATAAAAATGGCCACATTTCCTGAACAAGTGAACACACATACACACCTTTCAATCGGATTAAATGCTCAAACGCGATAATGATAAAAAAGTAAAAGAGATAACAAGATAATAGATGCTTCGATGAGTCAACTTCAACATTCGTTCGCTCGCCGATACTGGCACTGGAGAAATGAATATGTTTGAGCGACCGTCGCCATGCTTTTACATCGAAATAAAAACCAACTAATTTCACTCCAGTAAATAACCATCGTAATTAAAATACAACATATATCGAGCAAAAGTTAATGTAGTACAAATTAATACAAATTTTTTACCTTTCCGGCGACTGCATTTCGTAGATACTTCGAGTAACCGGCTTCCCATATCTTATTATTCTTCTTCAGTTTCAAAGCAGCAAGGGTGACAAGTTTCACTCGGAAAATCTATCGAAAATAATCATATTCAACGTTGAAATAGAAAAAAAATTGATCTAGTACACATAAAACAACAAGCTATTACCTTACCTTACTGTTGATTGAATTTTGTCAATTTTACATCGAGTAACTGGCGGCGGTGCCCGGCGGTGGCGTTCTATCGAGATCGAGATGCGTTGCGAAAAGCGTTTAGATTAGGCACCTATCCGAGTAGAACGAATCAAAAGATAATTTTCACTATAATGTATAATGTAAGGATACTGAAACAGGATACAGTAGGTATAACAGAAATAACTTACTCGTGAGCGATGGCATAACGTCCGTCCGTTGACATACGATCGAAGATGATATCCGGCAGGTACAATCATAATCGGTCACGGTAACTACGTTAACACATACCTACATAAATACAAATTAATTCGCTTCATATAATATAAAATTGCTCTAAATTCAAGTAAGTAACACGAAAACCGCCAAACACAACTTGATCGTGAAGTGAACTGCATTCAATAGCTGTTTTTTAACTGCTCTTCGGAGCAAAAGCGGAGCAAGATCGAGAGAAAATGTCTCGTAGGCGAAATACCAGCGGTACTCACGATACAGATTGTAAAAACAGGAGTGTCACTTTAACAAACTCACTTTCACGTAAGACAATACAGGTTTATTCATTGTTCGTTTTGGCACTTTTGGTTTGGTTCGGTTCGGTTTGGTTTTTGGTTCGGTTTGGTTTTAGTCAGATTCAGAACAAAAACTGTAACATGTTCGTTTTGACCACTTTTTCAAAACTAGAATTCCTTCTCAATTTCCGGTAAAAATTAGAAAATAACGTAGTTTTACGAAAATAATTAAATTATCAACTTTTGAGTTGACAACTAGCATAAAAAAAATTGAAAGTGATAATTCAAAACGGTTCGAAACCACTAAAAACCGCTCTGGTACTGGTAGTAGTATCAGAGATAAAATTTTTTTCGTGATGTGACGTGAGATATGAAAACCAAAACGTGAGTTATGAAATTTTTTATTTTTATTTTACTTTTTATTTATTTTCAATTTTTTTATTTTTACAGTTAAATTACGAATTTAGATAATTTTTCAAGTTTTTAAAAAACTTTCTTATATAATATTCTCTACGCCACAAAATAATTTCTTCAAAATATTTAAATAATTTTCCTACCGATACGAATGTTCTTTCAAGTTTTAATCAAAGATTTAAATCTTCAATTTCGACGACCGCCCATTTCTTGAAAATATTATACAAAAATAAAAACACAATTTTTAAACAAATCCACAAACTTTTTTATTTTTCAAGATATACAGCGAATAGTACAAACTAAAGTAACAATTTTCTTACAAACAGCACCAGTTAGAAAAATAATCAATTTAATCGTTATAATACAGAATACGATTTTTACTGGTGAACACAAAAAATTGAAAACAATAAAGAGAGAAACTTGCTCTATAAAAATCGAAAAAAATTCCAACCTCTGATATCTTTTCTAGGGAAAACAAAAAAACGAAGACTCGACAACATCAATTAAATACCGTGCGTCAATTATTAAACGTAAGAAAATTAAAAAAGGGAAAAAAACAAACATTTGTCAAAAAATAAGTAAGTAATAGAAAACAAAAATCAAAAATGTGTATAATGAATGTACGTAACAGGAAATCATCTTTCAATGTTTAGAAAACACGACGAAAATAGTATGTAGCCTTATCGATAAAAACTCCTTTTTTTAATTTAATCGTATTAATATCTAAAATAAGCGTATATAACAATGCGGCGCATCACTACGATTTCACGTATCTATCAATCTAAAACACTACTTGATAAGAAAATTCAAGCTTAAAATTTTACTTTTAATTTCGAAATTTCGACTATAAAAATTCTCGATGTACGATAACAGCATATAACCCTCTCCGGCGATTTTCTCACAATTTTTTTGGTTGTTTTTTTGTAGAAAATTTCGTACAAAAGCTAAAAGAATTTGTCGCGACTGCCGCTATTTTTTCAAAGACGTAAAAAAAATGAAAAAAAAAAAGAAAGTAAAACACTTAACTTTTGTAAAAACAACATAATCATATAACATATTTTACAATAATAAAGAGAAAGAGCAGGTCAATACATTTTAAACACTGTTTACAAACTACTTTTAAAATTTCCTATGTACATACGAAATAAATATGTTGAAATGCATTTCGAATTCTAGAAAATGAAGATTTTTTTTATTTCAAATTGCCATCGTGTCCGATAAAAAGACTGCGGCCTTAGTAGATGACTTCGTAAACGGTAGCTTTTTTGTCTCCGGAACCGGTTACAATGTATTTATCGTCGTTCGATATATCACAACTCAACACCGATGATGATTCTTTCGACTGTAAACAAAACGTAATAATTAGAATATCAAAGTCAGTCACCAAAACAAACTTTAAGGGGTGTTGTTATTTCATTTCCACCAGCCTGGGTGAGTAGTTGCTCAGATTTGTAGAGTGAATGTGAACGAAATTGCTCACACTTCATACTTCCATCGATTCAGATTCTGGACTTGGTAAATTTTTTTCAATCAACATGTAATTTATGCGAAATTGAAGGGGAGGGATGGCTCCAATCGAAATTTTTGTAATAACTAAAATTACTTCCAAGACTTCAAGCTACAAGTTTTGTTTGAAAAATTTTTCAATTCGACCTCTACCTTCGCAATTTTTTAATAATATGTAAATGTCCAAGCCATTATGCAAAATTGGACGGGAGGGAAGGGTCTAATCGAAAATTTTATAATAACAAAAATTATTTCTTGGACCTCGATCTACAACTTTTGTTTGAAAAATTTTTCAATTAGACCCCTTCGCCAACTTTTGAAAAAGTATCTACCTGATATTATGTGAAGTTTGAGAAAAGGGAGAGAGATCCAATCGAAATTTTTATAATATCAAAATTATTTTTAGGATCTTGCTCTACAACTTTTATTTGAAAATTTTTTTAATCGGTACCTTCCTCGCTTATTTATCTGGGATTTTTTATTAATATCTTCGAAATAATCTGCAAAATCAGAGGGGAGGGGGTCCAATTTAAAAAAACTTCAAACAAAAGTTATAGCTTGAAGACTTAGGAATAATTTTGGATATTACAAAAATTTCGAATTAACCCTTCCTTCCCCTCCAATTTTGAATAAAATAAATGTCAATCGAAACTTGAAAGATGATATTCCAAGTCCAGAGATTCAGTTGATTCATTTCTATGAACTACTCACCCAGGCGAGTAGAAATAACAACATCTGATTGAACAAGGTGTCTGTTGAAACTTACTTGGAATATAGAAGCTCCGTACGGAGTTCTCCAGGCATTAAGTAAATTATCCTTTCCGGTCGACACGAACCATTTGCCGCAGGTTGCGAATCTCAACGATAATACGCACGACTCGTGTAAATGCAATTGATATTTGTCAGTCTTTAAAGCGTGTAGAACTTCAACGTTCGAATTCTCCATACCGACCGCCAACCAATCGCCAGTAGGGCAGTAACCCAACGAGAAAATCTGCGGAAAAAAAAATCATACGAGCGAATTAATTTCACAAGTCAGACGTAAGAAGAGAGTTGAGCACCAAAATTCTCGAGTAGGTAATTCGATCCTCGGTTATAACTTATAATAACGAAACCTTCGTCTCACCTGAGAAGAGAAATCGTGCTGTTGCAGCTGCCTTCCTTCTCTGAGATCCCACGACCGAACGGTGTTGTCCAGACCTCCGGTCCATAATTTTCCGCCATCCGGCGAAATATCGATACACGAGGCGCCATCGGTATGCCCTTGGAATTGTCGAACTAACGTTTGATTATGTAGATCCCAAACGGCGATATTACCATCGGAACAGCAACTGAAGCAAACCTGCGAGAGAAAAACGCACGATTAGGGCACCGTATTTTCGTCGAGTACAGCCTTCGATCAGAGTACTTACTTTAGAATCCGGACTAATGGCCAAAGCGTAACAAGCCGGCGCGCTGGACGTAAGCTCGGCTTTGATACGAGGCGTCGGCGACGCCAAATCCCATATACTTAGGTTGCTAGCTTCGCCACCGACGATCAGCGTTCTTCCGTCGGGTAATAATTTCACCGATCTGATGTAGTTGTCTCTTTGCTGCGAAAATAACACCACAAAAAAAAAAACACGTTAAAACGATAACATAAGAACATCTAGATACTTGATAACACGATTGGATCTCCGCAGTTCTGATTTTTTTTGGCACTATCGAAAAAATTTTCCAAGTCCAAAACTACATACAGATACTTGAATTCAAAATTGGAGGGGAGGGAAGGGTCCGATTGAAATTTTTGTTATACCCAAAATTATTCCTAGTACTTCAAGCTACAACTTTTGTTTGAAAATTTTTTCAATTGGGCCCCTTACCTCTCCCCTGTTTTTAATAATGTATTTGAATGAGTTGGATTATCCAAAATTGGTGGGGAGGGAGGGGTTCAATCGAAAAAAATTTCAAATAAAAGTTGTAGGTTTAAGTCCTAGGAACAATTTTGATCGGAACAAAAATTTCGATTGGACCCCTCCCCTCCAAATTTGAATATCAAGCACCAATGTAGTACAATTTTCAATTAGTTAGTGTATATCGTCGGAGTGTTATGCAAAATCGATGGGGAGGGAGGGAACCAATCGAAAAAAAGTTCAAATAAAAGTTGTACGTTCAAGTCCTAGGAACAATTTTTCTTAGAACAAAAATTTCGATTGGACCCCTCCCTCCCCTCCAATTTTGAATATCAAACACCTACGAGGTAGTACAATTTTCAATTAGTTATTATCGTCGGAGTGTTATGTAAAATCGATGGGGAGGTAGGGTTCCAATTGAAAAAATTGTCAAATAAAAGTTGTAGCTTGAAGTCCTAGGAACAATTTTGCTTATAACAAAAATTTCGATCCCCTCCGATTTTGAATAGAGTATTGGACTGGTCAAATTTTCGATGGTGCTAAAAAATCAGTGCTGGTTGGTCGCTGCTGGGTCTAATCCTATGATTACAACGTTGAGACTCGAACTCACCAGGCAATCGAGCTGCGATACAGGCGATTTGGATCCAGGCTGGCTGATATCCCAAACTTTAACGCATCCTTTACCTCCGGTGTACACATACTTGGTAGGATTGCTTATCGTTACTGCGCACACTACTTCGCCATGGCTCAACGTGTTAATCTGTCTGGCATGCCGAGGAATACCCTGGCCGATTAACGCGTCCGGTGGAAACGGTACTGGCTGCATTTGACCATCGGCTATTACGTGGAATGAATACGCACTAAAAAAAAAAAAAAAAAATGTAACCAATATAATAATGCAAATACTTTATAAAAAGCACGAGTAGAAAATACGAATACTTACGGTTTACCGCCGTGAATACCGCCGAGAGTTGTGCCAAGTGGTGCGCGCATTTGCGAATGAGGATCGTAGCCAACTAACGGAGGTCTAGGATAAGCGTTCAAAGCTGGAGGTAAATTGTTATGCAGCGATCCGTAAGCTGAGGCTGCTGCTTGCAAATCATGCGGTCCGGCTCCGGTCAGATAGTGAGGATAACCAGCAGCTGTAACAAAATATCACGCATAATTAGACACAGCTTCGCAAATAAACGCTGCACTATTGATAAGGACGAAGTACGACAAAGGGATGTTGAAATGACGAGTGGATCGCCGCAGTACTGACTTTTTGGCACCATCAAAAATTTGCCAAGTTCGATACACTACATAGATGCTGGAATTCCAAATCGGAGGGGAGGGAGAGGTCCAATTACAATTTTTATAATAATCAAAATATTTCATTTATTTACTTCACCTCCAATAAAAGAAAAAAAATTGATCCCCAAAAAATTGAGATTTTTCTATTTCAGAAGAATTTTTAAAATTATTGCTCGAAAAAATTTCATTTCTTTTCGAAAATGAAACGAATTTTTTTCTTTGCAAAGAAAGAATTATGAAACATTTTCACAGAAATTTTTGAAAAATATCATCACGTAAGAAAATTTTGTAACATTTTTCGAACGAAAAAAAAGAAATACCTTATTTTTTTTGTATATTTTCCATCTCAAAAAATCCGGAAATTTCTTCTTTCGAAAAAATTTCTACTCCAAAATATTACTGAGATTTCTAATTTTTTTATTCCAAAAAAATTTATAAATTTTTTTAAACCAAAACACTCGTTTTTAATTTTTTTTTTTATTCCGAAAAATGAGAATTTTTTCTCCAAAAATCAGAGACCCTCCCAAAAAATAAAAATAAATTTAATTTTTTAGAAAATTAAAAAAAATCAAAAAAATATTAAGATTTTATTCTGTAGAGTTGGAAAAATATTTTCACTTCAAAACAATTCAATTCCAAAACGATAAAATTCAGATTTTTGATTTTTTTTTTAAATAATTTTTTTTTTTGAGAAGATGCAACATTTTGAAAAAGCTTTACTTTCATACATCTTCGGAGTGTTATGCAAAATCAGTGGGGAGGGAAGGGTCCAACTGAAAAAAATTTCAAACAAAAGTTGTAGCTCGAAGTCCTAGAAATAATTTTGGTCATTACAAAAATTTCGATTGGACTCTTTCCTCCCCTCCAATTTTGAATATCAAAAATGTGAATGTAGTATTGGACTTGGCAAATTTTCGATGGTACCAAAAAAATCAGTACTGCGACGATCCACTCGTTAAAAACGCTCAACTAAATTCTCAAATGAACCGATCAAAAGGACAGAATCCAAGCACCACGACATTCGAGCATCCCTGGCACAATTAACTTGAGACAAACACGCCATGATTACTCACCCAAAGTAGGCGTCTTCACCATTGGCTTCAATGCAGAAGAGCCTGCGACACTACTACCGCTGCCACCGCTCGTTGGCGTAACGGATTTCGAGATCGGTGTCGTAGGCTTCTCTTCCATTTTCTTAGCTGACGGTGTGCTGGCATTCGATGAAGTGCCACTTCGCGGACTATGCAAAACAGAGAAAGTGAAAATAAGAACTAAAAATCTAAACCAACATATTGTGCACAGATAATAGTGTTCGATGCTTACCTATGAGGGCCGATGTGATCTTTCTTCGGAACCAATTTATCAAGACCGTTTTCTCTAGGCGATGTGGTACCATTTGGCGGTGAAGCTGGATCTTCGCTAGCATCATCCACGACGAGATCTTGGTCACTTTTTTCGCCATCGCTCGCCTACAACCAGAAAAATAAACAGGTCAAAACATATGTTGAAGAATTTGACTAACGTAACATTTTGGAATTGTAAAATTAAAAAAATCTAGTTTTGAAAAGTAGAAAAAATCTTCTTTAAAAAAAATTCGAAAAAATCCATCTCAATTTTTTTTCTAAAGTAGGTAGGTAACAAATATCATTACTTTATGAAAATTCAAGAGAAAATGATCTCTAAAAAGTAAAAATTGAAGAAAATTCATTGATAAAATAATAAAATACTTCAAAAATTAAGAAAAGATATCATTAAAAATAATTGAGAAAAATTCAATTTTGAAAAAATTTTAAAATGCATTTTTCAAAATTTTTAGGATTTAATTTTTGAAAATTAAAAAAATTTCTAACTAAGTAGAGGAAAAATTTAAACTTGAAAAATTGGAATAAAATAGTCAAAAAAATTTACACTGTTTCTTTTTGTGGAAATTCAAGGAAAATCTTCCTCAAAGTTGAAAAAATTCAATAGGTATGTTGAAGAATTTAACCAAACTAATTTTAATTAAAAATTGGTAAGTAAAAATTTCGAAATTATAAACTTCAAAAAAAATCTACCTAGGTAGTTTTGAAAAGCAGGAAAAAAATAGAAAAAATCCATTTTGGAATTTTTTTAAATAACAAAAATATCATTTTTGAAAATTCAAAAGAAAATAAACTCTAAAAATTAAAAAAAATATTCTTGAAAAAAATTGAAAAAACTTATTCTTTGAAAATTTAAGAAAAATCATGTACCTACCTATACCTAAAAAATTGAAAAAATTCATTCTTGAAAAAAAAATCTAAAAAATACTTATTCAATTTTTATTTTTGAAAATTTTTGAAAAATCATTCTAAAAGTTGAAAAATTTGACTAATCTTACTATACGAAAATTCATTGTGACTAAAAATTGGGAAAATTTTGAAAAAAAAATCATTTTTGAAAATTTAAAATGTAAGAAAAATTAGGTAGGTATGCATTTCGAGAACTTTTCACGATTTTAGGAAATTGTTGAAATATATGTCAAATGAACAACTTTGTTATGCAAGTTTTTTGATGTTTTTTTAAAGCTTTTTTTAAATGCATAATACTTACATGACAATCTTTTTCTTCCTTCTTGACCTTTTTGTGCTCGATTTCTGCAGGACTTCTAGCTCGGTACTTCTCTCTTTCAGCTGGCGAAATTGAGTTTCTCTGCGCAAACACAAAACAAAAAACAACAAATTAATAACTCCTACTGCCTTCTCGTCTTGTTTTAACCCTTTAAGTGATAAGAGAATCTGAGCATGTGGTCATTATTTGCTTTATACTTCAAGAAGTCTACAAGTGTAAATAACACTTTGCCCACATGATAGTCTATCTGCCCCTTGAAACCATGTCGGAAATCATCAAACAATTATTTCGATTTTTGAAGAATTCCGACGCGATAAACTTTCCAATGGCGCCATGTCTTTCACATTATGATACAGTGATAATCAAATTCAGGGGGGAGAAAAGTCGGAAAAGTGAGGGAAAATCCGGGCCTACATGGCCCGTTTTTTAAACGCAACTCATAATTTTTTGCTTTAAAGACATGTATGTAGGAGTGATGAAACGAGGTAGGGACAGAGCGATTTTTGTGTTATCTGATACACCCGCGTTGGAAATGAAGTGTAAACACCAAGAACACCCAGGTTCCTACAAAATTGGGCGGAGAGGAGGGGGAGGGGGGTGGAGGTTACTCCAAAGTCTTCCTTGTAAAATTCTTGAGTTGTTCTATTCCATCTTATTATATAAAAACGCGTCGGCGAAACATCAAAGGAAATTTCCCCATAGGCGAGAGATTTTTCTTTAAAACTCGAGATTGTTAATGGTCCGTGATCGACTACTCGAGCAGCATTACCGATTAGTAGGTAACTTGGTAGGCAAACAAAAACTACCGCGCAGCTAAAACGCAAGCTGCTCGAAAACGGAGCCCGGCCAAGTTTTGCGTGTTTTTGAATTTTTTTGATGTTTTTCGCATGTTTTTTCGTGTTTTTATTTATTTTTAAGCTTTTAATACCGCATTGTAAATGAAATCGGTATTCGTTAAAAGCAGGGAAGAAAACCAATTGAGACCCAATTGGTTATGGTGATGGTGGTTTTGAGAAAATTTTGAAATTGCTGGTGGTTCCAATTGGTTTTTGGTTTTTAAAAATTTTCAAAAGGTTTTGGTGCTAAAGTGGATCCATTTAATTTTTTTTTTTTTTGATTGGTTCTGGTTCTGGGTTTTTGGTTTTGCTTGATTAATTGGTTGTGATGGTGGTTCTCAAATTAAAAACCATTTCAAATGGTTGTGGTGGTGGTTCTCAAATTAAAAACCATTTCAAATGGTTGTGGTGGTGGTGGTGGTGGTTCCGTTTTGGTTTTTAAATTGGTTTTCATCGAATTGCTTCCATTTCGTAGTATGAAAAATATTTCCCAACATTTAAACCATTTATCTATGGCATTAACCATCAGAACCAGATGGAACCATTTTCGTGCTTCCTATTATACCACAAAAGAACTAAAAAAATATCAGATCTTTGAAATTTGAATAAAAAATTAATTTGCCTACAAGTTACAAACGCAATATTGCAATAAATTTAAATTAAATAATATACATTCAAATAAAAAACAAAAAATAATAATGTTTCCACTTTCCAGAGCGCTGAAAAATCAGAAAAATGAAGAAAACAGGCCACAGGGGGTAGGTAAGGGGCCCAATTAAAAAAAATTTCAATTCAAAGTTGTTGCTTGAAGTTCTAGGAATAAATTTGGTCATAACAAAAATTTTGATTGGACCCCTCCTTCCCTTTCAAATCCACTATTTCTCTTTTTAGAACCAAAAAGAACCAATTCCATTAATTGGTGGTGGTTCTGGTTTTCATTGTAAAGGAAATTGAAAATGGTGGTGGTGGTGATGGTGGTTTTTTATTTTCAAACCACTTTCTTGTGGTTGTGGTTGTGGTTATTTCAGCAAATGATTTTTCGTTGTGGTTCCAAACGGTTCTCTTCCCTGCCTTTTCGAAAGGAATTGGTTCTTTTTGGTGGTGGTTCTTGAATGAATTTTTGAAGTTCATTGTAATGGTTCCAAATGGTTTTGAAAACCAATTGAAATATCTGGTGGTGGTGGTTTTACCCGGTTTTGGTTTCAATTGGTTTTCTTCCCTGGTTAAAAGCGATTTGTTTAGTCTTCAGTTAGTTTTCTACTTTTCTCATGGGTTTTTCGTTGTTCTTATTATCATCAAAATAATCAAGTATTATTGATTTATTATTTCATTAATTCACGTTTTTCATAGTGTAAAGTGGTAAGTGCAGCACCCGGGGCCGATGGGCTTACACCACGGGGAATAACAACCAAGTTATAGGTACATCATAATCATCCTGATTCAGGATCTGCATGATTTTACGTATTTCAAAATTCAAGCGGGATTTTTCCTCATTTTTTGAAAATCGTAATAGTTATAGTTATATAAGAGGTTTGTACACGGGGCACGGGGCAACGGGGCAAAACTATGGCGAAGAACTCACTGTTATCATCCTTCAGATTCAAAATATCTATGGATCTTTAGTTTTTATGTTTCAATTGGTTTTCAAAAAATTCTAATACCTATTTTCAAATAATTGATTTTTTTTTTTAAATCTTATCATTTTTTTTTCAATATAATTTTATAAAAAGTAAGTGCAGTACACAGGGCGACGGGGCTACACCACGGGGAAGAACTCCCTATTACCTTTCCGATTCAAGATCTGGTTCTTTACATTTCAAGATGGATCTTTCAACACTTCAGGGCATTTATTTCAAATTTTTCTCAAATAAGAAGACCAGCAAAATTTGCATTAAGAAAAAAAATAATTAAACGTTCTCAAATCAAACATTAACGAAATTTTAAAATAAAAGAATTCATTGGGAACTGTAACTCTAAAATTATAATTTTTTTGAAAGAAAATTTTGAAAAATTCTCATTTTGAAAAAATTGATAAAAGATGATTCTAAATTTTTTTTTTAAATTACTTTTTTCCACCAAAATTGGAAAAAAATTTAAATGATAAAATTTGAAAATGTTGAACTTTTTAAAAACAATCTTCAATAATAAAATTCTGAATAAGTATTTATTCTAAAAAATGTTATTCAAATAAATTTTCTATTCCAAAGTTTAATAATAAATATTTTGGTCTTCAGCATTTTTTTTTTTTTTTTTTTTTTTTTTTTTTTTTTTTTTTGTCAACTCATGTCTCATTTTAACTTTTATAGTAAAAAAAATCAAAATTATGTAATCTATCAAGTATCAAGACAGTCATTCATTTCATAATATTTATTTTTGTTTTCAAAAAATGCTAATATTCAGAATCGTTTTTCATCAAATTTTTTTAAATAATAATTTTCCAAATTTCCTTTCTTACTGTAATAATTTTATTATATATTAAAAATTATTTGTTGAAAATCGTGATTATTATTATTATACTCAAGTTTTTTTCATAGTGCAAGGCAATTACATTATGGTACAGTACATACAAGTGCTATAAACGGGGCGACGGAAGCTACAGGCTACATCACGAGGAAATGAAAAATAGGGAATTATTTTCTCCAGTATAAATGTCACCATTGACTCCTGATATTCAAAACATTTTCAAAATACGGGGTCACGTCACCCTTAAGTACATACCAGTGCAGTGCACGGGGCGACGGGGCTACACCACAGGGGAGAATTCCCTATTATCATCTTCCCAAATTTCCGATTCAAGATCTGGACCTTTGCATTTTATATTTTAAGATGAATTTTTTTACACTTCAAGTTCAATTGAAAACAGGCATTTATTAAAAATTTTTATCAAATAAAATCAAAAAACTTCAATAGATAGGTACCTATGTTTTTTCAAATTTTATCAGTTTTTTTTTTCAATTTTATTTCATCTTTTTTTAAATTTTGGTTAAAAAATTCCATTTTAAAAATGAATTGTTTAGAATAATTTACGTTTCTTCAATATAAGGTCAAAAATTTATTTTAAACTTAAAAATCGAATTGTTCCAAATTTTGTTCTAAATTAATTTTTCCAAAATACGAGTAAGTACATTTATAAAATACCTGGAAATTTTCTTTTCTTATAGGTAAATCAGGCATTGAATTCTAAAGAAAATTCTGTCTTCTTATTTTTCCAAGTTTGAAAATAAATTTATTGATGCTTTTTTGAGGTGTGATTGAGAATGAGAACTTGAAGGAAAGTATATGATAATTCTGAACAATTTCTTTTTTTAAATGGTATTTTTCAATTAAAGTATTCATTTTTTAAAACGAAATAAATTTTTTGAAAACAAAATTCAAAAAATAAAAATTTAAAAGATTTTATTTGAGTAAAATTTGCAAAAAAAATAATTTTTAAATCATTAAACGTTCTTAAATCGAACAAACGTGATTTTAAAAATTTTCATAATACTTGAACATTAAAATTTTTTAAAATTTTGTTTCAAAAAAATTAACGAAAATTTAAAATAATGGAATTCATTGAAAACGGTTACTCTGAAATTATATTATTTAGGAAAGTATAAGACAGTTTTATTTTTTTAAAGAAAATTTTGAAAAATTCTCATTTTGAAAAAATTGATAAATAAGATGATTCTAATTTTTTTTAAATTACTTTCTTCCATCAAAATTGAAAATTTAAAAAAAAATCATTATTTATTAAATTTTTAGTTTTAAAATTTGAAAAATTCTTTTTTCTTCTGTTTTCTAGCCGTCGCGAATCTCGCGACGGGCTTCTTCTAGTCTTTTACTAAAATTCAACCAAAATGAAAGCAAGAAGCTACATGTTATTCTTAGTACTTTGTGTAGTCGCCAAATAGTATTCAAATCATTTTTGGAGTAACCTCCACCCCCCCTCCCCCTCCTCTCCGCCCAATTTTGTAGGAACTTGTGTGTTCTTGGTGTTTACACTTCATTTCCAACGCGGGTGTATCAGATAACACAAAAATCGCTCTGTCCCTCCCTCGTTTCATCACTCCTACATACATGTCTTTAAAGCAAAAAATTATGAGTTGCGTTTAAAAAACGGGCCATGTAGGCCCGGATTTTCCCTCACTTTTCCGACTTTTCTCCCCCCTGAATTTGATTATCACTGTATCATAATGTGAAAGAATTGGCGCCATTGGAAAGTTTATCGCGTCGGAATTCTTCAAAAATCGAAATAATTGTTTGATGATTTCCGACATGGTTTCAAGGGGCAGATAGACTACCATGTGGGCAAAGTGTTATTTACACTTGTAGACTTCTTGAAGTATAAAGCAAATAATGACCACATGCTCAGATTCTCTTATCACTTAAAGGGTTAATACGCCAACGTCGTTTAGAGTCCTCGTATTACAAAAAAGGGGTGCTCCGCTCTCGAGCATGTACTTCGCAGCAATCTTGAGTACCTAAGCAGACTCTTTATTTTAGAGAAACGAGTAGATATTCTGCCGCGCAGCCGAGTAATTTTCAAATTAGCTCTAATGATTCGAGAGCGTTACGCTTTTCTTCCCTCTTTTTCCTTGTTCGTCGGCAGATTGTAAACGTTGCCGTTGCGCAAAAAAAAAAAAAGAAGAGCGACTGCCGCTCCTCGCTGGAGCCATGCCACTCGTCCAAAGGCAAATCCTTTTTTCACGAATTCATCATGCGGAAACGAAAACGGGATGGGTGTATCGAAGCGAAACGCATACCAACCAGCAAAAAATATATAGCATTCGGAAAAGCGCGCAAAGTACTCCTAACGTACCCCTTCTTTCCACGCTACCATCGTTCGCTCGCTCGCTAGCTTTATATTTCGAGACAGGTCGAAGTACCTCGGCGTTATTTTCCATGAAAAATAACCGACCGAGAAAAATAACAGAAAAATAACGCCGAGTGAAAAAAAAAAAGGGTAAAATAGACGCGCTTCTTCCGGCGGCCGTGCGGCAAGGCAACCCGTATTACACGAAATTGCCGCACAACCCCAGCGCAATCCTCGATCCCTTATAATACACGCACACAAAACGCAGCCAACCGTTCTCAATCCATTACAAGCCCGCAAATGAATGAATTAAATCTTAACCGCATGGGGCCGCCGCCGTTGAAATTCAACCCTCGCTAAACCACTTGTGCTGTTATATCCATCCTTGTTTCTTTCTTTCTTTCTTTCTTTCTTTCTCTTTTCTTTTTTTAGACACGCTGATGAGGATACTGCGGACTAGATATCGGGGCTTTTTTGCTTCTCTCCACCCTTTTTCCAACGCCCCTCAATGATGCTGGTTTTTCTTTGCAAATATACAAAGTAGCGATAGGTGTACTTGAAAACATTACACGATTGCCTCTTTTGTGTTAATTTAAATAACTCAACTGCTGCCATCGTTGTAGGTACACAGGATCGGGAAGAACCCTCCACTACATTAGATTCTTATCCCCTACACTTTAATTTACCTTTCGCTTCTCGCCAAAGCGCATACTTAATTGGCAACGAGGGTGACGCGACAACGACACAAATAATATTCTCATATTTTCTTATGCTGTTACAACCGAAGTTGGAAGAATTATTACTCTGATAAGAAAACTGCAATTTTACTTTCTTTTTTTGCAAACATTCAACTTATTTTATTTGTAGAAATGCTTCGCTTCTTTTCCCTTCCACTGCCATTGAAACTAACCACCGTGACAATCTAAAAAAAGTAGTAAAACCCAGCGAAATATCACCAAACCACTGTGAGAAGGAAGAATTTCAGAAGGGGTCAACGTTAATCAGGTCTTTGCAGACTGATAAGCATGCATAACATTTTTGTTCCTTGCTTGCAATCAGCAGGGAATTTCTAGTGAACTGAAAAACGATTGGATCCCCGCAGTACTGATTTTTTGGCACCATTGAAAATTTGCCCAGTTCAATACTGTATAGATGCGTAAATTCAAAATTGGAGGACAGGGAGGGGCCTAATCACAATTTTTGTAATAATAAAAATTATTTTTGAGACTTCAAACTACAACTTTTGTTTGAAATTTTTTTCAATTGGACTCCTACCTTCATCAGTTTTTAATAAGTACCTATCTATAAAGTGATCCAAGTCCTATTATGCTAAATTTGGGGGGGGGGGCCTAATTGAAAATTTTATAATAACTGAAATTACTCGGAGGACCTCAATCTACAACTTTTGTCTGAAAAATTTTTCAATTGGACGCCTTCCCCAGTTTTGAAAAGGCATCTGCCTGACACTTAGGCGCATCCAAGAGGGGAACTAGCGAGCTAAAGCTCCCCCCAAAACTGAGTCCACTCCTTAAATTTTTTTTTTTTTAATTTCAGAAAGCATTTTTGAAGCTTTTTGTGCAGTGAGAGTGAAATAGCACAAATAAATCGTATTTTTGTTGAAAAACTAAATTTTCAATTTTTGTTTAAAAAATTAAATTTTTAATTTTTGTTGAAAAATTAAATTTTTAATTTTTGTTTAAAAATGAGATTTTCAATTTTTGTTGAAAAAATAAAATTTTCAATTTTTGTTTAAAAACTAAATTTTCAATTTTTGTTTAAAAACTAAATTTTCAATTTTTGTTTAAAAATGAGACTTTCATTTTTTTTAAATTATATTTTCAATTTTTGTTGAAAAACCAAAGTTTTCAATTTTTGTTGAAAAATTGAATTTTTAATTTTTGTTGAAAAATTAAATTTTTAATTTTTGTTTAAAAATGAGATTTTCAATTTTTGTTGAAAAAATAAAATTTTCAATTTTTGTTTAAAAACTAAATTTTCAATTTTTGTTTAAAAACTAAATTTTCAATTTTTGTTTAAAAATGAGACTTTCATTTTTTTTAAATTATATTTTCAATTTTTGTTGAAAAACCAAAGTTTTCAATTTTTGTTGAAAAATTGAATTTTTAATTTTTGTTGAAAAATTAAATTTTTAATTTTTGTTTAAAAATGAGATTTTCAATTTTTGTTGAAAAAATGAGATTTTCAATTTTTGTTGAATATTTCGTACATACGTAAAATTCAAAATTGGAGGGCAGAGAGGCACCAACCAAAATTTTTATAATACCCAAAATTATTCGCAGGAATTCAAGCTACAACTTTCGTCTGAAATTTTTTTTTGTTGAACCCCTCCCTCCCCACCGATTAAAAAATGAAATAGTGAGCGAGGAAGAGGCTAATTTGAAAAACGTTTCAAATAAAAGTTTGAGCATGAAATCCTAGGAATAATTTTGCTCATCACAAAAATTTCGATTGGATCCCTCCCTCTCCTCCGATTTCACAGAATGCCAGGCAGATGCTTTTTCAAAACTAGGGAAGGCGTCCAACTTAAAAACTTTTCAGACAAAAGTTGTAAATTGAGGTCCTACAAGTAATTTCAGTTATTATAAAATTTTTAATTAGATCCTCCCCTCCCCTCAAATTTAGCATAATAGGACTTAGATCACTTTAGATACTTATATTATTAAAAACTAGTGAAGGTAGGGGTCCAATTGAAAATAATTTCAAACAAAAGTTGTAGTTTGAAGTCTTGAAAATAATTTTTGTAATTACAAAAATTGTGATTGGGCCCCTCCCTGCCCTTCAATTTTGAATTTACGCATCTATGCAGTATTGAACTTGGCAATTTTTCGATGGTGCCAAAAAAATCAGTACTGTGGAGATCCAATCGTACTGAAAATCGTAGAATACGGTACTCCGCCCTTGTTTTTAATATCAGTCCTAAATAAGTGAACTAAAAATACTTCTTAGTTAGAGGCAAACGAATCCAGGGGGAATTGTTTTTCCAATAACTATTAGGCAAGCTGTTAAATAGATCTGCTATGAGCTAGCTATTTGATATGATAACTCTCACCCTTCGCATCCTCATCGGGATGAAGGTTGCGAGGAGGGAGATTTAAAACTTGTAAAACCATTATAGTACTTTATAGAGGTACACAAACATATCGGCCATTTATTCAGTATTCCCACAGAGACCTCGATGGAAGGATTATATTATTTACATTCCTATTACTTATGTACCGTTCAAAATTAACACGGTCCCCTCTTTTAAAAAAGTGATATTTAGTCAAGGAGCGTAAAAAGTGTACATACTTTTTTTCAACTTTGTATTTTGTTATACAACCTACTGAGAGTGACTACCTACCAGCCTATTTCACCCTTACTTTTCTTCCCTCTGGGTTTCTATCTAAATTATGAATTCGATAAGAAAAGAGGGATCGAGCGGATTAGTGAGTATAGAGCAAGATGTGTATTTGAACAAGGGTCAAAATTACTAAAAGGACATGCGTATCATTTTTTTTTTCTAGTTGAAAAGTGTTTTTTCATTGGGTCATCCGAGAGGGATATGCTGCGATGGTGGTGCGAAGATACAGGCGTGTTATTAATTCAAATGCGACGCTGGATTTGAAAAAAAAATATCGGTAAGCCGAGCAAGGGCAGCTAAGTAGCAGCGTGCTGGTTGAACGAAGGGAAGGACTAGTAGGTATTTGGACGACAAAACGTTGCGGTGGGTCGATTAGACGACCGACGAAGAGGACTCGGTATTAATTTTTCATTTTAATTAACGGTTCGGCGAAGACTGAAGAGGGCGCGTGTTTCAGCTCACCGAGCTCTGTTTATGAAATATTCACAGAGGGTCGCACCGTTCGCGTTTCTTCGCCCAACCCTGACCACAATGAACTTATACCAATCAAGCTATACAGGGTGTCCGGCGAGTGGTCTGCCAAACTTGGAATTTGCATGTAACCGAGTACGACTAACAAAAAAGGTTATGTACACATATTGCCCAAGTTTGAAAATGAAGGAGCTACAAAGGTTTGAAAATCGGTATTTCGCCTGGAAAAATCGATTGGCAACACTGCGTTTAAAAAAAATGTCGACACCGGCAGTGAATATAGATCTTCAAAAAAACAATAAAAGTTGTAATCATATAGGATTGCCTATCTTTGAAATTGAAGGAGTTATAGCGACGCAAAATCCTAGTCAAAAATATTACCTACCTCAATTTATTACGGCGCTGTGGTGATACATGAAAATTGCGAAACTCGGTCAAAAAATAAAGGAAACAAACTGGTGTAACTTTTTGAGAGGAACAAAAGATGTAATTTGAAAATGTTGCCTATCTACGAAAATTAAGGCGCTACAGAGCCTTGAATTTCGAAAATACCCATTATTTTCAAAGCTTTGTAACGCCTTAATTTTTACAGAGAGACAAATTTTCGACATTTATATCTATTTTTATTCCTTTCAAAAAGTTACGCCTGGTTCGTGCATTGTCTTCACAAAATTTTGAAATTTTCATGCACCACTGCCTCAGCAAAATCGAGATATGCACCATGTGTACATGAAGATTTTTGTTAGTGGTCCTCAGTTACATCCGAATTTCAAGTTTGGCAGACCACTCGCCGGACACCCTGTACATAGGTCGGATTTGAAACGAGGCGAAGTCGCAGTCGCCGCCGAGAACCAATCGAATCGAATTAACGAAATGGAAAAGTATTTATAAGAAACGTGCTGCGGAGAGGAAGAGCAGCCAGGCCAGAAAGCAATGGAAGAAAAATAACGAATGGAGCGACCCGACGGACGCACAGAAGAGACCGAATCCCGAAGTAACTACTAATTAAATGTAAATGCGAGGGCATGGCATAGCAGCCCTAAGCGACATAATCGAAAACTCCGCAGCTAGTACCCTTTTGTAATCATTTCGGTTGGTTTAATTACTTTTAATTACGAAGAGATGACGCGGATGCGACTTTTTTCCTCCTGGTCTCTCCTTCATTATGGCATATGGTCAAAACAAGTTAATCGGTCGGGTGGTTGCGTTGGGTTGTTATTGTTTTTTGCATTCCCTTCTCTGCTATAAAATGTACATCAGAATGTGAGGGAGGTATTTATGGTATACCCACTACAAATTATATGTAGGTACGAGGGGTAGAGTACGAAACAGTGAAAGGTGTCTGTACCTACAGATATAGCTGCTGGCGTTGTGAAGGATCACCTCTGTTGTAATGAAATCAGACTCGGACTCGGGAGGGGTTTCGCTGCAGAAGCGAGAGAAATTGTAGTTGCGGTTTTCTACTAGGTTCGGATTTAAATGGCAACAAGGGTGGAGCGGCGATGCGATGGAGTCGAGTAGCACATTGGTATTCGAAATATACGATACAGACTGAGGTTTAAACCCTAACTGGTCTTTGCGGTTAGTTTTGAGGTCGCAATAAGAACCATTAGATTTGGATTCGGGCAAAATGTTCCACTCCGCATACCTATCTATCCCTTTTATACTCTTCACTCGTACACGCTCCCGCTGTAACCATTGCTCCGGCATCTCGGGTTAATTTTGATATATCTACTCGCACCAGCGAATAAACGCGTTCAAAAGGCAAGCCAGTCGAATTTCACAAGTAGGTACTTAGACGTCAACAGTGCGATATTTGCCCCCATGATACCTTTTACTAGGAAACTTACGATTGTGAATTCCAATAACTTTTTTTGAAATTCGCTGTTGTTTTTTTTATCAATTCATGTCGAATTCTTCGTGATATACGAGTATACAGTTACATAAAAATATGATAAAACGCCGGAGGTATCATGCAGCGTTATTTTCAGACCATGAAACCATCATGTCGTAAAGTATATCAACATGCTCATACTGCGTATTTCTGAAGGAAAAAAAAACAGCTGTCTGTCTGCAAACGGAAGTTTTCCTACAAGTAAAAAAGGAGTTGATGTCCAATTCGTACGTTAAATGATACCTAATTTGGAGACAGTAGCTATTGAAAACATCCATTTAATTCTCAACGCAGTGAACTGATTGCTCGGAGTCGAAATAATTTTTTGGAGATTTGGGACCCTTTTCAAATTTTTTAGAATGATTTTTTTTACAATTTTTCAGAATGCATTTTTTTGATTCTATAGAATGAAATTTTTTACAATTTTTCAGAATTTTTTAGAAAAAAATTTTTCATTATTTTTATAGAACGATTTTTTTCCTTTAAATTTTTAAAATGAGTATTTTTTACAATTTTTTTAGAACGATTTTTTTTTAATTTTTAAAAAAAATTTTAAAATAACATTTTTTTACAATTTTTTTAGAACGATTATTTCTTCAATTTTTGAGAATAACATTTATTACAATTTTTCAGGATGAAATTTTTTTAATTTTTTAAAATGATTTTTTTTTAAATTTTTTAGAATGAAATTTTTTACAATTTTTTAGAATGATTTTTTAAAAAAATTTTAGAATGAAATTTTCTACAATTTTTCAGAATGATTTTTTTTAAATTTCTTGGAATGAATTTTTTTCAATTTTTAAAAATGAAAATTTTTACAATTTTTTAGAATGAAATTTTTTCCATTTTTTAGAATAAATTTTTTTCAATTTTTTTAGAACGATTTTTTTCAATTTTTCAAAATGAAAATTTTTTACTTTTTTTTAGAACGATGCTTTTTTTCAATTTTTTAGAATAATTTTTATTACAGTTTTTCAGAATGAAATTTTTTCAATTTTTGAGAATAACGTTTTTTTACAATTTTTCAGGATGAAATTTTTTTATTTTTTAAAATGATTTTTTTCTAAATTTTTTAGAATGAAATTTTTTACAATTTTTTATATTGATTTTTTTCTAAATTTTTTAGAATGAAATTTTTTACAATTTTTTAGAATGATTTTTTTAAAAAATTTTAGAATGAAATTTTCTACAATTTTTCAGAATGATTTTTTTTAATTTCTTAAAATGAATTTTTTTCAATTTTTAAAAATGAAAATTTTTACAATTTTTCAGAATGAAATTTTTTTCAATTTTTAAAAATGAAAATTTTTACAATTTTTCAGAATGAAATTTTTTTCAATTTTTCAAAATGAAAATTTTTTACATTTTTTTAGAACGATAATTTTTTCAATTTTTGAGAATAACGTTTTTTCTAAATTTTTTAGAATGAAATTTTTTACAATTTTTTAGAATGATTTTTTAAAAAATTTTTAGAATGAAATTTTCTACAATTTTTCAGAATGATTTTTTTTCAATTTCTTAGAATGAATTTTTTTTCAATTTCCTAGAATGAATTTTTTTCAATTTTTAAAAATGAAAATTTTTACAATTTTTCAGAATGAAATTTTTTCCATTTTTTAGAATGAAATTTTTTTCAATTTTTAAAAATGAAAATTTTTACAATTTTTTTAGAACGATTTTTTTTCAATTTTTCAAAACGAAAATTTTTTACATTTTTTTTAGAACGATGATTTTTTTTCAATTTTTTAGAATAAATTTTTTTACAGTTTTTCAAAATGAAATTTTTTCAATCATTTTTTAGAATGATTTTTTCTTAATTTTTTAGAATGAAATTTTTTCAATGTTATAGAATGAAATTTCTTTTAATTTTTTAGAATGATTTTTAAAAAAAATTTAGAATGAATTTTTTTTACAATTTTTTTTGGAACGTGTTTTCTTAAATTTTTTTAGAACGATTTTTTCTTAATTTTTTAGAATGAAATTTTTAAAAAATTTTATAATGAAATTTCTTTCAATTTTATAGAATGATTTTTTTTTTAATTTTTCAGAATGAATTTTTTTACAATTTTTTTTAGAACGTGTTTTCTTGAAATGAAAATTTTCTACAATTTTTTTAGAAAGATTTTTTTCTTCAATTTTTCAAAACAAAATTTTTTCAAAATCTTTCAGAATGAAATCTTTTTTTAATTTTTTACAATTTTATGGAATGAAATGAAATTTTCCAATTTTTCAGGATGAAAAAGTTTTAATTTTTTGGAATTATATGTATTTTTCAAGTTCCTAATTTTTTTTAAATGAATAATTTCTCATATGTTAAAAAATGATAATTTTTCAACATTTTTCAAATAATTAGGTAGGTACTGTTTTTTTGAAATAAAAAAATGATTTCTCAAATTTTTCCAGAAAATTTGAAACATCAATATGAGGTCGGTCGTAGGGCAAAATTGAAAAGTAATCGATTTTTGGGCATCGGATAATCCAGGTTCTACTTTATGTACTTATATGGAGTATTTTTTGGTGAAAAAAGTTACAACATTTTCACCCCCGCCCCCACAACGTGAGCATCACTTGAGAAAAATAATAATGATCCGCCGGCTATGCAACAATTACATCACTATACTGTATCCCAATCAACTTCTTCAACCACATTATCACTTTCACATCATATTCATCCAAATAATCACGTTTGTCATCTTCATTCACACCTCTTTCATCACCAACAGGCACAGCATCTGTGTGACACCTTCAGAGTTCATCATCTCCATCCCTAATATCACCCATCATCATCTTTGACATCATCTTCATCCATACTACCATCTTCATCTCCACTATCACTTTATTCCTTCATCAGCACCCTCTTTGACATCTTCATCCCTATTATCACTATCATCCGCACTGATCATTTTCACCATCTTCATCAACACCGACATCTTAATGTCATCTTTGTTAGCTTCATTAAACAGCATCTGTGTGACACCCTTCAGAGTTCATCATCTCCATCCTTATTATCATCCACCATCATCTTTGACATCATCTTAATCCATAGCACCATCTTCATCTCCACTATCACTTTATTCTTCAGCATCAGCAGCATCATTGATATCTTCATCCCCATTGTCACTATCATCCCCACTGATCATTTTCACCATCTTTATCAACACCAACATCTTAATGCCATCTTTATTAGCTTCATCAGCTTCATCAACATACATGACACGATGACAATGAAAACAATACCAAGAGACATGATGATGTACAGAAGAAGCTTCTTTACATTCGTCATTCGGAACTCGATTCAAACTGTTATTTACTGCAATTCATTTCCTCGGACCTTACTGCTGATGAACAATGGAGGGATCCTCTTCTCCCACATACTATATTGTTTTACTTGTTCCTAGTTTCATCATTATCGAAACACCACCACCACAACGCCAGTAACTAATTCGATTAAAAAC
The DNA here is from genome assembly GCA_959613365.1 of Balanococcus diminutus. Lineage (NCBI taxonomy): Eukaryota > Metazoa > Arthropoda > Insecta > Hemiptera > Pseudococcidae > Balanococcus > Balanococcus diminutus. Next base: position 1,841,818 of record OY390718.1, read on the forward strand.
TATTACCGCCGCATACCACCTCTCACTCGCTGGTAGGGAACAAACAATCTCGCAGCGGAGGAAGAACGGGCTGGAAATCATTCACCCTCGTCGACAAATCCGATAACGACCTCCGCTACCACCAACGCCATGGCATCGGCGTAGTATGGCAGTCGCCTCCACTATATTATCTTCGTGAAAAAGGGTACACAGGGTATCGAGTAGTATAAATAAGGTGCGGGATGGTATATATGTATATAAAGCGAGCACGGAATCCAACGAGGGATCGAAAATTCACCCTATACCACGTCGACGTCCTCGTCCTCGTCCTTCTAATAAAAGGCTAAACCGCAAGTTCGACGCAATTATTGTTTATTTCAGCGCTTTCCGAATAATAAAATTAATTCCCAACGACTTTTGCTTAAACTAACTCGAAATCTTATTTTTTTATTACCTCGTCGCTGCTCTGCCATGCCACCCCTCGCTCGCCTTTTTACCCACTCGACGATTAAATGAAAAGAAGGGAGAAAACAGATGTACCATAAAATAGCGAGTTCACAGTTCACACCCTCCCTATAAGCTTCATATATTATCATTAAACACGCGGCGACGCGGCCGCCAGGCCTATGCCGCGTACCTCGACTGCTCCACTACATCCCTCTATATCGCCCTTAATCAGTTTAAAAATCGCGTCGCCTTTTTCATCCTCGTTTTCAACGTGCCTTGTATTTCGATCGAGGTAATTTCCGCTGCTTTTCACTTCGGCGCGCCGCGCCGAGCTACCCGGCTCCTGTTCGTTCTGCGAGAGCACCCCTTTTTTCCAGTCCCCTTCTTTGGGTTGGTACGCGCGTTTACATAACAATTAGTTTATGTATGAACTTTGGCTTCGATACTTGGGGCTGAATGACCGACGAATAAGGGATCTTTGGCCCTTTCGCATTCGTCGCACAGATTACAAATAACGATTAATCGTTTTCGTTTTACGGGTGAATCTGTTCGCTTAATTAGACAATATACGCAAGGTAAAATGCTAGGTATAGGTACTTACATGTCTTTCTTCCGTTGAATTTAAACCTGTTTTGTGGAACAGCGACAAGATCGAAAACGGCACATGAAAAAAGAAAAGAAAAAATTCGCATTAGTATAAAAGCTACGTCAAAAAATATGAAAATTATTTGAAAAACGGGATGGTGAAGTACCCAAAGTCATCGATTACTTAGGTATCAATTCAAGACATAATGAACCAGCTTCATCAAAAATATATTAAAATATTATAAAAATTTTATAGGTAAGTAGATGATCAATTTCAAGAACTACATAATATATCAAAATGTCGACAACATCCATATAGTCATATCACCGCCACTACTCATTCTCTTCTCACAATTCTGCTTCTTGATGAAAAGCACCTCCGTAGGGTATCATCATAATCATCATTATCATCGTGGTAGTCGTCGTCGTTGTCGTATCCGACGCTTTCGCTATTTTAACACGCAGAAGAAGAGAAAAAAACAAACTCGACAGTTGTTTAGGGTTAATGACAGCAGAATAGGGTTGCAAAACGTGAAAATAATGGCGCACTGACTGACTATACATCATGCGCTCGTACTCGTATATGCGAAAAAGATGCGATAGAGCGCTGGGCTGCGAAGTTTAGGCCTGTATTACTCAGGCATCACCACCACCACCGTTGTAATTTAGCCGCAAGATATTATATCGTTTGAAAAAGAGTGAAAACGTTCAAGAAATGGAGTAAAAATTGCGAAGCAGCGAAAGTATGAAGTGCAGGAAATTTCGCTGCCTCTATGGCATCGCAGATGCGCACATACTTGTACAATGTAAAGTTTCCTCTTTCATCTCGATGTCGATGTTGCTCTACCATCCTCTTCTTCTCACACCGCGGTTCTTTTCACATTTTTTTTTTTTTTTTTTTCACTTTTCGCCTGAAGTATACCAACAATATTATGCCTTTCAATATTTTCTTTTATCCTCATCTTGTATGTACTTTGCCTTTGCCCCACACTTAATCTTTTCCTAACCCGCGTGCATAAATTCACTACAAGCACTTTGGATCTGATCTAGATCAGATCCTTTAATTTTGAAAAGGGTCTGATCTGGAACTTTATATCCTTAGTTTTCGAAAAAAAAACAGATCCAGATGAAAAATTTCTACTATTCATCACATTTTTCTCAGTGAATTGATTATATTTTTCATATTGTGTTTTCAATTTAATCTATGAAATTAATGAAAAGTAAACCGTAAAGGAAGCCAAAAAAAATCTAAAAACTCCTGATTGTCCGGCTTGATCCGGATCTCAAAATTTGGAAATCGAATCTAAAGATTCAAAGATCCAAAATTTTGGATCTGATCTAGATCAGATCAGATCTCCTAACTTTAAAAGAGATCTGATCTGGATCTAGATCCTTGGATCTGCCCAACTCTAATACGCTCCATCCTCGAATGAACAATTACCAGCTCAGAAGTAGAGACTTCGTCCAAAGCTTTTTCTTCACCCTCATTGGGTCAAAAACCCGTAAAGCCTCGAAAATTCAAAATCATGAGTCGTTTTCTGAAATGATCATTTTTGGCCAGGGATTGATTGCTGCATGCACGAGCCATAAACTTCAGAAAACCTCTCTGCTGGCTCATCCAAGAAAATATCACTTTCTTCTTCTTAATCCTCCTTCTCCTCTACGGAGGTTGGAGATCCACACATATAGCTGTACTCTTGAAACGGCTGCCCGGAATATCTCAACCGATGTGCGCCCAGCCATTTTCGAATGTACTTGAGCCCGAAGTTTTGGGCGACGACCTGTCGATCTCTTTCCAGCAATCTTTCCTTCCAATATAACTCGTAGTAATTCGTACTTTCCCCCTCTAATGTGTCCGAGATATTTGATTTTCCTTTCTCTGACAGTATCCAGGAGTTCTGTTTTTTTTTTTAGTTTCAAATCTTCAATGCGTGTAAATGCAAACTCGATATACCCGCAAGAATAGAAGATGGACAAACGGATCACCAGCAAAGTCAAAGTACTACTCGGATATCGAATTTCTCAAAGACAAATCTCATCTTTAACACATTTATAGCACTTGGGCTCGACTTGTCGACATATCCACATTTCAACAACACGAATACTAGCACAGTGCCACATCAGCAGTTTAATATACTTTGCGGTAATGTGGAACTGAAAGAGGTTCCGACGAACACTCCACCTTAACACCTTTGTTTTACTACACTAAGCTCCCCTGACGCAATTAAAAACTTTAGTCTCGGTATATTGTTTTCGTTTCGCTATATCCTCGAAATGCAGTCGAAGCAGCTTCGAACGGCCAACAGAGACCAAGAGACAGAGCAGCGTACAAGCGAAATTCGCGCAGAAAACTTTTTCTAATTAAAAAGAGCGTCCTGCGAGAGAGAGAGAGAGAGAGAGAGAGAGAGAGTAAGTGGCGCTGGTAGCGCGAGCCTACTACAGTGAGAAAAACAGCAGCAACAACAACAACAGCAGCGACAGAGAGAGATAGAAAAAGTGAAAAAAAAGTTGAGAAAAAAAACTGTAAACACCTTCAACTGTTTTCCTAATGAGTTGGAAATTATTCCGTTTTCGGCGAAAAGTTTAAAACTGAAGCTTTAAAATTAACAATTCCACCGGCTCCCGACCAATACCAGCCGAGTTCATTTCACTGGAAAAACTCTCATTAATTATTCTGCCGCAACTCTGCCTGCGCCTCGCATCGCCCCGCCCTTCTCGCTTTTCACGCGCACTGCCGGAGTTTTGTAAGAAAAGCCCCCGAACATTAATTAGACGGCTGCAAATTCGCACCCTTATTCTTCTCGTCGCTGCTTGCCTGCCTGCTGTCTTTTCCTTCTTCCTTTTTCGTCGCCGCCGCCGCCGCTCGATCCTTTCGCCGTCGAGTCGGCTCGCCCTCTTGAATTTGCGATGCGATGCGACGGCGAAGGGATACACGGTTCTCGTTTAATTTATCTTTTCTCCACCTAACACGATACTCTTCCTCTCTTCGCCTCCTTCTACACTTCCAAGTTGTACGAGCTTTAATGTTTTTTCAATATAAGAAGCTTCCATCGTACTCGGTCGTTTTTCTTACTCTCGTATCGCATCGCATCGCATCGTACTATACTTACAGAGCAGTGTCCCTCTTACACCTCCCTACTCGTCGGTATATTCGTCTTTTCTCTTTTCTTCTCTTTTCTCGAGCCCCTCCTGCACTGGTCTGCCTATATATTTCTTACCCACTTGCTCGTATTTTCCCAGCAGGCTCGACTGAATCTAAAGCAATAGCGGAGATTAACGCGGAGAACGCGAATGCCGAATACGTACTCTCCACTCTCTCTCTCCCTTATATTATAAAGTACACTCGAAGAGAGCAGCAGTTCTCAAAACGAGACCGGAATATTTACGACGGTTTTTTCCTCCTTCCTTTCGCTCGCTGCTACCGCTACCTGCCCTCAAATTTCCTCGTACCAACGCTAAACTCTAATCGCTGTACTTGGTTAGGTGTGTGTTTGGTTGTCGTATGTTGTACGTTGTACGTACATATAGACTCAGACTGACTATACAGCGAAAGCTCTTCCTGCGGTAAACGATCGAGCTTTCGGTTTTCCTTTCGAATCCCCGCTCTTCCATTCCAAGAACCTTTCTTTAATCGCAGGGTAAATACGAAACTTGAAATTAATTTCGCGTATATTTCATCGTTTCCGCGGTTATCATATTTAGGGACGTAGCGTACGACTATTCTACGTACGAACACAGGATACACACGGTGTTACCCGGTCTAAATCTTCTCTTCCTCTCTACTTAGGTACTTTATTTTATGGTCGTATTCGCGTATTTTACAAAACTCATACTCGCACATTCTATCTCGAATATTTTCCATCTACCTATTAACGAAGAAATTTGAGGATTTTGAGGTTGAAGAAGGATTGAGAAACAGGGCTGCTCCGTCATTTTTCATTCCAAGATGCAACCCATTTGTCGTTAGAATGCAATAAAATTTGAAATCAAAAAAATTTTTCAATTTAAATTCAATTTTTTTTTTCAAACTAATATTTTTTTGAACTTATAATCTAACTTTATTTTATATTTTCATTTTCTTCAATTTTAAATGAAATTATTAAAATTAGATGTTACCTACTTTCCTATTTTTTCAATTTCAAATTTTCTCAATTTTTCAACTTTTGAGTAAATTTCAATTCAAATAGAGACTTCTTTCTTGCAATTTTTCAATTTTTAGTACTCTTCAGGTAAAATTCAAATTTTTTCTATTTAATGGTTTTTAGTATTTCAAATTTTCTTCATAATGCCATTCCTTTCAAGTTTCAATTTATTTTTAATTCGCTTTTTTTTTTAAATTTTGTTTGATTCGAAAGTAATGTAAGAACGATTCGAATAAAGAGATGCAATGGGGCAATTTGAATTAAATAGTCTACAAGTGGAAAACCATAATATTGTACAAAAACTTACCGCTATTTGATTTATCATCTCTATGCAATTCTGGTTTCGCAGTCAACATACTGAGAGGGTGAGCTCCCGGTCCGGCCAAACCGGATAATCCTAGTAGACTAGCGGCGGAAGCCGGGGGTCCGGGCATACCTGGATGCGGTGGCATCATTGGTATCGGAGGCGCATGAGCTGCATGTGGTAACTGCTGAGCGTGCATTTGTTGCTGCAAACAAATAATACAAACCGTTCTTCGTAACACTTTTTTCTCTTTTAGATTTTGTTGTACCGATGTATTTTATGTATTTAGTATATTTTTTTCTTCTACCAATTCGTTCCCTCCATTTCTTTTCTTTTTTTTTTGGCACAAAAATTACCATACGTAGGTATACCTACATCTACCTATACATGGAGAATTGTAAACAGCTTTCGAATACTTTAAAAACGCCAACCGTTTCAGAATCGCGTAGGTAGGTCTAACAATAAGTACCCGAACCTATATATAGGAATAGTTGAACGCTCGCCCTCTTCCCGCTCCCATCATTCATCAAAATTTAACGCGGTAAACGCGCACACATCGTATTATGGTAGGTAGATAAATAAGGTTCTTGATCAAATAAACCACGTAAAATATACCAACTTCTATGTAAACAACGTGTCCTTTTAATAAATACGTGACAATAATACTAACCAGTAATCTCGGTAAATCTGGTCGTTGTTGCTGTAATCAAACAAAAGTAAACAAAAAACTTATTAATTTATTGTTTCGAGTGTTTGTGCAAGTTTTTAATTTTTTAATTTTTTTGTTTTGTAGTTCACTTTTTTTCTACACTTGGTAATTTTTTGTTGTCGTATTTTTTATCTCACTCTCAAAAATGTACTCTTATAATACAAAAGTTACGCTTAAAAGTAGAAAATTATAAAACATTGTTTAATAAGAGCAGAGTTGGAAATTTGTACTATAAATTGGGTATCACCTATAGTTATATTATGCTCGAGAAAGATGAAAGATCCACCTTCGTTTGCCAATTTCAACTTCCTTTCAACTTGAAATTTTTCCCGCCAAAAAAAACCATAAACAAAAAAAGTGGCTTCGAGAACGATCGTTCGAAGAAAAAAAGAGAGAAAAAAAATGAACTCGACCTTAATCGTTTTATTAGTTAACAACGCCCTTATTAGATACTTTCGTGAACCGGTCGTAAACTCTATTATACGTATTTTACACCTGCTTACTAATTTGCCAAAAAATAAAACCACCACATCGTATACTTAGAAACTTTTCACTTCAAATACAGGTGCAAATTTCGACACAATTAACCTTAATTATTTCTACACACATCAGTTTGGTTTTTCTTATTTGTGTAAGACGACGAATGGCCTGGCATGTCTCAGGGGTGCTCAAAATGAAATTTCGTGTAATTTTCTGATTCCAACTTTACTCTTAATATGTATTACGTGTGTTCTTATAGTCTGTCTCGGCTCTTAAGCGATTGAAACAAGAGTTTTTATTGAAAACCTCGTCGGATTTCAAAGTATTCAAAAGCCTTGTTCAATATCTACACGTAAGAGTGCGATAGGTATACCTATACGAAAATTCAATACCATAGGTACCTAAAATAGGCTGAAGACTGAACGATACGTGCGAACGAAACTTTGCCCAAATCGTAATTGTGAAAATCGTAAAACGTTTTTTTTTTTTTTTTTTTTTTTTTTTTTTTCAAAGATTGAAGCTCCTGCACCTTCATTTTCAAGGGTAGGTAAAAAATGTCAATAACAAAAAATAATTATTTTCTTTAGTATCCACGTACCCAACTAAAATTTATGTTTTCTCATTTTTCATTTCCCTTGCCCCTTCAATTTTCTAGATAGACACCGCTGTTCCTTATGTGTTGCCTATCCACCTGGTGGAAAAACTACATCAGCTAAGAAACACCCTGCATTTGGTTTTTCTCAGTTCGAGTCTAATTTGAGAATTGAAGGGACACGAAATTGAAAATCTTTAAAAATTACATTTTCTACAGTATGATTTCGTGGCATAACTTTTTGAGACGAATTAAAAAGGTTCTCCAACATAGTTTCTAATTGAATTTAGTTTTTTTTTTGGAAATCCACGCCTTTCCATGACTTTCTTTGTGACCATTTTTTTACATTTTGTCCAAATGCTGAGTATCCCTCTATCATTTTATTCATTTTTTGTTCAGAATAACATCCTCATCAGCTGATTTTTCAAACTGACGGAGGGTGAAAGGGGTTAAAATCACTGAAAATGCCGAAAATGCCAAACTCAGTTCCCAGCATTTTTTTTAAAATTGCCATTTTTAATGAAAAAATATGCCAATTTTGCCCAACCAAAGTCTAAAATCTAAAATCCACGATTTTGGACTTTTCACGACCTAGTGATTTTTTTTTTGTTGAAAAATATACGACTTTTTCATGACTTTCATGGCCTGTGTATAGACGCTTTGTCTAACAACATAGCCGTCTTCAAAATCGAAACAGATATGGAGTGAGTTGCTAGGGAAGCCATCGACTTTTTAACAACTCAACTGACCTTTAGGTCCTTCGATTTCAAATACAGGCAATTTCACAAAATCATGTTTTTTCGATGGTCTCTTAATGATATCCAAAACTATAGTCGACAACTTCCCACCTTTTCTCGTTCAATTGTCAAATTACACGTATTACCCTTCTAGTAAATTACGTAGGCAAAGTTTCGTTCTAACAAATTCCTCGTTTCAAGTACCAAATTTTACTACATATAACGAATTTAAAATTCGCAAACGTAACGAAACCTCTTCGAATGGAAAAAACCAACATTGGACTGGGATAACCTGAAAATCGCCTCATCGTACTTCACTTCGTATTAAGCGGTGTCGTTTTCTACTTATTTCAAAATAATACCGTACACTTTTATCCATACGCAAATGAATACGACTGTACGCACGCTTACGAGATATCGAGACGATAACGCGACGTTCGCCGAATACTAAAATACTCTAATTCCCAAGCCCTCCTCCTCCTACCTAAATCTTACCACCAACGCTGGATACATTTATGGGCGTCATTGTTGTCTATTAGAAAATAAAAAGTATCGCGTTGCCATTTCGAAAAAGTACATACATGCCGACAGAATACCAAAAAAAAGAAGGCGCAAAAAGACGTTCGACAATAAGGAAAAAAAAAACGCTACGTAGGCTTACACGATCGGCACAGAAGGGCACACTGCAAAAAGGAGATAGGCTATGTCTGAAGGGTCCGGGAGGAGGAGATGTAAATGCAGCCTAAAATTAGAAAGCAGATAGAAATGTACGGAACGACATTTGAATACGTAAACCACCACGTAGCCCCTCTCTCACTCCCAAACTGTGGTACCTCCTCATACTATTATACTCTTCTCTATTGCCGACGACGACGACCTAGCGAGGAAAATACGCTTTTGCCAAGACGCGTAGGTATAGCTAGGTACATACTCCACCGCGAACCTTTAGCCACCTTTGTCACGTAATCGAAGACACGACAACAACCCGATACGAACGAGGAACGAAGGCGACATGGCAGCGGAGCAGCTGGTAGGGAGAGAAAAATGAAGCGTCGTTGTCGACGACTACGCGAAAAAAATGTTAAAAAGTCTCGCACGTGTTGTATAAGGCAAAAAAAAAGAGAAAAGAGAAAAAAAAAAGCCAGGCGAAAAAGACGAACAGAAAGGAGGAAAATGGCGCGGTGGTTGGATTTATATACGGTGAAATCTAAATTGTGCAAATTCCCCGGAGACGTGTACAATAACCGTCGCAAGACGGCAACCTCTTTGCCAAAGTGTCACGTAAGAATTCTAAAAACCCTTATACACTAGTAGGTTCTCTTCCTCTTTTCTCCTTTCTCCTTTCTTTTCCTACAGCACAAACACTATGCAAGCGGAGGAAGAGCGAAACACACACACACACACACACACGCAGACATCTATTACACGTTCGAATAAAGTACCAATCATCGTTGGAAAAATGCAATACAAGCGTAGAAAGGAAAACGAAAAAAAGATGAGCAAAAAAAAAAGGTGAACCGAGCCGGAGTACCAATAAGGATTTATATGACCTCATTCGACGACGACGACATCATATAACTATACGTCGTATGTGTACTAGACACAGCAGAAAGCGCAGAAAAAAAGCACACAGTCACACTGCCCATCCGGGGCCAGCAGCAGCATCCCTTCTGTTAACGCCCCTCTATCCGGCCATAACCCTTATACTGGTGGCCGGAAGGCGAGTCGTAATTTAATGTCCAAATGTCCTCCAACTTAAATCTCTCGACAATAACGATATTTCCTGTTCGCCAAGAGACCCACCTCCTCTTCCTCCTCCACACATTCTCATTCTCGCTCACACGGCAACAACAGGGAGTAGCGTTCGCCGATAATGGACGCAGTTTATCCAGTTTACCCCGCTACTTCTCACCTCACCAATAGACGACGCGAGGACAAAATTTTCCCAAAACAGAGCGGAGGCTCTCTAATAAAATTAAGCCAGCCGGCATCGGCCAATATAGACTTTTCCTTTTGCACTCTCATATATAGGAATTGACCACATTCGAACGAAGATTCACTGTTTATGTTGATTCACACTCAGCCAAAGACACATACAGGCGCGATGGTAGAAAATTGAAAACAACGTTAGCTCTTTGCCTTTTGCATATATCTAAAATTGCACTGTTTTTGAAGTGATTTTTTAATCATGAAAATGAAAATTATGAATAATGGAAAAATTGTAGGTGGAAAGCTCGTGAAATCAGCTTTCTAATGAAGTATTTACATTGCAAATACCTTTAATATTTTTAAAAATATGGCCTTATTAGTTCAAACATTTCGTGAACATTCACGCGACCAACATGATTTTGGCCGTGTTATTCATCTTAAAATTTGGCTTTGTTTAAAAAAACGCTAGGATCGCTATATAAAATCAAAAATTTTCATTGAAGTAAACTTTCATTTTTTATCTTTTACGTACCAATTTTTTCTCTTCCTTCAATAATATTGTCATTTCAATCAATAAAAAGCATAATTACTTGACAATACAGTATAAAAAATTGAAAATTAAAGTTACTAAAATTTGCAAACAGTTAGCTGATAAGAGGTAGCAAAAGTGATAAAGCTATAGTTTTGGACAGAATGGATCAATTTAGAAGGTAGATACGTCAAAAGAAAGCTCTTTTCATGTGCTTTTCGATTTTAAAATAATATATTAAAATTAATCTAATTACGATGCCGAAAAATGCAATTGAAAATCATGACCATCTTATATATATGGCAATCGCTCATGCTTAACGTTGTTTTCATTTTTTTTCCATCGTACCACTTTGTTTATGTTGCTTAATCGTTCGTTCAATCTCGTTCGAATTTCCTGAATAGGACAGAGATCCTGTGCTGCCTTTTACGAGTACGTGTACGTGTACGTGTACGTGGACCTACTTCGATACTCGATTATTTTCTCTCTCGCTGCTTACGGTACGAGTATTATTACTTTTCCTTTTACGTATTCCAGTCTCGTAACCGCCTACAGAGTATAGCTAGTTTTCCCTACGGACCGAAGACGAAAAACATTTTACTCCATCGTCTGCTTTTGTATCTTGGTACCGCATCAAAAACCCATACTACTCGTACTCGTATAGCTCGCACACTTACCAACTCGACAAGCAATTGCCTAGCAGCTCATTCAATTCGCTCGATTCCTCTTTTTTATTTTCAAAAAAAAAAAAAAAAAGTAGAAAAAATCTCGTCTGCAACTGCGAGGTAAACGTATCGTATCGTATCTTGTATATGCTCGTGTTGAACCATAAATACGTAACGTCTTTCTTTCCCCACTGGCCAGCATCATACTCTGGTAAAAACTGAAAACTGTGTTTTTGCAAACCCGAGGGAAAGCAACCTAACACCAACCCCCCCCCCCTTCGGGTCTTGATCCGACATCCAATTTTGTCAATTTTTAAAACGCAGTCTCGGTCGAACGGTTGGTCGTTTCTAAATTGCACGTAGTACCCCGTGGCCCGTGTACCCGTTTCAATATTAACGAACCATAAAGTCAGCGCCGAACGAGAGAATTGCCAAACAACAACAACAACAACAAACAAAACCCTAGCGAAATTTAAAGCACCGAGTATACGAGTACCCGTTAAAAAGAACATAAAATCTAGACATAACAACATCGTCGTTGTGTCTGCCGAGAAAACGTCTTGTCACCTTAAAAAGGATAAAGTGTATTGAAGTACTGTGTATGGCGAAGAAGCGAGGGGAGTACAAATAATTGCAAAAAATTTAGAAGGTGAGTAAGTGTACTTTTAGGTAGGAGGTGATTGCACCGATTGCGAAACAGCATCGTCATCTCCATCGAGAGCTTTTAGAAAAAATATGGAAATACCTCGAGAACTAATTCCGTGGGTATGGGACAAACCACACGGCTCACAACAGAAATGGTAATATTTTCATATCATTACAAATGCAGCCAAAAAATTAGAAACACTTTTAATATTTTTTGTAAATAACGTGTAATCGAGTAATAAGGTATTAAACACATTTTAAATATGCTTTAGACGATGATTTCACAGTCGAGAATTGCATGGTACTACCTTAGTTTTGTGCCGCATGTGGTAGGAAAAAACGACTTTGAAAAATCTACAGATTTCATTCACTCTACTTTTTCCTCACATGCATCGGAGAGCGGTTACTTTTTTCATGCTAGGTTACTTTTTGTTACTTTTTCACGAAGAAGGTTACTTTGGTTACTTTTCACTCATTCTGGTTACTATTTCGTCGAAAATCTGACTTGAAAAATACAAAACTGCTATTAAAATTAAAATTTGTTTTAAAACACGCTATAAAATTGGAAAAAATAAATAAATTCAAAAAATGATGAACAGAAAAATTTATTAAATCTTCTTTTAAAAGTGAGATTTTTGAACGACTTTTTGTCCAAAAAATCGAAATTCCCACAAAATTTTTCAGAAGAATTATAAAGGTTACTTCACTCGAAGAATAAAAAAGTTTTCTTCTAACTAAAAACTTTTTTTTTGAATGAAAATTTATCAGCAATTTTTTTATTTAAAAAAAAAAATGTGACCAAAGTCTTTGAAAAAAATGTTTGAAAATTGAAAATTATTACTTATAATTATGTAGAATAGAAAACTCCTCAAAAACGAAATAATAAAAAAAATTGTTTCAACTCGCGAACTTGAAAGTCTTCAAAAATAGGATTTTTTTGAATAAATAAAAAAAAAGTTTCAAAATTTAAAAATTTTGAAAAATTGGAAATTTTACGAACTTGGGTTTTTTTTTTTTTTTTTTTTGGAAATATAAAGACTTTCAAAAATTAATAACTTTTTGTACCCACAATTTTGCAAACCACACAAAAATTGATTTTTTTAAACTTATGATTTTTTATGCATTATAATTTTCATTTTATTTCAATAAACATACTATTTATTCTTAGAATAGAAATAAAGGTACATATTTTCAAAAAAATTAAAAATTATTCATAGGTAAGTTGAAATTTTAACTGAAAATTGTTTGGAAAATAAAACTTTGAAAAAACAAAAAATTTGCATAAATAAACAAAAATATTTGCAATTGAAAATTTTTCAAAAATATGACGTTTTTTTGAAATCAAAAATTATTTAAAATCAAACCGAAAACTGTTTCAAAATAAATAATTTTTTACAGCTTAAAAACTTGGGAAACTGGACATTTTGAAAATTCCAAATTGACCTTTTTTTTTTTAGAAATTATAGGTTAGATAGGTACTTAAAAATTGTGAGTTTTTCAAAAATTAAAAATTCCTATTAAGTAAAAATTAAAATTTTAAAAATTGGAAACCAAATGAGCCAACGATTAAACTATAATTCATCATGATTTCACAGAAAATGCATATCTTTTCATTAACAGTTTCAAGTTTTTCAAAACTTTGTCCCTCGATTTTAGGAAACTGCAAAACGTCGAAATCAAAAAAAAAAAAAAAAAAAAAAAAGGCAGATGATTGGGGGGGGGGGGGGGGGTTACGAGTCATTATTTGAGTGGAAATGGAAAAATTGTGGTTACTTTTTTTTAAATTTCAGGTTTACCTAAGTTACTATTTTTTTTTGAAATTTCGCTCCGATGTATGCTCTCATAAATATAGCATTTCTGGGCAAAATAAACGTGAGATTTTTGGAAAACAGTTAAGAACCTTTTTCTCAAAAAGGATGAGTAGGATTTTTTTCTTCAAAAAAACATAATTAAATAAAAAAATTTAGGTGTATTATAATTTTTTTCAAATTAAAGAAACTTTTCACAAAAAAAAAAAAAATTGGTAGAGTAATAATTTTCAAAAATTTTTTTAAAAAATTTCTACAAATAGGTACTTGGAATTTTTTTAATACGATTTTTTCTTCAAAAAAACTGAGTGAGAATATTTTCTTTATATCAACACGTTCTCGAATACATGCATCAGGTACACTACACATAATATGTAGTTCTGAAATTATTATTGTCGCTCTCGTTGAGTTAATTTCATCTACTGCACCGCCCACCATATCGCCTCGCATCGCACCGGTGCACCTACTACACATACTTAATCGTTCATTAGTCTACGCATGCAGTATAATTTAGCTTCATTCTTATCTACGGACGGTTGAATTTTCCGCCGATGAACCTTACCTAATTAAACGTGCAACCTTTTTAATTCGTCAATATCAGTCGACGAAGCGTGTAACCCACATACACAGACACGGACAAATACGCTGTATATACATATATTCTGTACTCGTACCGTATCGTATACTTATACGAATAATTACATCATTAGCGTTTATCGACCAAAATCGATAATATTATATTTTTATTAACGCTCTTCGTGTCGACATATTATACTCGTAGTCGTAGGTACGCGGCGATAAGAGCATCAATTTACCCATTATAAGTATACTCGTGTCGTGTACACAATAACGTCGCGGAAATTCCCCTTAATAATATAGCAAAAAAATTAAAATTTAGCACTTGCACGATGCGACGTGTTCGTATAAAACGTAAAAAAAATTTCAATCAATTTCGCAACAACGAGTTCGAATAATTAAACGAACCTACTCGTTCATCTTTCAATTTGATTATTTACCATTTCGAAAATCTAATTTTCTTTTTCATCATTCTACAACTCGCAAATTCAAATGAACCACGTTACACGTTGTATCGAGCAAGGTAGCGTCGAGGGTACGCATCGGTACGTCGAATAAATATACAGGAAGGAAGGAAGAGCGGAAGGAGGAGAGAGGGGGGGGGGGGAAAGTGTAGGATATCGGATACTATAAAAATAACGAAAAGCATTACACGCTTCGTTGCGATCGCACTACCTGTTTAAAGTCAATTTACATGCATAAACAACGACCAGGACGCGATTCAGTGACAGGTAGTAAAACCACCGCACCCCGCTCCACCATCAAACCAGCGTAACGATGATCTGACCCGACGCGACACACAGTGTACACTGTACACTCATCCAATGATTCCCAAATTATAAGTTTTCGCACTCATACTACGAGCTGAGCAAGACTTCTACAATCAACCATTCTCTCACACCTTCCTCGCAGCACAGAAACGAACCTTTTTGTCAGATTAGTACAAAAGAATTGACCAAAAATTATCAGAAAATAGTAAATTTGTGAAAAATTGACGATTGAAAAAGAAAATTAGATTTGGGTACATTGAAATTTGATTGAGGAAAATCGAAATAAAATTTTAAAATCTCAAGAAATTGAAATTTAATGAAAGATGACTAAAAACTGAAAAAAACGTATCCATGCAAATTGGGAAAAAATTAAAAAAAAATTGGAATCGAAGTAAAAATTACCGAATGAAAATTGGAATGAAATTGAAAACTTCAAAAAATTTGAATCAAATTGAAAATCACTGGAAATCGAAAACGTTAAAATCGAAATAAAATAAAAAAATTGGGGAAAAGAGACAAAATCCAGAGTTTGAAGCTGAAAGCGAGAGACTAATTGCAAGGATTTCCTTATTTCTGCACCTGCCAGCAACTGCGTTTCGTGCTCCTGGCGCAGTATGATGTCGTGTACAAACCGAGAGTAGCGGACGGAAGAGCTAAATTTTTCTCGCATTAATCACGAAATCCCGAAAGCTATATATCGACAACGTACGGAATATTAAGCGCAGAACTGCGGCAGCACCCCCACCAACTTCTCAATCTTGCTCTCGTAGACGTCTTTCTCGTCTATGGTACTTTACTTCGGTAGTTATTCGTTTCAATTCCACGTAGTCTTCGGATTGCTAGAGTTGAAAATCATGACCGCCGAAATGTGTTGACTATTTTTTTTAAAAATATATTTTTGAAATTTTAGAAAAAATGAGTCTTCAAAATGATGAAAACGTTACGAAGTGTTGAAAAAAAATTGGAAAAAAAATGAAGAAGACAGTCGTGTGACATAGGAAAAATTAGAAATATTCCAATTTCAAAAATCTAAAATTGGAGGAATAAAAATTTTTGGGAAAAAAATTTGAAAAAAAATGTGGTAAAATTGAAAATTTGGGTGAAATCGAAAAATTTCAAAATTTAAACAATTTCAGTAATACTTACAATTCAAATCATTTGCAAACGATAGAAAAATTCGAAAAAGAAATCAAAATTAGGTAAATCAAATCCGAAAAATTCAAAAAAATTGAAAATTTTAGACTATTAAAATTGAGTAGAACGAATATTCGAAAAAAAACACCAAAAATTAAGCAAATGCCAATAAAGACTAAAGAAACGACATTTCCGAAAAAATTGCCAAATCAGAGTACTAAAACGCTCTCTTGAATACTGCGCCAGGAGCAACTTTAAAATGTCCAAAGACCATCAAAATCATTTCTACGTTTCGCTGCAAAAGCCTACACAACCTGTAATGACATCCGACCAATCGATAATCAGAACATCCGTGATCTCGTATTTTTCCTCTTCCGATTTCGATTTCGATTCCACCAAAGTTTTACACATCGATAATGAAATCACTCGAATTAGATATTACAGACGATGATACGCGACAAGGCACAAGAGGCATTGCATTAAAGTAGCGTTCGTTTAGACTACCAAATGAGGTTCTCTTATTCTTCTCGAATTGTACGTTAAATTGATAACGGAACCGAACCGACAGTGGTTGGCAGAAATATCCTACATTATCATTTCAGTTTACACGACGACACGAATATCAATGAGATACGATGACGACTAATGCATTCGAATGTTGCATCGAAATCGTGCTGCACACACCCAATCACGCTATAATACCCTCCGTATGTACGTACAAATTGTAATACAAGGTACAAAAAATTCACCACTCGAAATCCGTCAGTTTTATCTCGCACCTGCTTACCAGATACAAAAAAATTGGCAGCGAAGAGGTTTCGTTTTTTCGTTACAGCTACGTTCGTTGAATATCCAACAACGAGAGATGATTACCCAATTTTTTTCAATATAGCTATACTATGCTTATGAAAAATTGCCAACTTACTCCGATGATAGCATTTAATTCGGTCATTGTAACTTGCTTGGCTCTTTCGACAGCCGTTGCGACTTGCTGTTGATGCTGCGAAAAAAATTTGGAATTGGAAAAAATTGTTGGTCTACTAGTTTTTGGTGTTGATATTAGTGGTGTTGAAATATCGATATTTAAAAAATTCGTTCAAATTTAATGGTTAAGCAGAAAAATTTCACAAAAAAATTTGCTAAAAATTTAAAAAAAAAAATCAAAATTAGGGTACGTAATTATCAAATAATTTTTGAAAAAAAAATTATAATATAAATTTGAATCATAAAAAAAAATTTTAAATGAAAAAAAAATAATAATAATAAGTAGGTTCATTGAACAGTTTTTGAGAAAAAATTGAAATTATTATTTATATCAATCTGCTTATTGAAATTTTTCATTAAATAAAATCTCTAGATTTCAACATCAAATTAGCATGAATTCATGAAATAAAATTTTTCGTACTTACCTCTTGCGATAAAAATGGTAATATTTGTGCGATGATTGCGTTCAGTCTTTTGGCAATTTCAGTCTGTCAAATAAAAGAAAATAAAGATGTTAGAATGTACTTGATATGATATTACATACTTGTAAACTAGAATATTCAAACCTGCATGTAGGTACAGGTACAGATACTACGTACGTACAAATACATTATGTGCTTTCTAATCTTAGATTATAATTTTATCGACGATTAGATAAAGTCGATAAATTATTCCACGACAACGACGACGAGTCTCAACAAAAATATGTACATAGTCCAATCATATTCGACTGCAAACATTCTCGTAAAATTCAGCTAAAAAGTATCATCGCTCGCAGCCTGTGACCTTGCCGAGACACGATTTTATTGCACGTGCGTCACTAAAAATACGAGTAAAACTCATTCGTCGCGCCACTTAAGAACACATTCGTCGTTGGTCGTTCACTTTTACGACGGTTCGTTTCGTTTGTAAATGCTCGTTTTTGGACGGGCATCCGCGCGAGGGGGGGGGGCAGAACCGAGCTGCTTCAACTATTCCAAGTCATCTAATCGCCTCTTAAGTGATTGGTTTTTAACGCTTTTATTCCTACCGAATGGCGAGTACGCGTTCAACAAATAATACCAGTTACCGGTCGCGCGGCCACCGCCACCCCAATTAAATTGGGGGTGAGTTCGCACCACGCAGTACACGTACAGTCGTACAATAAGCACATGCACACGGGCAAAGTAAATCCCTCGTTCGAAGGGTTAATGATTTTCTTTCAGCTCGCTTCTGCCGTATCACGTATCGTATAAGTACAAATAAAACAGCCAACTCGTTTCTTTTTATCAGCACAACACACCCTGGCGAAGGGTGAAGCCGAGGATGTGGGGGGAGGGAGGCCGAGGCGAAGTTAATATTTCATCGAGCCATTCCTCGCAAACAGGAGTACGTAATTTGTCGCGAAAACGAGCTAACAATGCACAGAACATAGAACAGGGAGATTATGGAGAAAACGTGGATGCGATTTCGAGCATTTAAGGCTCTTTTAAACGAGCATAAAAAGACCTCGAGTTAAAATTTTTACTGCTAAAACCAAAAAAAAAGAGGAGAGAGGGAGCCGTTTGGCAAGACCGAAAAAAATATAAAACTTAGGTACGTGCGAGTCCTTCACGTCCTTCGCGTCTCGCTTCGAATCGCCAAAAGCAAAAAAAAAAAAAAAAAAAAAAAAATTAAACAGTAAAAAGAAAAGGCGCGCGAATATTTACGACTTTAGCGAGAATCGAGTTGCTGCGATGTGGTCTGAGCCATAAAATCGTCGATTCTATAACACGGCGTAATAATAAAAATTAATGGTCCGAAAAAAAAAGCCATACACAAGACTCCAAGAGAGAAAAAGAAAAAAAAAAGCGAATCAAAGAGAATTGCGATAAAGCGAACGAGGGAGCGTAAAAAATATACGAGATGAAAATGTACGACCAATAAGACGGAGGCGGATGAGGAAGAAGACCGCAGTCAGCGCCATACCACAGAGCGAGTGGAGGCAAAATTATCGGAAAGTTGAACGTGTCGGACGACGAATCGAGTTAACAAGGGTGAGTCGTGTCGCGTACACATTGAAATATGCTACGTGTGCGACGCAGCGACAGCAACAACGACACACAGTGAGAAAAAAAACCCTAAAAGATCGGATCTCCCCGCACTGGCTCGATTGTCTGCGGTGGCTGGTGCGCCCTTACTCGATCCATAAAATGTGTCATATTATAAAAAGCGACGGGTTTCCACTTCCCAGGCCATGCCCCGAGTAAGTGTGTTTTTGGGGGTGCGTGTATACTGCGGGCAGGGCGAAACGAGGCGGCAGAATTTCCAAAAGGGAAATCGTAACGGCTACTAAAATAACCCTCTCGCCTTATTTTAACAACTATAATAAAGCCGAATGTAATAGGCTATAAAGTTGCGCCATTGCTTTTAACAACATTCTGGAAAGTTCTGCTTGTGTGTGGCTGGTTGGTCGTTAAATTATCGTTGGCCGGCTGCGCTGCGGCGGGACGCGGTGCGACGGCGGCGACGCGGCGCACGATGACTGTAATTTGTAAATTATAGCCTTCGAAATGAGCTATATGTATTACGTTGTCAAACCACTCCCACCCGACACGCCGCACCGCGTCACCCCACTGCCTTTTAACGCTTGCCATATTTTATGACATTTTCAACATTTTCGCCAAATTTAGCGTAGCGTCTGTAAAATTCTGCCTCTCCACCTTGCCCAACCAACGGTCTACCAGCTCGAGTCAAAGGTGCCATAAAGTCAAGGTGAAGACCAAACAGAAGAGGCGAGGTAGCATTTTTAAAAGCCTAGTATGATAAAGAGATAGTTAAAATGTCATTTTGTGAGCACGTGTGTGTCAATTTTGGCGATGGTGTCTGTGGGGGGGGGGGGGGGGGGGTTAAATTAGGTTGTCTGATGAAGAAGTAGCACTACACGAAAAGAATTGCACACTGTCGAAATCTCAGTGGAAATCAAAAATGAAATCATCGAGCAGATCTCCAATAGAATGGACTACATTTTTTTCACAAAGCTCAAACTTTTAAAATGGGTATTTTGTTAAGCAAAATCGGTTGGCAACACTATGTTCCGAAAAATTTTCCGACATCCAACAGTGGAAAATATGCATAGCTTCTTGAAAAAGCCAAACAAGTTCCAATCACATCGGAATGTGAGGAACGTCAATCTTTGAAATATTCGCGGTCAAACCTTTGACTATATACAATAATGGACTGGTAGAACAGCTGGAATTCCTTAGCAGAAACCCCAAAAATCTCCAGTGGAAAAAATTTTCAGTACGGGTATGCTGGTCCGCCATTTTGCGTAGTATTGAATTTTATATTTGCTCATAACTCTGAAAATACGAGTTTAGCAAAAAAATGTCAAGAGATATTTTTTGTATAAAATTGAAAAACCTTTCGATTGCAATAAAAAAATTGAATTTGGTTTGAGTTGAAAAATTTTGAAAAAATATCAAGGCACAATATGGCGACCCAGCGGTTCTCTACTGTGATTTTTTACTGTTTTGGCGCATGTGCAGAAGATTTTTTTCCACTCTGCCTATGAAATTGCATAATCGGGACGCCGGCATATCGGATCAAAAATTTAACATTGCTCTTATGGGGCCTTACCAGTCCATTATTGTATATAGTCAAAGGGTCAAACAAAATTCTCATCATAAATATTGCATACTTCAAATTTGCTATGATGGTGCAGAGGTGATAGATGAACACTGCAAAATTCCGTGAAAACATACATGTTACAGGTAAGTTTTTCAGAGGAACAAAAAAGTCACCCGAAAATCTGAGCTATTGCAGAAAATAAAGGCCCTATGGGAGCCTCAAACTGAGAAAATACCAATTTTCAAAGCATTTAGCCCCTTTATTTTCAAAGAAAGGCAAACTTTTCACATTAGTTGTTTTGTTCCTCTTGATAAGTTACACCTCGAAAGCTCGGCAAGCTGAGAGGCAGAGAAGAACCACAGAATTGTCAAAGAACAAATAATGGGATTATTGGCACTTGTTGGCTCATTTTCTATGCAAATATTACATACAAGAAAAATTCGTACCCCAGCTCAGGATTCGAACCAGAGGTCTCTGGATTGCCGGTCCAGTGTGCTAACCACTACACCACTGTGACAGGGAAATCATTCAGTGATTTAGAGGCATTTCAAATGAGCCAGTAGAAGCATATTACAATGCTAAGTTAGGTACCCTTCATGTATTGTATTGACAAAATTTCTAAATTTTTGTAAACCACTGTCCTTTCAAAACCAAAATAGGCAGTAGGCACCTCATAGACACAATCAAAGGGGACAAGCTCTAGCCCCTCCAAAGTATAATCTTTGAAAATGGAATTCTATCTAAAGGTAGTAAAGAGCAGATTTAGATTGGTGATTTGGCATTTGTGATCTTGGTAAATTGAACTTTTTACTGAGCTTTTATTTTAGCTTTTGCACGCGTTTATCAGACGACGACGGTCCGGTCTCTCATACAATGATAGAAAACAGAAGGATTACGACTTTTGTACTGATACAATGTACATGCATGCGATACAGGCACACCCCTTACACCCCGCATCAACATGATACACTCGTTTACAAGGCAGCTCGGTAATGGTACAACACACAACATCCATCCCAGTTAAGAGGAGAGAATAAGAAAAGGAAAAAAAATGAACGCCGAAGAATAAGGCGACAGCTCGCTATCACGCCGCAGGGACAAAGACAACGCCTTGCTGCTGCGTCTTATCCCTTAACGTCAACGATGCGATGCGATTCCGTAATGAAGATGGAAACGGAACAGAAGGGATGACACGCCGTCTGCATGTTGAGATGAATGTTCTCAATTTCATAACTCAAACCATTCTTTGCGCTTCTATCTCGTTCCACGATGCCTTCTTTCTCTCATTGCAAACAACCCTACAACGTTGCTCGTCTGCTCGTATCCATCTCACTTGGTCGTCGGTCTTGTACGGAGATTTTTCTCTTCTCGTTTTCGCGCTTTTTTCCTTTCACTCTGTCTCCATCTTTCGAAATAAAGCCTTTTCTTTCTCAATCCGCTCTCTTTCGAGCGTGTGTTTTTTTTGCAGCTTTTCGCATCAACGTTTTCTTTAATACGCGGCCGGTAGTATTTTTCGTCGCGCCTTCTTTCGTGTAAACAATAAAGAACTCGTTTTTATCCATTCTCTGTTTCTCTCCTTCAAGTTTCCTTTTCACCTTTTTTTTCCTTCCTTTACACGCGCGCTTGCTTTTTCCAAAGGCACCAGTGTACCGCTTTCCTTTTTTTTTTTCGTTTTTTATTCGCTCGGCGCGTTCTCCGCCAAACAATACATTTTTAATTTAACCTTTATCTTCTACGCTTGACGAGTTTTTAAACCGTTACACACACGTTCTTCGGTGAAAACATAAACCCAACTTTACCCCTACGTACCTAACAAAGGAAAGAGAAAGACTTACTCGTGATGTAAAAAGTAAAAAAATAAAGTATCGTGTTCGGTCACCTATCGCAATAGGATCTCGGATCGTTAAACTGTTGGAAATCTCGATACGACGATACCATTACTCGCAACACCCTCGTGAAATGTGTTGTAAAACGTAACTAATTTTACGACGAAATCCCCTATCGTATCTTCCAGCGCTCATAAAGAAGGCGAAAAACTGCTCTAAATAAGAAATCAACGTACTCCGTAGATAGTAATTTGGAGACCTCAATCTATGCGCCGCATAGTGGAACATATAGTACCAAATTTCGTTCGTACCCAAATTTTTTCAAAGTTTAAGATAATAAAATTACATTACATCTTCAAAAAAAAAAAAAAAAAACTTCTTATTAAATTTTGGTTTGGTCCTTTGAGTCTGTATACCCAAATAGATTCCTTTCGACATCCCTTGTTTCCCACAAAGAGTACATAAAAAGTATTTAGTTATTATGGAAAGTAGATACAGGTGACATTTGTTGTTCTTATCTCCATATCAAAATCAATTATCTGCTATCTTCAGACCATAAAGGTACGCAGGGTCTTGGTTTAAAAGGCAAAAAAGTCAAAGTTGTAAAATTTTGAAATCAGAACATAAAAGAAGAGGGCTAGTGTTATCAGAGTTACAAGCTGGAATCGGCACTCGTATTTCATCTCGATATCCATAATTTGATGCTGAATTACACTCGCAGACTCCTGGTGTCAAAGGCATTTTAGCTCAGAATGTACCTTTTTGCCGAAAGATGCTCTCAGTCCAGAGTGTATATAAGCGTACAAATATGCAAAAATATTAAAATTTTCCTCATTGAGTAGGTTATCGAGACATGAAAGCATTTCGCCAAGTCCCAAAAATGCTGGAAATAGACCCTGAAATGTTCCTAAGGGATGAATTAAACATCTTTAGCAGCGTAATTTAATCGTTTTAAAAATACTCGCAATTTCACGCCTCAACCTAACTCAAATATCATTTCCACCGAACACAGATACGCGTATTTTCTAATTAAAACGCCCCCGCTTTCGTTCACGTTCGGCTTCGCACGCCATCCATCGCAACCCTCCGATAGTCGTATAGTTTCATCCGTTATTACACGAGGGATTAAAATGTAAACGTTCTTACACCTCTCTGGCTTGTACGCGGTGATCAATTTTCGTCCAAAAAGGAAGAAGGAAATCCTCACTCGAGTTTTCTTTTTCTCGTTCTCGTGCTTGGGACGAGGGCGAGGCGAAGCGAAGCGAAGTAGCGGAGAGTGTTTTAGCAACGCGTAGCTTAGAGACAGAACAGTCTCGGGCTAGCGAAACCTTTTAAGTAGCTGTTCATTTAATTCGTAAAACCAACAACTGTCGAGAGAAGCCGCATACCCTCGTACAAACAAAGATATACATTATTCGGGGGTTAGTTTTGGTCATTAATCCATTGAAAGCGGAATGACACGAATCCTTTCAACCCTTTAAGAGAAATTTAACCATTTTTCGCAGCCACAAAACTAAAAGAGGATTTCGAGTGCGGTTGTTAATTTAATAGCGTACCGCGTCTCGTCGCTTTTCGCCTCTCTTCTCTCTGCCTCGCCTCGTCCCTTCAGTGTTTAATGTACTCGCGGTGTATTTGTTGGCGTTAGTGTACCCTGTACCAGCGACCACGGTTCACTTCGCAAACTTTCATCGTGCAACGTACACAAAACACAACGTCAACGTCGTTGTTCAGAAACTAATTCGGTAATTCGCAACTCGTCTCCCTGATGAGGGACTGGGCAGGATACTCCTTCTGTCATTTCATGCTCGCAGCAATACTTTGTACTTTGTACTCGTACGTACGTAGTAGAAGTACATCTGTACATTGTAGACACTAGACAGATACTACTACTAAATTACATTATTGCTTATTCTACAGTACGAATAACTTTACTCACCTGTTTATGCATTTCCACATTAAGACCGTACGACATTTCGTAATACTGTAACAAAAACACACGGCGGAAAATACGTGTTAATCAGATTTACATGGAAATGTTATAAAAGTACCTAATAGGTGCCTTACCTACTCGTAAGTATGTATTACCAGTAGGTTAGGTACGTTGATGTAGTTCGAAGCGCAAACGAATATCCCGTGTTTTTGACATCTCGCTCGTCGAGCAGCGCACACGAAAGCTTTAATTAAACGTTTAGCTGCTCCGCTGCGCCGTTTTGTCTGGCACCTCCCCTCCCATTTCCAACTTAAGTAAGTATACGAACAGGTAATTCACTCGCTACGCTGCCTCAGCCGCGTCGTCACACCGTTAAAATGTAATTAACCTTTCCTCCCTCGTGACATAACGCGCTGGTGGCAGAGCGGTGTGTCCCTTCTGAAAGTCTTTACTGTACTTGTACATTGCGGCGGCGGCAGCGGCAGCAGCAGCAGCAAACCGTAAAAACAAACAAAAAGTCGATAACCTTAAAGTTTATTATTTTCAACAACAAAGCTCTCGACTGTATAACGTCGTGTGCGCAACTTTCCTCCATCTCTCTTTAGCGGTACGTGAAACTTATTCGAAGCAACATCGGTCGACCACCCCTGTTGTCTCGGCATCCCCCCAGTGCTCGATATGATTTCGAATACGAGCCGATATAAATTACAACATCAAAAAACACCGCATTGTGTCGCGCTACGCTACGCTGACTACGCGACGGTGACGTGACGTGTCGCAAAAAGGGTAAAAGGAGCATATCGAGGCAGGTAAGAAGGGTTCATCATCATCCTCGGTGCCGTATTTACATATGCACGAACCTTCCAACTCTGCAAACGCCGCTCGGATTAAATACTTGTCGCACCCTGGCCACCCTTTCTTCGCTTTTCCCGGCGTGCTCGCGTACACCGATCGAGCTCCGAACAAAGGGGTGTAGATAAATAAAGCTCGAGTCCTCGAGTCGAGCCTTTGTGGAAAAGGATGAAGACGAAATGAGGTGGAACTTGGAAGGCAGAACGAGTGGAATACGAAAACAACTGCGGAAGCCGTCGCGCAGCCGCGTCGATAGAACGAGAAAAAGCTTACGTACAGCCAGCGTAGCCTTATCGTGGGAATTATCTGCCAATGTAGAGAGAGGTACGTGATTATTAGAGACATTAGTAAGAGCGGCTCGAGCGGCAGTTAATAATTTATCCGGTCGTACTCTTCTCCTTTCACGCAGTATTCGTATTCGCCAGCGTAGAAATGTGAATGTCGGTGCTGGTTATTTTATTATGCGCGGCGCGGCCAACAGCCTCTTATCTCTGCACCTTTTCGTCGTCCTCGTCTTCTCTATGCTTCTCGAATCTCGATCTCGTATATACGGAGGCTTATTTCCAATTCCGTGACTCGACTGCATCGCAAACATTTTAAATTGTCCGTGCTCGTCCGGTAGTCCGCATGTCCGAGTACCTCGCTCGGCCCCCAGTCGTATATCTCTCGTGTACCTCGGTGTCTATAATATATTAAAACCACTCTGACAACGTCTAACGACAGACCACTTTTCACCTCTGCTATATGCTGTTTCGCTCTCTATGCCCCGTCTCACCTTTTAGTTCGTACGTGTAGTTGCTTTTTAACACGCATACGTACTCGTATGCAGATGTACTTACAGTATGTCGCGAAAGTGCTGCCAAATGTCGTCATCGACCAGAAACAAATTGTGAAAAATCAAAAATGATTCGTGATTGAGAAAAAGTTCCCAAACTGAATCAAAACTGATTAAAAGATACACATTTTGCCTGTCTTGAAAATTGAAGAGGTAAGAGAAAATGAAATTGAGAAAAAGTAATTTTTGGTTTGGTATGAAGTAGGTTGTATATGAGTGAAGTCCTACATACTTTCCTAATCGCTCAAATGGGTAGGACAACCATAAGTTCAGGAGTGGAGACTTCGAAAGAATATGTGACCCGGCATGAGAAAAAGGACCGGACTGCCAAAAAATCGATTTTCACTTTTTCGATGTTTTGAGGTCTGCTAGTCTAAAATTTTCACAAACTCAAACACGTGGTAATTTTCAAAGTGATCCGGACACAGCAGTTAAAAGGAGACACATCGTGCAGGTTGCGCGCCGCTCTCATCGTAACCATATGATACGACATTACGATTCACAAGTTAAGTTACAAGCAAACCGGCCGCGCTGGTCCAGCTTAGCGCAGTCAGAACGAGAAAGGCGGAGGAGACAGCTTTTTGTAAACTCTCATCGTGTATCACACACACGACAGGCTATCTTGTAACACGGCCACTGCTCCGCTGTAATCGGAATGCCTTACGCCTCACTCTGTCTCTTTCTATACGCTTGTTCATCGAATCGTGTCATTATTTGCGTGTTTAATACCGTGTTTAACATAACCATCTCTTCGTCTTCATCAGCCCAGCCTATACCTCCGCTCGTTCTATCCGCGCTATAAACGTATTCCTTATTCCTTCCTCCGAGCCCCTCGTTCGTATATTTCAATTGTATCGTACCTTTACGATGCGACGCGATGAAATATTTTACCAAACATTAAATCGTACACACGCGTGGCGCTTTTGCAGTAGATTTTTTTTCAGACGATTTTCATCGAGGAAACGTACCAAAAAACGTTTTCAGCTTTTGAAAAACTCTCGTCACCCGCCTCGCCTATTACTTTTACAAACTCTGAACTAACGCGCCTACTAAGCAAACAAATCATTCCTTTATATTATTTTTGGTTTTTTTTTCGAGCCAAATTCAACTTTAAGAAGTTGCTGAGACGATCAATTCCCACCATATGTACTTCTTTACTACTTCAAACGATGACACATCTGATAAGTAGTGCAGGTGCACCTATATGGCAGGACCCCAACTCTAAATACTTACTCCCAGATTTTTGCGGAAGCTGAGAGACATGGAAACCCAACTGCATAACCCATTTCGACACCAATCAGCCATACAGAAGGTACCCAGACATTATCTTATACCTATTAGCATATCAACCTCCATTTCTCTCTCCTCATCGGTCCATTTCAGTCTGGTAATCGAGCAGCATGAGAGATCGCCTCTCATCCGCAGCAGCGCTACGCACTACACAACCTTACATGTTTGTTTTTTCCTCAGCTCGTCTATATGGTTGTTTATTGGCGCGTAAAATTCGAATAAAAATAGTCGAGAAAATTAACGTCGTTCCCGTTGGGTTCCATTAAAACGAACAAAGCGCAGCACCATCCCACCGTACTTTCCCGCTGTGTATTCTCATCCGATGTTCGCTCAGTTGGAACACTCCGCGGGGGGTCTGCACTCTGCAGTTCTCTCTCATACTCTCCCGATGCCGAATCCCTCTCGTCATATCCATCTCTTTGCCCCTTCATCGTTCACCTCATATCTACAGAATCACACAGTCACTCGTGTCGATGTCATCCTAAATTTTGACTGAGCAGAAAACCGCCAGCGTGTTTTGCTTAAATGCTAATTTCTCCAGAGGGTCGCGTTTATACCAAACAATAGTTTCTTCATCGATGTTCACATTTACCCTTTTTCCATTATTACCAGCGCCGTCTTAACTTTTTTCACGCCTGAAGCAGACAGATTTTTGCACCCAGTCTAAAAAAAAAAAAATCTGCAACCCCTTTTTGTGCAACGATTATGGCACAAATAATATTGTTGATGATATGACACAAAAGAGAAGTCGATATTATAATCACATTAACCCTGTTGGCCTCGAGGCTGAACTAGCCCAGATTAAAGCATCATCTTTTGATATCTTTATTTATAATAATATAAAATATTCCACGACTTCTGATTTTTTTTTCAGCCACTTACCGTCAATACTTGATAAGGAAATCCTGAAACTTATAGTACTTTTCAAGACAAACTTTACTTTTCAACTTTTCACGAAAAGAAAACGTGCTTTTCACTGCCTACTTTTCACCGGCACATCACCACATACAGTTTTATCGAGAATGCATTCTGTCTTACAAGCGAACCTCGCCAACTCGTCACCTCCGATTGAGCTGAAATATGGCTCACTGAAAGAGCATTCCACCCAGATTTCACGACCAAATTTTTAGCTGCCTAAGTTGATTTTTCGATTTTTGGCGAATTTTCAAAAATGTATAAAATCGCCTCCAAAAAAACATTTTGTGAAAAAAAATTGTAGATTTCAAAATAGAATCCTGAAAATTGGTTTGTACACTAAAGTCGACCTCCCGAGTCGATTGGTACAATTTTCGAAGCGATCTGGAGTCTCCAGGAAAAGTTGACTTTTCTCTGGCGCATTTGGAATAGCCCCAGACGGCGCTGTAATGAACTTCGGCAGCTGAAAATTTAATCCTATTGTTAGTATGATGCCATCTATCGATTGACGTAGTTGAACCCAAAATCCGAGGTGACGAGTTCGCAAGTGTTTTTTTCGACAACTTGAAAATTCTGCATTTTTAAAAAATTTACCAAAAATCATTTTCTCCAGCATATAACCTGAAACTTCGTCTACCCCCTAAAGTCGACCTCCCGAGTCGATTGGCAGCATTTTCAAAGTGATCTGGAGCCTCCAGAAAATGTTGACTTTTGCTGTCTTGAGAGATTCCAGTGTGCTGGAGAAAAGTCAACTTTTTCTGGAGGCTCCAGATCGCTTCGAAAATTGTGCCAATCGACTCGGGGGGTCGACTTTAGTGTACAAACCGATTTACAGGATTCTATCTTGAAATTTGCAATTTTTTTTCAAAAGAATGTTTTTTGGAGGCGGTTTTAGCCATTTTTGAAAATTCGCCAAAAATCGAAAAATCAACTTCGGCAGCTAAAAATTTGGTTGTGAGGTCTGGGTGGCATGCTCTTTCAGTGAGCCAAATTTCAGCTCAATCGGAGGTGACGAGTTGGCGAGGTTCCCTTGTTAGAATATTTTCTATTAAGTATGATACTTTAAAAGATGATGCTTTAATCTCGGCTGGTTCGGCCTCATCGAAAGGGTTAATGACAATTGGAAAAAATTTATGGAAATTGAATTTTATTCGCAGGAAATTTATAAAAAAAAAAAAAAGATTAACTAACACTCGAAAACACTGGAAAAAAAGAATTTTGTACTCAAAGATGGAGAAAAGGAGAGGTATCAAAATTTTACTTCTCTAGCCTGTTTTCTGTACCACAGAGTAAAATTTCGCGCCGCAAGTGGCCACTTGCTACCACTCGCTCAAAATTCGGTGCCATCGGTCACACTTTACACACCTGCTCAATATGGGATATTCGTTTGCGAATTGAAAAAATAAATAAATAAATATAAAAAACTTAAATATAGGTTACTTACTCGATAATGAAAAAAAGCTACGAAAAAAATTACCACACGTCGTACTCGTATATAACCAATAAGCCGAAAAAAGCGCGTCGAAAGCCGCCTTATATAGCCCATTTACCCCAAAACCAAGTACAACTCTATTCCCCCGACATGCAACCCCATAGAATAAAACATAGCAGCCCGTGAAATGCTGTGTAAAAATATGAAAACTTACCATAACGTAATGCCTCTGCATTTCGGTTTTTTCCTGTACCACCTTTTCTACTTCCATCTTAACACTTGGTTAAGGTGAAAGAACACGAACAAAAGAGGAAAAAAACAAACAAAATACGTGTTAGTAAAACATGCCAGCCAAATGAAATACAAAATAATACTCAACGAAAACAATATTCGCTTTTTAAAAGATGAAAAAAAAAAAAAAAAAAAAAATTAAAAACGGAGAAAAACAAGCCAGGGCGCGTACACATTAATCGTAAGCGTTACGTATGTATATGTATGGTAAAAAAAATATATATGAAGAGATGAGATGGTTAAAATGAAGAAAAAAATGGCGTAGATGTGTATGTGCATTTGAAGAAAAAAAAAAATAGATAAGTTTACGCGTATAAGTAAGTACGTAGATTTGCACTGTGCACGATATTATCGCGAGAGGATACCTCTTTCAAGTCTGGGAGGTATTGTACATACACGTATCGTCTCTATCTGTTATTCGTTGACTTTTCTTCACAATTTACATCGACTTATATTTTGCCCGACTCGACGTAACAAAAGAAAACGCCTAAAACAAAAAAAATACTCCCCCCCAATACGCTGCCAAATTAAAATTATTATTTTAATCGCGAGCCCTGCGACTACGATGAGATGCGATGCAGCCACCGAACCGAGAAACTTTTCTAATTCGCCGACAAAATGGTTTCACACTGATAAAACAACAACGCGAACGCTAAATAGTCCACGGGGAATGCGAACGGATTAAGTATAATTTCCAAATTAAACCCCAAACTCGGTCTTCGAGTTTTTCTACAACAATCTCCGCTGCTAAAGCTACTCGTGGCCTCCTCTCGGTCTCGGGTCGCCCCGCGACTAGGGCTGGTCGTAAAAGCTTTTAGAAGACCTTTCTCCTTTCACCCTCTTCTGTCGTCTTTGGTTGGTTCATTCGCTTTCGCCTCTTTATGTACTCGTACTCGTACGTTAAGTCGTATATATATACTTACTAACTTTTTTTTCTTCTTCTGTTTAGAGTGTTTACCACAATTCACGCGTATTAAAGCGACGAAAATTTCGCTATCGTTTTGCATTCGTTGACATACTTTTCCTCCCTACGCTATACAGTGTCACGTGTACCTCATATGCTGTTCACTTGACAATGCAAATGATAGAAATACCACCGTATGTACACGTACAACCTCAACATTCTTGTAGACGATCGCGTTACATTTCAGCAATTTCGTTAAGGTCGTCGCCTCCTCCTCCTCCTCCTCCCGCTCCTCAAGCGATAAAATCATTCGCATAAGGTTTACTTGCGCTCGCTTTGAGGTAACATGATGTAATACCATACCATCGAGTGAGGGCTGCAGACAGGGGAGAAAGGTTACACGTACGAATAACTACGTACACGTTAATTTTTCAACACTTTTTTTTTCATTCGATAATTCATACATAACGTTAACCTTATGACAGGTCGTTGTTCTTGTTTTTGTATATAGACGGCACAGGAACAGAAACGATACGTGTAGGTACCCACAGTGTGTCTCGTAAGTCCCCTTCCGTTTGAGGCATGCAATTTTCGACTGGATGTACAATATGCTAAAATATTTCAACCCTTTTCCCTTTAGAATATTAATTCTCCCATTTTTATCATTTTTAAAACTACATTTATTTCAATTTTTTATTTTTTCGGAATTAGCAAATTTCAATTATTTTTGAAAAAATTTTACTGAACTTCAACTTTATTTTCAAACTGCGATTTAGGTATTTATAAATTTTTTTTTCCTATTTTTTCATTTTCCCCAATGGTATCAAATTTCATTTTTTTGGATTTCACCAATTATCATTTTTTTTTCAAACTGTGATTTTAATTAACATATGTAGTAAATATATACTGACGAAAAACGGGACGAAATTCGAAACGAAATTTCTGGGCGAAAGATTTTTGAATATTTTGCCAAACTTGAAAAAAAAATTTTCTTCAAAATTTGATGATTTTTTAGACATTTTATCAGACTTTTTTTTTTTTTGGATTTCACCAAATCAGCGATCTCGACAATTTCAAATTTTTCCAATTCCATACAAACTGCAATTTCAATTTTAAATTTTATAATTTTGCTAATTTAGCTCTTTTTAACTTTTTCCATTTTATTCATTTTTTTTTTAAATTTTTCATTCTATCAAATTACTATTTTTTTCCTATTTTTTTCTAGTACGTAATCAATGTTTTTATTTCTCATTTCTAATTTTCATCATTTCTTTCAATTTTTCATTTTTCCAAATCTTAAAAAGAAGTTACCTATTCTTCGATCCCCCACCCCTATTTTAACATTTAAAAAAATATGTTTTTTCAATTTTTTCAAATTTTTAAAACTATTTTGATTTTTATATTTTTTTCCACTTCACTGAATTCATTCCTTTTGTTTCTAATTTTACCAAAATTTATTAATTTTTTCAATTTTATCATCAATTAATTTTTTCCAAAATGTGATTTTTAATATACCTATATATATATATATTTTTTTTTTTCGTTTCAAATTTAGTTTTCAATTTTTCGATGCTCAAGTTTTTTCTCTATTTTCTCCAAATCTTCATTTCTCATTTGGAAATTAAAAAATTGCTTCAACTTTTACTTTTTTCCATTTTACGATATTTGATTTTTTCAATGTTGTCTACCGAATTTCTCCTTCCCCCCTCCCCCACCAGGTCACCAAATATCATTTTTATCAATGCTTTAATGCCAAATTTGAATTTCATGGCGTCTATACACTATTCTTTTTTTCTTAAAAAATGTTATTCACTTTTCGAAATGCTATTTCAATTTATAATTTTTTCGAAGTTCAATTTATTCAGTTTTATAATTTTTTTCAAACCGCATCCATCTATTACAATTTTACTTAAAACTTTTCTAATTTCTTCAAATTTTTAATTTTTTTTGATAAAAAAAAATGAGCATTTCAATTTTCATAGGTATTTTTTTTAACTTCACCACATTTCATCTTTTTTTCTTCAAACTGTGAATTCAATTTCTAATTTTTCAAAATATGCATTTTTATGTGATTTCAATTTCTAATTTTTTCAGTTCATTTATTTTATTTCAATTTTTTTCGAATAATAATTCCAATTTCATTTTTTGTGGCTAATTCCAGCTTTTACTCAGTTTTTCCAATTTTTTATCCAAATTTTTCAGTTAGGTAGGTATATTTAGATTTTTTCAATTTATTACAATCCATTTTATTCAATTCTTTTCATGATCAAATTTGAGTTTTTATTATTTTCCTGCAATTTTCAGTTACATTTTTTGATTTTTCAACCTTGTGCGACGACTTGGATAAATATAATTATGTTTTTTTT
The DNA here is from genome assembly GCA_959613365.1 of Balanococcus diminutus. NCBI lineage: Eukaryota > Metazoa > Arthropoda > Insecta > Hemiptera > Pseudococcidae > Balanococcus > Balanococcus diminutus. Next base: position 1,875,062 of record OY390718.1, read on the forward strand.
TTGGAATAATTTTTTTTCCAAATTTTTCGGATTTCAGTTTTTGTAGTTATTTAAAAAAAAATTACCTTCGAATAAGAATAACTCCGCTACAAAATATTCATCCAGTCAAAAATTGCTCGCCACTGTACAAATACCTTGTTGTACACTCTGCAAACTTCGGCAACTATGTATGTGTTAAGAGTACAATTACGAACATACATATAGCACGCAACATCATCTATACATCGATTACACGCTATTTTAATATGTACATGAGAAGAAAAAAAAAGGTGTGAACAAAATGACAATGAAAGTAGCATACGTATATGATGATGAGGAGAAAAAAAAAACCGAGCAGCCAAGCTTCGAACATACGAGTAGAAAAAAAAAACAGAACAGGTGTAAGATGCCAGCGAGCACGCGTATTCGAAATCTCGGTACGAGTCGGGTTTTTGTAATTTTTTTCGAGCTTTTTTTGTGTTTTGTTTTGGGCAGTTGGGCACCCTGTAGGTACATATGGCACCGGACTTGGACACTCACCATAACGTAATGCCTTTGTATTTCTATTTTTTCGCTGGCCAATTTTTCACATTCCAGCTTCAAACTGTAAAACCAAAAAACCACCAGATGATGAAAGTTGCCTTCGAGTAGATAAGGTATTTACTCGAGTAGCCTATACATACGTATTCCACTATACCTATAGCCTGTACTTTATAATTTAAAAAGGCTTGCGAAATTTTTTCCACGTACATAGGTATTTTTACCGTTGAGGAAATAACGAACCAAACAATTGCGAACAATAATTTTTCAATCAGTCGTTTATTTTTTGCCCCCCGCAGTGTCCCCACCCACCAACACAACCCCTTAATGTTTCTCCAAAATTATAAAAAAATTCAGACCAGAAAAGTACACACCATCAACGACCCTTCAAACTAGGTCACCTCGAGTACACCCTATTAAATTATTTAAAACGTTTAAGAAAAGAAATGAAAAAAAAAAAAAAAAAAAAAAAAAAAAAAACAGGGAGTAATAATAATATAAAAGAAGACGAAAGAAAAAGAAACACAAAAGTACAAATAACGGCGACCTTCGTGCACAATAAAAACCTCGTAATTCAGTTAATTAATAGCCGATGCTTTTTTTTTTCTTTCTTCTTTTCTTTCCTTTCAATTTGGTCGCCGTGTAATTGTTTCCTTTTTTTTTTACCCGTTTTAGATAATTAACGTTTTTATATTGAGGAAATGATATGGAAATAATCGTATGACCCGTAAATTAAACACGTACTATTAAATCGCGCGAGGTTTTTAATACGCTAACGACACAACGTTATAGAGAGAGAGAGAGAGAGAGAGAGAGAGAGAGAGAGAGAGAGAGAGAGAGAGAAAAATACCTATAATCTACTTAAGTACGTACGTCCACGTAATAATATAAGTATCGCTCTTAAGTTGTTTATTGTTGTAAAGTTTAATGAGATTTTCTTATTTCAATGAACTGTCACCCGAAGGCTCGCACGTAACTAATTATTTTTTCCACATTTTTTCCTCTTTTTTTTGTTGAAAAAAAAAATGTTATTGGCCAGCTGATATGTGTACTGAGTGTGGACTGTGGATATATTCTTTGCCCAAGATTTTTTTTCCTTCCAAAGATGTACGCGTACGCTTTGTAAATATTTTTGCAAATATACGAATATGCCCTTGTCTTTGTTTTTCGCCATTTTTAATACCTAAAATATCTAATACGTATGAAAATTGAAAAAATATATCTATATATATATAATTAAATCTAAACTACATATTAGATACTTAATTGACAGAATCGCAACGAAAGAGTTCAAAATTTAAACAAACCAGTATTCGATATTCCAGTTTGATTAGAAATTTTGTTACGAGCAACTTTGGCTCGACGGAGCGATAAATTAAATTATGAAATTAAGAACTAAATCCTGGTTTGATTAAATTTTGAATTATCACGCTAGACGGCGCAAATTCTGCACACCAAAATCTCGAAAACTCCTCTTTCAATCGGATATATTCTCACGAAGACGCGACGTCGGAACATAGGAACATTATCTCATTAGCGAAGGAATGGTCAATTATTGCTGGTCCCAGCTCATTTACGTTTCACTCATTCAACTAGTAAGACCTGTTAAGAATAATAGCGGAACACGTTAAACGCTTAATTCCCTTCATTTTCCAATTTTACCGAAGTGGTTCTCAAATTATCATCGAGTGCATAATACGTAGCTGGGTAGGTAGGTAGGTAGGTAGGTAGGTAGCGGGGGAAAAACACCGCAGCGATGAAAATTACCGCACAATTCGACGCTTAACGAACACTTCGCGCGACCAAATTAATTAACAGTCGAATAAAGGCGACATTGTCGACGAAATTTCTAAGAAAAGTTCGCCACATTACAACTACACAGCAGACGAGAGATCATTACGAGCATATAAACGACGTTATCGCGGTACAGTAGCCAAAAGTACCCCTCCTCCCCTTTCGTCTGCGACATATGCGCGAAATTCTCTCGTTTTGTACCGTTTACCACAGCAAAGGGCTGCGGAGGGGGGGGGGGGCACTTACGATATTAGGGCACAAGCCCAGCACAAGCGCGTGAAATCGACCGCAATGTTGCCAGACTCGAAAATGTACAATTTTTCAAAGTCGATTGACGTTTTCAAAAAAAAAGAAAAGAGTGTTTTTCGATTGAACAAGACGAGTACTCCGCAGCAGTTGCGAATCTTCACGAAACCAAAAGAGTAAAGAGAGAGAGAAAGAGAGAGAGAGGAAAAAATCTAGCTAAAAAATGGACCGATCCGAAATAGGGAGGGTGGACTCGGCGGGCAGCAAGCTCTTGGAACAGGCGATTTGGGCGATACTGATAGTCGTTTTAGAAATTGGCGAGCTGAGGCAAAAAATAGTTGGAAATTTTGGAATCGAGCCAAGCAATTAGTACGTTAGAAATTGATTTAACGGCATCGGCGGCGTCCAATATAAACACGCACTGCGAAGCGCATTTAGAACATGCTAAAGCATTATTTGTGTAAACGACACACGTATGCATTTTGTATTTGTATTTGCTTCGATACTGTATCACAGCTCACTAGTCAGTATGCCTGATGGCGTATACCATAAGAGCTCCAATTCTCAACTGTATACTTCATTCAATTCCAATCTTACACGAAACATGTTCCACATTTGAACCTTGGGGGAGGGGGGGTAATGACATGCCATGCTTCGCAGAAAATTTATGGAGGTTCTCTTGAAAAAATTAGGCTCTCTTGCCTCAAAGAAGTGATACAGAAAATAAATCTGACATAAAATACAACTGACTTCGAGAAAAATAAATAGAAATTCCATTGAAAATTACTAAAAATTAAAAATAATAGGCCTACCTAAATTTGAAATAGGATTCGAAATTCAAAAAAGCATCATTTCCATTTTTAAAAAATCCTTGACTTTGATTTAAAAAAAAAAAAAAATTAATTTAAAAAAAATATGCATGTAGAATTGTAGATATAATAAAATATTCTAAAAAAATCAAAAATTAAATTTTAATTTTAAAAAAAGGGCGTCTAGCAAGCAACAAGTGATGCAGTTTGAAATTGAATTAATAATTGAATGAAGTGATTTAGATAATTGTAAAAAATTTTACAAAAAACTGAAATTTGATAAAAATCAAAAATTTGAATTTGAAAAACATAGAAATTAATACATAGAAATAGAAATTTTTTCAGAATGAAAACATGAAAAAAAATGGATTAAAAAAATTAATAAAAATTAAAATACCTATAGAATTAAAAATTGATAGAAAAAAAAATAGAAAGTTTGTAATTGAAAAAAATTAATCGAAAGTAATGAAATCTGAAAAATTATAAAAATCTCAAGTAAACGTAATTAAAAATGAGAAAATACATATAAGTAAATTGAATTTTTTTCTCGATGATTTTTTTTTTCAATACCTAGTATCAGTGGCGTAGCTAGGATGAAATCATGGAGGGGGATCTACTTTCCGGGGTGGTTATTGAAATAAATTTCTTTATTTTTTCTTCGAAAACAAGTAAACAATACCTACTAATAGGAACGAACTGAAAGAATTTTTCAGTGAAAAGGGGCAGAATTAATAAAAATATGAAATATAAGTACCAAAAAGTTTAAATATTGTTAAAGTTGATGAAAAGAATAGTGCTCGAGCGAAGCGAGGGCAAAATTTTTTGAAAAAATTGCAATTTTGAGCAAGAAAATACGCATTTTCTGCATAAATTTGAGTTATTAAAGTTCGGATTTTTCCGAATATTTACAAAAAAAATAATTTACTTTGTCCATTTGGGGGGGGGGGGGGGGGGGTCTTACCCGGAAACCCCCCTTCTCTTAAATACGCCTATACCTAGTATCCATTAAAATCATTGAAAATTGAAAGTTTGAAAAACTAAAAATTGAAAAAAATATACCTATAAGCAAAAAAAAAAAGAATAAAAAATCAGCTAAAAGATGTAAATTCAATAACAAAAAATTTGGTAGTCCATAAGTACTGAAAATTGAAAGAAATGAGAACTATTGAAAAATTCAAAGTGGAAAGAATTCAAAATTGAAAATGAAAAAATTATCTAAGCCAAATTAATAAAAATTAAATGCAATAAAATTTGAAACAGAACAAAAGATTGCAAAAACTGAAATTTTGAAAAAAATGAAAACAAAAATTTAAAAAAAAGGAATACTACAAATTGATAGTAGAATAATATACACTAGTACAGTACCTAGGCAGATTATTTCAACTTGATGTGTAATCCTGGTTTGATGGGGACTACCAAAGTCGTAATAGGCAGTTTCAAAAATGAATTTGGGTACCTAGTTGAAAATTTTAGGTATCTACCTCCAACATTTCAAGCGAAATGATCATTTTAATCAAACTAACTTTTTTGAAGAGAAAAAAGAACATTTTTATAGAGGGTAGGTAATTTTCAAAAAAAAAAATTAAATCCTGAAGAAAGGAGATCATACATCATATTTTTCTCCAAATTCAGCATTGAAATTTTATTCTTGGAGGATTTTTCAGTGTAAAAATGTACGTATTTTAATCAATTTTCTTTAAAAATTATTTTTTCCAAAAATTTTTCAAAGAAATATTTCAGGAAAAAAATTATTCAAAGTACTTAAACTATTCAAAACTTATATTCCCAAAATTTTAAAGAAAATTTTTCGAAAAAAAGAATTGTAAAAAAACGTAGGATTGAAAAAATTCTGCAATCAATTTTTTTCATGTTTCAAAAGATTTTTCTGAGATTATTAAAAAAAAAAAAAATTAATGAGGAAATTTTGATTCAGATCAAGGCAAATTCTTTCCCAAATAATTTTTTCGATCAAAATTTTTAGAAATTTCTTTTCAAAAAAATATTTTGCTTCATAATTTATTTTTTTAGAAAATTTAATCAAAAAAAAAAAAAAAAACTTTGATGCATGCGAATAATTTTGCTTCAACCATTTCCGAAATTCTCTGACGAAAAGTAATAAGAAATCAGAATCGAAATGAAAACTGGAAAACGCTAAAAATTTGAAAATAAAACAAAAATTATCCAATAAGTTATTGAAAGCAAAAACAAAAAATGAGACTAATAATTGAAGGAAAACAGGAAAAATAATGTGAAATTCACCCCCTGTTTTTTTAACGTTTATTTCCAAAAATATGCTCTTTTTGGAAAAACAGATAATATCGTAAAATATTGTACGTAAAATTTCCTACGAAAAACGTTTTAATAATTTTTTGAGGAAACGTGGCCTAACGTCGCTATTGAGGGGGGGGGGGGCTCAATTTTCACGCCTTGTATACATTCCAAGTTTCACAGACAGATACTTAGACTTTGATTGAAATGGGATTAAAATGGGATCCGAAATGTTACTTCTGATGTAAAACTATCCCAAATTTTTTCTGACCCCCCCCCCCCCGCACTCATGAATTATGAGGCATTAAATACAGAAAATTATATATTTTACTAAGAATGGAGAGGCTGGTGCAAAATTTTTGAAAATTTCGTGAATTGAGCGTATTACGTGAGTGCTTGGTGAGAATTTTTTCAAAAAGATTGATCATTATTTTTCAAAGTTTTTTCGGATAGGTATTGGAAATAAACCTTTAATGTGTTGAAAACACTCGACAAAAAAAACACCACATCCTCCCCACTACCCAGCCTACAACTACGCTAATATCCAAGCTTATTGCCAGCGTTTTTTTCGGTCCACATTTCTCGTTAAATGCGCCAAAATAAATAAAAATTTGTACCGAATTAGTGTACACGTATAGCTACGTAGACGTACTAGTAATTCTGCTCGGTGCTGACCTCCTCGTCTGGCCTTCTACATCTACACACGTTTCGAGATAGACGTCGATTATTCCCTCGTGCGCGATTAATAAACGTCTCGAGCTACTGTACAAGTATAACGTATGCGAGTAGTGTACCCTATTAATTAAATTTAACGCTTGGCCGAATGAGAAAATTAACGGTTCGAATATCACCGCAGCGCCCAGCGGCAGCGCGTGCAAAGAAACGCACGAAAAAAGAAAAGGGTTGCCACTTGCCAGGCGGTGAAAATGAAAAATAGACGAGATGGAGAAAAAAACAACCCAAACTTTCGAACGATAATTTTTCCTCAGTTATTCGCTTATTTACTTATCGTAGGTACCTAGCTACCTACCTAAAAAACGTATTTTTTCACCCTTTACCATTTTACTCCTCTTCCCGAGTTTATATAATTGTTGTCTATGGCGCTTCTTATTCCACCCTCTGAATTATTTTATACTCGTACTTTGTAGTTTATTTCCCATTATCGATTTCGCCTTTTCAATTATTCTAGTCGGCAGATTCGGTCTTCGAGGATTTTTCCAGCAAGCGAGCATTTCCTCGGACGATTTTTATTTGTATAGGTATTTTTTTTGTGCAATTTCAATTTTTCCAATTTCAACTCGGTTTGTATTCGAAAATTTTGATATTCTTTCCTCATACGCGACGACTCTAACCACCGCATGCCGTATCATTTAATAACCGCTTCGACGAAATCGTAATCATTGCCTTTTTTTAAATCGATTCCCATTCTCGAATATCACGCATCAAGTACTCGTTTAATCATCGATCGGAGAATTTAGCCGATCTAATCGTACGTAATTTACGATTTCCAAACTTGTTGACCCTTGATACCGTAGATAAGGCGAAGCTTGTTTTTACATATATTCGTATCGTCTCACTACACACATACTCATCAGGCGCCCGCTGATAACGTACTTAGCCTCTTCTCATTTACGCTTATCAGTTCGCAAATGAATACCAACTCGAAAACACGACCGGTAATTAATTTTTATCGACTTCGACTATTCGAGCGGCTCTAATCTTTACGCGTCGTTTGATCGTTTTACCTCTTCCGATTTTTTCTCTTCATCCACTCTATACTGACATTACATTACATTTACATTACATTACACAAATATCGCACTTATATTACATTCGAGACGCCATAACGAGTTCTTGAAATTTTGACGTTTTTGTTCGACAAATTGCATACCTTCGTACATAAGTAAATTCGCGATAAACACGGTGCAAATTTCAAAAAACTTGTTTTCTTTCTCCTCTTTACTCTTTTTTTTTTTTTTTTTTTTTTTTTAATTCGTCGTCGTCGTTGCGGGTATTTAACTCACCTTTTTCTTTCCCTCTTGCTCGTAACGTCGTACAAAGTTAATCACACACGTGTCGATACTTTTACTCATGTAATGCAATCTTTCGCTTCACCTTTCTTATTACTTGTTTTGACGTCATCGATAAGATAATTTATTGACTTTTCTCCCCAATTTTTTTTTTTTTTTTTTTTGTATCGTCGAGTGGAGCATTTTTAACGAGTTTGTTGACTATTGTTCAAACACAATACCTACAGTCCTACGTGGATGTCTGAGGATTAAAATTTGAATAAGTATAATCAGATATACCATTGACAAATGTCCAATACACGTGGCAACTATCTAAAAAGTTGTGGTGGGTCGGGGGTCAAGGGGAAATCAAGTTTGAAAATGGATTTTTTTTTAATACTCGATACTAATAGTTAAAGGTAGGTACTTAATAAAAAATAAAATTAAAATTGGGTGAAATTGTAAATTGAAGAAATAGAAATTCATTTTTAAAAATAATGAAAATGAAAATAAAATTAAGACGTGAAAACAATAAAAAATACCTATTTTGTAAAAATTAAAAAAATTTTTACAATCAATTTTTATTCAATTTGGGTAATTTTTTTCAATTGCAGAAGTTTTGGCAATTTTTTCTTTTTTTTTTCAACCCTACAATTGTAGGGTTTTTCGAGTAATCATTTCGAAAAAAAATTATAAATTTTTTAATTTTTGGGTTGAAAAATTTTTTTAAAATAAATTTTTATTCAATTCTACCAAATTTGAGAATTTTTTTTTCAATTACAGAGGTTTTGGAAATTTTTTCCATTGTTTCACCCCTACAATTATTATAAATTTTATGAAAGTTTTGAATTTTTGGTTGAAAAAATTTTTTCCATCAATTTTTATTCAATTCTACTAAAATTTTTCATTTTTTTTAAATTGCAGAAATTTTGGCAATTTTTTTCATTTTTTTCAACCCTAGAATTGTAGGGTTTCTCGGCTAGTTATTTCGAAAAAAAAATTATCAATTTTGTAAAAATTTCAAATTTCTGGGTCGAAAAAAATTTTTTCAATCTATTTTTATTCAATTCTAACGCAGAAGTTTTGAAAATTTTTTCATTATAATTTCAAAAAATTATCAATTTTGTAAAAATTTCAAATTTTTGGGTCGAAAATTTTTTTTTCAATCAATTTTTATTCAATTCTACCAAATTTGGGCAATTTTTTTCAATTGCAGAAGTTTTGGCATTTTTTTCATTTTTTTCAACCCTACAATTGTAGGGTTTCTCGAGTGATTATTTCGAAAAAAAAATTATCTACCTAATACGAAAAAAAGATGACATAATTGGGAATTTGACCCATTTTTACTAAAGAAATGGCCCAACGAAATTGAACCCAAAAAATTGGGCAACAAATATTTCGAATCAAAAATTTTCATTTCAAATTGTTCCTTATGGTGTCCTACCAACAAAATTTTCACGATCCGCACCTCTCGAAAAGTCCCCAAAATTCTCTACATGGCTTTTATGCTTATAACTCTTCAAATTCGCGTTTAAATAAGAAAATGATCATAACCTAAATCGAAGTAATTGAAATTTGCCACAAAAAAGTTCCTATAAATTTTTCTGAGAAGTGAACGGGTGGCGCAAAAACAACCGTCAAAACAAACAAGGTGAAAATAAATTTCCATGTTTGGAAAGTAGTACTTCTCAAACATCCTTTAAATTACTGTTGGATGATGAATTTTCAAAATTTTCAATCAAATTAAAATTTAAGATAAGGCTATATCGAAGATACTCATTATTGCCATTAATCTACGAATGGCCGATGATTTTTTTTCCAACGCTTCACTGACAAAACACAACATACAAATAAGTAAACATTGCGTATGCTGCTGAGTGTGGAACCTAATCAGGTCATATTTACGCATTAGGCTGCTTCCTGTTCGGTTCGTTTCAATCGGTGCCATATTTTCGTGTGTTTGAACAAATGTACCGAATTAACATACATCATCGTTTTGGCATCTGCCTGTGTCGAGTCTCCGTTTAAATGGCACGTACTACGTAGAGTACCATCTACCTACCTACCTATAACGTGGCTTTCTATGGAATTAATTTCACCGAATCGCGATTACGACTACACATGCATCAGAGCGAAATTTGAAGAAAAAAAATAGTAACTTAAGTAACCTAAAATTTCAAAAAAAGTAACCAAAATTATGGAAAAAGTAACCAAAATTTTTTATTGTCACTCAAGTAATGACTCATAACCTTCACCCCCCTCTCTAATGTTTTTTTCAATATTTTTGTTGATTTTACGTTTTGCAACTCCTGAAATCGAGGGCAAAAATTTTGAAAAACTTGAAATTTTTAATGAAGAAATATCCATTTTCTGTGTAATCATGATGAATTATAGTTTGATCGTTGGCTTAATTTGTTTCCAATTTTTAAAATATAAATTTTTACGTTATAGGAAATTTCAATTCTAGAAAAACCCTGTATCTAACCTTGAATTTGTGAAAAATAGTCAATTTTCAAGTTTTTGTTTCTCAAGTTTTTAAACTTTAAAAATTGTTTTGGAACAGTTTTCAGTTTTCAAACGATTTTTAAAAATTTTCAATTGCAAACAATTGTTCATTTTTTTCAACTCTTTCATTTTCAATTTTTGAAAATTTTTTGCCTTATTTTAGAATTTTTTATTTTCCGAACAATTTTCAATTCAAATTTCAATTTATAAATAATTTTAAATTTTAAAAAATTTGGTTTAAAAGAAATTACATTTTTGAAGTTATAAATCTTCAAATTTTCAAAAATTTTGATTTCTAAAAAAAATTTGATTTTTGGAAACTTTAATTTAAAAAAAATAGTTGTTTCTAAAAATAAGTTAGTTAAAATAACAAATTCCAAATTTATAAAAATTATAATGACTAAATAATGAGTAGAAAAATTTCAATTTTTGTGTGGTTTGCATAATGAGTAGGTACAAAAAATTATTCATTTTTGAAAAGTATTCAATTTCCAAAAAAAAAAAAAAAAAAAAAAAAAAAAAAACTTTCAAACATTTTGTAAGATTTCCAATTTTTTTCAAAATTTTTAAATTTTGGAACGTTTTTATTTTAAAAAATCCAATTTATGAAGACCTTCAAGTTCACGAGCTGAAACAATAAATTCTCATTAAAAAAAAAGTTTTTAGCGAGAAGAAATTTTTTTTATTATTCTTCGACGAAAAACCTCTAATTCTTCTGAAAAAATTTTCAATTTTTTTTTAGTGGAACTTCGATAAGAATCTCTCAATTTAAAAAAAAAATCTTATCTCTTACCTAGGTACTTTTTTTTTTAGTAAAAATGTGTTTTTTTTTTCATTTTTTCATTTTTTTTTTTCAAGAAATGTCTCTTATTTTTAGAGAAAAATAAAATCTTAATTCTTCGAAAAAAACCTCAATTTTGAAACCTCATTTTTAAAAGAAGATTTTGATAATGAATTTTTTTGTTTATAGTTTTTTAATATTTTATCAATTTTTAAAATAAATAAATCTTTCAATTTTTTGAAATTCACCTAAAAATTTGTAGTTTTGGAAAGCGAAAGGAGATGAACGTAATTAACATGTTGAACAAAAAAAAGTACCAAGTTTTTTTTTCAATTTTAAAACGTGTTTGAAGAAATTTTGAATTTTAAGGGCAGTTTTGTATTTTCCATTCAGATTTTTGACGAAATAGTAACCAAAATGGGTGAAAAAGTAACTAAAGTAACCTTCTTAGTGAAAAAAGTAACCGCGCTCCGATGCATGACTACACGAATGTCTACGAATAGATAAGTCTGTATTAAATTTCTTTCGCGATACTTAAAGTACTTCACTGAAGACAAAAAAAAGTTTGTAGTCTTTTCAACAGCAAAAGTCTAGGATCGAGAATACTGCGGCGCGAGAAAAACTTTTCGTCGATGAAAAGCGAGAAGAGGAGAAAAAAATATATAAATAATTCGAGAACCACCGTTAACCTATGAAGTTTATAACTTTAACGCGACTCGAAATGTCTTAATGGTTAAAGGGAAAGTTTAAAAGTTGATATTGAAACTCGCTAACTATAAGTTTTAGTGTTGAGGCGAAAACGAAAATTTAATTTGCGGTAATTTACCACTTAAATAATTGTCGAGAGTTTTTACCCCGAAACGCTGCGTTGCCTTTGCGCCGCACCATGCCACCTCCCCCCGCACCCACTTCTCCAACTTGGTCGTCGCGTCGCGCCACCTTGTTCTCCGTATAAACCCCAAAAACCCAACAAAACGAGAACGTCGTCTTCGTCGGCGCTCTCTCGCTTTTACTCTCTCTTATCTCATTCTCTGTCTCTCTCTCTGCGCTCGTCAGCCACCACCTTACCACTCTATTTCGTATACTTCCGTCTAATTAAGTTAAAAACTCGGCGCGTTGCGCGAGAGTAAACTGGAAATTCGCGAATACTAACTTGTGGTATTGCGCTTGTAGAAAATTAAATTCTTCCTTTATTCTGTCGCATGATTCTATGACCGTAAACTTGAATGGTTGGCCAGGTTGTGGCGGGCCCTGTAAACAAATTAACAAAAATACATTCCAGTTAGTAAACAATATTATGTCGTCGAGTAGTTTAGTTAGCTATATAAATAAATAAATAAAGATAACTACTACGGAAGAAATGGGTTAAACATTTGTAACATTATTACAACTAGGAGTACGTGAATTGAAATAAACAGTGATGCAAGCATCACGAACTTTCCGAATCAAAAAGTATTTTAAAAAATATTAACAAAAAAATATTTGTAAAAAAATCGGTCATCGAATATTATGTAAAAAAAATTGATTATCGAATATTTGTGAAAAAATCGACTATAAAATATTTTTTGTATTTAAAACGTCAGCAATTACACTGAAAAACGTTAAACATGACACAAAAATATTCGGCAAAATCACACTTGCTCCATTATTATTAATCGTGAAAAAATATCATGATGATGTAAACAAAACAACCATTCGAATACCCGTACATCTTATCATGAATAAGACAAAAATGCGAAGCATTGCGCAATGCGCATGTTAAGGAAAGGAGAGGAAACCGGTACACCCGCGGACATGTCCGGATATAGATAAACACTTGAACCGTTCCCTTTATCGACATCTAAAACGCGACAAATGTGAAACTCGACGATCTTTCGCATAAATCGCTCGTAAATTTTTTTCTATTCAACGTAAAGGCCCCAAATTCTTGCGTAGCCTTCGCTTATATAAACCACTACTCATCGCCGAATTTCAACGAGATATCTCAATTAGGGCGGTTGGAATCGTGTTAACAAATTTTTCGCAAAAAACGCTCGTAAAATTTTTTCTATTCAACGTAAAGGCCCCAAATTCTTGCGTAGCCTTCGTTTATATAAACCACTTCTCATCGCCGAATTTCAACGAGATATCTCAATTAGGGCGATTAGAATCGTGTTAACAAATTTTTCTGCACACACACACATACACACACACACACACACACACACACACACACACACACACACACACACATACATACATACGGAACATCATCTGGAAATTGTTGAAAACAAATTTGTACGAAGTCAAAATTTGTCTAAGTGCAATATTCGTGAAAACGCATTTCGCACCGAAAACAATACTTTCCTTACAACGCTACGCGCTGTTCGGAAAGTAAAAAGGAGTTGTCGATTCGTTTCTAGCAATTTTCTTGAAAAAAATTAACAGTCGTCGAGAACGAACATAACGCACCTAATTTTACAAAATGTGCTTCTCAACGAACCTTCGATAAAGAAATAAAAAAATCTTATCCTTCGATCGGGTACAACGCGAATATTTAAGGGGGGGGGGGCTGTAAAAATTTTGTTTTTGTTGAATGCATAGTTGACAAACGGAATTTTCTAAGACCTTCGCATGACGTCAATTTGATTTTTCATCTATGAAGTGTAACGGGATAATTATAAATAATTATAATATGTGATTATTTTAGGAAAAACAAATACAGGTAGCAATGATTAAGCATGCACTATAATTGTATATAAGATAAGATGCACAATAGTCATAGTCAGTCAGTTATATATGTGTACGAAATATACGATTATTAAGAGACGTGTCTACGACTCATCATTACAAGTGGCGCCCAACGTGGAGCCCCCAACTTGTAATGATGAGTCGTAGACACGTCTCTTAATAATCGTATATTTCGTACACATATATAACTGACTGACTATGACTATTGTGCATCTTATCTTATATACAATTATAGTGGGTGCTTAATCATTGATACCTGTATTTGTTTTTCCTAAAATAATCACATATTATAATTATTTATAATTATCCCGTTACAGAAGTTTTGAAGAAAAATTGAGAACTAATTTCAACTCGCTTTTTTTTTTACAAAAAAAAATTAATTTTTGATTTTTGAAAAATAAAATGCATGGAGTTTTCAAAAAAAAAAAATTATATTCATTTTGCATTTTAATGATGTCATTTTGTAAAAATTATTGATAAATTTTTTGGAAAATCAAAAATTTTAAGCGTTGAAATTGGAGAAAAACACGACTTTTTCTTAATGCCCCGTTTCCAGAAAAACTATGCAACCCACGAGGTTTTTCCTCAGAATGTTTTTTATTCAGTACAGTCTGGTCTGTAGTCTAACGAGAGGGTTTTGCGAAATTCTTACTTTTTCCCCTGATTTTATCTAACTTTCTTATGAATTTCATCTTAGTATTCCATTCAACTGTAACCTTTTACAAACAGTGATCTTTCTTTTGACCACTTCATACTCGACGTTACATCGAGTATGTGAAATATACTTGCTTTACCATATGTCATGGTAACTTAGGTACATAAAATAAATCCCTTCATCCCAACCATTCTATGGCTTTAGCCTACCAAACCTGTGTATAGCTTAATTAGCCATAGGTTTATAAATACACTACGAATTGAACCAATCATCATAATTAAACCGATATAGAACTAACTCAGACACACAAGCACGCGACACGATCATCCATCCATCTACACCACAATCAAACTGCCAGACCTTTATCTCTTAGTACATCGAGCTGGTCCTACTTCTTATCAGCTCGGTGCATTTCCTCTTAAATCGCTCTCATTGTAACATACAATGTTACAAATACCCCCTTTGGCAAAATTTTGGGATCCACTTTTTTAAAATTTAATTCTTCTCAAATTGAAAATTTTGATGGAGTTAAAATTTTTGAGAGCGATAATAATTAGTTAAGCAGGTTTTTTATGCCAATTCAAGATATCAAATTTTGGCTTTCTTTCGTATATTCTCATTATATTTCTCGACCAAAAAATAATCGGTAATCGATTGTTAATGTAAAGTTTTTCATTTTACCAGATTCATTGTCTTTCATATTTTTTAATACCCCTGCACTTTTATCCGATTTTTTTTTTTTTTTTTTTTTTTTTATTTACTTGGAATACGTCATGTTGAGAGCGTTACTCTTAGATCTTTCAAATTCCCATCAGAAATCGGTATTATCACAAATTCAAACAACTAAATAATAAATTAACAAATAAATAAATAACGGATAAAAAAAAAAAAATAAATAACAAGAAAAACATAATACTGCTGAACAGCAGAAAAAATAATTGATGAAATAAATAAAGTGTGATAAATAAATCACAATCTATATCGGCATAACATATTCAAATAATTAAAAATAGGTGGGGCTACGGCCAAGCCTGAACGAGGGAGAGGAAAAAGTGAAAAAGTTCACTGCAAATATCGAAATTAATACTTGATTAAACCTATTGGCAAATTTGTCCGACGATTCGCATTCCAAGTTCAAATTTATCGAATTTTATACCTATCTCAATCAGTTGGTTAGGCGCGAGTTTCCAACGTCTTTGTCTCAAAGTATATTGCAAGCGTTATTCAAACTTATTCAAGCCAGTTCAACACGAATACCTATCCAGCCAATTACTTTATCGGTGAAAATTTACTTCTTATTGGCCATTTTTTGCTTACAACTGTTTCGATTACCTTCCTTCGAGCTGAAACAGCAACACCACTACACGCAGACCCCATAGCAACCAGATTTACCGGCAATAACTCTCGATGATTCGATAATTCATCATCGATAAGCAAGTAACCTCCTATAACACACTCAACCAGACAACTAAATGGGTGAAAAACCAATACCTGGGCTCAATTCCTCCCATAATATGAGAATCTTAGACAGTCAAATGGGCGAATCGATACCTGGGACAGGATATCGCACCAGCAATCAACATATCTAATCAGCGCACATTACTAGGAGCACCTACAGGATATCGCGCCAGCAAATAATCTATCGGATGGAGTGCACCACCAGAAGCACTCATATACCCGTTTCGAATTATGTACGTCTTACGCAAATCCTGGACAGTATAATGGGTAAATCGATACCTGGGCTACAGGATATCGCACCAGCATTAACGTATCTTATCACCGCAGCATACATCAGGTGCTAGAGTTATACGTCAATAAAACAAGCCAACCTACCAAGTACACGAGAGCAGTAGGTGCATTCAACAACACGAAAAATCATCAATCGCAGTGGTAATGGTTGTAATTTTGTATCAACATTTTGCCGGTATTATCGTT
Organism: Balanococcus diminutus; assembly: GCA_959613365.1. NCBI lineage: Eukaryota > Metazoa > Arthropoda > Insecta > Hemiptera > Pseudococcidae > Balanococcus > Balanococcus diminutus. Next base: position 1,891,313 of record OY390718.1, read on the forward strand.
CACTATTTCAACATTTAATCAGCTTATTTTCGGTTTACTGTATTGTAATCGTAGCACATATCGTACGTAGCTACGTGCATTGCCGAAAAGATCGAGTTAATTTCTTCATCAGATAATAACGAAGCTTGTTACAATTTTATACTTATGCACGTCGTTGAAACTCGCACCAACGTTAAACTCATACACCTCATTTCCATCCTCCCTTGCTTATTTTTGACTTGTTCACGTCGAACTATTTAGCCAATATGTAATATCTAACCATGATAAAGCAAGTTTTAGGTAATTGAAATTACAAAGAAATTTTATAACAATCAAAATACACGACTAGCGTTGGATAATAATTTTTAAACTCAAAAGTTCCGTGGTTCGGCCCTTAGCAAGCTAAACCACGTTGGGCGCCACTTTGTAACCTTTTACAAACAGTGATCTTTCTTTTGACCACTTCATACTCGACGTTACATCGAGTATGTGAAATATACTTGCTTTACCATATGTCATGGTAACTTAGGTACATAAAATAAATCCCTTCATCCCAACCATTCTATGGCTTTAGCCTACCAAACCTGTGTATAGCTTAATTAGCCATAGGTTTATAAATACACTACGAATTGAACCAATCATCATAATTAAACCGATATAGAACTAACTCAGACACATAAGCACGCGACACGATCATCCATCCATCTACACCACAATCAAACTGCCAGACCTTTATCTCTTAGTACATCGAGCTGGTCCTACTTCTTATCAGCTCGGTGCATTTCCTCTTAAATCGCTCTCATTGTAACATACAATGTTACACAACTCGAAAGAAGTCGTCGGCAAATTATAATTTCGCGAAACCCTCTCATCAGACTACAGACCAGACTGTACTGAATAAAAAACATTCTGAGGAAAAACCTCGTGGGTTGCATAGTTTTTCTGGAAACGGGGCATTAAGAAAAAGCCGTGTTTTTCTCCAATTTTGACACTTAAAATTTTTGATTTTCCAAAAAATTTATCAATAATTTCTACAAAATGACATCATTAAAATGCAAAATGAATATACTTTTTTTTTTGAAAACTCCATGCATTTTATTTTTCAAAAATCAAAAAAAATTTTTTTTTGTGAAAAAAAGCGAGATGAAATTAGTTTCCAATTTTTCTTCAAAACTTCATAGATGAAAAATCAAATTGACGTCATGCAAAGGTCTTAGAAAATTCCGCTTGTCAACTCTATGCATTCAACAAAAAAAAAAATTTTATAGCCCCCCCCCCCCTTAAAACGACATATGTACGAAGAGAAATAAAATACTCGTAATACGGTAATAAGAATAAGAACCAAGGCGATGCGATGCGATGCAACAACGAGCCATGAGAATCGTCGAATCGTTGAATTTGTTTTATTGTTACGCGCTCACACTCGAGATATTCGATAATGGCCGGTAATTGAAAACGTCATGGTAAACTAGCGCATAATTCGTCTCTTTCTTCTCTAATGGTTATTCTCGCATTACCATTTCCTCCTCCTCCTTCTTCTTTCTTCTCCATCTCAATATCATTCATACACGGCATCTCCGCACCCAGAATATTATATTTGTACTTGCGTTTCAAACGCTCGTGTACAAAATCTTCCCAAAAAACACTATCAAAACAACATCATCTTTGAGAGTATTTATTTGCTTGTATTTTTTGTCCAGCAACTTCACAAATTATTTTCGTTTCAAATTTTTCTAGTTTGTGAGTTTGAGAACGATTGCCTGGTGACTTTGATTGGGATTCTGACATTTCAGACTTGAGATGACATGGGTTACTCTTACTGCACCTTTGAAATCACAATTAATGACCAACCTCGTCGAAAAACTGATCATTTCCAAATTTTTTTTTTTCAAATAATTTTTACAAAACTTATACTAGTAAGTACATGACTGGCAGTAATTTTTACGTAGCTAGGTAATCTCACAGAACTGAATTCATCCTGGACACATCTCTGTTATATTCCCGAAGAAATTTAAACAGAGAAAAATGAAAGAATTAATAAACCTGTTTCGACACTGAAGCGCTGGTTAATTGAGTTTTATCCAATGCGTTTTGAGAGTACGTAAATAGTTAGGATCAGGGACGCTCTGAAAGGATGGCAAGGGGGCAGCTTGCTCTTCCAATATTTGAAAATTTTCGTTTTTAGTTGGCAATTTTCAGTTCGAGTTGGAAAAAGTTGAGAAATTTTGAATTTCGGATGGGTCGAAAATCGGAAAATCGATAAAAGTGGCAAATTTTCAAGATTTTGCCCCTCCAATATTCCGACTTCGGTTCTTCCCTGGTTAGGACAGATAACTTATAACATAACTCTTATATGTAAATAAATGTACATCAATGGAATAGGTTCTTTTTGAAACAGCTCAACACAAGATGGCAATGTAAAAGTATACTAATAGAATAAGTTATTCAAAAAAACAACACAATTCGACACGAAACAATAATACCAGGAACAGTTAAGGAAATTTTAAGTAAATAAATAACTATGTCGTCCCTAAATAATCCGATTCGAGATAGTATATGAGTAGTAAATACCGAGACACGAACTTTACTACACAATAATAATCAAATTCGAGAACTTTCTCTTAGAAGCTTGTTGTTTTGGATTGAAGTTACAAAAGGAACTAAATTTTGAAGTGATCCCAGGTACATCACAATATTTTGAAAAAAAAAGTCGCTTATTTGTAGAAAAAGAAAATTGGTTAATTTTTTGTCTCGTGTTTTTTGAAAAAAATCTTACACAAGTTTTGTAGAGATAAAAACAAACATCAACTAACTTATCGATGTGTCAATTTGAATTGGATATTTACTACCTAGATGAAAATTTATTCCTCATGAACCGGGCTCGGATTTTCATGCTCAAGCATGTTTTTCTGTTCAATACTACATAGGGAATTTTCAAGTTATCTTTATATTTCAGAAAATTTACATACGATAAAAATGAAGCAAACTTGTTGGAGCATATTTTCGCATATTTGACCTTTGAGCGCATACAATTAGCATATTTTAGGCATTTTTAGGGAATATTTTGCGTTTTTAGAGTTTGGAGCATATTTGATAAATTTTCCATTTCCAGATTTTTTTTTCTCGAAAAATTCGCAAAACTGATGCCGTTTTTTTCTCTGAAAATTTTTCAGCACTGGTAGTCAATTTTCCTAACTTAATTTAGAATTCCATTTTTTACTTCCCGAGCGGCACAGAGCGGCACACTCGATCGATAATATCGGAAGATGTAACGTATCGATAAAAAATCGTTTGAAAATCTATAGATGTTCTCACGATATTATAAAGATTTATCGGTACAACTTCATAGGCAAAAAATCTAAAAACTATCGAATTCGATATTATTACGATTTTATGACGATATTCGTCAACGATACTATCGACAAAGAATATTAAATTTATCGATTCCGATTTTCCACCGATTTTGTGCAGATATTTGAAACTACATTATCGACAAAGAATATTAAATTTATCGAATTCGATTTTTTAACGATTTTGTAAAGATATTTAAAACTATATTATCGACAGATTATATGAAATTTCTCGGCTTCGATATTTTACCGATTTTTTGACGACATTTGAAACTATATTATCGACAGATTATATTAAATTTATCGAATCCGATTTTTTACCGATTTTGTAAAGATATTTGAAACTATATTATCGACACGTAATATGAAATTTCTCGATTTCGATTTTTTAACGATTTTGTGACGATATTTGAAACTATATTATCGACAAATAATCTGAAATTTCTCGAATTCGATTTTTTAACGATTTTGTGAAGATATTTAAAACTTTATTATCGACACGTAATCTGAAATTTCTCGAATTCGATTTTTCAACGATTTTATGACGATATTTGAAACTATATTATCGACACGTGATATGAAATTCCTCGAATTCGATTTTTCAACGATTTTGTGGCGATATTTGAAATTATTTCCAAATTGGTGAAAATTTTTCTAAGTCCAACACGTCTGGAAGTACTAAACTGCCTATTATAAGCGTTTTATTGCTAATTCCTCAACGATAAGATATGGCATAGTGGTTAAGGAAGAGGATTACCATGCAGGAGGTAGAAGGTTCAAGCCCCACGGGTGGCAGATTTTTTATAATTTTTTTTGACTTTTTCTGAAATGATCCTCTTACCGTAACATGAATAATGTGTTTAGGCATAGTTTAATGTATTAATTATGCTAATTAATGATTTTTAATTATAGAAACAAGCTAGTAAAAGACGAAAAATCGGAATAAAAAATCGATAAAAAATCGACAGAATATCGAATTCGATAAAGTGTCGCAAAAGTTCCGCCTAAATCGTGAAATTATCTTTCGATATTATAGATATATTATCGATAAAATATCTTACTAATTTTTTCTAACTATAATTCGTCGATAATCTATCTATATATCGAAAGATAATTTCACGATTTATGCGGAACTAACGCGACACTTTATCGAATTCGATATTCTGTCGATTTTTTAATTCGATAATTTGTCGAGTGTGCTGCTCGGGTTCAATTTTTTTAAATTTCTCTTTTTTGAATATTTTTCCATCCGTTTTATTAAAAAACCAAGACCAAAAATCGGTTTCAAGAAGTATAAAAATCACCTTTTTTACTTTTTTCTGTTTAATTTCTAATTATTTGTTTAAATTTTGAATCAAGATTGAGTAGCTGGCGTTTTCCTCTTTGAAAAAACACCCATATCGTTAGAGCCTATTTTTAGTTTTTTATGGAATTTTTATGCGCATATTTCGCTTTTTTTGGAGAAAGAATTTCCGAGCCCTGCTCATGAAGTTTTTACTCTGACGGCGATTAGAATACTTCTTCTGAAAATTGAGCTCCTCGATGAATTTATATACCTAATAATTTGGGGAAAAGGTTGAGATAAATAGCAAAATTTTGTAGAATTCGATGTGAAAACGGGGCCAAGAAAAAGAGTTACCCTCGTGTGGGACAGCAAGTGCCAAATTAAAGATCATTGCTCATCATTTGGTCATGTAAACGCGTGTTTACGATTTTCTTAATAATTATTGAAATATCTAGTTTGATCGACATTTACGAGCATTCTCGAATTCGCCATTGTACTTGATTGACTTTTACGATTTTTTAGATTTGTGCTTTTTTCGAGGGTGTTCAACACATTCTCACGAGTCCACCTGTTCGCGGTTTCGCACCCACATTCAGAAGAACAAGATGCCTTATTCAAAGTTATTTTTCATTTCATCCAAGTTGAAGAGTAGGTAATAAGGTAATCTGTGAAAATAAAAGAGGCCTTCAATTTTTTGGAAAAATCCTTGTAGAAATTTGGATATCTTGTAATATATGCCCGATGCGAGTGCACCTTTGGCTTTTTGACCCCCTCTCATCATCATTGCTTGTTGCTTGATGAGGAAATAATCCATTTTCAAGAGCAAATGAATGCATATTTGTCATCGCCCTGAACATTAACATCGACTACATACCTACTTGAATGACACTTGAAACCCTGCCCAAGTACTCATGCTACACCTCCGTAATAACTGGCAAAAAAATACACATACCAACACCAATCTAACATTTTCGATTGTTGTCGCCGTTTATACCGAACAATTACTCGTTTATACTCGGGTAAATGTACACATAGCGAAGTAGATAAGTACGCTGTGTAGTATAAAAAAGGAAAAGAAAATCGACGATCGACAACGATTCCGCCCAACAAAGAACCAAGCCCGTTAGACAATCGTGACTCGCAGCACATCCATAATACGAGTAGGTACATGTAATATATTTCAACTACATACAATACGTATAATATACGCGTACAAGAAGAGGACGTCGACGAGAAGGACGACGGAGCAGAAGGAGTAGAATCGTGAATTGTGCTCATTGTTAGGACAATATTTACAATAAAATTCTCCATGTCAACGTAACACGCTACGCCACGCTGCGTCGCCGCTATGTACACAGAGAAGAGAGCTAAGGCATATACGAATACACTACGTATATATTTTAATACGGCGCACATAAGGGCGTCAGGCAGCGGTGTGGCGAGGGCCAAGGAACGGCGACAAATTTCTACGAATACTTATAGTATACCATACGAACGATTTATCATCGTCGTCTTGTGTAAACGAGTATATAAGTAAAAGGTACACACGCATACAGCCTATAATACTACGCAATAGCGCCTTTATGTACCTCTACAGACAGATAAACCTAACTGTAAGTACCTACATACCATGCGATGGGGATTGTCAAACACCTTGCGTACCTATTTCATTTTTTTTTTTTTCCCTTCACTTTTACCCCAACCTGCATATCCAATAATCCAAGACTTAACCAGCACTCGGTATTCAAATGGAGATTCGCTGATTAAACACGTGGCAAGTTAACAAAATCAGAGGGAGGTACGCCTAATAAATATCTATATTTGTGTAAACCTATGTACATAGTAAACTGAAGTCGAGCTGCAGCCGTTTCGGTTTCCTCGTCTCGTCACTGTGTCAATAATTCGATGAATGCGGGAACTGCGATATGAATGTGAACACGAACTTGGACTTGTACACAAGAACGCCAGTAGGTAGAATGTGTAGGGAGGTACATCGAGTATTACATATCATCGAGCTCATTTTTGATACAAGTATCTAGTTTATTCAATTTTTTTACATGGACGCGGGTCGTTGTTGCTGAATTTCATATCAATTCAAGTCCAATACTACATACGACAGTTGAGATTCAAAATTGGAGAGGAGGAAGGGGCCCAATCGACATTTTTGTGGTAACTAAAATTTTTTTCAAGACTTCAATCTACAACTTTTGTTTGAAAAAATTTTCAATTAGACCCCTACTTCCACCAGTTTTGAATAATATAACATAAGCAGTCAAGCCATAGTATGCGAAATTGGAGGGGAGGGAGGGGGTCCAACGAAAATGAAATTCAAACAAAAGGTGTAGCTTGAAGTCCTAGGAATAATTTTGGTCATCACAAAAATTTTGATAGGACACCTCCCTTCCCTTCAATTTTGAATATCAAGTATCAATGTAGTATTGGACTTGGTAAAATTCAACAACGATCCGAACGTACATGTACACAAATTGAGTAAAGTAGACACTAGTGTTTGAAATGTGGCACTGGCCTATCCTCTACGAAGCGTATTATTATCACTTTTGTAAACAATTTGTACTTGTACACTCGAGCAGGCGATTGCCTCTTACACCAAAAAATAGGAGTCAGCTTGGCAAACGTGACGCACGACTCATCATATTTACATTGATGGAATACAATACCGATAAGACAATTTCATCATCAACGAGTAGTTGACACAATCGCAAATTCTCGAATCAATATCATCATCATCATCTCAAATCATTGAACTGTCAGTAGGAAAATTCAAAATTCTATAATTACGAGGCATCGCATAACGAATTTCGGTAGATTAATTAAAACGATCGGTTTGTTCGTGGAAGGTGTGCTTGTCAGCGAAGACGTTTTAGACTGGTTTTCAATTAACCACAGCCACACAAGGCACATAGCCGCAGTACACGAAATACCTCGGTTGGTTTGCGCTGCCAGCATTGCTGGAGCTACATATATATGTAAAAACGTCCAGGTACTATACACGTGTTGTGTAAACGTCGAAAGATTTCATTTTCACCTGCTAGCCTGGTCTGGTAGGTACGGTGACTGCGTCGTCTGCGATAAAGCCCCCATTTGGCCGGCATCGTTCTCGCGCAAAATGTACTCGTAATGTGGCTAAGTCGATGCCAAATTCAAGATACGGTCTCATTGTTACGGATACACGCGCCAGTTTCCTGTTACTCGTATGTTGTTATTTTCTTTAATGCGCGAGTCGACGTACGTATTTCACGCTTCGACTCGTCTCATCTCTTTCTCAATATTTCACTCGGTGGCGCCGCACCTATGCTGACCTTTTTCTTTCATTTTGTTAAACATCATCGCAAATAAGAACGCCATTACGTAATGATGAAGAGTATACACGAGTCAAAAATGTGAAGCGTAATTAAGCTCCAATATTTTCGTTTCGTTTTGTTGCGCTTTCATTTTCATTTTTCTGTTTTTTGAGCGACTGCCAACCATGAATGTTGATGTAGACCTGAAAATAGGTGTTCGAGGTGACTCACGAGTACCCAATGGCAAGCTCATGTTAGGGTTATGCTGTTGTATTCGAATTCGCCAGAAGCTCCATTTTCTACTTCTTTGGAAAATTTAGATGATGAAAGAAATAGCTAATGCATCATTGTTTCCAAAAAAGATCACCACTCCTTCCCATTTTAAATCCAAACAAGAAGGCTTCAGTCTAGGAGATTATCCACTCCTGCTTAGTTACACAACAAACTTTTAACTTGCTCTATCCTGCAGAGACTTGAACGGACCGGAGTCAAGAAAGGAACTAAATTTGGAAGCGATCCTCTCGGCAAACTTGCCCTCGAGAAATCGCAGGAAAACATCCCAAAAATGACACCACCCATACTTTGAACTCAAATAAGGGTCAACTATATCTCTGAGATTTTCAATATCAAAAATTATGAGGTCTAACTTGACAAATTATTGAAGAAGTCATAAGTCGCATGCCAAAGGATAGACTCGAGTTCATCAGTAATCCAAATTACAGTAAAATGGGAAATTACGATTTCCATAAACAATTCATATTCACTTACTCCATATTTTGTTAGGTGGTGATGATGATGACGATGAAGACGATAATGAGGACAATCACGAGGATCCCCTAATGAGCAAAACATATCGTTCGAATACAAAACTACTTGAACTTTGAAAAAGGACAAAAAATCAAAACCAAGCACACCGACCAAAGTTCAGACCGAATCTGATTTCAATACTAAAACCGAACAAAGCTTCCCAACACTTTTATACCAATGACTGAAAAGCTCGGTACCAAGTGATCGGTGCATTTTTCAAGTGAGACTTTTTGCCTTACATCTCAACAGCTAATATAGGAAATGACAATTTAGATCAGCCAAATAGTTCGTTGATTGGTTGATTAATATTCTGATCGAAACGATTAAGAAAATACCTTATGTAGACTAATTTCCCATCAACTGAATAAGGAACGACAATAAGCTGAAACTTTCAGAAAACCGCAAATTTCCTTCATTCGTTTAAAAATCCTATACAACTTACAAGACAGGATCGTTTTCAATTTTTCTTCGCCTTCGAGTCAATTATAAAGAAGCAGCAATTCAAAAACCGCAAACTGCTTCCTCATCACATGGCTGAGAATCAGGCCGTCAGTCAGAAGCTGATTAGAGTTGCTTAAATTCTCCAACCTCTTCTAAATGATTTCTTTATATCGCTTAACCAATCTATTGACGCAGCCTAGTCCTCTATTGCTCGTACGCTGGTACGTACCTTCTTTTCAATACGCTCGTAATTCCGTATAATTACACTACCGATACGGTATCCGGTTCGACGGAATGTCACGTACCATTTCTTCAATTTGTCCGGCCAGTCGCACCGCTGTCGCCGCATGCTCGCTCGCATTTGCTAATTCTTGTCGCCTTGGTGCTCGCTAGACTGGTACTCGTATTAGTTGGTACACAGTGCACACAACCTTCGAGTATCCGTTGCCACAATAGAACGCATTTATAATTCTCGCTCGCGAGCGCCCACTGCTGTCTATGCTCAATGCTCATGCTCTAGCTGCCGCCATAACCGCTGTCAACGATACCAAATTCCATCAAGTCTGATGACTCCGCTTCTACTGTTCGACGACAATTAACGCAATCGTGATATAATATAGCTAGATCTACTTCTATTCTTAGGAATTGGGTAATAATTCACCGTACACCGATCACTTGTGTTTGTGTACAATGCAGTTTAGTTACAAACGTTTCTTTATGCTCGATCATTCGTTCGATCTAAGAGATTTTTGGAAGGGAGGGCACTGAAAATGTTAACTCCATCCGTTGAAAGAAAAAATTATCCAAAATTAGTCTGTGGCAAATAGGTACATAGAATTGAATTTAAATTTCTTGAAAGGGCCAATTCACTAACTTCCCAAACTTCCATGAGCAACTCCCTCTCCTACCCTTTTTTTCATTTGTCCCTGTTTATGATCAAAATGCTGTTTTCTTTACTCGAGTACTTAATTTATTTAACAGAAATAATTTCTTCATATTATTTTTCATATTCTTTCACAAAAAAAAGTAAAATAAATCAACAAAAAATTGACAAAATTGGGAAAAAAAATTAAAAATTGTAGGTACACCAGAAAATCAGTAACTCATTTCTCAAATTTCGACTACTTTTGGATCATAATTAAATTTTTTTTCGCATTCCAAATTTTTGTCCATTTCTCCCGCAACCAGCCAGGTACATCAACCTATTGGCAAATGACAACTGGTTTGAAACCGTTAAACTCGTTCCAAAAATGCATGAACAAAAAATATAATCGATTTCTAGTATACGCAAGACGAATACTACAAATACGAATTACAGTAGCAGCCCAAAAATTACGAAATCATTTCACAACAATTATATTTATACAAATGAATATCTAGGTTAAATCCCTATATATACGTATAAAAAGCATTCGTGACTAATTTACCGTGTCATTTGTTATCAATGTTAATATTATTATCAGTGTGTAACAATTATTTGCGTTTTAAATTGAATTCGACACACGTTATTACATACAACCGCATGCTATGTGAATAATAACATTATGAAATTGTCCTTTTTTCTCTCTCTTTTTCTCCCTCCTGCGCTCCATTCTTTTGGGGTTCTTTCCCTTTTTTTTCACTTCTGAAATTTCCCAATATTCATCATTCGCCGCGTTTGTGTGCACAGCTACAGAGCACAGACAGTAGGTATGCCAACTCAACTCTCTCCACACACCTCCGTTTCCATAATAATTAAACGTTTTTCATAAACGAGCCGCATACCGAGCATAATTAAAATTACCACGTTTATATTGTTTTTTCTGGTCTGCCTCTAACTTTTTTTTTCATCTTGTAATTCGCTATGATAATACCATTCCACGTTGTTTCCCTCCTACTTCTTCTTCGTCATCTCATCTCCTTATTCTGCACGCTTGACCACACCGCGCACATAATCATCGTACACATTAATTTGTTTACCTTCCGTTTAAAAAAAAAAAAAAGACTAACAGCGATAAAAAAGACACATCGTAAGCGCTAATTATTACTACCCATCTCACTCACTCTTTCAAGTTTTTTCGCTCCTCTTTGTTCGTAAACTATTCGCGCAGGCATACCCATTACGTATACGGTGTACACGTATAAACGCCGTTATTATAATAATAATTTAATATAGAAGATGGACGTAGAACACACACGCGCGCGCCCGCTATCAATCATCATCCACACGAGTGTAAAATCTGCAGCAATAATTTATTAAATAAATAAATACAACAAGAAAACGTACATAACAGTCATATAAATAGTAAAATAACTCGAACAACAATTTTATCGTATTCTTACGATTTGAAAAAAAAAAAAAATGAAAATGAAAATATATATATATATATATACCTAATGATTCAACAAAACACTTACAAAATAAAAATACATCATTTTATAACGACACACGTTCGTTTCGCGAATGTATGTAATAATCGTAAGAACTAACTAACAAATAATATGTAGAAGAAGAAGAAAATTCGTTACTTACAAAGTAAGTAAAAAAAAAAAAAAAAAAAATCGAAATAAAATTAATAGATAATATAGGTAACAGTGTAGATCTTAAAAGCTGCTAAGATAAGCGCGCGTTCAAGCGAAAAACTAAAATAATAAACACAATTTTTTTTAATTACATCACAGTCGTAAACGATTCAAAAGTATCGATAGAAGAATAGGAAAACGGTAAAAATATAGGTAACTCAAAACAGGAACAGCGAGTATTTCTACTAATTCGAGACTCGTAAAAGAAAGGAACAAGAAATAGCCATAAGTAGGTATAGATGAGTGAAAAAAGAAGCGTATAAAATTGGAAAATAAATTGAATTAAGGAAAAAACTAATCCGAAAAATAGTAAGTATAAAAATAGGAACTAACGTGTAACAACGTACGTGATATCGGTAAAATTCGCGCGACGGTTTAAAAAAATTTTCTTCAACATCTCGAGGGAAAAACATCGAAAATTCCCTCTTAAAAAAAAAAAATAAAAAAAAATAACAACAGACTGACTAGTTCCAAGGTAGCCGCTAATGCGGAGACTATACCATCGACGAACTGTAGTAAAACATTACTAAAGTTGAAAGAAGAAGCGCAGCGCGATGAATTTTCCGATACCGAGAATCTGGAAGGGCCCAGGGCCCGAGTCGAGGTCGCGAGGAGAAAAAGGAAGTGTCACTAGGAGCGGCGGATTTCAGAATGGCCAGGGTTGCCACCTTAGACCTTATGCTTATGGTGATGTTTGGAATGGCCACCGTGATGATGTTCGTGTTCGGCGCTGCCGCCGTGGTGATGCTTATGTTCGGCGCTTCCGTGATGATGATGGCCGTGTTCGGCTTTTCCATGGTGATGATGTCCGTGGCCAAATTTGCCGTGATGGTGATGTCCGTGTTCGGCTTTTCCATGGTGTTGATGTCCGTGGCCAAAGTCTCCATGGTGATGATGTCCGTGTTCGGCTTTTCCATGATGCTTGTGTCCGTGGCCAAATTCTCCGTGATGATGATGTCCGTGCTCGGCAGTACCGTGGTGGTGATGGCCGTGTTCGGCTTTTCCGTGATGATGATGTCCGTGGCCAAATTTACCGTGATGGTGATGTCCGTGTTCGGCGCTTCCGTGATGCTTGTGTCCGTGGCCGAAGTCTCCATGATGATGATGTCCGTGTTCGGCTTTTCCGTGATGCTTGTGTCCGTGGCCGAATTCTCCGTGATGATGATGTCCATGCTCGGCAGTACCGTGGTGGTGATGTCCATGTTCGGCTTTTCCATGATGGTGATGTCCGTGTTCGGCTTTTCCGTGATGTTTATGCCCGTGTCCGAACGAGCCACCGTGGTGATGCTTGTGAGCCGCGCTACCGTGGTGGTGATGTTTATGGTCGGCGCTGCCGTGATGGTGATGCTTATGTTCGGCGGCTCCGTGATGATGATGTTTATGCTCGGCAGCTCCGTGATGCTTGTGTCCGTGGCCAAATTTACCGTGATGCTCGTGCCCGTGACCGAACTCTCCGTGGTGATGATGGCCATGACCGAAATCACCGCCGTGATGATGCTTGTGTTCGGCGCTACCGTGATGTTTGTGCCCGTGGCCGAATTCACCGCCGTGGTGATGTTTGTGTTCGGCGCTTCCGTGATGCTTGTGCCCGTGGCCGAATTCACCGCCGTGGTGATGTTTGTGTTCGGCGCTTCCGTGATGCTTGTGTCCGTGGCCGAATTCTCCGTGATGATGGTGTCCATGCTCGGCCTTTCCGTGATGTTCGTGTCCGTGGCCGAATTTACCATGATGCTCGTGCCCGTGACCGAACTCACCACCGTGGTGATGTTTGTGTTCGGCACTTCCGTGATGATGATGACCGTGTTCGGCTTTTCCATGATGGTGATGCTTATGTTCGGCGCTACCGTGATGTTTATGCCCGTGCCCGAATTCACCGCCGTGGTGATGGCCGTGGCCGAATTCACCGCCGTGATGATGCGCGTGTTCGGCTTTTCCATGATGCTCGTGGTGATGCACGGCTTCACCACCGTGTTTGTGCGCATGATCTACCTCTCCGGTATGATAATGCGTGTGTTTGATTACTCTGCGTGCGTACATGGCGAGAAAAGAAACAAACGAGAAGAAGACATGAAAATTAAGACAATCGAATCGAGTCATTTAACGGCTCTTTGATCACTTTTCAGTCGAATTTTCTTTCCTTTCGTACAGCAAGAGACTCAATTAAGCGGACTTTCCGTAAGTAGGAATTCACTCCAATCGTCTCAAACCTTTTTTCATTTGAAGAATGGCAACCATTAATGATACTGGTCCAGATCACCTTTCAAGTATCAACAGCAAAAGTCAAAATCTGCAGGACTCGTCACAGAGAAACACATTGCTCCTAGCTTGTCTCTTCTTTCCTCACCTTCGATCTCTATACTTATATCGCTTGTAGAAGATTTCCACCAAAGAGTAGAAGTCAAAAGAACGAAGCCACAGGAAAAAATGGCAAGGCCAGAGCAATGTGTTTGGCACATTTTGACTTATGCTGTTAATACTTGAAAGGTGATCTGAACTTATACGATCATCTAATACTTGCCACCCTTCATATCTCAATCCACTTAGTGTAAATTGGAATACATTTACGCGCCCCCCCCCCCCCGGCAATACACACTATCTACATTCTCATACATATCATTCCAATCCAAGTCTTTCAAAAGTTTTGTAACTTGCGGAAAATTCGACTGAAAAAGCACGGGCCAAACAATGCACACCTACCCTTCTGCTGCAACGGCGTCTGCTTCCTTGGCTCGTACATGTGTCGGCTGAAGGAATAAACAAACTGTCGCGTACGTCGCCACCTATTTATGTACATGCAAAATACATTTCGTCAGTGTGCAAAATAACATGACACGATAGCTCTACCAGCGCTGAGACTCCCTCGTGTATTACATACATATAAATCGTAAGTACACGTCGATCTGTGAGAAACCTCTGTATTCGTGTTGTTTTTTTTTTTCATAGTCTCTACTATACAACAACGTATGTGGTGATAGAGCGAGAGAAGACGTACAAAATGAGCGTGTTATCAACATTAGAATGAGAAGTTAAGACAAAGAGAGGCGGGAAAAAAAACCATACACGTTCGGCGTATAACAGTTGCGTGTTGAAGTTATTAAGTCTCTCTCTCTGCCGAGTGTAAGCCTTCGTATTTATGTGTGCGGTCGGATCATTATTATTATTATTAATAAGAAGAGACCGCCGTTCTGAGGTTTCCCGCAAAGCTGCACAATAAAATAACAGGTTATATTACGCTATTCATCAACCTGTAATTATTACTATGTAGGAGGCTGCGAAGAAAAGCCTTCGGCTATATTCCACCATATAGTATAAGCCTATCTATCGCCTGCACTCTTCTCTTCTCTCCTCTGGGCTCGTATACACATTCGGAAAGACCAGCATAATAACACACAGATGTAAAGGGGGAGAACCTTCAAATAATACCACGACCTGGTTTTTTTTTGTCTTCGCTGTTGTAAAAAGAATGAAGATAAAAAAAATCATCATCCGCAATCTATTTAAACACACGTCCGCTTCTCTTCGCCCGAGCCACCCTTCTTCTCTCACCACTCTGCGCCGACCGGCGACCCACCCAGCCAAATTATTATACTAAAATCTATTTGTTACTTGCCTGTCGGCTTTTTCCAACATACAATTTGACATGCGAGGCGTTACATTCGTTACTCTAATGAGTAAGGTTATGATTAACGATTATCGTATCACGTACCAACGACTAGATAAAATTCGACTCGACTACCATTTTTTTCTCTTCTTTAATTCTTCTTCTTCTTCTTCTTCGTACCTCTTCCTTCTTTCTAGATAATCTCTTAAGCGTCTTTCAACGTACCCGTACCATTACATTACGAATTGTCGATGGTGTTAATTAGTTTATCGTTTTTTTTCTTTCGTTTATTTTTTCTAAATGTGAGTTTATAAAAGCCTATGTAGGGATCGTATCGTGAAAATTTGTTAGAATCGTGAACAATGTAATTGTTTTTCACTCTATATTTGAAACTGAATCGCACTTCTTCAGAATTTCAAGATACACGATCGTCAGAAGAGGTGTCCTCTACATGAGGAGGGGGGTTGTACATGGATGACTCTTACAATCTTCTTTGCTTTCTTAGAACAACGAGAGATTTCTAATACACCAATAAGAAGCCAAAAATGGTGAATTTTGCAGAGTATCAAAGTCACGAACTCTTATTGTTAAAAGTGCAAAATACTAAGAATTTTCATTTCAAATTTAATTCAATTATACGGTCCTCGACGAATTTTCAATTCATTCTACAAATCATTTGATAATTAATTTTTTCCATTTTTCTCCAAATAACTCGAAAAATATCGGAAAAAAAAAAACCCTCGACAATGCGTAAAATTCACTTCTATTGTGCAGCTCTCAACATTTTTTTCTTCTGTTACGCTTTCAACACCAATGGAACACATTTCAATATCGATCCCACTACAGAATTACTTCACCTCGCACATCTCCAGTTCAATAATCAAATTCAAAAATTAAATCGAAAAAAAAAGGTGTAAGGAAAACAAAAACGAAAAATACTCGAGAAACAGCTTACGATTAGACGATAAAATAAATCCCAACTCCCAGTAACTTATATATTTTTTTCTCTAGAGCTTGAAAAAAGTAATCGAAAACGCGTAATTCAAACACGAAAAACGGAAACAGCATTTTTCACGATCAATTTTGACATACTGGTGGATCAATAATAATAATATCCAGTACTCTACTACAAAAAAAAAAAGCAAAGAAAAAAAAAATTGCCACCTGAATTGATGGGTGAGTACTCGACGATCGACTCTCGCTCTTTCAATACAGAAAGTTCGGTTTCGCACAAAATCGATAAGAAATGAAAATTGGAACATAAAGCAAAAAAAATGATAATGAAAAAAAGCTAAAAAAAAAAGCGGACGAACAATTTAAAAAAATAAAACTGTACTTACCAAGGCGACTATTTTGATATCGCCCATGTTATAAATAATCCTATACACCACTAATTCACTCCAACAAACACGAGGAACCAAAACCACTATCTCAAACGAAACTAACGTAAACAAGCACCGTTCAATCGGTATATATTAGATCGATTAATTGGTACAGCCCAGGGGGAAAGAGAAAGAAAGAAGGAGAGAAAGAGAAAGAGAGAGAAAGAAAACCTAGGAGCGAGAAACGGAACGGAAAAGTAGTAAAATTATTCGGCTATCCATTTCCTTACGGGGTTGCATATGGCAAAGAGGGGTTCGCAGACCGGACCAGAATCAGAGGTCGTGTCAGTGTACTCGTGGGGGCCCACCACCATCAGCTTGGCAAAGGGCACACGCCGACTGTACCCGCTCGACATTCTCATTGGCGTGGGTGTACACGTACGAGAGGCGAGGAGAAGACAAAACTGCACTGGTGCAAGCAGCAACGCCGAACCAAGGAGCACGAGCATGGGGGAGGGGGCAACCGCTATGACACAATACAATTTCGCGCTCTACCAAAATGAGAATCAACCTTAACTTCAAAACGGATAATTATAACTGTTGAAACAAAATCAGGCTCCCTTTGCCCCCGCGGTACTGGCTACAAGGGTCGTCGGCCCGCCATCACGCGTCGCGCGATTCGTCGCGGCCTCCACTGTCACGCTACGCGGAGGCCAAAAAACTGCACATACCGCGTCGGGCTGCCTGCCCCCGCGCCGGCCCGGCCGGCCGTGGTCCACGTTGCACCAGAGTGTACTGGCTGGCTGGCTGGTGGCCGCGTACGTCCAAATAACCAAATAACCGTTAATAGTACACCTACTATTACCAAATACATCTCGCCGCGGCTGCTACTGTAGCCGTTGTCGCAGTCGCCAATGATCAGACCGACCAACGCGAAGGTAGGCGGGTGTTCGTTCGACGTTCTATGCTCTATGCTTCGTGTTGCAAATCGGCTACCGACACCGACGTCAACTTCAATGGCACATTCCTTCCTGCTAACCGGCTTCTCTCCTGCCGCTCATTATCCTTAATCATACACGCTGTTCAGTATTTACTCCTAGACTCCAGTCCTACACAAACACACCGATCTTTTTCACGTGATACTTATCAAGGAAATTGGAATCGAGGTCTCTGGCTCTGCGCCGCTTCGACCAATTAGTAAAAATATTCCAACAACGTGCGACATTTCACCTTGCTCCTTATATTAATTCGCATTCGACTACCATTATTTTATTTAGTTTTTTTTTTTTTTTTTTTTTTTTTTTTTTTAATATATGTAGTCGCGTAGACACCTATTAATGGCTATCTATTATCTCTCCGCCCCGATTCAATCAACATACCTACTGTATAACTTCTCGCCAGCACTCCATCATCTCCGATCGCCTCTCTTCTTTTACGTGATTCTTTAGTACATGCTATGTATTATCAACCGTGGTTTAGGTTGTATTAGGTGGTATTAGGTTAGGTACAGATTTCCACTTAAAACCATATTATTATCAATGTTCTATCCGTCTTCTTCTCTCCACAACGATACGATGCGAAGCAGACACTCGAACGCCTCTCCAAAAGATGCTACCGACTGATAACCTTAGAGCATACGTATATAATATATTTCGATCTACCGAGCATAAAATTACAACGTATTATACGTGTAGTAGGTGGTAAGAAGGGTGAAGAGAAGTCCTACCTAATACACTCCGCACTCAAGTGGACACCCACGAGCGCAAGGAGAGGAGACTGTTCGAATGATCTAACACGACGAGGTTAATATTTACGTACGAGTTTATTCAGACGAAATGTTCTGTTTAGACTAATTAGTACAAATAGCGATTAAGCTTAAATAGTGTTCTGCTCACTGGCTTACGTAAGAGAAGTAAACATACGCGAAACTGGTCCGGGTGATGCGTAGCGCTGGTAGCGCTGCAGACGCTACACACCCCCTTTCCAGAAATTTGGAAAAATTTCGTAAAAAAATTGACAGATTATTGAAAAAATTGAAAAATTTGAAAGTTTCTAAAATTAGATGTACAAGTATGGGTATGAGTATGAGTGTGACAAAAAATGCATTGAGAAGTTTGAAGAAAATTGGTTGAATTTGAGTTGAGTTGCTGAATGCTGATGATTGATGAATGATGAGTGATGATGTGATGATGTGATGATGAAAGGAAACATCTGGAATTTTGATCGGCGATATCCACTAGTCAAAATTTTCAATTAATTTGATAATAGTGAGAATTTATGCCTTTTGAGTGTCGTGTTGCATGTGGTTGAGCAGCATTACATTGAGTGCGCATTGTTGAGTTGGTGTGATGTTTTGAGTGCGAGCAGCCTGAGTTGAGTGTGGTGAAGAGCGATGATGCGTTGAGTAAGGTGATTGCGCTGAGAATGATGCCTTTGAGCGGTGCATCTGAAGTTGTGCTGCGGTTTGGCTTAAGTTTGTCATTGACGGCTCACTACTACTGCTCAGTGGGTCGAGTCTTACAGTTCGGATACTTGCCGCAATGTGTTTGATGAGACCTTGGTGCAATTGACTTTCAGTTTGTTTCCAAATGTTCTTTTCTTTTCTTGTCGAGTCTGCTAACATTTGATTTGCTAAGAAATCTGCCATGGTCTAGGCAATCATCGTTAACGCGATGCCAGATCGGATTTTAGCTCAAAATGTAGAAGGCTTTCGGAGCTGAGATTGTAGTATACTTTGTTGATAGTTTAAGGTTTTGGTAGACTTTTAGCGCTCAATCTTGCCAGAAAGAAAAAATTCGCTGCTACCTGGAGACCAAAAATCTATATCGTATACATCGTGCTGAGTTGTTGGGTTGCTTGAGAACTTGGTAGGTACATATTTCGTTGAGAGTAGGTAGTGTTTTGTTTGGCATTTCAAATTTATAAGAAAACTGCATTGATGAGTGGCGAGAACTGGTTACACTGGAGTTGTGGATTGGCGTTGTACTGACTGGTAACATTGACTGGATATTCGGTGCTATTTGCCATGTGAGCTGATGACAATATGATGTAGAGTGGTCATAAAGTCAGAAGGAAGTGCGGTAGTTAAAATCAGAAGGGTAACGCGGTTCGAGGCACACATCGCGAAACGTCGGGATTTAGTCTGGACACACGAACTACATATTTGCGAACGTCGGGGGTCACCACTGTAGTAGGTGGTAAGAAGGGTGAAGAGAAGTCCTACCTAATACACTCCGCACTCAAGTGGACACCCACGAGCGCAAGGAGAGGAGACTGTTCGAATGATCTAACACGACGAGGTTAATATTTACGTACGAGTTTATTCAGACGAAATGTTCTGTTTAGACTAATTAGTACAAATAGCGATTAAGCTTAAATAGTGTTCTGCTCACTGGCTTACGTAAGAGAAGTAAACATACGCGAAACTGGTCCGGGTGATGCGTAGCGCTGGTAGCGCTGCAGACGCTACATACGCTTAAGTGAACCTTAAAATCTTTCAAACACGAAAACTCGGTATTCGAGTAGGTATTCTCTTTCTAAAACGCGTATTCGCCGCAGATAAGCGATCTTCTCTCCCATTTTTCGTTTCTTTTCTTCGGTAATACCTAATACCAGACTCCTCTATTTTTCCCTACATCCCCAGATCACCACACCTTTCTCGTTTTGCCATCGCACTTTGTGTATTATTATTTATTATCGTTATTTTCAGAATGGAGAAAAAAAAAAATCTGGGTGCTCGTTCGTATTGATGGAAAATGAATTCCTACCTGCAGATATAGATATAATTCTCTCTCAATCTCTCTCTCTCCATACATAATTGAATGGGAAAAATTACCGATTCATTCTTACGTATACACGCGGAAATTACCATGTTTTCATTTTCGGCTATAATCGAATTATTTTGTATACTCATTCCAACGCAGCAATGTAAGTATTTATAGACGTGATTCGTCCGTTAACTCATTTCTCATCAAATTAAACAAACAAAAAAATTAATAAAAAATAATCGGTAGTCTGACTCCTCGAAGTGGTCAAAAAGTCAATTTGTTACGACAAAAAATTAAGATGAAAAAATTTCAAATAGCGAACATCCACATTCGTCTATAGATACTAAACACCAGATTTAGGACAGAGCCTGTACTGCATGTAGTCTTGGGCATCCATACTGCGCAATTCAGTCTCCTCTCCACAGAAGAAAAAAATCAACAACGAATAAGATTTTTTTTTAAAGAACTCTAACGCAAGAAAAACTGATTTTCGTTATTGAAATTATGGATTCACTGCTGAATTTGACAATTTCGCGATTTCTAAATTTTAATGAATTATTGAAGTTGAATCAATACGTCGAATTCGGCAATACTTATTTGCAAATTAATTTTTGAAATTTCAAAAAAAAAAAAAAAAAATTCAGATGAATCGACTGGTAAAATTTAACCAAATGGATATTCAAAGTTTCATGAATTTTCACAATTTTAAATATCTCGTCGTTTCAAAATTTAAATAAATTCTCAAGGTTGGACCAACTGATAAAATTCAATTAAATCTCAAAAAAAATTGAAAAAGCTATTTTCAAAGTTTGGTGAATTTTCACAATTATTTTAAAAACTTGACGAAAATTCAAAATCTGATCATTTTTACGTTTTATTTAAAAAATTTTTTAGCTAGATCAATTTACAAAATTCAACCAAATTTTCGAAAAAGTTAAAAGGTAAAAATTTATTGAAAATTCAAAATTTCATCATTTTTTAATTTTAATAAATCTCTAGAGATGAGTCAATCTATAAAATTCTGCTACATTTTAAAAAAAAATTAAAAATTGAGAAAACTCATTTTTATAGTTTGAATGATGGATTTTTCAACTTCAAAAATTCAAAATTAGACAACTTCTTCATTTCAAAGGATTTTTGAAAATGGCCAACTTTTAAAATACAACTAAATTTTGATTGAAAAATTTGATGAATTTTTACAATAATTTTAAAAATTTTATTTAAAAAAATTTATTTATTTCAAATTTCAAGTGATTTTTGAAGTTTGGGCAATCTATAAAATTCAGATGAATTTTCAAAAAAATTTGAAAGTTCAATTTTCAAATTTAGATAATTTTTTACAGTCCTAATGATTTGTTGAAAATTCAAAATTTGATCAATTTTTAATACATCTTAATAGAATTTTGTAGATAGGTAGGTCAATTCATAAAATTCAAAACCAAATTTTCAAAAATCTTCAAAAAGTGAATTTTCAAAGTTTGATGAAATTTTACAATTTTAAAAATTTGATACAAATTAAAAATTGGGAAATTTTTGAATTTCAATGAATTTTCGAAAATGTACCAAATCTTACAATACAAAAATAAATTCTAAAAAAATTTCAAAAGAATGATGTCTAAGTATCTGGATTTTCCTTTGGAAATGCATGACTTTTCCATCGCTTTCTTCATGACTATTTCTGTACATTTCGTCCAAATGACTTAGTGACCTTCATTGTTATTATTTTTATCCAAAGTAACATCAGCATCAGTGACAATTTTCAGGGGTGAGGGGGGGGGGGTTAAAAATCATTGATAATGCCGAAGAAAATTTCCAACTCCGATGTTAAGTAGAGTGGTACTAAATGCCGCTTTGAATGAAAATAATATGCCAATTTTCCCCAATAATAAGTCAAAAATCCATGACTACTTGATGTAGTCAGATCTATGACTTTCCAATGACCTAGTGATTTTTTTTTTTTTTGCAAAATCCACGACTTTTTATGATGTTTATGACCTGTTAGATGCCTTGAAAACGTAATTTTGCAAAATTTGATAATTTTTGAATTTTAATAAAGGAACATTTAGAGATTAGTCAATTTAAAAAATTGAGCATAAATTTTCAAAAAGCTGATTTTCAAGGTTTGATAAATAAAATTTCAACAATTCTAAAAATTTGATGAAAAAAATCAAAATTCAATCGGGTAACATAATTCAAAATCCAGCACTGTCTGAACCATTCGAGTGGTGAAAACTCGAAAATTTTAGCCACGATTTCCCAACCCCAATCTTGTATCTTCTTCAAAAATTTGTCCATAAAATGTGCCCTTCTTCTCGCCGACTCGCATGTCAGGTAGATTCGACATCGTTGGCAGGTGCGAAAGCGGGCCACCACTCCGACCGCATCGCCAAATGCAATCTGTCACTCGGCGTAACAAAGCTTCGTACGTATTTTCACGGTCATAATAATCCAGTATACAATTAGGCCAATCCATTTATCGCCAAAATATATATACGAGGTGTCTCGAAAATATGTGCACTTGCGCAGGCATTCTTTACGGCTCTCTAGGTGTTCAATGGTCACCTACACATTCGCAATGTCGCAGCACAATACTAGCGACTTATTTGAAAAATGTGAACGTATAGATTACAGATAGATAGATACCTTCGACGTTGTGATCATATCGCAACCCCCTTCTCCGGCTCGGCTATTAAACGTGATTACGTAACTCGACGCTGAGTTCTTTTTTCTCTCATTTTTTTTCTATTTTTTTTTTTTTTTTTCAATGCACGCGGTATGAGCGAGAGCAATGTCCAACAGCACCGAATCATTCAACCGAGAAAACCGTGGAAATAATTAAAAACGCCGTAACGAAACGAAAACACCTTCGAATGGTTTTCTTAAGTGTATGTAGATGTAGATGTAGATGTAGAGATACCTCTCTATGGTTGGTAGGTACGAGTAGTACCAGATACCCAGATACCAGCACAGCACAACTCGAGCCCGAGTTTGGCTTTGCTCTGTGCGACGCAGTGCGGCGCGACGCGTCCATATTCTCGCTTTCTCGCTTCTCCGCGAAAATCGTACTGCAGTTACGAGTACGATTTTGTTTCGAACCTCGCAGTATACAAGTGCCCGGGCTACCGTGATTCGAATGCGTTATCGATGCGATCCAACGTTGTAATTCAACCGAACATCAGTACAAATGGCTCGATGGCTCGTTGGTCATTCCTTCTGCAAACATATCCGCAGCTCAAGTGGTCTTCACCGCAAATTCATCGAATGCTTTGCATACCACGCTGACCAGTAAGTAGTCGATAATCATTGTTTCATGCATCATGCACTTCCTTCGTGGTAGTTTTTTGTATCACTGGCTTGAGAATCTTCGCAGCTTTTACGTTGCAACTTCGATTCTAATTTTCTTCGTTCTTCGAAACGATAATGAAGAAGGTATCTCGCCACTGTTTCGCTGGTCATCAATTTTGCAACAATGTACATACTCGAACCATCATTCCAAAGATTGGAGAATTTAACCAGTTTCGTAGAACTCTTTCTATGGTTGCAGAAATCGCACGCTTTGCGAAACCCATTATTCGCGTATGCAACTTGATCCGCTACACATTCTCTACACAGTACACAATCTACTGCTGATACGTTCGCTTCGGTAGGATACGCTTTCCGGTATGCAGAGTAGAGTCGTCGCAGACACTCGACACTCGATAAATCAGCCAGCATAAGACGCTTACCAAGCCAAATACCCGGATAGCGACTTAAATTCCATCGCTGATCGCTGGCAGCATGTGCGACTGTGCGTTGTGTAGAAAATTCTAAGAAAAATACCAACGCTGCACGTAGGTAAGTAGATGGCACTATCTACTCGTATCTACGGGTTTGGCTATTCAATTCGTGTACTCGGTGCGGTATTCCATTCGTCGTCCGATTCGTACCTAACCTTCTTCTCGTATTCAGTCAGGGATACGAGCTCATCTAGCTGGTCGGTATTAGCGCGACTATTCGAGCCATTGTAATCGCCACAGCGCAGCAGATCTCAGCTCGCTGAAGAAAGCACAGAAGGAGACAGGTCGACTCTCCATGTTCACTCGACGGCCCCGTTAATCATTCTTGTTTACTTTACCCTACAATACAAATGTCACATTCGCATTTAGTCTGCCTTATTAGCGTACCACACATAGTCGTACGTGAAATGTCACCTATGCCACCTGTACAAGCCATCCGCTGTGAATACTCCTGCAACCAATACTACTAGGTACAAGTAATGGGTACATGTGGTCGTCTTATCGAGCACCTATCTGAATTCTAAACCTTCTCATACGCCAGGTGTAGCTTCTCTGGTCACGTTTTCCATTCTATGATTCATCCGAGCCGAGACATCGAATGGGATGAAGTACATTCAATATTAAGAACAACTCGAGTATCAGCGAGCGAATGAGTTCATTTGCCAAAATACAAAACTGTTACTTTTATGAAACGACATAATCTAGGTAACCATCTGTTCCTCAGTTCATAGACGTTGCTGGACCTTCTCTGTTGATGGTGCTAATTTTGAACAGAAAAACATAGAGAGAAAGTAAAAATTCATGTTTCAGACATACCCACACACCTCTCATTCATATAATCATATAATTATGTGACCCTGCCCCAAGAAGGGACCTGGGGTTTTGATGGTTACGGACACTTCAGACCTTCCTCTTTCCAATGGAAGCGGTCCCAACTTTCTATCTTCAAAAATGAGTAATATGTGGACCGTTAAAGATATCACCTTATGCTTTTTATTACTTTTTATGAAGTTTTCGTGGCTTTTATCCCTGATAGGAAAGAAACAACTTGAGCTACGGCATTTTAAATGTGATTTTCGAATTCAGCAGGCCAAAATACCCCTATATCACCAAGTTGAGAATTTTTTCCATCAAAATTTTATATAAGTAATTTTTTTGCTCCTCACTGCGGCACCACTCATATGGTTATGAAAAATCTCAAAAGTACTATTTTTTATTACACTTGATGGTAACATTGATTATTCAAAGATTCAAAAGGATCGTGCTAAATGCAGATGGCTTCAGCAACATGACGTCATCTTATTGCGTGAAGGACTTGCAATAATTTTCTACAAAAATGAAAATTATGTGATTTAAAGGAAAGGGAGGGGCCCAATTGAAAAATGTTTGAAACAAAAGTTGTAGATTGAGATCTGAAGAATAATTTTGATTATTATAAAATTTTTGATTGCACCCCTCATACCTCTCTAATTTCGAATACAAAGTATTGTTAGTATTGTGATTGTGAAAAATAAAAATTAGAAGAGAGGGGGTCCAATCGAAATTTTTAAAATTACCAAAATTATTTCTCAAGATCTCACTCTACAACTTTTGTTTGAAAAATTTTCAATTGACCCTCTCCCTCTCTTCCAATTTCGAACAATATAACTATTTATGTAGTATTATACAAAGTTAGACGCGAGGGAGGGGTCCAATCAAAATTTTTATAATGACCAAAATTATTCTTCAGATCTCAATCTACAACTTTTGTTTCAAATATTTTTCAAATGAGCCCCTCCGTTTCTTTTAAATCACATTTCTTTTATTTTTGTAGAGAATTAAGTACCTATTTCAAGTCCTTCATACAGTAAGATGACGTTATGTTGCTGAAGCTATCTGCATTTAGCACGATCCGATTCAAAACAAGATCTTGCATTCTTGCACTGAACTAGAGCTATACACTTTTAAAACTTCAATTGATTGTTTCAAACTAAATGGTAATTAAAAACTGATACAAAAGTGTTTATTAGGTAGGTTTAAATTTTAGAGACTGATTTTTCTATTTTTTTTTAATTTTTTTTTTTAAATAATAATTATTTTTAAACTTGTCGATGACAGTCTCAATATCGATATCGATATTACTGGCCAACTCTTGCTTTGTACATGGTGACATTAAATTACTTATTCTGCCTTTCTTGCTTCATAGAGTTATTCTCAATTTTGACTTTACATGCGTGAGTTTTGAGAAACACCTCTCACAAGAACAACTTGCATCAGGAATTACAGTGAATTCACTCGGTAGTTTGTAGAATGTACATTTTTCCAATGGACAAAACGGCGTCCCCGATGGAAAATTCTGGTGGTGCTTGAGCACATCTACCACATAGAGCAACAACGCATTTATTTTCCCTCTAATGACGAGGGGGAGCTTCTAGGTGACTCGGAAAATTTTTCCAACAGATCCAATCCCACCCTTCGGTCGTGCTAATTACAATCTGGAACGAACGAAAAGGCGAGTCGAGCTTCCATATTAGCTTCTCGCCTAGCCCAGCCATTTAAACAATAACGCAATAAAAGTGTGGCTATGCTAAACCGCACGAATTAGCAGCGACACGCCATTAAAATAATACACCTAACACGTAATCCGCCGCTAAGCGTGATAATTGCACCTCAAAAACCTACTACTGTTTTGTAATATGTAATAACGACACTACAATGAACCGTGAAACGATACTACACATAGTATAACCCGAAACCCTCCGGCGCAAAGCGACGCAATTTCACCTTTTTCTCTTCCATTTGCCTCGTCGCGGTGGTGTTTTTCTCTCTTCTCTTCTCTGCTCTGCTCCACTCTACTTTACGCTTCGTGTACTTTATTACACTAATTCGCCGGCCACATTTACCATTTTTCCCTCTCAAAAATTCACGCTTACCCCAGTCGTTAATCTCGCCCACATTAATATTTCTTTTTCACATTTTAATTCACTCGAATACGTGTAAGCGTCGCCACGTGCTGCTTTCTGCTTCGATTTAGATTAATACTCTAATACCAACGAAGCAATTTTTTCTGCTCGTCTTCAAATTGAAAAAAAATCTATATAATCAAAATCAAATAAATACCGAAGCACATTTCATCGCCATCAACAGCCAGGCTGGCTGGCGTTGTACAACCGGGGGGACAGGGGGAAGGGGTGTTGTAAATTATACCTAAAAACTCGTCCACGCAGCCTAGCGTGGCGAACAAATAAACGTGGCCGGGGAAAAGGGAGAGCGTGAAACGACAGAAACACCAACACAACAAAACACAAAGAATCTTCTCTCTCGTTGCTCGTTTATTACAACATTTTCATGCTACCTACACCCGAGATTAATGTCAAACAACAGCAGGTAAATAGGATCGTCGTGTATTATGTTTCAAACAGGTAGCAGATGTTGAGTTGGTTAGAAAAAAAATGCATCGCCTCGTTCGTTGTTTTTTTTCCTCCTTACACCACAGTCTATATTTTCCTGCCTCTGCCTCACCACTTCTATGGTGTTTTTCATAATCTTATAATGGGCTCGCCTAGTGATAAGTTGAAAGCCAAGTCGATGTCGTGTAGGCTCTGCTAAGGTATACCTCGATCTGGACTATAAGACTAGGTAAATCAGTAAATGAAGGGTTAGTTCGAAAATAACCATAATCGAACCTGAACTTGAAACCCACCATCGGTAGGGCAGGGATTCATAATATGCATTTAAATACTTATAATAGGGAATTGAACGTTTCATTTCAGAAAATTTTTCAAATATTATAATAATATATTCATTTCAGCAAAAAATTTATAACGATTTTTTTTTTTTTTTTTTTGAATCAACAATAAAAATTTTCAAATACGTTCAAAAAAATTGTTTGAATTGAAAACATACACATATGTTCAAAAAAATTGTTCAACTCATAAATTCAAATTTCAACATAATTGATGAATTTTTTCTCGAAATTATTCCTCGAAAAGTTCTACAGTTGTAGGTAGGATTGGATTGTATTAAAAATTACCAAATCTGCTGTAATTTGGAAAAAATAAATTCCAAATAAATTTTTCAATTCATGTCTTCAAATTTCCTCAAAATGAATGAATTTTTTCTTTAAATTATTACCCCAGAAGTCCTGCAGTTGTAGGGTTGAATAGTACGAAAAAGTTGCAAAATCTGGAGGAAGTTGATAAAATTGATACAAAAAAATTGTTCAACTCATAAATTCAAATGTTTGCACATTTTTCTCGAAATTACTACTCCATAAGTCTTAGATTTTTTGTAAAGTTAAATCATACGAAAAATTTTCCAAATGTGCTAAAATTAAAAAAAAAATCCAAATGTGCTAGAATTAAAAAAAACGATTCTGAAATGTTTTTCAAAAGGTTAATTCAAATTAACCGAAATTAATGAACTTTCTCTCGAAATTACCACTCCAGAAGTCCTACATTTGTAGGGTTAAATAACACGAAAAAATGGCAAAATCTGATGAGAATTTTTTTACAACTTTTCAAAAAAATATTTGTACTGAAAGAAATTATATTTCAGATTCTTCAGGGGAAAAATTTCAACATTTTTGATAAGTTATAATTTTGAATTTTTTATTTAAAATTCTTCAAGAGCATTTTATGTGATTTTTTTTTGAAAAAATTTTGACTTTCTTCTCAAATAAAAATTTTGTCGATTTTTTTTATAAAAGCATTATTTATTGTTTTTTACAGAAATTTTAAAAATGCTTGGCATTTTAATTCATTTTCATACTACAGGTTCATGTTCAACAGAATTTTTTTATGCCAAAAATTTTTGAAATTTTGATTTTTTAGTCACCACAAAAAAAGTTATTTCAATTTTTTTGAAAAATTTTCGAATATTTCTCACCTAAAACTTTTATAACATTTATTCAAGATTTTGTGAATTTTTTGATACAATTTATTTTCTACTTTTTTTTACAAGTCAAGTTAATTTCTGATTTTATCCCAAGAAAATTTCTAAAATATTTTCAACCAACAAAATCCCTTTAGGATAATTTTGAAACATTTTTCGAACGGATTTTCAATGTTTTTTTTTCAAGAAATTTTTTTAAAATGGTGCATTTTAAAGAATTTTTTTTCTAAAATATTTTTCAATTTTCTGAAAGGCTCTTAGAATTTTTTTCAAGTAAATTTCAAAAATAATACTACTTTTCAGCGAATTTCTTTACAACAGAATTTTTCAAGTATCACCCATTGGTGTGACTAAATTGCGTTAAATATATGGATGATTTTTCATTTTCAGAAAACAATTAATCAAACTGCTCATTGGCATCCATCTCTCTCTCTCTCTCTCACCCTCTCTCTATTCTCAAAAACGAGTTTAAATTTTTTAAATCCTTTTTTTCGTTCAACTGCGACATAACAAAATTTGAAAGAACCTATTTTTCCTAACTGAGGTCAAATCATTCAAAAAGTCGTATCTGTTACAGAGACGAATGGGATCCAAAAAGAAACATGCCTATACATACGTTTTCAACAAAATGTCCAAATCAACAGATTAGGTACAGCAATACACTCTCATAGATGCTGTAAGATAAGCCCCAAATTCTATAATAAAATACAACAAAGCCATAACGCAGACAAAATCGTTGTCAGATCGACTAGCGTCTTTTAGTTAAACTTCGTTTGGCTCCCATCACGTCATATTTTTCCAAGTCCATATGCGTACTTCAAAAAAGTGTCCAATTAAACAAACTTTCAAATAAAAGTTGTAGATTGAGTCTTTAGGAACATTTTTGGTTATTATAAAAATTTCGAATTGTGCCTTCCCCTCCCTCCAACATTGCCCAAAACGTGGGGTACCCCATTATTCAAAATTTGGGGTGGGAAGGGGTTTAATCAAAAAAAATTTCAAACGAAAGTTGTAGACTGAGATTTCTGAAATAATTTTGATTATTATAAAAATTTTGCTTAGACCTCTCCCTTCCTTCAAATATTGAGTAATAGAGTATGAACTTGTAGTATTGGGCACAAAATAGGAATTTGTAAGGGGAGGAAGGGTCCAATCGAAATTTTTATAATAACCAAAATTATTTTCGAAATTGCAATCTACAACTTTTGTTTGAAATTTTTTTTGATTAAAACCCTTCCAATCCCAAATTTTGAGTAATGGGGTTCCAACGTTTTGGGCAATGTTGGAGGGAGGGGAAGGCACTAATCGAAATTTTTATAATAACCAAAACTATTTCTAAGGACTCGATCTACAACTTTTATTTGAAAGTTTTTTCAATTGGACACTTTTTTAAAGTACGCATATGGACTTGGAAAAATATGACGTGATGGGAGCCAAACGAAGTTTAACTAAGAGACGCTAGTGTCAGATCGCCTCAATAAATCATTTTAAGTCTGTCCTCTCTTTTACCACCCTGACAAAAGACGCACCATCTTCGGTTCGCTGGCAACCCCCGCAGCAGCAAGTCATGACATATCTATGGTTCAATATTTTTGTCAGCATTAACTCATCAACTTGTTCGCTCAGTAGGAGGCAGAGGGTGAACTCAGCATCGAACGGGACAATGAATCACTGCACCATTAACAGAGCTACAGCTACGATAACGTAAATACGCACGAGCGACGGTGTTGCACGTTGCGTTGTAAATGGTATTTTGAAAATTCCTAGAAAGCTGTCACGGCAATTATACAAATTACGACCGCATCCCTTTATGTAGGACTTGGGAGGACCTTTCACCGAGGGCTAAGGAAGAAAAAAAATCCCGCTCCTAAATGTACCCTTAGTCGAGAGTTTCTCTCTCAATAAAAAGAAGGCTCGGTTGTTTCGCAGAAGAAATGAAAAAAAATTATACACAAACACCCCATATACACAATACAGTATACTGCTCGCAAAAAAGCAGTAAAAAAAATTCCAACACATAAAAAAAAGAAAGAACGTTTGCAAAAAGGAGAAGAGAAAAAAACGACGGCGACCGAGTCAAAAGAACGGTTACAACGATAAGGTCCTGGATAAATAAACCCCTTCAGCGTACAAGGAGGGGTAAGGGTATCGTAATTTAAGTTAGGGTTGAAAGGTCGTTTAATAATAATGCCGAAGGCTGAACAACATACCGTACTTATAAGCCTCAACGATGAGAACGACAACCGAGCAAAAGGACGACGACGCGACGGGGTGGAGTGAGAAAATGACCGACACGACATATCGTCGTCTCTCGTTCACCCCGCGTGCTCGCCTTCGCCTTGTAAAATAACCCGAGACTACGTCTAAATATAATGGGGAAAGTTTCCGACGCTATTTAAACTAATCGAGAATGTTATAGAATGCCGGAGGGTGTGTATACGTTAAGGGTGTAAAGAGCCCTTCAGGAAATTTAAGAATGCCGAACCGAGCGAGGGAAACGAGCTGTTTGCTGTATACGAACCACCGTTACCACACCCTCTGCCCTCTGCTCTGCCCCTGCGACTGCTCGCCTGCCTGCACTCTGTGTGTATATAGTATATCGTCGTCCTCGTCCTCGGCCTCGTCCTCCTTCTTCTCCTCTCCTGCTGCTCCCTTTCCTCCTTTTGTCGTCGATGTAGTCGTTGTAAACCTCCTGCCTGCCGTGCATTTCTCAACCATCTCACATACAACTCATCGTGCTATTTCTTCTTCACCATGTATATATATTCTACACATACACACATATAATATATATTATTTCTTCTTCACCATGTATATATATTCTACACATACACACATATAATATATATTATTTCTTCTTCACCATGTATATATATTCTACACATACACACATATAATATATATATCTACCCTCTCTCTTGATATACTATACTTATTTTTCGAACAGGCTATTACGGTTAACTCTGGTTTTTAAAATACTGCCTTAAATTCGTAAAAGAATTCGCCAGGGCTGCAGGCCTTTGCGTAGGTCTGGGAGGATACTAGACGAAGGTACAGAGACGAGTATAAAAATGTATAGCATAGAGGATGCACTAAACACCGACAGATACCATGCCTTATTTCACCACCCTCTTATAGGAATACTACATCATTCCACTTTTTTTTTTTTTTTGCTACATAAACGCCGCATCAACAACACTCAACGTATACAACCCCTAAATAAGCATTTTATAAACGAGCCTAACTCGTTCGTAAAACCATTTCACCACACTACCGCACCCTTTATGCCTACTACGTGACTCCGGGTGACAGGCTGAAATTTAATTTCAAAGCCAAAAAACCTGCAGCCACCGCCTGAAACTACGTACAACGAGCAAAGATTGCGCACAAATGCGAAAAGTTTTTTCCTCCTGTTTTTCACGAGCTGAGCAGGAAAAGCAACGAGTAAATCGACGACGACACTCGAAAGTAGAGCCCCTCATCATCATCGTTGAAACTCGTCTTTGCTACAACTTCTCGACAATATTAAGACATCATCGTGTCAAGAACGAACTAACGATGGGGGTGCTTTATTTTATACGTCGTAATGAAGGTAAATTACCGGAGGGGAAAAAGCGTCCATGTTGCTACAAAAATTAGATACAAACAAACAAACGCCACTTCATTTACACAGAAACTGCATCTTTTCTTCTGTTGATAAATTTCATTTTTTTTTCTTTCTTCACCTTTGCAGGAAAAACAAACCATGGCAGATGACGTCGGTTGTTGATGAACTGCGCAAAACAGATCACACCTCGATGTTTATCGAAGATATTTAAACTCTCTCGCATCATCGTAAAGATTCAGAAACGAAGATCCAGACGACAGATCCGATGGAACGTAAGCTCATCCAAAATGTTGTTGACTTCATTTTCAAGGATGAGGACCACGACTAATTGAATATAATGAAGGTAATTACAAAAACGATAAGACAACAACTTCGTTTAAACATTCTAAAAAAAAAAAAAAAAAAAAAAAAAATTGAGCAGAAGATTGGAAAAAATGGCAGGATCTAAGATACCATTAAATTTGCTTGAAAAATTTACAAAATAATAAAATTGAAAATCAAAAAAAAAAAGTTTCAACTACAATCTAGTTTGATTAAAAATTATTTAGTAGTACTTAGGAATCAAATTATAAATGACGAGGAATTTTTTATGCTTTGATCTTCGATTAACATTATGATCAAGAGTTGGTCAGAGACAAAACAAGGGAGGGAGGTTCGCAAAAAAAAAAAAAAAAAAAAAAAAAAGGTAAAACGAAAAAAAGAGGTCATTTTAGTCGGAAAATTCGTAATTTTTTTCAAATTTTAGTCGGTATTTTCGGCAAATTTCTCATTTTGTCCCCCAGATTTTTATCCAAGTTTCGTCTCTGTAGTTGGTGTAAGCTGGTTTCGATTTGAAGTATTCTTTTGTGATTAGATGCAAATCGTTGAATTTCTTCTTCTATAGTTCATAGGTAAAAGTTTTTTCTGCTGTCTTCATTTCTTACATAGTTTAGATATTTGATTTCTTTCTTTTTTGGAAGAGTTTTATCGTTGAATTTAACTCCAATGTATCTCGATTTTTTTATTTTATTTTTTGTAAATAGGATTTGAGATGACTTTGTTTCATCAATTTTGATGTTCCATTTTTTTCGCCCAATTTTCTACCAAATGTAAGGAAATTATAGAGATTGGTTATGGCAGAATCACAATTGACCAGAAAATTTAAAAAATGAATAAAAAACAGAGGGAAAAACTATTATTAAAATTGTTTAAAAATTTACAAAAAAAAATGAAATTAGGAAAAAAATATGAAAATTGAATAAAATCGAAAAAAATGAAATCAAACTAAAAAATGACCGGAAATTTAAAAAAAATTAATAAATAAAAATCGAGGAAAAAAGTTTTAGAAATTCAAAAAATTGAAATTAAGAAAAAATTATGAAAATCAACACCACAGTTAGATGTAAGGTGAGGACCGGCACATTTAACGCATCTTGGTTCTAATTTACAGAAGTTTCTCGAGTGACCAAACTTCTGGCATTTCTTG
Organism: Balanococcus diminutus; assembly: GCA_959613365.1. Lineage (NCBI taxonomy): Eukaryota > Metazoa > Arthropoda > Insecta > Hemiptera > Pseudococcidae > Balanococcus > Balanococcus diminutus. Next base: position 1,925,449 of record OY390718.1, read on the forward strand.
CATTGAATTATCGGAGGCTTTTTACGAAGTTCTACACGAATGATGGCAGGGCAAATTTCTTTGACAGCAAATATTTCTTTGCCTGCATCGTTGTTATTTAATTCGACTGCCACCACTGGAATTTCTTCACGAAGGCGGTTGTACAGTCTAGTGACTTTGCTGACTGGCAGTTTTTTGTCGAGCAATTCGCTTCTAATGTCTTCTTCAGTTAGCGATAAAGGAACATTTTTCAGAAAAACTGACAGACGTTCATCATAACGATTACGATAGGTGAAATATGGCGTATTGTTGTCGTCGTAAAATTTGATTAGCGAACGAAAATCGTCAATGGTTTCAACGTGAATGCGAATGTTTTTTCCAGAGGTTTTAGTCGAGAATTTATTGGACGTGTGCTCTTCAATGTTTGAAACTGCAAGTTTAAAGTTGGAGACGTTAGAAAGAAAAATTGGTGGAATTCGATGCTTTTTCTCAGCTTGGGTCACATTGGAATTGTTAAGAGTCATCTGCATCAGTAGGTAGTGAAGAAAACGCAGCGAAACGATTTTTGGTAACGAATGATGACGTTTTCTTTGGAAGAGGCCTTTCCGACGAGCCTTTGGATGGAGGGTCTTCCGATTCTTTAACAATTTTTGGTTTTGCTAGGGGATTTTTATTATTTCCAAGAACTGATTTTAGCTCTTCGACAACGAGCTTACTCTGGTTTAATACTTTTTCTTCCATAGCAATTTGAATGTTTACACGTAAGAAGAGATGTTGACGCTACGGCGTCACAACGCGAACTGAAAATCAAATCGAGAAACAATAAAATTAACCATAAAATCGAGATGAAGAATGACGAAGAATTGAAAATGAAATGAAAAAATAGATAAAAACATACTAAAATAATTGTTTGAAAAAAAATATATAATTGAAAGAAAATTACGGGAAAATCGAATCCAAGTCTTGAAAAAATTGGTTTTCAGTGTAAATCCACCTCAACGAACTGAAATTCTCACAACTCAATTTTCTCAATTCAGCATTCAACCTCCCTCTCACCCTATTCAACTTCGCACTTTTTCATTACAATTATCATAATTCACGATTCAAGCATCAAAGTATAGTACGAGTACGTGTTCGTCAGTTTATACCTCAATTAGTCGTCTGGCTCGAAATCTCTGCACACCCACTCGCGCTGCTTATTTCAACTTCCTCGAACCAAATTATACATCTGAATGCGATCAACTGGTGTACATTATCATTAGAATACTAGTTCAATTAAAAATTTCCCACTACGTATCAAGTATACCTATGTATATTGTATATTACCTCGCCCAATGGAGACGAAAATCTACCTCAGCTAGGCCATAAAATCCGCACCTAATGCGAAGCACGCGGGCCCGCCTTCTTATCTGCGATCCTAATTTAATCGCTTCGTTAAAAAAGGAGGAGATATAAATGTAGCGGCGATGGCCAGTTGGAGCAAAAGGAAAACACTACGTCGGTCGAGTGTCGAGCCGAAACAACGCACAAAAAATTAATAAATTAAGCCCAGCTCGCCACGTTTTTTTCTCTTTCAAACGAACAACAACACCGCCCATGTACGCGATAATTATACCCCACACGTAAAACCTGAAACCTCCGTATATCCAATCCACTTTCCATTTCTTCGACAATAGCCAAGTTATGACATTATGCATTAGTTAATACCTGGACTGGCCGCATCGTACGTGCGTATCTCTCCGCATAGACCTACTCGTACAAGCTTTCAGCTCTCATAAAGCTACACACAAAGTACCCAAGTACGTACAGTCGTACAAGCTGCATATAACAGACATCTATCGACGATGCGGCGACGTAAAAGGGTATTATATGAACAATATACGGCCATTCGAACGAACCGTACCGTGTAGGCCTTTATTAGCGTGTTCAAAACATTATCATTATTATTATTTATAATTGAGGGATTCGCCGGCAATCGTGCTAAATCACACACAGACACGAGAGATGAAGTCGATGGAGCATCGCTCGCCAGCGTTTATAAAACGGTCGTCCGCGTTCGCGTTTGCATTCGTCACGATTCAACGATCACCCTTTTTCTACCCATTTTCCCTACTCTAATTTCTCCTCACCTCTCACACGTATTTTCAACTTCTCTTTTCAATCCCTGCTGTAATATACACCGTGTACATATACGGATATAGAAAACCATCCCTTTATTCCTCGCACCCCGACCCTCCGTGCACCGTGTACCTTCTAATCTATATGATTCTCTATTCACGATCGAAATCCGTGACAGATACAACGAATACCCAGCACTGAGCATACACTCTTTTATCGGGTCTGTTCGACACCCAACTTCAACTACAAACAAAAATATCCTACATACATAAACCTTATAACGAGCTGTTTAAAACGTCGACCAACTTCTACCTATACTACACAGTGTTACACTGTAGACTGTAAGAAGAAGTGGGGCGAGGTTGTTGGTCTTTTTCCTATCATTATCTGCCATTGAGTTACGGGTCGCTAATTATACGTATTATACCGAGTCGCAGAATATAGCAGGGTGTTCGTTTAATCGATACCCTGTTATAATCGTAATCTTTTAAACATCGTAATTCAATCAAAATCAGGAAAAACGTTTTTTTTTTCGAGCAGCAGAGTTGCTCGCTTCGTTATCTTTCAAGTTTCAGAAAGTCTGACAAAATGTCTAAAAGTCCTACAATTTCTAAAATTTTTCAAATTCCAGAATGTCTGATAAAATACCTACAAGTCTAGAAATTGAAAAAAAAATTGAATAACTAAATACCTAATTTCCATGGAAATGTAAAAATCAATAAATTGTCATAAAATTTCCAAGATTCAGAATGTCTGACAAAATGCCAAGAAGTCATAAAAACTTTATAACTTATAAGTTTCAAATAGTTGAAAGCCACGAAGTTCCTAAAAAATTTACAAGTTTCAGAATATCTGACAAGAAGTCTAAAAAATCAAATTTATTGAAAATTTTCTGGTTTTTTTTTTTGTTTTTTTTTTACGTCACCCATACCTAACAATTTAAAACACAATTTTCGACCGATTCTTACATCTTCGCGTAAGTATGACGAAATTTTCTCAGAGTGTATCTTTACTCCATCAGAGAACGAACGAGTATGAACCTAACCTAACCTAACTTTTTTTTTTTTTAATTTATGGGCCCAATTCGGTGTCTTTTAGTCTCGGATTTTCGTGACGTTTTTTTCCATTTTGGTCATCGTAAAAACATGTACTACGCTAATATCAAAAATTCATTCCAGACTCCAAAATCACTCTTTCATAGTGAAATGAAATATTTATTTTTGTAGTTTAAAGCTTTCACTTTCTTTACAACGTCTTTTTTTTTAATTTTTAAAGTAAATAAATAACACAAATAAGAATAATATAAATAAACACCTGCTAGGTAAAAAAAAAAAAAAAGGTTATCGAGGTTACTTCCAAAGTACCTTTAGCGGAATGTTAGCATGTTATGTTATGCAGTAAGTATCGGCGTTCATATACAGTTCATCTACCAAGTAGAATGCTTACCCAAAAACCATTTTTTCACTTTTTTGTCAAGTTTTCAAAGTTAAGACACCCTTTATTTCAGTTGGAATATTATTGTAATTTTTTGCGGCCATATACTTCAAATATCAGTTAAACGAGTATTCTTTCTGTTTTAGAAAAATTTCGAGAAAGCTTAGAAGATCTCAAAAACTTATCGAAGCTCCGGAACGAGTCAACTACAAAATAAACTCACTTGCTGCCATTTTCAACACATCACGTACTCGAATCATCAAAATTTTATGTGTGACGAAAATTTTACTCACCTGAAACAAAGCAAAATAATAAATTATTGATTATGAGCAATCGATTTAGAATTATTGCACAACAACATAGATCTATTACAGGTACGTATTCCATACAATTAATTAAAATAATACAGATGGGGAGGTGGTATATGACCAACAAAATTTTCCTCACATATAGAGAAGGACTTGCAGGAATTGATAAAGCTGACCTAATAATTATTTGAAAATTATTAGAAAATTCAAAGTTTGTAGTTGATGTAAAATTAGAAATCAGGAAGAAATGGAAAATAATTGTTATTCTCCTCAAATTAGAAGTTCATTTAAAAATGACTAAGAGGTTGCAAAAATTCAAAATAAAAAAATTCACAAATTCGAAAAAAAAAATACAATTGGAAAAAATGTCTGAGAATCGACTACAAAAAGTTACAAAAAAAAATGTAAACAAGTATAAGAAAATTATTTTTTCTTCCAAATAAAAAATATAAAAATTGAAAATAATTTAAAAATTGGGAAAAAAATACAATTGAAAAAAACGTAAATAATGTAAATTGAAATGATTAAAAATTGAAAAAATTGAGGAGTGAGAAAACAGTGAAATATTTTTTTTTCCAAATAAAAAAAATGAAAAAGGTTGAAAAAATTGAACAAAATTTAAAATTAAAAAAATTTAGAATAAATTGACACTTGAAAAAAAAATTCAAACTCGATCAAAATTTTTGAAAGTTGACAAAAATTTTCAAGTTATGTGAATTCTATATGATAGAAAATTGCGAAACATAGAAAGTAAGTATAACAAAATTAATATTTGAAAAATCCTACGATCGCATCTTTCAGATTCTAAAAATAACTAGTGGCACAAAAAACAAAAAAACAAAATTTTGAACTTTTTCCCAATCGTCCAGCTATAAGTTTTCAATAATTTTCTACTTTTTTTTGTTTGTCATGTTCAGCTCAGTTCCTGCTTGTTTTTCTACCTAATATTTATTCTATCCTTTCATTTCATTTCACATTGACCTGTTCTTGCTGCGCCAGGTTCGGTGACACCGACCATCACAAACAAGGATGAAATGAGATTCACGTACTATGAAGCTACTCGTACAACATTTATGGAGAAAACAGAAGTTCCATGCAAGATTGATGCTCACAAATGGAGACAATTTTTTACAGTTCATAATGAATAAAATTCGTTTACTTGATTCAATTGTCTCGATGCGATTCAATTTTCATGCCTAAGTCGAGCTGCATATACCTAATTTTGAATAAGTTCTAAAAAATCCACCACAGTACCAGCCCCATTTGGCTCGAACAGCTCGAGCCAGTACATTTCTTGAAATTTTTCCATGTCAAATTCCTCCCCACCAAGTACAAAGAGTATTTTTGTCTAACGCGGTACCCTTTTCAACATTTCGAAAGTTAGAACTGCTAGTTAAAGTTTCAAGTTTCACCGCATACTCGTGCTATACGCTACGTAGCGTAGTGCACGCCGTAAATAAACAGCAATTCGCACACACGCGAACGTATTATAGGAACCTCATTTATAGCGCAATTAAAAGCCAACTGGGAGGCGGCACGAAGGGGACATCTCTTACATTACATGGCCTATACAAAACCTAATGATCGTTTACGCTTCGTCTCGCTTTTGCTGCGGCTCGGCTCGGCTCGACGAGGCAAAAGTTATACGACTCGTATACCCTGGGCCCGAGCCCGGCCTCGGTATCATCAACGTGTGTTCGTGGCTTCGTTTAAGCTTTTACGAGCTATACGGTACTTCTCGTCCCTCCTTCGAGCCAAATTCAGACTTTGTACTACAATATACACGTATAGACAGACGTAGAGAACTACGGAGCAGTATACGTACGTATGGCGTAGTATAGATGCAAAAACCCGCGGTATAAATAAGTACGAGCTGTGTACTGTGTATGTATATGGATTCGTGGGGCAAGCCGCAAAACTTTCTAAGCCAGCAAATTGAAAACTCAAAGGCGATGTACAAAATAGCGAGCGTCGTCTACGTTTATACCATCTTTTCGCCCATACTAGCTGTTTTCGTTTGCTTACCATTTACTAGTAAGTAATAGCAAGCTATACGAGTACGTGGTTTCCTGGGAGGACCTTTTGATTTCAGATTTGGGTACAAGAGAGTACCACCAACAAGAAAAATATCCTGTAGGTACACATTGGTGACTATTTCAAAAATTAAAGGGGCAAAGTAAAATAAAATTAGAATTTTTCACTCTTGAGATTTTTCACCTGTAATTTGGAAAATAATAGCACTACAAAACTTTCATTGTTTTTAAATTGACAATAAATTTCATATATTTAACTTTTTTTGTTTCCCTCAGAGTTACACTAATTAAAAATGAAATGTCATGACCTAATTAACTTTTTATTTTTTTCAAAGATATATCCACTGATAACTTCGGAGAAATTTTTAAATACAGTGTTGCCAACTGATTTTGCTTAGAAAGCTGGTAAAGAATCTCAAGAGCGAAAAACATTAATTTCAAGAGTGGCAAGCATCATCAGCATAAGTCCAGATCACCTTTCAAGTATTAACAGCATAAATCAAATCAGCTGAGTTCTTGGCATACAGAAACACATTGCTCCTACTTGGTTATTTCTTTCATTGCCTTCAATCTCTCGACTTATATTGTTTGTAGAAGGATTCCGCACCCATAGTAGAAGTCAAAAGAACCATGTCAAAGGAAAAAGTGGCGAGTCCAGAGCAATGTGTTTCAATGTGCGCAGAGCCCAGCAGATGCCATCAATACTATCCATATTGTACAATTTTTTTTAAATCTCAATTCCATTTTCCCTTGTATCCAAATCTGAAATTTCAAAACGGTCCTCCCCTGATGGCAGACACCTTGTATATGTTTCCAAGGTGTCTGCAAGGTCGTACAAGTCATACTTCCAGCTAAAGTATTCTTTACTTTTGACACAAAACAGCATCCTTTATTCAACCAAAGTCTCTGAAAAAGGAACCCCTTTACTCAGTTTTCAAATTCATACGGAAAATGCATATTTTTTTTTATAAATGAATATTTTGAGTAAAGGTCAAATTATAACGCGAACAAAAGTTTATTAAGATAGAAAATATACGGCGACGTTTCGACGTTCGGCGAACGTCATTAGGTTCGTTCGAGCGACCTCCACAGTGTATTTGTGGTGTCTATAAGCTACAGAAATACCTTATTTTGGGTAATTTGAGGTTCCATACTTCCAAATTTTGGAGTTGTGGAGGTCGCCGGAACGAACCTATTATCAAGTCTACGAAAACGAATGAAAGAACACTACAAACAACTACTGATTAAAAATAAAAATAAAAATAAAAACAAAAAAATCAGCTAACAAACAAAATTTGAAAGAAAATTACAACATAGCCAAATATTTATAAGGCTCGATTCCGTTCACGCTCAAAACTTTCGCCGTAGTTTCGCTAGGGTAGTATTTTTCAATACAAAATTTTCGTCCTTGCTTCGCTTGAGCAGTGCTCAGTAGGGTGGCCCTTATTTTTCGAATTTTGGAAATGTTGTCGGGACGGGGGGTCAATTGGTGACATATTGGTAGAAAATAATTCCCTATTTTTTATTTTTCCTCTAACTGAATTTTAAGCCGTTTCTCAGGGGCCCCCAAATTTGAAAAAATCAAAAAAAAAAAAATAGAAAAAATAGAACATTTTGAAAATTTTTAGCAAAATGGTCATAGGGATGGTATTTCTATAAGACAAGACCATTTTCGATGATTTCTTATCTTTACCCCCCTTTTCATAAGACATGAAAAAAACGTAAGGGTAATTCTCAGAAAATCGGCAAATTTCACTACTGTAAAAGTTCAGAAATTTGACAGGTGTTTAAAAAAATTTTCTCAAGGTAATTGGAAATATATATGCCCCCGAGTACTTTTATGGTGTTGGGGTCAATTCATTTCCCAAAAGGGAGGGGGAGGACGATTCAAAAAGGGGTATAGCCGGGTAAAATAGGGTGATTTGGCCCCCCCCCCCAGAGCGAATTTTTAAACCAACTAGTGGAAGTTGGTCCTTATGGTCTAAAACCCCCGTGACCAAATTTTTAGGTCGCTACCTCACCCCCACCCCCTCCTGGAGCGAAAAATGTGATTTTTCGATTATAATTTTTGATTTTGACAGTTTTTAACCAAATTTTTTCAAACTCGGGTAGATGTTAGGTATTAGTGAGTATCTTATTATAGCTTATTAATAATTAATAAAATTTCAGTATTATAGCTTATAGAATAACTAATTGTCGAATTGTCCATCGTCGTGGCTGTAAAAATTCATCTTCGCCACGACGAAAGACAACCACTCGTGATGCACGACGATGGACAATTCGACAATTAGTTATTCTATAAGCTATAATACTGATATTTTATTAATTATTAATAAGCTATAATAAGATACTTACTAATTAGAGTAAATTTCCTCAGTTTTTAGGATGATCAGATTCTTTATACCGGAGGAATGATAAGCCACGACGATGGACACTATTTTTGTAAATATTGAAATTTTCACAGATGATTACGTAAAGAATCGCTCTGTGCATTGGCATTCGAAATTTCAAATGTGGATAGTAGTCTTATAAAGGTAACAAATCAGTGTAGCCATTCAGCAGCAAAAAATATTCTCTCAGCGAGCTGAGACAAATTTTTAAAAATTAGCCACGACGATGGACACAAATCTTTGCTACAGTTTTCAATGATCAGGTGTAGTTGTACTAAACACTTTTTGTGATCATCATTCACACTAGCCTATACACTGAACTTCCTAACGACGTGTACTTACGTTTTTTTTCACAAAAACATGGTGATTTCCATAATTTTTGAAATCTGTTTTCAAAAACATGTTGTGCTACAGGCCACGACGATGGACATTTTGAGGTTTAGACTAACTTGTACTCAAGGGGAGGGGGGTGGTATTCATCAAATTGAGCATGATGGATTAAGGACGTTATAATGTACAAATAACCAAAAAATGAAAGTTGGGCATAGTACAGGAGTTGAGAAATCAGCCTGTTACTCAAATTTGCCGATTTTCGGAGAATTACCCGTAATTTTTTACGTTTTTTAAAAAATTTGAAAAAAATGACTAAAAATTAAAGAAACATTTTTTTTTGAATAAAATGTTTTTAGCATACATGTTATCACCCAAAAAGGTCATTTACGGCGATTTTTCATCATTACCTTCATTTTTGAGAACCTCATTTTTTTTCAATTTTTGATAGTTTTTGAAAAATTCTCAGTGATACGGCAGTGGTGAAAAATCACCGTAAATGACCTTTTTGGGTGATAACATGTATGTTGAAACCATTTTATTCGAATTTTTTTTTTTTTTTTAATTTTTAGCCATTTTTTTCAAATTTTTTAAAAAACGTAAAAAATTACGTTTTTTTCATGTCTTATGAAAAGGGGGGTAAAGATAAGAAATCATCGAAAATGGTCTTGTCTTATAGAAATACCATCCCTATGACCATTTTGCTAAAAATTTTCAAAAATTTTCAAAATGTTCCATTTTTTCGATTTTTTCAAATTTGGGGGCCCCTGAGAAACGGCTTAAAATCCAGTTAGAGGAAAAATAAAAAATAGGGAATTATTTTCTACCAATATGTCACAAATTGACCCCCCGTCCCGACAATATTTCCAAAATTCGAAAAATAAGGGACACTCTAGTGCTCAGGGAACACAGCAAACTCAAAAAAGTCTCCCCTTTTTTGAGGGCCAACTCTCCGTCCTTAAAATCCTCTTATATCCGTTCTTAAGCCCTTGATGGAAAATTTTTTCAAACAAAAGTTGTAGATTGAGATCCTTGAAATAATTTTGTTCCTCACAAAAATTTCGATTGGACCGCTCTCTCCACTCTAATTTCGTATGCCACGTATAGAAATAAATCGCAGATTTCGATACCTAGGGTATTATGCAAAATTGAAGGGGAGGGAGTGGCCCTATCGAAATTTTTGTAATGATCAAAATTACTCTAAGGATCTCAATCTACAACTATTGTTTGAAAAATTTTTCAATTGGGGTCTCAGGAACGGAGATAGGGGACTTTTGAAAAAAGTAGGCTGGATCCTCGAAAAAGGGGAGCCTGAAAAAAAAAATGGCATACGGGCTCAATTTTTTCCTTATAGACTCTAAATTAAGAATGATTCAGCCATAAAATTGCTTATAATAATGTAATCGCCTGAAAGTTACTTTTGCGACTGTACTACATAAATAAAAGTCATACTACAAGAGTCCATACTTCTTCACTTTCAAATTCTATTAGACACCGTGGTTTCGTTTTCTACCAATTCTCATGCTTTCATGTGGCACGACAGTTGCAGTGAAACCGCGCGATAATTATTATGATTTTTGAATTAGAGACTATATTAAATGTCTACTTGTACGCGAGTTATAATATGCAAATGTACACCAAAATATAAATATACGTTTACAATTACAACAGTGTGTTTAGATATTTTGTCGTAGGCTAAAAGTGGATACAAGTGTACATCGAACGACGAACTCGGATGAAGGGGCGAGGTGAGGTGGACAAACATGCCGTGTACACAACATAAGCCGGGCGTTATCGTTAACTGATGCGTAACCTTGATAAATATTGGAGGCGAATTTGTCGGTTCGCTCGAGCATACAGCCCCTATTATTAACACACTTAGCCCCGTTCGACTCCCTCGCGACCATTTTCCTCTCGCTGTATGCCCTAGCTATGCCGCATTTCAAATCCATCCCTTACCATTGGCACTGGCAGCGCTGGCAAGAGTGAATTGGTTGGGGTTTTGGACTAGGTAGTAGGTAGTAAAGTAACGTAGCTGTAGCTCTCTCTCTATATATATATATATATATATATATATAAATATATATACACGTACTCTACTCGTACGTACGAGTGTAATATCACGCGTAATACGGTCGTACGATACGCGAGCATCGAGCATCGCACATCTGTTACCGCTTCGTTAATTTTTCCGCTAATGTGGACACGCAAAAGGTATTATACAACGTCAGCCAACAGCCATACACCCTTATACCCCAACACCCTACATAGACGAGGAACCGGGTAGCCGCCCTGCCCGCCACTCTAGCACGCCGCCGCACTCGTTCCAACTGTAAATTCTGCTATTACGTGACACTAAACTATTAGCCCCTTCGACTTCGACAAATACGAGCTGCTGCTTCGCGTAATAAATGACGAAGCACTTAAAAACTCTAACACGATACAACATAATTTTTTCTACCTTTTTCCCCTCAACAACGCAACGTCGCTACCACCAGCTTCTAGAGAGTGGCAGCGGTCGGTGTTTTTTTTTTCTCCTCCCCGTGTTTTGTATTCTTTTACCCCTTTATACTTCGACTTCTCGCCTCGTCCAGCGTATATCGCGTAAGCGCCAAAAACAAATGAACCTTTAACACGCCGCTATAGCTGCTACCGAGATGTCGATTTTTTTCCACACCCTGCTCTGTAGCCTTCTCCGCGTAGCTAGCTCGTTTCCAACCCTCTTGGTTTTCGGTTCGCCACCGACAACGCGAGTGCCATTTAAAAATACGTAAAATTAATAGACGTATACGGAAACAAGCCGATCGCACTAATAACTATTTGTATAGTACTCGTTTTCGAGTATACGCGGTAGCGAATGAATAAAATACAAGATAAGTACACGTGTAGCGTATTTCGGAGATTAAAAAAATTAATTCTAACTAGACGATAATAGGTGAGCGAAATTCAACTACATACCGTACGGTTTGAACGAGCTGTCAATTTTTCGAACCGGTTCAACGTTTCGCAACCGGTTGCCGATGATCAACGACCGACCAGAAAACAAGTTCTCAGACGAAAGTTGTGAAAAACTAGAAATAGTTATATTATGTATTTCCCATACCTTATCGAATTAATATAGTAAAGAACTTCGATTTGGCGACGATTAACCTTTTTTTCTATTTATATATTTTTTCTATTCCAAGATATATCATGGTAGTTCGTCGAGGTTTCCCATTTTAGAAATATTTTTGGTCGGCGTTAACAGCAATGAAAAGCCAAAAATTCGTGCCTTCAAACAGCAAAATACATGAATTTTCATGACCTAATAATTTTTTTTTGCAAAATACATAACTTTTTCATGACTTTCATAACCTGCAGAAACCTTGTTTTTACATTTTCTGTATGTTTGTAAATTTCGTAAATTTCAAAAAATCTAAGTAAAACCCTAAATTTCGAGAGAAACAAATGACTCCCATCCTTTGTGCTTGAAGATACAGAGTTGTAATCTTTCTCCAAGATTCACCACTCGTTCATTTTTATTTTCTTGTATGATTGATCATTTCTTTTAGTTTGTCACCTTTTGTAAATTTTTTTCTTCAAAAATCATTATTTTGTCAGAATTGATTTACATATTTATTTTTGTCAGTTTGACCATTTCTCCGATATGTTATCTAGCTATTGTCAATTTTTTTTTCAAAAGTCATTATTTTGTAGGAATTCATTCATTTTTTGTCAGTTTGTTCATTTCTCTGAGTACGTAGTCATTTTTGGTCATTTTTTTTTTTTTTTTTTTTTTTTGGTAGATTGGTCACTTCACCTAATTGTCATCTGCTGACAATTTTTTTCAAAAGTCATCATTTTGTCAGAATTGATTCATTTTTTATCAGTTTGACCTTTTCTCTGAGTACAGAGTAGGTAGTCATTTTAATTTTTTTCAAATTATTTTCATTTCATTCTAGTCAGTTTGACCATTTCTCCGAGTTGTCATCTATTGTCAATTTTTTTTCAAAAGTCATTATTTTGTAGGAATTCATTCATTTTTTGTCAGTTTGTTCATTTCTCTGAGTGCGTAGTCATTTTTGATCTTTTTTTTTTTTTTTTTTTTTTGTTAGATTGGTCACTTCACCGAATTGTCATCTGTTGGCAATTTTTTTCAAAAGTCATAATTTTGTCAGAAATGATTCATTTTCTGTCAGTTCGACCATTGCTCTGAGTAGTCATTTTGTGTCAATTTTTTGTCAGATTGGTCAATTCCTCCAAATCGTCATATTTTGTCAGAATTGATTCATTTTTTGCCAGTTTGTTCATTGCTCCGAGTAGTCACTTTTGGTCAATTTTTTGCCAGATTGGTCATTTTTTCAAATTGTCAACATTTGTCAGAATTGTATATATTTTTTGACAGAAACATACTTAATTTGTCAGAATTTTTCATCAGGTTTTAGTTAAGAGTTATCCACTTATCAGATTTTTTGTTACAGTCCCGCCAATCCGCCATTATTTTGTCAGAGCGACTTTTCATTCGAGTTATGCCATTTTTTATTTTTAGTCCGAATTATTTCTGTATCCCGGAGTTATCGTTTGTCAGAGTTATACTTCATCGAGATCATTTTGATACCGCACACAATCGTTTTTTTTTTCAAATTCAAAAGATAGAGAGAGAACTTTCAAATTTCCTTGGGATTGAAATAAAAACGCGACCTTCCCCTCCCCTCCCGGTCGAAACTTCCACCATAATATTAGAAAACAGAAATCTTCATAAGGGAGTGCCCTACCACGCCATACATCGCGTACAAGTTTAACCATCGCCGCTGCTGTAGACGGTGGAGTTACTGGAGTACACGAAGAGAAGACCAGGATTTAATTTATGCGGTCAGAATGGTTTATCCGCGGCCGGCTTCGCTTTCGATGGTGTAGTTGCGTTTAAATGGTTGTTGTAAGCGTACTCCACTGCTCGTACAGCAGTATATAATATGATAGTATACTCTACGCGGACGAAGACAGAAGAACATGAATCGAGAATCGAGTATATTATATGCTATGGTATATATAAATTGAGTCGAAAGGAGAAGATAAAAGAATAATCTTTTGTAAGCGAGAGAATGTAAGACTGGCAGAGGCGAAGGAAGAGAAAACTTGGGCGTTTGATGGTGGTAGTGATGATGGTCTGGTCGCCGTCGTCGTTTACAAGTTTGGAACAGCGGGGTTCGCCTTTTGGCCGCCTCTTCGCTATATGGTCGTTACGGCTATACAGCTATCCATCGTGGCTTTGGCTGCGCTGTGTGGTGTGTTTTTCTTTAATGTAGTGAGGAGAATAATAGCGATAATTCGTTACGGGTTGTTGGTTACACTGTTCAATAACCGTGGTACGCTGTCTGCTCTTCCAGTCTGGTTTTTTTTTTTTTTTTCATTTTTTTTTTCACAGCATTCTTCAGCCACCGCTGCTATTTGTGTGATCGTTTCTCGGTGCGCTTTTTTTTTTTTTTTTTTTATTCTTCGCAAGCACTTTTTTCTGTACTGTAGTTGTGTGGTGTTTTAGCCACCAGCTCGCGAGTATTTTCTTTCGCTGTCGTAGTTGTAGTCGTGTTTACCCATTATCTGCATATATACACGGCAGCCGAGCCAAGGTGTGGTGTCGAGGGCGATTCGTGATGCGAATTTAATGGTCGCGTCGAAAACTGCTGTGTACACGATGACGTGCGTTGTTGTTCGACAAGGGTTGTGGTCGAACTCGAAGTAGAGGAAGGAACGAGGTACACCCAGTCAGCAACGTCGGGTGCGATACTAAATTAAAAGGCAACTCGGCGCAGGAAATATTGGAAAGTTTGTTTAGCCTGGCGTTCGGCGCTCCGCTCCGGCTCGTTGTAATTACCATTCGTCGTGGATACCTAATGATTACTTACGCGAAAACGACACTTGTTATGGAAAATGCTTTTCATTAATAATTGAAGGGTTCTATATTCGTACGTCGTCGTCGTCGTCGTTGTTGTGAATAACAAACAACTCTGCGTAATTTTTTTCCTGTTTTTTTCCTGGTCTCCATTTTGTTCGAAACACACGCGCTGGCGTTTATTTACCATTTCGAAGCGCCATAAACCGACGTATTCTAGTACGTTGGCAGTTGCCAAAGAGCTAATGGAATGTAGTTAGACGAGTACGAAAACGATACGACTCAGTCGGCAGCTCATTAGTGACCTTTGCGAAAGGGAAAGACGAGGGAAAAAGGCAGGCAGCCTTTTGTGTAAATGATTCCATAGCTTGGAAACGAGGCAAGAGCGAAAAAAAGAGGAAAATACTGACGGCGCGGACCCCTGAACAGAGGAAATGAAATGCCGCAGCCGAAAATTTTCCAACTATTTTTAAAGTCGCTCGATGAAGCAAATTACCCGACCGGGTCGTTTCCAAAAAGCAGCATCGGTGGATGGCAGGAGAGGCATAGAGAGGCAACGACGACGAGGCTCGGAGGCTGCGGAGGTGTCCAAGGATGATTCTCTGTAACCAATCCATCTGTGCGTGAACAATCTATTCTCTGTGCGTTGCTCGATGCTACGGTCGATGGTGATGGCAGGGGCGGCGGAGCGGAGATGGTGTCGTTATAAACGTAGCGCTTTGTTCACATTGTACACGTTAATTAGTTTCACTTTTCCGTACGCTGCGCCAAATAACAATTGTAGCTTTTTATTGCACCCTGCTCCGCGTGCCTGCTGCAGCCTCGATGGCCGCGGGCCGGTGAGCAGCTCTGTGTACGTCTCAGTGCCTTGCCATGCCGATGGACGCCGTTTCATCGTCGAGTTTATGATGCGTAAAACCGACCGACAGACCGAGCGACCGACCAACCAACCAACCAACGTTTCCAAATGAAGTACGGTAGTTTGGGCCGTTTAATTATAACCACGTTGGAACGTTAATTAGAAGTGGATGTGGCGGATAAGACGCCCTCATTATCGTGTCTTCGCCGAGCGCAGCGAAACGACGCGGCGCGGCAATAAAATTTGTAATATTCGCGTCGTCGTCGTTCACCTGCGAATCGTGTACCAGTACATATGTACAATAAATGTACAAAAAGCACGCTTTATTATACCTACATAATGTACACCGAGGATTATTCGACAGATAAGTAATAATTATTCCTTGCAGTCATTTTAGACGTTCTGTCGTCGTTCGATCGAAAAATGCTGTAAATTCTTCTGCCAGACATTTCGAGATTGCTGCTGCAGCAGACACAAGGCACATGCAGAGCGGAAGGAAACATCGATAAAAACGAGACTCGATACGAGAAGATGACTGAAACAATAATTCGGGATCAATTGCTAAATTGGCATCCCACTTCGATACCTGACCATACATGATTCACTTTCAAAGACTCTGTGATTTACTCAATTCGTTTACATATGGAGATGGATCGTGTTGTTGAATTTCATCAAGTCCAATACTACATAGATACTTGATCTGAAAATTGAAGGGAAGGAGGGGTCCAATCGAAATCTTCGTAATAGTCAAAATTATTCCTAGGACTTCAAACTACAACTTTTGTTGGAAATTTTTTTCAATTAGACCCCTACAGCTCTCTCAGTTTTCAATAATGTTAGTATCTAAGTCGTATTATACTAAATTGGAGGGGGGGGGGGGGTTCCAATCGAAATCGTTGTGATAATCAAAATTATTCCTAGGACTTCGAGCAACAACTTTTGTTTGAAATTGTTTTCAATTGTACCCCTACCTCTCTCAGTTTCCAAAAATATGAGGATCTAGGTCGTATTATACCAAATTGAAGGCGAGGGAGGGGTCCAATCTAAATTTTTGTTATAACTCAACTTATTCCTAGAGCTTCAAGCTACAACTTTTGTTTCACATTTTTTTCAATAATTGCACCTCTACCTCTCTGTTTTCAAAGTAGGTATCCAAGTCGTATTTTGCAAAATTGTGGTGGAGGGATGGGCTTAATTTAAAATTTTATAATAACTAACATTATTTTTAGGATCGTAATCTACAACTTTTATTTGAAAATTTTTTCAATTGGCTCCTTCCTCCCTCATCCTTCCAATTTTTAATTGGTATCTTCGGGGTATTATGCGAAATCGGTGGAGTGGGAGGGGTCAAACTGAGAAAATTTTCAAACAAAAGTTATAGTTTGAAGTCCTAGGAATAATTTTGGTTATTATAAAAATTTCTATCGAAGCTTTCTCTCCTCTCTAATTTTTAATACTAAATATCTATGTAGTACTGGACTTGATGGAATTCAACAACAATCATCAATATTCAAATTACATCGAAGTAGGGGTGCCAATAGCAAATCCAAAAAAGATCCACTGCCCTAATTTTCACTTCCACCAACTCTCGTGTAACGAATTTTGCGAAATGACGAGCAAAAAATAATGAAAACATCGCCTTCGAACACCTCCGACATTTCTCTCGTTTGAAATTCGCATTTTAATTCGCCTTCGTGACCCGCCAAAGCGTATCAGATTTTTATCAAAACGTGACAAAATTTCCAGACTACGCCCAATTACACGGTAGTGGCGGCCGACTTTCAACGAGACGAGCTATGTGTCTGGCAAAGCGTGTACAAGTACGAGACCCTTGCACCTCGCTCACCCACGTATACTAGCAAATTATATCTATCTTAATCTAATTAATAATGAAACGCGAACGCGAAACGCAGAAGAGGGAAGGGGAAAAACGTTGTACGAATTGTGAAAAGAGATATTCATTTAGCACAAAAGGTATATAACGTCATTTTGCTGTGTTATTATATCTTCGTATAATGATTTTAATTCGCCCAACTGAATTATCTACGCGAACGCCCATTGCAGTGGCCAGCAGATTTTTTCTTTACTTTTTGGCTCTCCTTTTACGTACTTCCACAATGTTCTTCTGTGTAACACACAACACCGTTCGTTCGTTGATTCCATAATCGTGATAGTATAGATATGCAAATAGACTTCACATTATTAATTTTTTTTTGTCACTCGCATATTTAATCGTACGTTACCTCTTAGTGTTTTCTTCGTCCACATGTATATCCAGTGCCGGATTTCGAATTCATGTTACTCAAATTCAAAAATGGAGCTTTTTGCAGACTAAAAAAAAACCTGAGATAAGTTATGTGCCAATTTCTCCTCGACTAACCAGTTCTCGAGGTATCCGCGATAGAAATTCTTATCTCTTCGATATTTGGAATTTTGAACATAATATATTGGGACAAGAAATTTTTATAAAATTAATCAAATTTTTAAAACAAAAAATTCAACAAACTCTGAAAATTTAAATTTAAAACTTTCATTAAAATTTAAAATGGCCAAATAATATTTTCTCTCAATTTTTTTTAATGTTTTAAAATCGAGAAAAATCGTCAAACATTCAAAATTAATTCTCCCAATTTTTAAAAATTTAGGTAGGTACCTATAGAAATTTACAAACTTCTAATTTTTTTTAAATTAGGCTACATTTGAATTAATCCAATTTTTATTGAAATCTGAAAATATTATCAAATTCTCATTTCCCTCAAATTTGTCAATTTTCAAAATTTAAAATATAAAAATTTGTTAAACATTAATTTTTTTTCGAAAATAATTTGGGTGCATATTTAAAAGAGATCTAATTTCCATTAAATTTTTGAAATAACAAAATATCAATTTTTTCTTAAAGTGTAAAAATTTCTCAAACTTTCATGTTACTTTTTTTGGAAATATTGGAAATAAGCTAAATTTAAAAATTTGATTCAATTTTTATTAAAACTGCAAACTTTGAAAATTAATTTTTTACTTCATTTTTCATTTTTTTTAATTTGGATGTATTTTTTAAGTTCATTTAATTTTCATGGAAATTGAAAAATTAAAAAATCTCGATCTTACTCAGACTTTTGAAATTTATAAAAATTTTAAAAATTCATCAAACTTTGAAAAATAAATTTTGAAATACTTTGAAAATTAAATTTTCAAATTTTGAGAGTAGAAAAAACTTAAAAAACTTATTAAAATTAGAAAATGATCAACTTTTGAATTGATACTACCAAATTTTGCGAAAAAGTGATATTACGAAGTTGATTAGGTAATGGAAATCTATTCCTTTATTTTATTCAATTGCTGTGTAGATCTTTTGATCAATTTTCTATTTTCGTTTTTCTTTTTCAATGCATATTTTTTCTCTTTGCAGACTTGCAGTCTTGAATGAATTTCCAGAAAGATCCTTTCATCCTCACGACTCGTTAAAAACCTTTTCTTGCAGTAAAATGACGAAGAATTTTGCTCGTATAGTCGTATGGTTTGCGAACGACATCTTTTTTTTTTCTTTTCAAAATTATTATTTCATTTCTGCTTCTCTCTCTCTCGTGTCTCGTATTTCTTCGCTCGAAAAAATAACCTCGCGATATCGAAGACTCTTTTACAAAATCTTCGCTCACTCCAAAATATACTTAGCTATTTCTCTTTGTTCTTTTTTTCTCCTCATTTTTGTTCAAGTTACTGAATTTTAACACAGGGTACATATCTACTCGAGCATATCATGTAGCTATGTGTACACACGAGCTAGGTAAATCATACTTATGACATATAACTTCACACAGTACGAACGAGTGTGTTTATGTTATTCATTCGAACGAGAAAGATAAAAGGTAAGGTAATAAATCCTAGTTCTGCGAGTAGGTACACACAGAACGTATAGCCATAGCCGGAATCGTTGTCGTTGTCGCAGTCCACATATGCGAGTAAATAATACGCCATTACCATTACCATAACTATACATTCGGTAGTTCGGTGGAAGTACGAGTACGATATACCTGCAGTGTAGGTCTAGGTATACACAAACAATACACACGTATGTTATTGCACATTAGACAAACATTTGGATAGGAAAAAAAATGGTAAGTACATATAGGTAGGTATCATCGCCATACACACAATGTACTTTGCAACTATGTTAATACTCGCATATAATGTACATGCGAGTATACTTTCACTGTAGGTATACAATATGCAAAGGTATAGATATATTTAGTCCACTGGTGAGTAAGTACCATGAAGTATAGCGAGAGATGGGTGGCCACTGTTCAGAGAGGTACACAGACATAATAGGTCTAAATGCACCTATCGGTACAAATAAACAACCAGGTAACACACTTGTTATGCTTCATTGGAAACGAATGGTAATAGAAACGTTTGAATTTGATTGTGCATGTGCAAGCTGCACATATCTGAAAGCATTCGCCTATATAATCGACTCAATTTTGATATAAATGGTACAGAAGGTAGAACTATGACCCAGAAATGCTGTAAATTTCAGCATTCTTATCCTCACAACACAACGAGCCAAGACGATGAAGATTACACTCAATTTTGGTTTACATGGACGTGGATCGTTGATGTTGAATTTTACCAAGTCCAATACTACATAAATGCTTCATATTCAAAATTGGAGAGAAAGGAGCGGTCCCATCGAAATTTTTGTAATAACCAAAATTATTCTTGAGACTTCGAGCAACAACTTTTGTTTGAAAATTTTTTCAATTGCACCCCTACCTTCGGCAGTTTTTAATACTATATAAGCATCTAAATCATATTATGCGAAATTGGAGGAGAGGGAAGGTCCTAACGAAAATTTTATAATAACCAAAAATATTTCTAGGACCTCAATTTACAACTTTTGTTTGAAATTTTTTCGATTGGACCCCTTCTTCAATTTTGAAAAAATATCGCTGATGTTACAATGTGAAATCAGCATCAAAATTTTTATAATGACTAAAATTATTTTTAGGATCTTAATCTACAACTTTTATTTGAAATTTTTTTCAATTGGCCCCTTCCTCCTTCACTCCTCTAATTTTTAATCAGTACCTTCGGAGTGTTTTGCGAAATCGGTGGGGAGGGAGGGATAAAATTAAAAAACTTTTCAAACAAAGGTTGTAGCTTGAAGTCTTGGGAATAATTTTAGTTATTACAAAAATTTCGATTGGACCCCTCCCTGCCCTCCAGTTTTGAATATTAAGTATCTATGTAGTATTGGCTTCCATGTACTCGGAGAACCTGAGTAAACTAGACACTAGGTAGTGAAAAATGGACTCGATTAATCGTTCACCGATAACCGAAAAGTTATTTGGTTCGAGAATTACAATGCTGGAAGCTGGAATCTATAGTATGGCTTCTCTACAGATAACCTTACAGAAATAAAATGCAGAAGATGGTAAACCGAAGAAATAAGAGAAAAAAGGATATCGGATAATAATTCGAAATTTCACAGTTTTACTAAGAATCGAAAAGTGGAGCTGTGCTGACCGCGTATACAATTTCACGGTATCCACGTTCGTTTTTCTAATCTTTCTAGACCACAGATGAGTGACAGAGAAAAAGGAACGTAATCTTCACACTCGGTTCGAGATGATTTTTTGGCAAAAAAAATCAACGATGGACATTACCAGGGTTGGGGTATAAAAGTCGCCTCGTCCTCGGTATTATTACTATGCTACAAGTATAGTATGCGAAAATGAACGACGAAGCGAATCTAAACGTTTTTTTCCTTCTGCTGTTGCGGTACGGTTTCCTGTCCTGCTCTTTGTCGTCGTCTAGGACTATTATATGCGGTAAACGTAAAATGGCTCGATGTGATACGATGGTGAGAAGAAGGGACGTCGCGGGCCGTTGCGTCGAGCTGGTCTCGAATCAGTAATTTCGCGTTACGGACGATTTGTACATTGTCGTTATACGAGCAAAAAAAAAAGTCGACGAGCTAGATGAGTATTTCTTCTTTTTTTCTCTCTTCATCTATCTATTTTGTCTATCTTCCATCACGTAGGTATAACTTCTGCGTTCTGCTTGCAAAAGCCAAAGCCGAATACTAACTAGATATGGAATTATTTTCCACAATGATGGAAGCTCCAAGACTTGACTTAATTGACGAGGTGAATGGATATTGGAATGGATTTGGTGGATCGTATATTATTTGGGGAAACAGATGTTACCTTAGGACCAGTGAGCGAGAAAATGTTCCGGTTAAGTAAATCGAAGCCGTGACTAAAACATCCCCTTCCTTTCTTCCGATATGCCAGAGACTCGTTCACGACATTCGATAGGACTGAGGTATTCTTTAATGAAGCGTATCTACGACAATTTTCCTCTCATCTGAGAGTTCTGCAATGACCTCCGTTGATCACCAGGGTTTCCCTTTCTTCGCCTGCCAGTCGGTCGAAAATTAATAAGAATAGAATAATTTTGTATTCGTCGTCGTCGTCGAACCGTTACAGGTAATTACAACGTTAAATTACCCGATACAAATACGAAACGCTGGGTGCTGGCAGGAGCATTGTAGGTAACTGACGAACGAACATGAAAAATTCACGATTGGATCCCCGCAGTACTGATTTTTTGGCACCATCAAAATTTGCCAAGTTCAATACTGTATGGATGCGTAAATTCAAAATTGGTGGGGGGCAGGGAGGGGCCCAATCACAATTTTTGTAATAATAAAAATTATTTTCAAGACTTCAAACTACAACTTTTGTTTGAAATTTTTTTCAATTGGACCCCTACCTCCGCCAGTTTTTAACAATATAAGTATATCTAAAGTGATCTATGTCCTATTATGCTAAATTTGAGGGGAGGGGAGGGTCTAAATGAAAATTATATAATAACTGAAATTACTTGTAGGACCTCAATCTACAACTTTTGTCTGAAAATTTTTTCAATTGGACGCCTTCCCTATAGTTTTGAATAACTTTGAAAAAGCATCTGTCTGACATTATGTGAAATCGGAGGAGAGGGAGAGATCCAATCGAAATTTTTGTAATAAGCAAAATTATTACTAGGATTTCAAGCTACAATTTTTATTTGAAATTTTTTTCAAATTAGCCTCTTCCTCTCTCACTATTTCAGTTTTTAATTAGTATCTTCGGAGTGTTATGTCAAATTGGTGAGGAGGGAGGGGTTCAATTTAAAAAAAATTCAGACGAAAGTTGTAGCTTGAATTCCTAGGAATAATTTTGGTTATTATAAAAATTTTGGTTGGACGCTTCCCTGCCTTCCAATTTTGAATTTTACGTATGTACGAAGTATTGGACTTGGCAAAAGCAAATTTTCAATGGTGCCAAAAAATCAGTACTGCGGGGATCCAATCGTAAAAATTCGGATTCGATTAGATTAGGTACACGGGGAAGGTTATTTGAAAAGAAAAACCATCGTATTTATGCATTTATCGTACGTAATTAACCACCGCGATAATTCGTTTTAAATATTTACTTTCATTATTCGCCATATTATCATCTAGGTTTAACGATAGCATTTTCATTATTTACTTTTTTCTACCGAATCGAAATATTCCGTAACAAAGCGTAGTAATACTCGTAATCGTACACTTCGTAGCGTCAAAGTGTACTTTACAGTGTTCACACATCACATCAAAGTTCAAAACACGTTGCAAACGGAAAATGAAAAATTACTATCGCATTCGAGTCGAGGTGCTCGTATAAAATATGAAAAATATGAAAGCACAACGCGACGCGACGCAGCTCGGCTAATTTCGTGGTCTTACGTTAAACGTTTGACTATTTAAAAAATCGCTATCGTTTAACGTACACACAGGTAAGTAAGTTAGCGTAAGTGGGTATAAAAAAAAGTACAGCAAAGCGAGAAATTGAATAGCAAAAATATTCACACATACCGGATGCCGGGCAGCCGCTGCTACCGCCGCTGCGTTCATGCTGGCAGCACTCGGGTACATGCTACGTTAACAAATCATAATATCAACTTCATGTACTCGGCTTTCTACAATCGATAACACCAACAGAAACAGACGAATAAAGATCATTAATTACTCTCGAATTCACCAAAAAAAGAAAACACGAACGATCGCAACGGACAAAAACTAAATACGTACGGTACGCTAGTGAAACAATAATAATTATTACACACTAAAACGATATAATATAATACAAGCACAAACAAAACTGAACAGCGTTGTTTAAAAATGACGCCGCGCCGCACACAGAATACACATTCACAACCCAACGACCGACCAAATTTTACGTTTCAATTCGTGAAAATACGATTAGTTTTCAACCAGACACCAAAATATCGAGATGCGAAATGCGAAAATGAAACCGCACGACGGTCGGGTATTTAAAAAGGGCAAAATTTCGATATAAAACCGTAAAAAAACGTCGAATTAGGCGGGAAAAATTAACATCGTTACGACACCGCAAACACGCACGACACCAGGACGAGCATCAGACGAAGACTAAACAAGGCCGGGGTCATGCGCGCCAACGGGAACGAGAAGAGCACGTATGGTGCGGTGCGGCGCGGCGGGGCGCGGTGCTACGCGGTGGTGCGGCGTGGCAACGTTCGTCGTCGTCGTTCACTTCGGTTCGGGTTCGGATCGGCTCAATCGGTGCGGCACGGTTATCATACTGTCTACTCTCAGTGATTTCCTTCCCTATAGGAAGACCCAATAGTACAGTGTACCTATTCACAATTTCTCAGGGTGCATTATTATCCCATTCCGCTAAGGTGTAATAAATGTAAAATTTCGTACCTGACTTGGGAATGAACTATTTATTTACCTTGTTATTGTTTTTTATTTAACCCTTGGCGTTTTATTCACTTTTCTCTCTTCAAGAATGAAACTATTGGCTAAGTAATTGCAGTATCAATGTTCAGTCCATTTTTAATTTTTTTTCCTTCTATTTCTTCAATACTGTTTATCAAAAGGTACAGAATTTTGTATTAGCCGTATTAATCTGGAGACAACGCTCGAACAAAATTCGGTAAATTTAAAAAAAATAAAAATAAAAAAAATTTCAAGTATGTATGTTTTTTTAAATTTTAAAATTATAAAATGAAATTTTTCACGTTGGAAAATGAGAAGAAACTGATTTTTAAAAAATAAAATAGTAATAAATAAAATTCATGTATTTTTTTTAAATTGCGAATATTTTTATTAACCTTTGACCAAAAAAAAAGTTTAGTTAAGTTTTCAAAAATTCTAACGCACCTCTGCCGGCGACTATCAATTAGAAAACAGAATTTGTTTTGGTGTTTTTTTTTCCCCTCTGCAAGTACAGAAAAGTGCTCGAACAGAAATCTGTAAGAACAGAAAAAGCGCTCGAAGCTCGAACGCATTTTTGCGCAGAAATGCAGAAACTGTAAGCGCCCAAACAAAGCTAAAATTTAAAACTATATACAAGAAACCGAAAAATTTAAATAGCTTTGTTTTTTTTATCGCGGATTGTGCAGAATCTGGATTATGGATTCTAACATTTACCTACTTCTTAAAAAAAGGTTTAGAAATGTTCTGATCAATTATTCTGAAAGGTTTATCAAAAACAAAACAAAAGAACACAGTAAAATCCATAATCCACTTTCATAATCTGCTCATCGAGCAGATTATTAAATGGATGCGCACAAACCCTCACAAGCCAAAATCCATATTGCGCATAATCCGCAATAAAAAAACAAAGCTAATTACTAAAAATGGACATACAATCGGCAACTAATTTTTGCATTTCCGGATTTTTTTGGGGGAAAAAATTGATAAACATATTCTGAATTCTGCCACTCACTGCACAACCTAATTTTTAGATCCATGAAAATTTCCTATAACACCGAAACATGAGAACGCTTAAAAAAGATAATAAAAGGCAAACTGTTCGTGCATAATTACTCAGTTTCATTAAAACTTCTTATAGGTAAACTAACTTGAAATTTTAATATCAACCACATAAATTAATTAGGTTGTGCTAAACAGTTGAAACTACCAAAAAGAGTAATCAAAATGGTTATTCATTCCGCTTGTTAAACTTCAATTTTCCAAATCTTTTTCGACGAATCTCAAAACAAAATGACACAAGATTTAGAACCATGAAAGAAAGGTTAACAAATTAGTCTTTTTCACAGCAGAAAAACCAGGAAGAACCAGGCTTGGGTTTAAAAGGCAAAACTTCCATAAAATAATAAACATTTACCTATTTGTGGTCAGTATACAAAATACTTTACAATGACAGTAACAATCTCATGTTAGGTATAATGTCTTCTCCATAACAGTATGGTTCAGAGTCAGACTTTCTGTCATTTTGAAATTGGAATTAATACTGTTAGTCTGTTAAGCTGAGGTGGGCAAGATCAGTTGAGATTTTTTTTTTTTCAAAGATTCACTAGGACTCTAAAATCATAATCTTAGATCCTGATTTAAGATCATCATGAGAAGAATCTTGACTTGGTGATCTAAGATCATTTTAAAACCGGGATTTCTTTCATTTCATTTAAAAAAAAAAAAAAAAAAAAAAACTCTTCAGATCACTAGGTAGTAATAATCAAAAACAAAAAAAAAATTTAAAATGGTAATCGGATGATACAGACAACGTTCAAAACAAAAAGCAAAAAAAAAGTTTTTTTTTTAATGCGTACTTATTCTGATTCTGATTTTCTGTGTAACTTGTTTTTTCATGGTTTTTTTTAAATCATTTTTTGTGATTTTTCTCATTTATTTTGGGGCATATTCCTGAAAAATTTATGACAATAATACAGCATTTACTACAAAAATACAATAAGTTTAGCACATAGTATGCCTTTATCTACGTTCCTATCAATGCCAGATCAACATTTTATGCGCTTCAATTTTTTCAATTTTATGGTCGACCTTTATAAATACCAAAATTTTTTGTGGTGCCAAAAGTCATGAAAAAAAATTTGCGCCTCTTCTCACCGCAAGCGGGTGCTTGTTCCGCCTTGCCCTTAATCCGGCGCTGGTCCCCATAGTGAATACAGTATGAAAAACATTTTGTAGCATAAACGTGTAGTGGTGGCGTTGAACCCATACTGTACTACATACATGATATATAATATACGTCTTGTGCTATGTTTACAATATACCATATACACATGATATGATATAATACGATAGGATAGTGTACCTATACTATGTGTACCTCTATAGTCGAGGGGAGAGCATAGCATAGCTCGGCAAGAGAACGAGAGAAGGGTGAGGAATGATGAAAATTATCTCGGACGTTCGGGATAATTGAATGGGTTTAGAAAAGTAAAGGGCTTATCGAATAATAAGTATAAATTTACAAGTAATAGCAGGCAGAGGCAGAAGAGTGAGTGAGAACGATGGTACTCCTATACAGTACACTATAGTATAGTATAGTATAGTATATCTAGTATATATGTAGAATAGGAAAGGAGGCAAACAGCGAAGGGCGAATGCGTTGAATACACGACGAGAGAAGAGAAAAAATATATAAAAAAAAGAAGAGTACCATCATGCAGCAATCATACCGAGTGAAAGAGAAAGACGGAGCGAGGCGCGAAGCCGGCATCGACATCGGCAGGAGCTCGGGCACGACGCTGGGGCGCGACGAAGAGCGAAGGGAGCGAAAAAAGTAAAATGTTATCATTTTAAAATAGAGAAATATGTTTCAGTATGCTCCACGTGGAGCCTCTAGTACCCGGTGGATACGTGTATAACGCGGCGGGACAGGATAACGTTATGTTGGCCGAAACACCTCGACGATTGGCAGAAAGCGGTAAACAAGTAGACGCCCATCGGTTCATTAATAACATTGTATAATGTAACCGTACTAGACGTCGATTGGGAAGCTCGGCCGAATGGCGGCCGTCGGTTGGATGGCAGCTCCACGTGGAGCGTTTTTTGTATTCTTCGGCAGTTTGTGCGCGAGTATGAGCGAAGGGGTCGTCAGGGGCGCACAAAAAATGCGGTAATATATATAGAGAGCGCGCTTAAGAGTACCTACCAACGCGACGCTAACGCTCCGCTCTGGCAACGCTGGCGAGGCGAGGCGCCGCGGCGCGGCGTAGCGCACAGCGCCAACGATACTGATAATCAAAGGGGTTGGTTTTGTTTAGGGGTTGAAAAGGTGTAAGGAGCGGATAACGGAAGATAGCGGTTAGCAGATTACGTTTCCTTAAGTTTCTAGCGTGGCCGTCCACGTTGTTCTTCTCTCCATCCTTCTTGCTCCTATCGCTCTCTTCGCTCTGTTCTTAATCGTCTACCTATCTTCGGCTTCGCTCTTCGCTCATCCAGCACCAGGTACTTCCTCTCCCTTGCCCTCGCCCCAACACGCTCCCGTATTCAACCGTGGCGTTAATTTTTATCGTCTATCGAAGATATATGTACTCTGCTGGAACGAAGCCGAAGGCTAAATTCTCAATATACGGACATCTAAAACCTGACAAAAAAAAAAAAAAAAAAAAAAAAAAAAAAAAACAGAAAATACCTATCTGGGTGTACGTAAACGTACATTTACATATAATACCCTGATTCATTAAAATGTTACATTAGTCAAATGGTTAATTATAAAATGTGGTACGAGAACGTCGTCTTTTTTCCACTTAATTTATTCTCACATGCGGTTATGTTTTTTCCCTTCAATATATAGCTACATATATTCGTATTTGCCGCCTATTTCACATATACTGCCTCAGACTGGCCAAGCAAAAACAAGCTTCAAACCACCACACAAACCTACAGTAGGTACACAGCAATACACACACACGCACAGTGGAAAGACGAGGCGGAACAACCAACAAAAAAATTACATAATACAAAAAAAAAATACTACTAGATAATATACTTATGTTCGTGTTCATTAGCATCTGTACAACATCGAAGTGCTATATAAGATAGAAATTTGTTCGTTTTTCTAACAAATAGACGCACGAACCATGGATGCAGGGGTGAAGGGGAAGATGGAACGACACACGTACTATGTACCACCAAGGTACACATAGTGCTGCGCAAGTTTAAGTGTGTGTAGACTGTAGACTCTGACTCTGTGCAGAGTGCAAAGAGGACGCGCGCACATAAGTTATAAATTATGGCAGATTAAAAAAACTTGTCGTTAAATATGCCAAGTGGTGTCGTTATGTATCAGATAAGATGATGATGATGAAGCTAGCGAAGCGACGCGATGGCGTGCATACTCGTATTATTATATACGTGTACATATGAAGAGTTCTGCCTCCACCTCAGCCTCAGCCTGCCTTTGTCCCTTTCTCCGCACTTCGCACGTTCCTTAAATCATATAATAGGACACCGTGCAGCCTATATGATACACATAACTCTCAAATATAAATACCCAAGTACACGAAACAATTATGAAAACGTAAATTTTACTACTTCATCAATCAAACTTGTACTGCGAGCTGCTGCTGTGCGCGATGAACCTACGCCGCGACAAATTTAAAAGAATGAATGAAAGAAAGGATGTAGAAGTAACGAAAAAAAAAAGAAATTTATTCGCAACTTTGTCGATTATCTGCTGCTGAAATAAAATTTACATGCAGTCTGCGGCATCCTACAACTCACTAGATGAGAGTGCCTGGATGGAGGTGAAGCAGAAGAAAGTGGAGGGCGGACAGTATCATCAAAATGATAGCAAACATAATTTTGTCTGAAACATCCGGCAGGAAAAGAAGAAAGCGATGGAGCGCGAGAAAAAATATCTCCTTATCGCGGGGATACGAGCCACAAAGGGGTTGAATTTTCTGATTCTTTGTACGATATCTTCATTATGACGGAGAGGTTCGCCAACTTCTCCTTTCTCCCCTAAATGTAATAGCTTTCGGCTTTGTACCCAACAAACGTCATTTTCACCATTTTTTTCATCATCAAAAATGAAAAATCTCTTGAAATTAATTTTAGATCATTGCTTCACGCATATTAAATTTGGTATATTGGTATTTTCAAAAGATAGTAAGCACCCTCCACCCTTATAAAATTATTATTATTTTGTGCTATAGTTATCACTCATCCGTTACTTTTAAGAAATTGATTATGGTATTTCGCTAGAATTTGTGAATAATTTATGGGTTGTAGGAAACGGCATTCAAATAAATTAGGCGATCGACTGTCACTGTCAATGAACATTTGCTACATCTTGGTGGTTGGTGGGATTTTTGATGATTTAAATCAGTATTCGTGAGTTAATTTTGTATGTCCTACTAGTAAACGACCTAGAATCGAGATTGTCGGTTTGTTCCCGTCTGGGTTGTATTTCCAACGTTTTGTACTGCTCTTATGAGTATACAGAGATAATAATTGTCGGTCACGTTTTTCCATTCTTCATTCCAAGATGCAAAAATATGCACCATCAATATGGGTATCATTTTGTTGGGGAAAATGAATGAATTCTTGTGGTAGCCGTGGTTTAAGGAAATGCACCAAATAAGCCCTTCATTTTTGCTTTTTAGTTTTTAAAATGAAAAATGAGTGCATAAAACTAGGAGTCATACAGATATTTTCTCTCGCATTTTCAGGGTTTAAGATTCCTTTGGCACAAAAAAAATTGACAAAAACGGGATGTAAACTGAAAATTTTAAAAATTTGCCGGGAAAATAGCGAAAAACGATGAAAAATAAGAAAATATTTTCAATTATCCGCTAAAAAAAAAAAGAGAAAAATATGTAAAAACAACATTAGTTCATTCGACTCAGAATTGCTTGATTCGCAGAATAACAAGCCCACAAAAAAAATATGCATTTCCGTGATAATTGGAACCCAGCCCTAAGCGCAATAAGCTTTTCGAAATCGCAATAGCGCAGCGCTGCTTTTACCCGAAAAAATTCGTTCAAAAAGGAGAATTTTCATTCGTATTATACTTGAAAGAGACATACGACGTCGACGAAATCAGAGGACTATTTTACGAGAGCGCGAGTAAAAAAGAAGGAAAAAATTTTAAAGAGAGAACTTTGGGTATTATTGGGAAAAAAGGGAATGAGCGTTTTGAGCTAGTAAAAGAGTGGGCGGCCATTTTGCAGAGGTCTTGTTTTTTCATCCCCTTTACTTTACAATCTATCTGTCTCTTTTCGTTCGATTTTTTGTCCTTTTTTTTTCTGCAGCCCGCACCTCGAACCGCGTCCCTCGTATACGGCACTGGAAGCGTTTTTATTATACGAAGCGGGAGGGTGGCGGCAGTGTCGGTGTGGCACACGGTAACATCATCTTTCTCATCTCTCGCCAGCAGCCCGCCGCCGTCACTTCGCCTTGTCGTGCCTTTGGGCCGCAGCCGCAGTGTGCGTGGGTATTTTTCCATAGATGAGTTTTTGTGTTAGTGTGCGTTGACCTAATGATTGTCGAGGGGGTGTACCGTATACGACGAGGACGTATTGCTTCGCTTGTATTTGTCGTACTCTCGCGTCTCTGGTCTCCGGTCTCTCGTATATTCGGTAAGCCTTATAGCCAGCGAGATGTGTCTTCCTGTGCCTGTTTTTAACAGCACACCGACCACGTATCTTTTACCCCGCTCCGCTCCGCTCTCCCATCTGCGTCGCTTTTTTTCCCTCTTGGAGGAATGTAATGTACTCGGCATCGTATCGCACCCGGCGCAGCTCTCGCCTCTGCGCCTACACAACTGTGCACCACCATCGTCTGTCCAACCCTATCTTTTTTGTGGCCTGCTATGCTATGCTATGCCATGCGATCCAATCTCATCCCCATCCCCTCGAACGCTGTTGTCTTGTCTGTCTATACACGTGCTGCCGCCGTCGCCCCCGCTACCATCCCTCTATTGGTAGCGCCACCACCCCCGCCCATCCGCACACTAGTCTTTGCTCTTGCTCTTCTCTCTGCTCTCTGCGCTAGTCGTAATATACTGAAATTTCTGTACTTTTAAAAATTTACAGTGTCGAGAAAGTTTTCTCTTCCTCGGAAGCGGTTCTTTGCTCGCTCTTTCGTGTCCTCGTTGTCGTCGTTTTTTCCTTCTTTTACTTTTTCTTCTTATTTTCCAAAGAGTAATATTTTATGGAGTTCGAGTGATGTCCGCAGATTAGCTGGGGTTTTGAGAACGTGGTTTTATAGGCTTTTTTCTCCCCTTTTTTTTCTCTTTATTTCTCGAGTTCTTCTTTTGTAGAGTAGATATATATATATATTTTTGTACACAACACATACGAACGTATATAGCAAGGGGATATAGTCGCATATATCACAAACAGACATATTCTTTTTTTTTCTGCGACCCTTTAATAATATTATTTTGGACTGATCATTTATTTTTTTATTTTTTTATAGGTCAATTTAATTTAACTATTAATTTTTTTCCTCTTTTTCCTGTTTTTTTTTTTTTTTTATTATTTGATCAAGAGTTAGGTATTTAAACCCACCCAAATACTACATTTTTCTTTGCAAACTCGATTCAATTTCGCTTCGAAGCATCTAAAAGAAGAAAAAAAAATCAAACAAATATTCCACAAATTGAAGAAGCTCGACGTTATAGCCATCTTGACCGATAAATCTTCCGCATTGACCGAGCATAATCGAGATTTCTGCATAAATTTATATACGGTCGTTTGATTTGCACGGTTGTGCCGAATGTTCACAAGTGTGTGTAGTTTTTTTTTCTTCTGTAGAATGTTTCAATCGACGTTGTATACAAATAGCTGGAGCGTAGAACTGGATTTTTGCACTTGGAAGAAGAAAACTGGAGCCAGGTTTGGATGGAAAAATGGAAAAAATTAATGGTAATCTTGTTATATGGTGGATATGTTCTTTTTATAATATACTGTCGGGGCTGACTACTTACAACTTTTTAAGGTGTGACTCGATCCCCCCCCCCCCCGAAAGGTTGTCGAGTTAATAATTTTCCGATGTTGAATGTACAAAATTGATTATTTTCTTTTTAAAAGTTTCGAAAAAAAGAGATTTTCTATTTCAAAAAGTTGATATATTTCTGCTCTAAAAATTGAGATTTTTCTCTTTCTAAAAAATTGAGAATCTTTTCTATACTCAGGCATGATAGCAACTATTTTATTTTTTTTAGTGACTTTAGTGACCAAAAATCATTCAAAAAGTGACCAAAAAATGTGAAAAAGTGGCCAAAAATTCCCTCCCCCCCCCAAAAGAAAATTTGAGTCATTCAGATAAGAATCATTTCCAGATTTTTTCTCAGGGAGCAAACATTGGGTCAAGGCTACGCTACAGGATACTCAAATTGACCTAGGAGGCTGTTCTTCGGCATGTAGGTTTGGTAGGGGTCCTGATTGTGCCGTTTTGTGGTTTCGACCCGCTAACCTTTTTCAACCCCCTCCCACCGTCAGGCGCGGCAACTAAAAATGTCGCCATGTATTGCTCAAAATTTTTTGCTACTACAGGGGCTCAAAAAATTGATGGGAAAAAATTATCCGGGGAGGGGAGGAATGTAGACAGTTGGGCAGAGCTTTATTTTGGTATTTCGCTTCCCCGAGAAGGCAAGAACTAAAAAAAATTATAGATAGGAGGCAAAATATGTGAAAATGCTGAATTCAACTACCAAAAATTGCTAACTTGACAAAAATGAGGAGAAAAATAATGCCCGAGCGAAGCGAGGGCTAAAATTTTTGAAAAAACTGCAATTTTGAATGATAGAATATGCGTTTTTCAGCATAAATCTGAGTTAGATTTTCATCTTTCCATGGGTTTATTTGAATTTGAAATTATTTCATGTAACGCTGAGCAATACACGTTGCTGCCACTGCCCACCTCCAAAAAACAACGTTCTACCAAAATTTTGAAAACTGAAATTTGCGACTTTTTTCAAGATATATTTTTTCCTCTTATAACCTAATTTGAATCAACGAATTCTTCATTAACTTCTCTGCACAATTTTTCTTCAGTATGAGGGTTGTTAACCAAATGCAGAATGTCAACGTTGAGGTATTCAACAAAATAAAATTTCAGAAAGGAAAACATAAACTCTTAATAAAATAAAATCTACGCATGGGATAGGGGAAGGGGTGAAAAGATATTTCCCGGCGATTTCACGTTATTTGTTGCCCGAACGAAGTGGGGGCAAAATTTTTTTGAAAAAATTGAGGTTTCGAAAGAAAAACTTCTCATTGCCACCATGAATAAAAAAATTTTAAAAACCTATGATAGCATTTGGATCTGAAATGGACGGTAATTTTTGAAGAAATTGCATTTTTAAAAGAAAAAACAAACATTTTGTTTGCGAAAATGTTGAAAACAAACGTTATTACTTTTGGAATATAAATAAACAAAAAAGCATCATAATGCCCGAGCGCAGCAAGGGCGGCGAAAATTTTCAGAAAATTGGAATTTTTAAGGAAGAAATAATCCATTTTTAGTATACATTTGAATTCTCTCTCTTTAATTTTTTATCTCTAGTTATTTCCAAAACTTTTCATGTTTTTGTTGTTTTTCAATAAGGTATCGCCAAAAAAAAAATAATTGAAAACGCGACTTTAGTGACCATTTTGGGCTAAAAGTGAAAAAAAGGTGACCAAACTGACTTTATACTCAAAAAAAAAAAAAAAAAAAAAAAAATCAAAAAATTTTTTATATGAAATTGTGCTTTTTTACAAAAAAATATTATCAAGAGATTTCTGCTGTAAAAATTGAAAAAAAAAAATTCCAACTACAAAATTGAGATTTTCTGGAAAAAATTGAATGATTTGTCTCCAAAAATTTAAACTTTTTCACCAAACATTATTTGTAAATAAACTTTTCTACTAAAAAAAGAAAGGCGAATGGTTCAGATCTGTACACTAAAGCACCGAACATGGAAGTCCAATTTTTTTCGACGTCGAGATTTTATAGTTTATGAACCTACAAACGTCAAAAATTTAAAAAACGTAAAAACCTCAAAGTTGAGAAAAATGTGACTTTCATGTTCGGTGCTTTAGTGTACAGACATGAAAATGGGAGCTTTTCTTCATTCTGCTCCAATAATAATCAAGATTTTCTTCCTTTAAAAATTGAGATCTTTTCTCCAAAAAATTGAAATCATTTTCTCTAAAAATTGAAATTTATTGACCAAGGTATTGAGAAACTTTTCTCTAAAAAAAAAAAAAAAAAAAAAAAAAAATGAGAAATTGGTAATATGAAAATGATACCAAACTTTTTTCAAAACACAAATCAAGAGATTGACCCTCCAAAAATTGAGATTTTTCTCTCAGAAATTGAGATTTTCTTCTCAGAAATTGACATTATTTTTTCCTTCCAAAAAGTCAAAAAGCTTTTTTCTATGCCAAAAATCGAGAAATTTTATAAATGAAAATGGGAGCTTTTTCAAAAAAAATTAAGAGGTTTATGCTACAAAAATTGAAATTTTCTCAAAAAATTCAATTTTTTTTCTCCAATCAAAAGAGGTTTTTTCGAATTCTCCAATAAAACATGAGATATTACAATCTAGGTAGGTATGTTATTGTATTGTATACATTTTTCACATTTTATTCGCCGCTTAGTTCGGATAGTTTTCGCGTCCTCAAGCTGCCAAGGCAGAGCTGCCACAGAGGAAGGGGAATTTTCACATTATGTCAACTTCAAAGAAAGCAGCAGACATATCGCTGCTGTAGAAACCGCATATTATACACACAATTTGTAGAGCCGCAAGCGCAGGCGGCGCTGAGAAGAAAATTTTGCTTAATTTTGGTCAACTTGGGAGATAGGAGATAGCAGCCTGCTTTGTCGGCACTGCAGACTTTCTTGTAGGGTGCCGAAGTTGTTGGCAATCGCAAAACAAAAGTAATAAAGGCGTTAGGCAGCGCAGCAGCAGGTAAATAGCTAGAATTTCGGTTCGGATACATTGTGTAGGAGTTTGGCCGCAGCCGCACCCATCCCCAGACCATTCGTTCAGCTTCCAGCCTGCAGAATAGAATCGGTCTGTATTTGCGGTTCGATCGGTACACGGTTTAATTAAGTTCGGGTGTTCGGTTCAAATTCGACGACCAAATTGACGTGGTGCGCGCGGTAACGTTCGAATATACGCACGATTGCGGCGACTGCGACGACGACCGAGTCCGAAAGACCGGCTTATTTAATTCGTATATATAAACAAACAAATTGCCGCAGAGTAAATCAACGCTTCCCTGCGCCCCCGCCCTGGACCGCGATTTATAACGCGTTAATGCACTAAGTATATCGTGTACAGCGAGTATAAAATAATAAATACGAGAGAGGCGGCTTCGGAAGCGGGAGGACGTGACAATATATAGTATTTGTACTTGTATATACCCAAGGTGGGTTATGTAGAGTAATTGTCTGTTATTGTAATACCCGTACCATAATACTCGTACAGCTAAACCACTTGTAAGTAGACGCATAAGCCAGCGCGGTAATTTGTGTATGGGAACTGGCAAGACCGCGGCCGTTGCGGGCACGGTGCGGTACGAGGTACCAGGTACCAGCAGCGAGATGCACAAGGTAAAAATGTCGATGATCATTATCTCGAATTCTATTGCAGCGATAATTGACGGGCGGCTCGGCGGCTGGGCTCGTAAAGTGGCCGCGTGATTAGTAAAAAAATTTCCCCTTCGAACGCGTCCTTATTGAGGTATATCTGTGTACTCGTATATACCTATTCTATAGTACCTATACAAGCGAGTACGAGTATTTATCGCTCAAACTACACGATGATGTATAATCGCGATGGTGATAGAATGACTGTGCTGCGTACAAACGAGCTCGTTTATAAATATTGGCGTGTTTACGTTTAAAATAAAAATATTATAGAAATATACGTAGACTGCGATAGGTAAAAATAAACGCATTATGAATGCAGCAATGCAAGCTTAGCTTGTACTGTACTTGTATTGCTGCACTCGGTGCACTCTGTAGTGAACACCGTTTTAAATGCGATTATCGCGGATTTTTTTCCATTTTTTTTTTCGATTTACATTCGCGTTTAATACTTTCAAAGCAGATTAAAATTAGGATGTAGCTGATTTTTTCTAGAGTGCTTTCTATAGGAAATTTTTTCAAGTGCGATTGTATAGTACCTACTACCTACCTACACCCATTTCAGGTCGATAAAATTATCCAAAAAATTCTTCAAAAATTTTCATATACCTAATAATAATAAAAGTTTTAGCATTGAAAAGGTTTATTGAAAAAAACACTCAAAAATTCTTAGATTTTTTTTTGGAAAAACAATTTTTGTAAATTTTCTTTAAAATTTCAAATTTCCTTACAAAAATATTGGAAAAATTCTAAAAATATTTTGGATTTTTTTTTTTTGAAAAAAATATTTCATAAAAAATTTATGTTGGTATTCAATGTTTCTAAAACGAAATTTCTCAAAAAATTCATCTTAAAAACTTTTTGTGATAAATTAAATTTTTTCATTTAAAACATTTCGCTGGAAAAAATTTCTTCGTAAAATAAAATTAATTTGAAAAAAAAAAATTGTGAAAAATTTTTTATGAAAAATTACTCGTATAAACTTTTTTATAAAAATCTCTTCTCTCTCTGGAAGATTTTCCAAACCATAGGTTATTATAAGAAATTTATGGAACTACCCTAAGATACATCCATCCGGTAACTAGAAAGGGGAGTGGCTAAATCCACAATAAGTAATCACATTGTAAGGGCGATGTCGTTCTTTTTTATTCATCTTCTTTATTTTTGTACGAGTTTTTTTTGTACATGTTTTTTTTTTCAAACAAATTTTTTCTCTGAAAACTTTGATGTTTTATTTAAAACAAATTTATTCTTTCACAAAATACTCAAAATATTTTTCATTCTGGGTATTTTTTATGTTTTATTTAATTTTTCAATTTTTTTTCTCAACAATAGTCAGTAAGTTAGTAGTTAAGTACCTTAGCGTTAGCTACTTACTCAATTTTGAATATTGAAATTTAGTAAATTTGAAGAAAAATTGGAATTTACTTGAAAAAATTTAGAAATTCCTCAATTAGAACTAGAAGACAAAACAAATGATGTTGAAAATTATTGGAAAAATTCGAATGAGAAGTCAGGTTGCCAGTTGGGAGATGAAATAGAAACATTTTGATGACCAATTGGGGAATGAAATAAATTGACAATTTTATTGGAAAATTGGGAGAAAGGGGGGCGGGGGGGGGGGGGGTTTAATGAACAATTTTCTTGAAAAAATAAAATTTAAAGTCGGAAAAAATTTCGGAAAAATAAACTTGATAAAAAATTTACTTGAAAGAAATTTCAAAAGAAAAATTTGAAAAAGTATAGTAGAGATTTAGAAGCATTTTTTGATGAGAAAATTCTATTAACAATATAATAAAAAAATTTCAAAAAATGAATTTGAAAAAATATGATGAAGATCAGTTGCATTTTGATGAAAAAATTATTGGCAAGTTTGAATGAAAAAATTGAAAAATACACAATACATATATTTTTTTTTTAAAAATGAGTTTCAATTTTAAAACGACAAGCAGAAAAAATTTAATGAAAAATTTAATTTGAGGAAAAAATAAGAATAAATTTTTGATGAGTGATGAATAATTTCTTCAAGAAATTTTTTTCAAAAATACAATATTTTAAACAAAAAAAAATGAAAAATTTGAAGAATAGAAAACTTGGAAAAATTTTAAATATTTTATTAAATTTTATTGAACTTGGCGAAAAAATCACGATGAAAAATTTAAGAAAATCGTTTATGAATAATTAAAATTGGATTAAAAATCAATTTGGACCAAGTCTACTTTACAATGACAAACACGACCACGCAAACAAGTTTTCAATCAAGAATATGAGATGAATTCTCGTTCGTTCATTTTGGTGATTAGTTGTTGTGGATTTATCCACTCCCACTAGGAAGACACATTTGGATCAATGCTCGAGTCTCCCCCCCCCCCCCCTCCCGGTCGATTGCGGTCATTTTCGAAGCAATTTGAGCCTCAGCAAAAATTGACTTTTCAAGTTTTTAAGTTGCAAAAAAATACACGTATGAACTCTTCACCTTCAATTTTTGATTCAACTGTGCTAATCGACTAATGATAACAAACCAACGCTAGAATAGAATTTTTAGCTACCTAAGTCCTAAGTTGACGGCAGCATCGTCTATAGCAGCGACTTCAGGCTGCCAACTTCTGCTGGAAGTGGAAGCTCCTGATCACTTCGAAAATGATCACAATCGACTTAGGGGGTCGACTTTAGAGAAATAAAGCGATGTTCAAAATTTTATCTCAAAATTACAATTTTTGTGAAAAGTTGATTTTATCTCTGGGCTATTTTCACAATTTTCAAAAATTCGCCAAAAAATCGAAAAATCAACTTCGACAGCTCAAAATTTGATATACTTTTTCAGCGAGCCAAATTTCAACTCAATCGTATAGTTGACGAATTGTCAAGGCTCCCCTTTCAGCAGTACCTATGTGTTCGAGCAGCATCCAAAAATTTCGAAA
Organism: Balanococcus diminutus; assembly: GCA_959613365.1. Classification (NCBI taxonomy): domain Eukaryota; kingdom Metazoa; phylum Arthropoda; class Insecta; order Hemiptera; family Pseudococcidae; genus Balanococcus; species Balanococcus diminutus. Next base: position 1,964,118 of record OY390718.1, read on the forward strand.
GAGAAAATAATGTGCTTACTGGTTGTAGAAATACTTAAATCAAAATACACCGCAAATATTTATCGAATCTCTGTTTCCTTTGGAGAAAAAAAAATCTCTCAACTTTTTTGGAGGAGAAAAAACTCAAATATTTTGAAATTAAGAAATGTCTAAATTTTTTTGAAGTTTCATTGATTTTTGTGAAATAAAATTTTTAAAAAAATTGATGAAAGAATTTCTCTTTATTTTTTCTGAGAAACACACTCAATCTTTTGTAGGAAAAATCAAATTATTTTAAAAAACAGCATTTTTTTTTTTGAGAAAAAAATTTCGCATAAAAAAATCCTTCAATTGTTTCGGAGACAAAAGTCTCTGAATAAAAAAAAATAATATTTTCAATTTTTGGAAGAAATAATCTCCCAACAATTGGAAACCTTACCAACGAGTCAACTTCGACTGAGCTGGAATTCGGTTCACTAAAAGAGCATGTCACCCAAACTCTAAAACCAAATTTTAGTTGATTTTTTTATCAATTGAAGTTGATGATTATTCAATTTCTGGCGAATTTTTGAAAATGGCGAAGCCAAAAGATAGCCTATTAATAACAGATTTCAATTATTTACAAGATAATAAAATAAATTTATTCTTACTTTGTGAAAAAATAAAATAAAACATCGGACTTTTCGCAAAAAATAAATTTGAAGAATTTGATTTTATATAAAATTTTATTTTGTTTGAAGTAAAATTCTTACTTCTTTAAAAAATATTTTCAATCAAAAAAAAAATCTTCCAATTTTTTTTTTTTTTTTTTTTTTTTTTTTTGATTGAAAATATTTTTCAAAGAAGTAAGAATTTTACTTCAAACAAAATAAAATTTTATATAAAATCAAATTCTTCAAATTTATTTTTTGCGAAAAGTCCGATGTTTTATTTTATTTTTTCACATTATTTCTCCATAATGAAAATTTCTTTTTAAAATCTTGGGAGAAAATTCTTTAAAAAATTATCTCGTTGCTTTTCAAAAGAAAAAAACGTTTTTTTTTTTCTCTTCACGAAAGTCGTTTTTGTTACAAATCCTCCATTTATCAAAAAAAAAAAAAAAAAAAAAAAAAAAATTAATTTACAAAAATAGGTAGGTAGTAGGTACGCTGAGATTTCAGGCACGAGTATTCATAATCAACAGCTATAGACACCTAGATATAGGTAATGCCTAATTGGATGACAACGGCATACACGCGATAATCACTAATGAGGCAAGTACCTAAATCAATAATTATACGAGTATGTACATAAATACATACTTATGTGTACTTTATGGATACGCAATGTGACAGTCGTTTCGACTCGCAAACAATCTGTGTACTCAGTTACTCACTCGCTTATGCACACGTAGCGTAGCTACGTATTATGTATTTTCCAGCTATCTATACACATACTCGTAGTCTCGTACTCATACTGCATTGAACATATAATATACGTTTTCATTAGGGAAAAAAAAAGGTGAACGACTGATCGAGTAAATAAGTCACCATAATACGCGCGCTACCACGCCAACAGTATACACTACAAGACGCGTCACGTTTGTACATCCACCAACCTACTTATACGTCGTATACACTAATACACATACAGAATACAAAAACTGCTGATACACTTGCGACTGCGACTCGCGAATAGGTATCCAGTACACGTACTTTGCTATATATATACGTATACGTATACGTACTCGTCGAATACTCGTACAGTGCATTGCATTCTCGTCCTATGATACGCCACACACACACTACGTACAAATACCTACAAGTACCTGCGTAAAAACAGTACGAGTATAGGCCTATCACGATATGATAGGGTAGGCCTATAGAATGAAAGAGAAGAGAAATAGAGAGAAACTGCATACCTACATACATAGAATAGAGCAGTACGTAGAGGGCGATGCTTAAACGTGTATATTATACTCGTAAAGCAGACTACACTCGCACATAGGTACGTGTATCTAATACCTATACGATCGAGCTGATGTGGCTTCGAACGTGTACACGCAGAATATTGATACGCCGGAACACGAAAGCATTCACGATGCGAAATGCGACATGGCTTTTTCTACAACCACTCCACTTCTCATAACTGCGATCCGGAGTCTATAATATTATTACAGATAGGTATTTGTACTCGTAGTACGAGCATCGACACGTTGCTAAATTTTTTGGTGCCCAAAAGAATGAGAGAATGCAAGTCGTAACAATGGTGCCAATATCGTATATAGATATTAATATCAACAGCGTATCTTCGGTACAGAATGTAAAATTACAACAATTTCTACGTGTACGTCTCTGCACTGTTCTACTCTGTTAATTTGGAAAAAGTAAGGTAAGGTGAGAAAATTTATTTTGGCCCATAAATTCAAATTTTCACAGAATTGATAATTTTTTGATAAAAAATTACTCGAGAAACCGTTGAAAAAATGAACAAAAATTGCCAAATCTTCTGGAATTGAAAAAGTTTGCCCAAATTTGGTGGAATCGAATTAGAATCAATTGGAAAAAATATATTTCGACCCATAAATTCAAATTTTCACAAAATTGATAATTTTTTAATAAAAAAATTACTCGAGAGTAGGGTTGAAAAAATGCAAAAATTTCCAAATCTCCTGGAATTGAAAAAAATTGCCCAAATTTGGTGGAATCGAATTAGAATCGATTGGAAAAAATATACTTCGACGCATAAATTCAAATTTTCACAAAATTGATAATTTTTTAATAAAAAAATTACTCGAGAAACCCGACAATTGTAGGGTTTACAAAAATGCAAAAATTGCCAAAACTTCTTGAATTGAACAAAATTGCCTAAATATGGTGGAATCGAATTATAATTGATTAGAAAAAATTTATTTCAACCTATAAATTCAAATTTTCACAGAATTGATCATCTTTTAATAAAAAAATTACTTGAGAAACCCTAAAATTTGTAGGGTTGAAAAAAATGCAAAAATTGCCAAATCTTCTGGAATTGAAAAAAATAGCCCAAATTTGGTGGAATCGAATTAGAATCAATTGGAAAAAATATATTTCGACCCATAAATTCAAATTTTCACAAAATTGATAATTTTTTTTCGAAATAATTACTCGAGAATCCCTACAATTGTAGGATTGTAAAAAAGGAAAAAATGGCCAAAACTTCTGTAATTGAAAAAAGTTCCCAAATTTGGTATAATTGAATAGAAATTAATAAAAAAAAAAATTTTAACCAAAAAATTATCAATTTTTACAAAATTGATAATTTTTTTGAAATAATAATGAAAAAATTGTCAAGACTTCTACAATTGAAATTTTTTTTCCAAATTTGGCAACATTTATTAAAAGTTGATTGAAAAAAAATTTTCATCCCAAAAATTTAAAATTTTTACAAAATTGATCATTTTTTTTCGAAGTAGGTAATTACTCGAGGAACCCTACAATTGTAGGGTTGAAAAAAAAATGAAAAAATTGCCAAAACTTCTGCAATTGAAAAAAAAATTCCCAAATTTTGGTAGAATTGAATAAAAATTGATTAAAAAAATTTTTTCGACCCAAAAATTCAAATTTTTACAAAATTGATAATTCCTTTCGATTTGCAAGATAACTACATATATACTACTTAGTTGGACAGTGCCACACTTATAATATTGCATGCATAAGATATTACACGACGAGAGACCGAAGTATCTAAGTATGTACTTATGATGTACGTCTCTCTATACTTACGTACTTAGATAGTGGGCAAGGAAAGCACACAATGGCCATGGCATGGCATGGCTATTGAACGTTTAATATATAATGAAAGGATTGCTGCGGGGCGTGCTGTAAAAATCGATACGCTCCGACGCTCGGTGTTCGCTAGCCTATTTCATATTTTATTTACAACAGAGAAGCGCCACATAACACCGCTACTGCCGTCGCATCGTCGACAAGTCGACATCTCCGCGAATATACGAGTAGATTAACATTATGGTATAAATAAATTAAGAAACAATCGCGACGCGACGGTGGCGTAGCGCTCCGTCCGTCCGTCGCGATGCCAGCCTAGAGCATTGCGCGGCGGTGGGCCACTCGTTTATCCCATTCATGGCTCATAGTGATCTATAGTAATTTTCGAAAACGTTTTCGAATAGATATTAATAGGTTAAATAGGTACTCAAGGAGTGAGGTATTATGATATGGTCCTTTCTCCTACCTCATTTAGAGCAAAAACCAGTCAACTAAGTATTCTTCATTTTTTTAAATTATTATTTTTTTTTTTTTTTGGAAAAATTATGCAGCGATTTGTAATGGGGTAGATACTAGAAAGGTACGTATCATAGTTTTTTCTAAATAAGTATTTAAAAAATACTGAATCGCCAAAATTGGAAGGAAAAAAATGCTCGTTACGAGAAATTGAACACCAGAAACTGGTTGCACAATTGACGAGAAAAAAAGCTCAAACCAGGTTTTAGGACCAAAGGTTGAAATACTGCGAAGCTAGTAAAGATGTGGAATAGATAATTATGTAAGGTTTGTGTACATGTAAAAAAGTATACCTATAATATCGTACACGTGGCACGTAAAATTTGAAAAAAATAAAATAAAATACAAAATACAAACACGTCGTGTCGTGTAGGTTGGAACAATGTATTAGTGGAAAATTGTATCGCGATTGTTTGATCGTGGTCTACTATTTTTGGCCTTATCAGCCAGGAACAGTTTTCCTTTTCTTTTACGTACATTTTTTCTGCGTACCCAGTCCAAGTATTTACCACGACGATAAAATATTCGTTTTATTTGTTCTCCTTGTGATAAGGATTGTTTGAACACTACTTGGTAATCTACGAGTATAAATGCTAACTCTTACTTATTCATTGTTTCGTATACGTGTAACTATAAGAAATTGTTGCAGCGTTAACAATCCAATTTTGAATCACTTACATCTACGAGTACACATACTTGATACGCTTAATTGTTATAAAAATTTTATCAAATAATCTCGTTCAGACGGTATGTTTGAGTGTAAGTGTACACGCATCTGGGAGAGAATAAATTGCCAGCCAGTCGAGCCAAGAGTTAAGAGTTTGCATTATATGTACGATGCGAAATAGGCGATTGTGATTAATGAGGTGATACGCGAACTCGAGTTCGTGTTGAGGTTTTCATCAAGGTTTCGATGGTGGGTTTTTTACGCTGCTGTGCTGTTCAAGTGGTGTACTGCAGCGAAGAATGTGTATATACATATAGATAGCATAATGTGAAGGATTTGGTAAGCTTTTAAATTGCTGAAGGGTTTGTTCACTTAACTTGGAGTTTGAAATTTTTATCGAGATGAGTTGACGAGTCATACCAAAATTAGGTACAAAGAACGAGTAAATCATCGAGAAGGATTGGACCATAATATACATTGGTTAATATTTTTTCGCGAGATGAAAATTTATTCCAAGATAAATACTTACAAGGTAAAAGGTGTTCTTTCCATTCACCATGCTCAAAAATTTAAAATTTCCAAACTTGAAATAACCAGAGACTGCGTTCAACTTGGGTCCTAAAATTTTTGTTCATTTTCAGAATTTACTCCTGCAGTCATTCGAAAATCGTTTTTTAAAGTTGTTCATTTTTTATTTATTTTTTATCAAACTCGTTAGTTGGTCATGATTTGAGAACGTTTCGTGGAACTTTTTGCCATAACACATAACAGTTATCCGCTCCCATTCGCAATATTCTTGGAAAATTTCAATTTCCAAGTTGTTCGGTAACGTAAGGATTTTTTTACTCGATTACTCGATTGTAAACTTGGTAATGTGATAAGACCTAAATAGCCTTTTTTCCATTCGCGATTAAAAATTGCTACTTCGTTTTTTTGCTAGTTGAAATGACAAAGTCATAGCCATAATTTGCAGATTGTACCAACTGTGCTTTGACACAACCTACATTTTCCTGAAAAAATCTTATACTCGTATCTGGGAATGAAAAATATTTCAATTTTCAATGTAAAAAAGTAGTGAAAAAATTCTCAATTTTTAGGAATATCTACTTATAGGTCGATCTTTTAAAGAAAAAAATCTTTCATTTTCATAAAAAAAAAATCATTATGAAGGAGGAGGGGGAGGGGGGGGGGAGATTGTTCCAAGATTTTATCTCATTTTTTTTCTTTTTTTTTTTGAAAAAAATTTTCTAGAGTAAAAAATGGCAATCTGAATTTTCTTGGAATAAAAAATAATGTGTTTGGAGTCTACATGAGAAAATTTATCATTTTTCCGAAGCAAAAAAAAAGCCTGTAAAAAAAATCATTTCATTTTTTGTGAGATAAGATTCGAGATTTTTTTAGGGTAGTAGCCTCTTATTTTTAGAGGAAATTATCTTATTTTTGTCACATTTTTTTGAAAAAATATAAAAATTCATTCAATTTTTTTGGTAGGTATGAAAAAATATTTAAATTTGTTGGGAGCATACCTAAGTATATATATTTTCAAAATTTTTTGGAGTAAAGCAAATTTGCTCAATTATTTTTAGAGAAAAAAGTCTTTTAATTTTCAGTATGAAGAAAAAGCCATTCTCACATTTTACGTTTTGGAAATTTCAACACATCCATTTGAAAAAATCGAGCCACATCCTAAAAAATTCCAAGTTGCTACCCCTGAGACTAGAACAACCCAATGAAAAGGTGCTGTAACGCTAAACGACAAAATATTGAAAAGAGTGAAACACTGAAACGAGAGCTATGGACACGGGACAGGTAAAAATTTAAATAATTTTTTGTGCAGTAAGGTGGTTTTCCTTATTGTTGATACCTATTTCAGTTTAGAAAAATGGTGGTAGACTAAAGTCGATCTCCCGAGTCGATTGCGATAATTTTCGAAGTGATCTGGAGCCTCCAGCAAAAGTTGACTTTTCTCATTTTGAAAATGGTTGAAATCGAATCAGAGGGTCGAGTTTAGCTTTTCAGAATTTCATTTCAAAAGTTTTGTAAATAATTGATACATCAACCTAATGTTTAGCTTATACCATTGGACTACTTTCAATTTTCAAAAATTCATCAAGAATCAAAAAATCAACATCATAGTCACAGCTCAAAATTTCTACTATGCAAAGCTCAAGTGGGGGCGGAGGATTTCTCCTCACTAGGAAACCTCACAAACTCGTCACCTCTGATGAAAAGCATGCCACGCAGACCTCACAACCAAATTTTTAGCTGCCGAAGTTGATTTTTCGATTTTTGGCGAATTTATGAAAATTGATAAAACCGCCTCCAAAAAAACATTTTTTTTGAAAAAAAAAATTGTGAATTTCAAGAAAAAATCCTGAAAATTGATTTGTACACTAAAGTCGACCTCCCGAGTCGATTGACACCATTTTCGAAGCGATCTGGAGCCTCCAAAAAAAGTTGAATTTTCTCCAGCGGACTGGAGCGGCTTCAGACGGCGCTGTAGTTAACTTCGGCAGCTGAAAATTTAATCCTAGCCTTAGTATGATGCCATCTATCGATTGACGTAGTTGAATCCAAAATCCGAGGTGACGAGTTCGCACGTGTTTTTTTTGACAACTTGAAAATTCTGCATTATTTTTTTTTAAATTTCCAAAAAATCAATTTCTCCAGAATATCATCCGAAACTTCGTCTACTCCCTAAAGTCGAGCCCCCGAGTCGATTGACACCATTTTAAAAGCGATCTGGAGCCTCCAGAAAATGTTGACTTTCGCCGTGTGGAGAGATTCCAGTGTGCTGGAGAAAAGTCAACTTTTCCTGGAGGCTCCAGATCGCTTCGAAAATTGTGCCAATCGACTCGGGAGGTCGACTTTAGTGTACAAACCGATTTTCAGGATTCTATCTTGAAATTTACAAAATTTTTTTTTTCAAAAAATGGTTTTTTGGAGGAGGTTTTAGCCATTTAAAAAAATTCGCCAAAAATCGAAAAATCAACTTCGGCAGCTAAAAATTTGGTTGTGAGGTCAGGGTGGCATGCTCTTTCAGTGAGCCAAATTTCAGCTCAATTGGAGGTGACGAGTTGGCGAGGTTCCCTTGCCAGTATGGCTCTTTTGCCCTATCGTACATACATTGCATACAATATGGTCAAGTTCATATCAGGTACCAATAAGTAAAAAAAAAAAAAAAAACAACCACACATAAATAATATTACTTTGACGATTTTTCGAACTGCTGTGACTGTGACAATAAAAAGCTTACCGCCTTGTCCACCCCGTCTATACGGCCACTATCTACCTGCAGTGCAGTGTATATCCTACCTTTCTCAAGTCGTGTACTTATGGTACAAGTATAATGTTTTCATACTATCAACTACCGAGCGATATTACTATCAGGTTTATATACACGACTGCCGGTACCAGTAAACGTATATACGAACAGTATTAAGTATTCTTTAAACAGCACACACCAATACAGGCACACATCGAAATCGAACTGGAGCGCGAGGTACGTGCTACCGTACCAGTATTATCCGGCACCGCGATGATTTGTAATTAATATTACAAGATTGCCTTCTGCTGTATACGTAATGAACGATGCAAGACGAGGAGAATAATAATAATAAAAAAAATGTTAACGATACCATAAAAATATTATCTTTCAGAAAACACAACCGCACGTAGGTAGGTATAACAATATACATTAAACGAGAAGAAGAAGATGAAAAAGAACAACAACAAGCTGCAGCACAACCAGAAGAAAGAATTAAAAACAACAACAACAACACAACGGAAGCGTTTTGACAAATGCTTAATATTTTATATATATATATATATACCTCAGCACTCTGCAACACAAGTTCAAGATGCTGTAAAAGATACACGTTCGCTCGCTCGCGTTCTCTACTCCGCACCTCTCGTCTCGCCTTATTCTTTGCTTTGAACTAAAATCAACTTACAAGTTACAAGACAACATGTACGAGAATATACGGCGATATGCGATCAGCATCCGATAATTAACAAAGGTGAAACATGTTAAAAGCTATTTGGTGCCGCGCTGAAAGTCTTCGAAAGGAGAAGAGAGAAGTCCGCGGGAGGAGAGCAGAGCAGACGAATACATAAGAGAAATGCGATACAGACGACACAAGACACAACCGCTTTCAGGCTCTCATTGCAACGCTGATGCTGAATTGCTGATACTGAAGTCGATACATACTCAATACTCATACTTGTATAGCCACTCGTGCCTGCATATTACTTTACCTTTATAAAGTGTAGACATACCAAACCAATACGCTGCTGCACCGAGAATCTCGTTCTTAACTATCTCATTAGCTTTTCAGAAATCATTATCATTATTCCAATGAATAATGTACTGGAGCTATCACTATCATCGCTTTGCTATAGCGATGTACGCTATACTGATCAGTCATAACATACAAGTTACGCACCTTGTGGGCTCGTACACAACTTTTTTTTTCGTCAAACACAATTTTGTAAGTATATTGTGGTACGAATGCAGAGCACCAGTAGCGTAACGCAAAATTTTGGGCCCCCAAGCCAGAAATACTTTTTGACGACCGCCCCACCTTACATTTTTTTGCCTTTCGTCAACATTATTTTGTTCAAATAAGAAATTATAGGTATTTCAAGTTTTAGTTGATGAAATGATCTAAAAAAAATGGTGACATTTGAACGAAAAAGAACAAAATTTGAGCAATGCACAAATGATGAAAATCTAAGAAATTTCTCTATTGAACCAGAGGAGCTGAAAAAACAATTCAAGTTCAGTTTCGATAAATTGATTCCTGACGTGCAACTTGCAAACTTCGTTTTTTTTTTAACTCTGCAGGAATTTTTAAAACTTAAAATCTTTAAAAAAAAATTACAGGAAGAAATCATTCATTTTCTTCAAAAAATCCTCAGATCTCACTACAGGAAGAAATCATACTTTTTCTTCGAAAAATTCTCCATTACAATTTCTGATAACTGATAAGTAATGAAATTTTCTAATCGGAAAATTCTCCAGGAAAAATGTGTTCTCAAGAAAATCTGTTGAAAAATTCTGTGAACTGATTTAAAAATTTTTTAGATCCCACATTTTTCTTTGTATTATACATATTTACTTGAAAATTTGAAAAATTCTACGAACCGTGCTAAGCTACCTATATCTGGACAAAATGATTCATCAAACACACCCATTTCAAACTGATAACAAAAAACTCTCTCTTAACCTGCATATCACATCAATTTTCATTTTTTACTTTTTAAAATTTTGGGCGCCCAAAATCTCTGGTCCCCCGCATTGAGGGGTCTGTGAGGGGTCGCCCCTACGCCACTGCAGAGCACTATGTCTACTTTGAGCCAATACAACATTGATTTTATGATGGGAAACATACAGTAGCCAGCGTCGTCAATTCACCACACCACGTCGTTAAAACATAAATGTATCTGCAGTGTCACGATGCGAGGACAACGAATATGATGCCTCGCTTGTGATCTATTTCAGCTTCAGCCTTTATACGAGCATGGCGTTTGCCATTTAAAAAACAAGAAGTATAGCAGTTACAGTGGTACAGTGAGTACTTTTTACTGGCATACCTACTCGATGAACGTAGGTACAGCCAGCTGATCAACGATGTTCAGTATATTTTTTCTCTCGTTCCTATCACACGATAACTATGCTTTCAAATTTTAACATCGTTTATCAGTTAGCACAGTAGCAAATACGAGTTTGGTTTTTATGGCTGGCAAGTACATGGCCATTGGCCAAACTTTTATGGTACATGCATCTACCTATATATTATCTAATTATCCATAACGTGGCATCCCTATCTTATATGGCAACCTTAAATCGCATCGTATGCACAAAAATTTAATCAAACCACGAATTGATTTTAAAGTTGTGAAACTTGAAAAAAATTGATAAAAAAAAATTTCGGAATAATTAATTGAAATTAATAAAAAGTAAAAACGTTGAAAAAAAAAAAAAAAAAAAAAAAAAAAAAAAAAATGAAAAAGCATAAAAATTAAGATCAATTGGTGGAGATGAGGCTGAGTGAGGTGCTAAAAATCTGCGGGAAACATTACGTCGAGAGCAAAAAAGAAAACGAAAAAAAAGAAAGAAAAAGAAAAACGAAAACCGACGCCAGCGAAAAAATTCATATCACGGAAAATACCTTAAGCGTTTTCATACAAATATTCGAGACATATTGAGGATTATCCGTTTTGAAAAATGTCAATAATACCTCGCCCTTACATATACGTGATATTGTACCTACGTATATACCAGTGAGAGTATAAAACGACGTACATACAACGTACGAACGCATACGTATATATTAGATAGAGAGCAGGCGAAGAGAAGTGGTAAAAAAAAGGGAAGCGGCGAAACTGGATGCATGCATACTTAGTTTCGGAGTCGCGTTTTTTTCTCCACTTTTTTCCTCATCTCCGCGACTCACTTCCATCCTTTTCTTTATTCTGCTATTGCTATAACAGCAATGGAAACCGTAACCTAAGATGCAAAGATACGTAATCGAAGACGCGATTGTATACACAGACAGATACACCGTACCATAAATTTATGCAGATATTTTTCCCGTTCGTTCTTTGTGACACGGCATGTGTACACTTTTCTGCATAGATGCATAGATACTCTTATAGTCGTACATATTCGCATATCTCGCTCGATATACCTTTACCAGTGTATACACTACACACTCGTTTGCCGCAGTCGAGCGTAGTACATACGACAGTATTGAGTATACACAGTGGAATACATGCAGACGATGCCATGAGCAGTGATCTTACTAAGACCGCACAATAAATGGTTCGACCAGACGCGTTCTTAATCGTTATAACTTATATAAATGTTCTACAAATTCTATACCATATCTAATAATGGAACCTCAGCAAACTCGTCACCTCCCATTGAGCTGAAATTTGGCTCACTGAAAGAGTATGCCACCCTGACCTCACGACCAAGTTTTTAGCTGCCGAAGTTGATTTTTCGATTTTTGGTGAATTTTTGAAAATGACAAAAATCGCCTCCAAAAAACATTTTCCTAAAAGTCATGAAATTTTTAACTTGTAACAACTTATTTTAGGTATGAGTTGTCTCAAGTATTCCTAATACAAGTAATCAGGACAACTACCAAAAACAAATCTTCGATTACTGTTGGATACCTTCAAGTTGTGATAGTGTCAACTAACTGAGGTATAACTATTCACTACATATACATAACATGTTCACAACAATACATAATGGTATAACTATTCACAACTTATTACAGCAAGTATTCACAAAATGTGAGGTACAAAATGAGTATTTATAACATGCTAATTCACAACACACTATATCTGCGAGTATCAAAATGTCCCTCAAAATTTCTGAATTGATAAAAATCTCACAACTCCATGCAAAATTGTGAAAATCGGCTTGTGGGGGTTTTTCGCAGCGCTGAATTCATTTTTATTTTATTTTGACTCTAGACCCAAAAGGGGCTTCAGGGGGGAGGAGCAAAACTCAAAATTACCAATAATGGCATGTGGGGTGTGTAAATCTAGGTTTTCCTAGGTGCTGAATCAGTTTTTGATATCAATTTTAACAAATTCTCAATAGGGGCTTCGAGGGGGGAGGGGCAAAACTCAAAATTAACAAAAATGACATGTGGGGTATACAAATTAAGGTTTTCTTACTTCCTGAATTCGTTTTTGATATCGTTTTCGAAAAATTCTCAACTGGGTCTTCAAGGTGAGGGGCAAAACTCAAAATTCATCATAATTTTGAAGCATTTCTGGTACATTTTCGATGGAAAATTACTGATAAGTTTTCTATTTCTATTTCGAATTGAAATTTTATATTATTATATTTTTAAATCAAATTATTTGTACAGTCATGCTGGAAGCCTAAGACCACGATGATCGATGGGGCAGCAAAAAAAAAAACAACTGTTTATGAATTATCAAAATAAATTTGGCGTTATCCATCATGAGAAGGGTACGATTTTCTTTAAAAAATGAGATGGAAAACAATCCTAAAAAATGTTTAAAATTTCAACTTTTTAAAAGAATACTTTGGAGACCTGTATGTTTCATGAATCATGATTTACATAATCCAAGAGTGATGGACAGTTATAAAAAAAATCATTTTACAAAACGAGTTACTGAATTTTTTCAAGTTGTATGAAAATACGATATAGTGAGATAATAATGGTCTGAAACTTTTGTCAATAAGTCCAATTATTCAGTTGAATACTTGTCCATTGGAAATTTTCCTACTACAAAGTATTCAAAGTTGTAGAATACTTATCTACTGACAACAACTTCTGAAGAACAAGTTGTTTTCACTTTTCACATTGAAGAGTTGCTACAAGTAAATGAATACTAATCCATTTACAACCATTCTTGAAAAATAAGTTGTTTTGTAAAATACAACTTGTTAACAACTATGGATTACTTGTTGATGACTATTTACAACTTGTACTTTTCCGCAAGGGTTAAATTTATAAAAAATAGGGAAAATTCCAACTTTCAAAATGTCTGACAAAATGACAGAAAGTCATCTTTCAAAAATAAATTTCAAGTTTCACAATGTCTGACAAAATGTCTAGAAAATGGCTAAAAGTCATGCCCCCACGACAAGGACGTGCGACTAGGAGTTGAAACTCCCATTTGGAGGCCGCGTGCTTGCCTGCCTTATTCATTCTTGCTTGTTTGCTGTCGTGTATGCAAAAGCCTATAGATTTATACCTAATGCGGTGAATGTTTCGCTAGAAAAATTCGCCGCATTGGAAACTATAGGCCTTCCCTGCCTACCTACTTGCCAGCCCTTCTCTTGCCTGCCTTTTGCTAGCTTGCCTGCCTGCCTGGTTGGTTGGTTGGTTAGTTGGTTGGTTGCTTGCCTGCCTGCCTGATTGATTGATTGATTGCCTGATTGATTGCTAGCTAGCTTGTTTGCTTGCCTGCCTGGTGGTTGGTTGGTTGCCTTATTGATTGATTGATTGCTTGCTTGCTTGCTTGCTTGCCTGATTGATTGCTTGCTTGCTTGCTTGCGGCGGGGATTTTGGGTTCAAAAGATGAAAAGGACTAAGGAATCAAAATCAGTGTCATTAAAAAAGGGAATTTTTACAGAAGGACCAGGTAAATTTCGAAAACTTTGGATGATTTCTTACAAGAAACATTGAATTTATTCGACACGTAAAATTGGTCACGGTGAAGGTACGTAATACAAGTGTAAGGTTACGTTTCACACAACAAAATGATTTTAACCTTTTTGTAGGGAATTTCACGTAGAATATTTTATATGCAAGTAGTGGTTATAATTTTTTCAAAAAAACGCATATTTACGAGAATAAATGCAAAAACCGCCACGGCGGAGCTCTTCTTTATACAACGCATAAAAAATTGGTCACTGAGGTGGTGTGAGATTAGGCCGCTACGATATGTTTTACAAAAAAAATTATAATAACTTTTTTTACCTTCATCCATCTGGTCAAAATTTCATAGCTGTCTTTTTCATTCTGAAAAATCAGCTGAAAAACAAAGATCATTGGTATCCAGAAGAATATAACTTTTACACAAGTAAATGGTAGGTAAAGCAATCATTTTGTTACGCATCAAAAATACGATACGAGCGAATAAAACGAAATGCAAAAAAGAGACGACGAAGCGTGTGTACTGTGTAGCCGTTTTTGTAACTGCTCCGCTCCTCACTCTGCCCATCCGTACATTACGATTACGATTAGCGATGGCAATTAAACGTTGGACTTGGAAACGTTTTTTTTTTGTTTTTTTTTTTTTTGTGGCTCGACTATGTAATTAAATTTTATTGCGCCGTGTGTATTACGGTATAATTTAAATTAAAAATCTACAATCAAAACGTTAGCGAACCGGTTGCAACGCGACGCGACGCAAAGGTGAAGTTAGCGCTGCTCTTGCTCTCGCTCACTCCGTTCCTTTTCTTTCTTTCGTTTTAGGTATCTTTTTATAGGCAATACGTATTCTTCGACAAGATTTTTACAAATGGTTTTACAATTATGGTGGGACGGCGCGGCGGCGAAAGAGGAGCGAGGAAACCGGTTAAATTCAATTATAACCAAACTATATAAATACGGTTTTTAATCGGCTCGTTCGAAATCAAAAATGACGTTGTTTAAACGGTTCTGACGGTATTAACAAACACACGCAATAATGTGTAAGAGGTTAATTAAAGTGGAATCTCGACGATTGAATTCACTTTTCTCGTATATACACCTATTACTTGTTCGGTGTGTGCCTGTGAACGTTTATACGCGCTGAGGTAATTCTTTTTCACCACGTTTCGCTTTCCTTGTTGTTATTCAGACACAGCCATAGATGATGGAGCGCTGATGCGCTAGTACGAGTATTATACTATCGTCATGTGTGCTTACTTGTTCATAATCAACGCTTTCTATCAGCACGAATGAAATATGAGCGCTCGTTCAAATATCGCACTAGTGTAATGATGTGTGAAAGAAATTCATTTTTATACTTTATTGGCGCATAGTTTCTTATACTCGCGCCACAAGCAGTGGGCAGAACAGGGGAAATGTATTTTTTTTTTTTGGATGTAGTATACCGTAAACGTAGTATCCACAAATTGAGCGTCACACATTTCATTTTTTTATTTTTTTTTTATAAAATTCGCTCGACAATTGAACGATAAAGAGTAGACGCACAAACCTTTAGTACACCTTTCGACAATTTTTTTCTAAATTAATAATTACCACAAATTGCATGATGGTAGGTTTAAACGAAGCGTTGTTTTTTCGCCTCATTCAATACGGTTGATGAATTTTCAACAAAAAAAAAAAAGAGGAGATAGAGGGGAAACAGGTTTTTTGGCAACAAAATGCGAACACACTTCGTAGATGAGGCGAAATGTGTACACGGTTCATTTAAAGCTCGCGTTAATTTTTTAACTTAATAGCATTTTCTTCGCCAATGCTGCCTACATAGGCAAAGGTACTAACATAAGGTGGCCGCGATACGAGAGCTTCGTCCTTTTCAGTAATTACCTATCGTTTATAGTAGCAGATAAGACCGTGTGAGCGGGCAAAGGTAATAAGGGCGCCTGAAACAAGGTAAGGGGTGATTAAAAAGGTCTACGATTTGTTGGTTTTTCTAAGAAGGGTGTTGTAAGTCGATATACCTACCTACCTAGAAAGGATAGATGACCCATTACATTTGCGGTGTAAAAAGCAATATTTGTTTTTTACAAATTATAAAGTTACTTTATTGGAATTTATTTAGTTTTTGAGGGTGCGGTTCTTACTAAACCGAGTTGCCAATCGATAGATGATATCACACTAAGGCTAGGATCAAATTATCAGCTGCCGAAGTTGATTACTGCGCCGTCTGGAGAGATTCTAGTGTGCTGGAGAAAAGTCAACTTTTTATGAAGGCTCCAGATCGCTTTGAAAACGGTTGCAATCGACTTTGGTGTATAAACCAATTTTCAGGATTCTATCTTGAAATTTACAATTTTTGTTTTAAAAAAAAAAAACAATTTATACATCATAATATGGTGACTATTTTAGCCATACTTTCAAAAATTCACCAAAAATGGAAAAATCAACTTCGGCAGCTAAAAATTTGGTTTTGCGGTCTGGTTGACATGCTCTTTCAGTGAGCCAAATTTCAGCTCAATCGGAGGTGACGAGTTGACGAGGTTCCCTTGTGAGTTACATTATGTGAAATTGGAGGAGTTCGGGGAAGTGTCTAATCGAAAATTTTATGGTAACAAAAATCATTTCCAGTATCTCAATCTACAACTTTTGTTTGAAAAAAATTTTCAATCGGAAATTTCCCCCAATTTTTAAAAATTAACCCGATGTTATGTAAAATTGGAGGAGGAGGGATCCATCGAAATGTTTATAACCACCAAAATTGTTTTTAGGATCTTAATCTACAGCTAAAATTTTTTTCAATTGTCACCTTCCTGGCTTCCTACCGCACTCCTCTAATTTTCAATTAGTAACTTCGGAGTGTTATGCACAAGTTGTAGGGAGCTGGGGACTGGGTAAGGGAGTGTGCTGATTTCGAATATTCACCTAATTTTTCGATTAAAGCCCCCGACGCCTCCTTATACCTCCCAAGTCTTAATATAGATCCAGTAGAAGGCTTTTGGACACCTCAATCAAAATTCAGCCATATCAAAACCATGAAAAAAAAACTGTATGACCTACCATCCTGTTGTCTTGCTCAATTATTTTTAAAATTCAAGAGGTTGTGAGGTGCTTGGAAAGGATCCCATTAAAAAAAAGACGACAACATTCGAACTCAGCGCTGTCGAAAACACAATGAACAATGTGCCATGTTGTTTCAGCATTTTTTGTATTTTGAGCTGTATGGAATTGGAAAAACTACAACCCCTCAAAAAAAAGGTACGGGATTCGGGAAGCAAAACAACAGTGGTTTTTTATGTTTTGCAATGATAAAAGCTCGTAACAAATGTTCAGCAAAATCGAAAGACCCAATGACCCAAAACCAAAACTTTTGCAGGATTTCTGAGAAATCCTAGATACGAATATAACCGCAAGTCTACTTTAAATGAACATTGACAAATTAAAGAGGTTAACTATTTAGGTAAGTTTGCTAGTTACTAGGGTGAAAAAAAGGGATCCTAAATACAAATCGAACGTAATGAAGTATGGCGAAATTGGAGCGTGAAAGATACGACTCGAGATACACGATTTTGCGTAGGTTTTCCTCTCGTCGTCGTATCCCAGTAAATGACATTGAAAACGTGTGCTTTCGATAAAGCTCTTATATACAACCGAACAGCGCGACGAGCCAGCTACTTAATAATACTCATCCGACGAAGGGAAGTGAGTAGAGCGCGTGTTAATTCGGTGATAATTTGTTTCCGACGAGTGAACTGGTAAAGGAGCTCGATTGAGGCTTGAGGCTCGAGCCTGGCAAACTAGCAAGGGTGGTGAATGTTGTATAACATCGGCGAAACGGAAATATACTTAAAAAGGGGTGTACACTCTGCAGTCTGCACTAAACTCGTATACATAATATACCGACTATACAGCTAGTGATAGTGTGAGAGACATAGACATCGAGTCGAGATCCAGCTAAATACACCGATCGCGATGAAAAGGCTGCGCTATACGTGCTGCTTTACAAGAGATGAAGAGAAGACGAGGCGATAGTTGGAGAGAACGATTTGGCGCACAGATACTTGAAATTCTTGCCCATAATAAAACAGAAAATACGCTCTTATTTAATCTGGCGCGTTGCGTTGTTTTGATTTACATACAAGAATGGGGTCCTTCGTTCGGTTATTTTCAAAAAGGGGTTGAAATTATAAGCTTATTCTTGCCGAGTATTTTTTTTCTTATTATTTTTCTTCTTTCGAGTACCGCGTTCGTCGCCACTTTCTCGGTTTTTAACGTGCTTCGTGCTGAACGCTTTAGTTTCGAGTGTCATTGGAAAATTTTTAATCTCGTTGAGCGTATACTTGGCCGCAAGTTGTACGACCATTATATGCGAGTGATGCTGGTGCTTGATGCTGCGAGTGGGTCGTCGTCGTCGTCGTCGTGTGGCAGGCTGATCGAGAAACTTTTCTGTTTTTCTTCGCAACGACCTCGACATCTTCTTCACTCTTCAGTCTCCACTCGCGGTGATACTTGATAATTTGCAGCGAAACTCTGCCACGTAGGTTTTGCACTTGGGAAAAAGCTCGAATGGAGTTTTAGACCTCTACGACATGCTAT
Source organism: Balanococcus diminutus (assembly GCA_959613365.1). Lineage (NCBI taxonomy): Eukaryota > Metazoa > Arthropoda > Insecta > Hemiptera > Pseudococcidae > Balanococcus > Balanococcus diminutus. Next base: position 1,982,768 of record OY390718.1, read on the forward strand.
AATCTTTCGTTGGCTTTTACGCTTAGTTGTATACCTGGATAATTTTGCACTGGTATACTTTGTACGACAATAGTAAGGAAAAATTGATGAAATATACACGACGTAAAGGAAATAACACGCGGTTTGTCGCTGCACCCATCATAAAAACACGTCCCTAGTACCTACTTCAGTATGTACCCAACTACCCACGAGCTACCTTTTTTGGTACAGTCCCTTCGCAGTACTACAGATACAGATACGACGACAGGGACACGTACACACTACACACCCGTAAAATTTACACGAGCTAGGTTACGTAGACTAGAGACTCGTAGTATAGCGAACAAACGAAGATTAATTTCGTTACGTTACATTAGGTTACACGCTACGTACATTTAAAACAGGACGTATACATGACTTCAAAGAAAATTTATAATAGTGGACGACTTTTGAGCGGTAGTAGGTAAGGTATACATTTACAAAGTTCTAGAAGTACTATCGTGAAGTTTTCGTTTACGATAGCGATTTGCTTACACCGCTCAGGTGGGTACATCACACACACACAGGGCATGCCAACTGTTTAATTAGTTGAAAAAAATAGTTATCTCCCCTTGCAGAGAAATTTTAAGAATGGTATTTGAAAAAAATTCTATTTGAATTACAAATTACTGAAATTTAAATAGGTACACCAGAAGGAACCGTTGAAACTGGAAAAAATCAAAATTAAAATATAGGACAAAGATTATTTTTTGATTGTTTTTATTTTTTTGTAATTTTCCAAATTTTTAATATTTCTTCACTTTTTTCTGAATTTATTATGATTTTATTAATTTTTCTCAATTTTCAATCTTTTATGTCAACTTTCGATTGAGCAGCAATTTGGCTCAATGAAAAAGCATGTCATCCAAACTTCAAAACCATATTTTGAACTGTCAAATTTGACTTTTTGATTTTTAGCGAATTTTTGAAAATGACAAAAATAGTCTACCTATTTGTAAATCTTTTTTTTCTTCGTCGTCGTCGTTTCCTTATGTGCGATGGGCAGGGTGGCCCGTATCAGAGGTCCCTGAGGAGTCGTCTGCTCCTTTCCTCGGTCTTTCCCTGCTCCTTCTTCCAGCCAGAGTGTACTGCCTGATCACTTTAGACGATCTTGATTCGTCCATCCCGTCTACATGTTTTCAATATTCACTTCTGTATTTCTTTTTTTTGATAATCGGTGTAGCGCCAAGTGTGGACATTATATCATCAGATCTTTTCCCATCTTCAAGTGTCACTCCAGCGGTATGCCTAATGTAACGCTCTTTTCTCAGTTTTCTTTAGGACTTACATTTCGCATCCATATGTTATCATCCGTAGTGCCAGCGTGTTGTCGACTCTACTTCTCGTTTCTCGTCTTACTTTATTTGCATTTAGAGTCCGGTTGATCAGTCCTGTGACTCTGGAAAATTTATCAACTTTGCTGTTTATATCTACCACGCCTGGGTATAAGATCTCATTTCCTATATATCTGAAAGTGTTTACTTGTTCTATTATTTTCTCTCCGATTAGAATTTTGCTTCTAACTGGTTCTTTTCCTCTGAAGGCCATTGTTTTAATTTTTCCTATCGAGATTTTCATCCTATACTCCTCTGCGATTTGCGACAGCAGATGTACTCTTCTCTGTAATTCATTTTCTGATTCTGCCAAGACTACCTGATCATCGGCAAATAGAACAGTCTCTATAGGAATTCTGGCAGAAAGAATGATAGAAATAGCCAAAGATATCATGGATGAAAGCCAAAATGGATTTAGGAAAGAAAGATTTTTTTTTTTTTTTTTCAATTGTAAATTTTGAGATGAAATCCTGAAAATTGGTTTATAAACTAAAGTCGACTCCTCCTAGTCGATTGCGATCATATTCGAAACAATCTAGAACCTCCAGCACAATTCCACTTTTCAAGATTTTCGAGTTTTAAGTAAAGGAAACTTAGGATTTCGATTTCAACATTACTAATCGACTGATGATCACACATCAATTTTAGGATTAAATTCTTAGCAAATGAAGTTGATCACAGTGCTGTTTGGAGGGATTCTAGTGTGGCGGAGAAAAGCCAATTTTTGCTGGAAGCTCCAGATCGCTTTGAAAATGATCACAATCGACTGACGAGGTCGACTTTACTATAATAAACAGATATTCAGAATTTCATTTCAACTCAATCAGATGAATTGGCAAGCTGCCAAAAAATACCTACTTAAAAATCAAGTAAAATGAATAAAAGTGGAAAAAATTCAAAACGAAATGAAAAAATTGGAAAAAATACAACTTTGAAAGAAAGAAAGAAATCAATTTTTTTTTTTAAATGACAATTTTGCGGAATTACTCACTTCGAGTTTTAGGAAAACACCACGACCTTTTATAGGATTTACTGGATTTACAGGACAGTCACAACTGTCGAAATCAATCCTGTCCTAACACATGCTTGTACTATACTCGTAGCTCGTACTACCTTGCTTCAGGGCAATCACATTGTCATCGTCATCGACGACGACGTGACGTGACGTGACGTGACGTGACGTTAATTTTCACAAATCCAGAACATCGTACCAAAACAAATTGAAGAGTCCAGGGGTACCATTCACGGATGACGTCAACACAGTGCGCTTAGCTCATCTTCCGTCGCTCATTCTCGCTTCTCGCACCAACACAACATCGCAGCAGGATGACATTCGCCATTCGCGATACAATGTAAGTGACGCAAACGCCACCTACGTTGTACGTGACGACAGTACCAGACAAATTTCACAGCTTGTTAACACCGTTTTAAAATTTTAAATACTCGATAGGTATGTCGTGGCCGTGGAGCGAAAAAAACAACAATGAAACACCAACACAAGCGTACAGGAAAAAACTGATTTTTGCAGTCATCTGTGTACTTTCGCTCATGCTCATAGTACGACGAAAAGAACCACGGATCAAGGTGTTAAGCCACACTTTATGTACCCAACTACTCATCGCCAAGTCTACCTATATTACCATATATACCTACCTAGAGGCAAAATTAGTCGAATATGGTTGATTGGTTAAGGTTGACGGATAATCCGCCGAGATGGGGGTAATGCTACTAACCGAACGAGTGGAATAATACCGAAATGATAATTATTACGGTAATTGGTTAAAAAGCTTATCGTCGTTTTGGACAGAGACAGCAGACACAGACGAAACGCAGACAGCTACAGCACGATTCGCAAATTATACGGGTATATTTTGTAGTATTCGATAAAAACGAGCATACGGAATTGAAAATTTAATCGTTTCGTTTTAATAATTTAACACGAAGCGCGGTACTCGAAAGCGACACGCTGCTCCGCACCTTCAGCATGTAGACCACGCTGCATGTGTGATGTGTGATATGTCGAACAGGCTCGACTGCTCGACAGCATGCATATATCCTTTATACGTACATTTTATAAAATATATAGACCACATACACGTAGTATGGAGTCGTAGCTCGCAAGATCTACAACGAGTATAGCAATAGGTAGGTATACGGCTGTAATTGAAGGATACAGTGGGTCTGGCTCTGGGTATACGTAAAGTATCGTAGTGTTTACAATGTACAGACACCGCTGTCATTTTGTCAAAGTGCACCGCGTAAAGGCACGATTGTAAGTGCTGCGCGGGCAAAGTGGCGAGCATTTGTTTGTAAACTATTTCGTACCTAGAGAATAGGTAAGTGGTAGGTACTAGGTACTTAAAAGTTTCATACAGGAGTATTTAGTTCCACCGGCGCAACACTAATGCATTTAAATTTCTCCTCAGCGGTAGCTGAGCCTGTCTCACACCCTTCTAAAAATTCCTGCGTGTATATACTCGTTAGTCCTTGTCGTAGCATACCCAAAGGTTAGTTAATTTAACCTATAACCGACAACAAATTCCTTAGCACCCCTCAGCACAGATAACAAAAGTTGCTAAGCCAGGCATGGAATTGGGTTTCTTAAAGGTTACCAAAATATTATACCTTCCGCTAAAATAGCGTAAGCCTACAGCTAATTCAAAACCAAAGGTCTAACCCTTCGATGTTGGTTCTGCAAGTTTTTACACATCGCCTCATAATATCTCCAGTTTATTGTACCTAGGTAAGTAAGTATAAGTATGAGACAACACCAAAGGAATATAAGTAATATTCAAAATTCCAACAAAACCTCAAAACAAAAAAGCGGGAGGCAGGACTTTGGTACGACCTTTAATAGGGACCCTTTGAATAAACACTGCCGTGTATCTGCTTTCGCTGGAATTCCCTCTGCCCCTATACTTAGAAAAGAACCCTGGCAACATTTCAACTCCGACTGAGCTGAAAGAGCATGTCACGTAGACCTCAGAACCAAATTTTGAACTGACGAATTTGATTTTTCAATTTTTGGCTAATTTTTGGAAATGTGCAGCAAAACGTCCCACTGGTGAAATTTTATACAAAAATTATACATTTTGAGATAAACCTCTGAAAATTAGTTGGTATACGAAAGTCAACTTTCCGAATAGATTTCGATCATTTTTGAAGCGATCTGAAGCCTCCAACAAAAGTTCACTTTTCATGATTTTTGAGTTGTGAAAAAATACACACTTCAACTCGTCATCTTGAATTTTGAGTTGAACTGTGCTAATTTGCTAATGATATCACATTAATTCTAGGATTACATTTTCAACATGCAGAAGTTGATTACAGCGCCTCTGGAGCGATTCTAGTGCGCTGGAGAAAAGTTAACCTCTCCTGGAGGCTCTATCAGTTTTGAATTGTTCCCACAGTTTTCAGAAATTCGCCAAAAATCGAAAAATCAACTTCGGCAGCTCAAAATTTGTTTCCGAAGTTTGTGTGTAATGCTCTTTCAGTAAGCCAAATTTCAGCAAATTTTCCTTTTGGAATTTCATCAAAAAGTTTCAAACAATTTTATATTTTTTTCCAAAACGAAAAATGGCGATTTTTGAAAAATTTTCCACCATTCTATCAACCTCAAAGTTCAACTTTTCATTTATATGAAAAGTTCAAAAGCTCATTAGATTTTACTTTTGGGGTTTCATTTAAAAATTTCAACCAATTTTATTCTTCAACAAAGGTAATTGGAATTTTTTCAATCTGAAAAATGGCGATTTTTGAAAAATTTTCCAACGGTCTATCAAGCCCAAAGTTCAACTTTTCATTCATATGAAAAGTTCCAAAGCTCATTAAATTTTCCTTTTGGAATATCATCAAAAATTTCGAGCAATTGGAATTTTTTTCCAAAAAGAAAAATGGCGATTTTTGAATAGTTTTCCACCAGTCTATCAAACCCAAAGTTCAACTTTTCACTTATATGAAAAGTTCAAAAGCTCATTAAATTTTACTTTTGGAATGATGATATAAAAATTGTTTGCTAAAATTTCATTTGTCTTTCCCATTTTCCAAAATGAATTTTCCAAAAATGGGGAATATGACGTCGTACTGTTCTGGCTGTATCCTTTCCCAAGGTATTTTATGGAAAGAATGTATTTTATTTCTCATAGACAAATAGGGTCATTTGGGCGCCCGCTTTTTCACACATTTCTCCCTTTTTGTCTCCTTCAATACAGGAGAATGGCAATAGAAATTTTTTTTTCGGATTGTAGTGTATATCTAATGGCCTTATGTCATCTTATGTAAAATTGAACGAAGTTGAATCTTTTTTCCTTTTGGATTTCCGTGAAAACGGAAAACAGGTTTCTGTTGTTTCCAAAAAGGTTTTAAGGGGCAGGTAGGCAATCAATGGATCATTGTGATATTCATACTTGCCTACATTCAGATATATGAAAAAATTTGCGGTATCTCATCTGAATCTTCTTGGGGGTTTAAGGGTTAAAGTGAAATTTTTGAAAATAAATTAAATTTAGAATGAAGATCAAAATTTATTAAATTTTGCAAATTGATCAAGCTTTAAAAACTGATCGAGTTATAAAAAATCTATTGAAATTTAAAAAGAACATAACTTCCAATTTTCAAAAAATTTCGAAATTTCAAGAATTTGAAAATTTACATGGTGTCTACCTTACTTTCCCCCCTAAAATCACTACTTTTTCACTACCTTTTTTTCTACCACCTCCAAAATCTTCAGCTCCCCCCCCCCAAAAAAATGACAGAAAATTAAGGACTCTCACAAAAATTAATCTAATCCTAAAAAAGTGACACCCCCCCCCCCCAAGGAAAAATAACGAAAAATTAAGGACTCTCGGAAAAATTGATATTTCCCTAAAAAGGCGACCCCCTCCCCCCCCAAAAAAAATTTACGACCCAATATTTTACTACCTACAGAAGAATTTTCAAATAGAAGGAAAAATTATTTTGAATCAAAAGTTCAAAATTACAAAAAAATAAAATACTCTTTCAACTGAAAATTCTCAACTCCACTATAATTAATAATTATTTGCATTAATTTCGCGTTATTTTCAAAATTTTCATTTATTACAAGAGGTAGGGGTTTGAGGGGATAAGGTCAGAATTGTATTATTTTCTCCTTTTTATTTAGAAGTTATTAATTCATGCGTTTTCGAAAAAACTAAAAAGCGAAGATGAACAACAAACACTGCCCGAACGAAGCGAGGGCAAAAAAAAATTTTTTTAAAGAAACTACTGCCCGAGCGTAGCGAGGGTGAAAATTTTGAGAAAATTAATTTCTAATGAAGAAAAAATTGGCTATTTCGTTAATAAACGAAATTGATTTTTCGATTTTTGTTTTTGATTTTTTCACTATTTTTACTCCAAAATCACTACTTTTTCACTACTTTCATGACCTATTATTCAAATCACTACTTTTTCACTACTTTCACTATTGGTAGACACCATGATTTAGGAAAATTATAAAAATAGTTTTCAACAGACAAATTTTAATTTTAGATACCTCGAAGATTGGTATCTAGAGGTAGGTATGGTATTACAGACCAACATTTTCTGAAATCTCCTACAGTATACTTTCTGGTGAAGCTGCTGTCTGCACAGCAGCTACTGCCGATATCGTATCGTCACGATAAAGCAACCAGATGAACTCGATACGCGTTCATGTTATTGTATAGCCGGATAGCATCTCGCTAAATCCACACTGTAGCGCATTCTTCGGCTATAGCGTCACGCTGAGAAACAAAATACCATCACGCCAATAATTCGTGTAACGTCTGACAAAATCATCTCGTGATGAGAGTACCCTGAGAGAAAGAGTAGAAAAAAGAGGAAAAATCGTTGTAAAAAAATAAAAGAAAAAAAAAACATTAATTAACCTTACAAGCGGATAATTCCTGTGGCGACCACGTATAGTAGTATAGCGGAGTGGAGCAGAGAAGCAGTGAAACGAAGAACTCATATACTCGTCTCGTATATGTACACTCGGCGGTACCTTTTTTTTAACCACGGTATATTCAGCAGCACCTGAATAATAACCAGGTTTATAATGCGATTAAGAATGAATGGAATAACCGCGGTTGAGCCACAATAATAAGAAGACACGAGAAGAAGACGAAGAGAGGATTGAAACCGAGTGAACGAGACGAGAGACGCGAACGTTTCTCGCATTTCCTGTTTTTTTTTTCTCTCTTTTTTCAAATTCAAAATTCGTTTTCAAGCTTCTCAAATCAATTAGTTATGAGTAAGTCTTCTGTAAGACGAGTGACGTCGAATTAAGGATGCTTCATCATTTAGTCCGGTGTGTGGAGGAAATTTTTTATGAAAAGACATTCCATTGTCGTGCAGGCACTTTTTGAGTTCCAAGCTTATTTGGTGCATTTCCTTCGTCATCGAGAGGTATAGGTAAGAGTTGTATTTCTCAAAAACTCATTAATTCGCATTTACTTGGCTAATAGAGGTCTGCGTACGTACGTAAGTACGTCTGTCTACGTATACACAAACACATATAACAAATGTCCTGTCCAACTCAACATCCATACGTTTGGCGATAATAGAAACCTCTGCGCGAATTTTCAAACTCCACTATAATTTATTAATTTATACGCGGCGATAATGATGCGGAACACCGCGTCGCGTTTAAAACAACACCGCCATCTTAAAGAGCCTACTGCCGTTTTACATACATGGCTAAGGCTAGATGAGTATGGTATCTGGTATTAGGTACTCATCTCGAATAGAAGGCCGTCAAACCAGTCACTTTCCAAACCATTGTAATCTTCTTATCGCGATGATTAATTACAGCCACTTCGACTCCTCCGCCTATGTATAGATATACAAATATATACAATTACTGTACTACACACACATACTCGCGTACTAACTGTCCGAATATCGGTACACGTATTACAACAACAAGTTGAAAGACTGGCGCAATGGCCGGATCAGTAGTCGATAGATAAAAAAATAAAATAAAAAAAAAAATGTTCGACCACTTCACGCACATTCCACGTCATCAATGCCGATGGAAAATTCGTTAAAAATCATCCGCTTTATCTTCTCTGTACCTTTATTGGCGCATCAATCAGCGTGAACAGTTTTTAGTTCAAGAAGATGAGTCCAGGCGTGGGATGCTGTGACAAGGGACGCGGTGCGGGTGACAAACAACACCGAGAAACACGTCGAAGAAGCAAATTTTCTGTATCGGTCGTATTTGCACGCTCGAATGTCAATTAAAGTGTACAGTTGCGGCTAAACTGTCCTTTTTTTTTTTTTTTTTTTTTTTTTTTTGTGTGTGTATACATTCGACGGAACCAGAGAAGCGGAATTCGGAGAAGCGACGAGCGAGGAAATAAGTAGCCCGATAATAATTCTCTACAATGGGTATAAGTGATTGATTTTTATTCGGAGTGTAATTCGTTACGTTGTCAAGTTGTGACAGATTTAGAGAGCCAGAGTGTGAGAGAGGGACGACGCGACGGACGAGGGTACACTGACCCTCCCCCTTTTCCGCTCTATTCCAAGTTGAATTCTTTTTCAAACGCCTCTATATTTTATCGAGTACCTATTTTTTTTTTTCATCTCGTTTACCGGTGCTCCGGTGCTTGATTCGGCAGCATGACCATGGCGAAGCGAGGTGATGGACAGTAGACCACTGCAGGCAGGGCAACAATGTACACACGTGGATCAAATGCTGCTTTTGCATTAATAAAAAGCGAAATGATGTCGACCTCGACGAAATTTCGTGGTATATGTGGATGTGCGCAATATTGACATCAGAATAAAAAATAGAAAATAAAAAAGAGACGATTTTAGAACAATCGACGATAATTTTTTTTTTAAATTGAAAATTTTTAAAAAACTAAAAAATTAAACAAAAATTGGCCGTCGAAATTTGATTTGAAAATTAGATAACAATTTTAAAAATTTTAAATATTCAAAATTCGAAACCGAATGACAATTGATTGAAAATTTTAAAGGAAGTTAGAAAAAAATTTCAGCTAAAAATAATTTAAATTGAACCAAAAACTACTAAAAATTTTCAAAAACTAAAACTTGAAAATCTCGGAAAATTTCAAAGAAATTAAATAAAAATTGAAAATAAAAATTGGCCGATGAAATTTAATTAGAAAAATTACATAAAAATTGAAATCAGCAAAATTGAAAAATTCAAACTACTTAATTGAAAAAATCTGAAAAAAAGAAATTAAAAATTGGAATAAGATTTTTCTAGTTGGAACCAAATGAAGATGTCATAAAAAAATTTTAAAGTTGATTTTTTTAAAGCCACAAAATGAAAAAATTGAAGAAAAATACATAAAACAGTGAAACAAAAAAATTTATTGTTGAAACTTAATTTTAAATAATCAATTAAAAAAATAATAATTGTTGATTAAAAAACTCAAATGAAATTAGAAAAAGATTGGCAATTGAAAAATTAGGAAAGAATTGAAATTGAATAAAAGAAAAAAGTGAAAAAAATTGATCGTCGAGATTTGATTTTAAAAACCACTTACAAATTGAAAATAAAAATTCAAATAAGTAAAACTAAAAAATAAGTTGCCCGCACCACAAGCGTTGCCGGCATAGCCGAATTTTCAAGTTTCATTTTAAGGTTTCAAATTTTAAAAATTTTATTTTTGTAAAAAATTTTAAAAATTTATAATATTTGTAAATTAGGAAAAAATTTAAAAAATTTAAATTTTGTAAAAATTTTGTAAAAATTTAAAAATTATGAATTCGGTAAAGATTCAACTCTGAACAAAAAACACCACGAAAAATTATTTTTAAAAAAACCACAAACACCGCACCATAATAATAAAAAAAAAATCAAGAAAAACAGATATAACAACAAAAATGACCACTGAATTAATTAAAAAATAAATTTCACTCGCCATATTATCTGAAGAAGTAAACATCTCAAACAGAATATATCGCACAGAAGAATCACAAATTTAAAAAAAAAAACGCGAACTACAAACAAAAAACACCAAGAAAAATGCAATAATAAGACACGATACAAAAAACGCCACAAATAAATAAAAATAAAAACACGGAAATGCACTAACACAGTACCTGTGTAATTAATTAAAAACGCGAAATTTCAAACAAAAAACACTACTGAATGAAATAATAAAAACGCGAAACGACACTAGTTGTGTAATTAAAACAGCAAACTCCAAACAAGAAACACCAAGAAAAAAAAACTAGGTAATAAAAACGCAAAACAATTAAAGAACACCAAAAACAAAAACAAAAAATCAAAACGCGGAAATGCACTAACACAATTCCCATGTAATTAATTAAAAACACGAAACTTCAAACAAAAAACACCGTAAAAAAAAATTAAAAAAGCAAACTCCAAACAAGAAACACCGAGAAAAAAAACTAATAAAAACGTGAAACAATTAAAGAACACCAAAAAATAAAAAATAAAATAATCAAAATGCGGAAATGCACTAACACAATTCCCTTGTAATTAATTAAAAACGCGAAACTTCAAACAAAAAACACCGCAAAAAAAATTGAAATGCAAAACCACACTAGTTGTATAATCAAAAAAAAAAAAAAAAAAAAAAAACGAAAACGCGAAAAATAACTAACCTGATAATTATGTAGGTAAGTAATTAAAAACATGAACCGCCAAATAAAAAACACCACGAAAAAAATTATTATGTAGAAACACGAACCGCACTAAAGAGATAATATGTAATTAAAAACATGGAACTAAAAACAAAAAACAACACGAAAAAAAAAAAATAAAATAGTAAAAACACAAAGCAGCACTAACCCGATATAGAGTAGTTGATAAGAACTGGTCACCTCAACGATCAAAATCATACTGAGACCAAAGTAAACAACAACAAACCAGACATTTCCCCTACTTTTTTCTTTCCATCCCCATTTCCAACTTCGCATCCACTATACTTTTTTCCCCGCTTCCCCTAATCTCAATTATTAGTTACTCGGTCAATTATGCATATTTTTAAAAAAGAAAAGTGATAGGCACAACTACATGATGTATCGAGTTTACATTATAAATTTCATGATTGTACCTTCTGTAGTTACGGAGGAGTTCCGTCCACAAACTTTTCAAAACCGCTTGGCGAATACATAAGTCCGAATTTTATAAAAAATTCGGCTAATTAGAAAGAACTATGAAAATCTGAAAAGAGGAAAAATTCAAAAAAATCACAAGAGTACCTATTTCCTAGTTGAAACTGCATGAAAATGTATCGAAAATTTTATCACAAAATAGAAATAATTATCAGCTGAGAATAATTCAATTTTGATTAAAAATGATTAAAAATTTTAAAAAATCAAAAAATATAAAGCTGATAGATCAGAAAAAGTTACCAAGTGAAAAATTTTAGGTTAAATCACATGAAAACTAAAATGATCGAAATTTTAAAAAAGTAAGTTGAAAACAATTTCAAATTTACATAAAATGATTGTTTAAAAAAATAATAGGTTAATTAATTTAAAATGCCAAAAATGGAAATTGCAATTTTTCTAAAAATATTAGGGAAAAATTGACAAAATTGGAAAATTTGTTACTCACGCCCATCTACATGAATAAAATTGAAACTGAATTTTCTAGAAAAATAATTTCAGTTGAAAAAAAAAAATTTAAAGTACTGTAAATTTGAATACTGAAAGAAATACAAATTTCGAAATGAAGTGCAAGGTGCAACTTTGTAATTTTTTGCGAAACTCTGTCAGAAAGTCGCAATTTAGAAAGAAAAAAAAAATGCTCCCATCATCAAGAGAGGTCTAGGTGAAATATTCCGAAGGGAGAGTTTACAAAAAAGGGAGGATAAAAAAGTAGCTCTTTTCTGACGCAAAATTTGGACGAGCGAAAAAGAAAAGAAAAAAGAAAAGAAAGACTTTTCGTACCAACTCGAGCCAATCAATACGAAAGAATTAATTATCTTTTCAAAGCATCTACTAAAACGTACCGTTGTATAATCGAATTGGGTCATTAGAAAAGAGAAAAGTTAGCTGTACGAGATACGAGCAGGGAGCGTGCGGCAAATTTACTGTTTCAGGGCGGCGAGAACTGGTAAAGATAGCGCCGGGCAGAGGAGCAAAAAACAAAAAACGAAAAAAAAATAAGAAAAAAAAAGACGTAGAAAAAGATGGAACTCCGGGATGTAGCCGCAGTGGAAGCCGGCGTCGTCGCCGTATGTCCGTGTAAATATTTTATCGTCGCATTGTTCTATAATAAATGAAATTATAAAATACTTTCAACGCTCTGCGTACTGCCACTGCCACTGCCACTGCCACTGCCAAGCTGAATTGCGTGGCGGATGGCGGCGACCGAGTTGCCTTCTCGTATCTCTTCTTCGGTCCATCTGTGCATATAAAGAAAAAAAGCTCGATGTACGCGATACCGATGTCGATCTATAGAGAAATATATACATAAATTCAGCCAACGACGAGACGATGAAATTAAACGAGCGTTTTCGGGCTAAATTTTTTTCCTTCGTAACGTTAGTTTAATAAAATGGTAATAAGGACGTGATTTTCTTTTTGTCTGCGACCCTACCCAACCCGACCCAATACAGCCCAACTCCAGCTCTGGCCAAAACTACACCAGGAATTATCGTTTCGAAAAAGAAAAGCAACAACGCGGCGCACTGCAGACGAGGAGAAGATGGTCGAAAAAAGAAACGAGCGAGCGGGACGGTTCGTCGCGATAAAGTTGCGTGACAAGGAAAAATACGCGAAAATAAATATGTGACGGTTAAAAAGCAATTTCCAGTCGGCTTCGTGCAGCGCGATTTCCAAACGGCCGGCCATATTTTACCAGCAGCAGATTCAAATGCAACCCACCAGTCTCTAGGGCGTTTTGTTGAACAGTTTTATCGAGGTACTTTGGAGCGCGCGCGGAGAGGTTTGGAGGCTCTACTCGACAATAATTTGGAGGTCTTTCCCTGCGAAGCGGACACATGATCGACTGTACATAAAAAATACATTATTTATTGACCATGTTACGATGCGAATACCTACAATCCTACATCCATGTTTTTCCATTGCTAAAAAGAGTATACTGCTTATTGATCGATGAGTTTTCAACTTTTCGAGAAAAAAAAATCATGTAGGTACAATTTTGAATTTTTACTAAAAAAAAATAATAATATAATATACTCGGATATACCAAAAACTTATGGCAAATTTTATTGTTTTTAGCTGATTTTTCAGAATGAAAAAATCACCAATCGATTTTGACTTGATCATGGGAGTTGGAGGTATAGGAATTGTGTTGAAAATTTTTCAATTAACAAATTTTGAAGATAAGAGACCTGAGAGTTACAAAATGTAAGTGAATAATTTGAAAAATTTATCAAAATTTTTCCAAATGACTTCAATTTTGTAAAATCTTTAAAATTTCAATAATTTCAGGATTTTGAAAGGCTCTATACTTTTCAAAATTTTCAAAAGTGATTTCCTTCAAAATTTCACTAAAATTTAGAATTTACCAAGTTTTGAAAATACTTACAATATGTCAAGTTCAAACAACTAATTTATTACGCAAGTAAATAGTAAAAATTACCAAAACTCCATATTTTTGCAATTTTTGAGATTACCTACAACCACTCCAAATTTTGCTAATTTCATAAATTTTTCAAGATAAAATTTTTTCGAAATTGACAAATTTTCAAAAAATATCAAAATTTCAACATTTGAGAAAATTTTTAATTTATCCAAAAATTATAAATTTTTACCTAACTTGAAAGAAAAAAAACACCATATTAGGACCCCCTTGGCCCTATCCTTTTTTTTTTATATAGAATTTAGTTCTATTTGTTCCGGTTTTTATTTTTCTGTTATTTGAAATAAAGATTTGTGACCCTGCCCCAAAAAAAATATGCTTACACAAACGTAAATTTTCGAATTTTGATAACTTCGAACACGTCTTCATACTTTTTTTTCTCTTTCCTCTGGAATCGCCCCCACCTTTCTATATTCAAAATTGAGTGAGATATGAACAGTTAGAGATATCTTCTTACGCTTTTTAGTACCTACTTTTTATGAAGTTTTCGTGGCTTTTATCCCTCATATGAAAGGAACCACTTGAGCTACGGTAATTTGAATGTGATTTTCGAACTCAGCACGTCAAAATACTTCAATATCACCAAGTTGAAAAAAACTTTCACGATTTTTAGTCGTTTTTTTGCTCCTCACTGCGGGACTATTGGTATGGTGATGAAAAATCTCAAAACCACTTTTTTATTCCACTTGATGGTAACACTGATTACGCAAGGATTCAAAAAGATTAAAGGATGTCTTGCAACTAGGGTGGAGCAATAAGTTGTATCCAACTTCAAAATCGATGGTTCAGGGAGGTGTAGAAACTCAAAATGCACTTTTTCATAGGGGTGCGGTGGGGGGGGGGGGAGAGGTAACTCGAGTGCCACTGCCCGAAAATAGCGAAAAACTGAATTTTTTTCAAAAGTGACCCTACTTTGAGAGCCCTTAGCTCCACGCCCCTGAGAGGTAGGGGCTCAAACTTTTTTTGGGAGGTTCTCAACTCAAAGTAAATAACTTCTGTGCGTTTGGTCGAAGTCCGAGGTATGTTTTTTTTTTTTTTTGCTCCACCCTACTATACACTATTCAAATTTAAATTGATTGTTTCTGAAAAACATGATTTTAGGCGTAAACATCTTTTCTTGGGGCAGGATCACATTATTTGATTTTTTTTTTTTCAATTTTCAATTTTTCCCAGTGTATTTTAAATTTTAAATTTCAAACTTCTCCAATATTAAAATTTTATTGTGAAATATGAAAATAATTTGTTTTATTTAACGCAAATTCAGCAGGCGCGGCTCGTGCATAAGGGCTGCAGGGCTGCAGCCCCCCCTGATAAATTCCCCATAATTTTTTTTTTTATATTCAAAGATCTCTTAAATAATAAGCTGGTCATCAAACAGAAATTTCCCCATAAAAAATGTTTTTCTCAATGTAAACCCCGAACGAACGCGTCCAATTCCGGCGAAAAACCGGTGGCATGGGCTGCACAAAGTGCAGCTCTTGTTTGTGGAGTTTAGGTACAACCACAGGGAGGAAGCGCGGCAAGACGAGGTTGCGTGCGCATGCATATTTCGTCCGCGTTGGGGCTGCACGACAACCAGCCCGAACGTGACAACGAATTTATTTTTTTATGCGTGGATTTGACTGTTCAGTTTCTTCAATCTCCATCAACATTTCCAAATTTTAAAAATTTATTTTTTCATATACCTAGAATGTTGTCTATACATATAATATACTCCAAATTAAAAAAAAATTGTTATCTGAATTAAATAAGTAGGTGCTTATGCTTTTTTTTCCTTCAAAAATTGAATCATTTTTTCTTACTATTTACATGTATTTCAAAATTTTAAAAGTTCAGTTTTCTAGATAGAATGTCATGAAAGCTAAAAATCGCTTGTGAAAAAATTGTAATCTGCCTTGGGTATAATGGGTACTTTTTTTTCGTACGTTGAAATTATTTATCTAGTTTCATAATTTTACATAAGATTTAAGAAATGAAATTGTGGTGCTTGATTGAAAACAATATTTCTAGTAGGTATAGGTACAGTGGTACACCTCCCTTTTTTTTAAAAAATCATCAATCTACTAATTTCCAGCCCCTCTACTTCAAAAACCCACGAGCCGCGCCTGGCAAATTGTTGCGTTTAATGTATCTGTAGTGCTTCGTTTCCAATCGCGTCTATATTATTGTAGTACTTTGCTACTCGCATATAAACTACTAGGAAACCAGTATATAAGCTCTCGCCAGAGCCGAATGTAATTGAAGACCAATCGACTCAATAATAAACACAACCTTTTTGATACATTGTAACCGTGTGTTTTTTGTTGGTTTAAAGCTTTCCTCTGGTGTAGCTCGGTGGCGTCGCCTTGCTCCTAGAGTGTTTGTAGGTAGGCATACAGTCGCACCCGTCGACTTCACCCTCTCACACCTACCCTTCCTACATTATAGACCTCACGTCCTACATATCCTATTCCTGGAAGTTGAATAGAGGATTTTTCAACGTACCTACAAACAGATTACTCAATTCTTGGGATCAATTTTTACGCGCGATAATTTATTTAACGTTTGTTGGAAGTACTAATAGGCTATTATGCTGAGCTATGCCAGGAAAGAATTGGTATTTTACTCATTAACACAAAAACGCTATCGTTTATTCATTTTTTATTGGTGTTTCTTGAAAGGACTCGTGAATGCTCGAATTGAGTTTTTTTTTGTGTTTTTTTTTGAAAAATCAGTTTTAAAACAAACTGTTTCGAGAACGAATAATAGTTTCAAACTCAGGTTCCCCTCGGTTTACATTTAAACATAATTGTAGCGCGTAAGGACTTATAAATCATTTTAATCCTCGATATTATATTGAAAACCAGTTTAAAATATCGAGAGTGGTTTTTTTTTTCTGTTGCCTCTCGCTCCTACTCCCCTATTGAGCCTGTGCCTGTTGTATGACATATATCAGGTACACACTACACAGTATACCTATATGTAGGAGATAGGTTTTTAATGTGTACATTACATACATGTACGAGTATAAATACATTATAGAGTAGGTAAGACCGTTGTCTTTGGGTTTGGTTGGTAAACTCGTCTCGTATGTAGTGTACGCAGTGTATACAGGCAGGCCATAGTTACATATACTAGGTAAGGTACTATACACTATGCACATGTATAGGCAATAGGCATACAGTAATACAACAGTTAGCATTCCGGCAGCTGAATGTGTCCGTGGCCTACACGAAGCTGAAGTCGAGTCAAGTCGAGTCGAGTCGAGTCGATTGGAGTTTTAAAAAGCCCGCAGGTAAATCGTTCATGCATGACTGCGCGCCGTAAAAGAATCGTTGATATAATGCATTCGTTCGCGACGTCGACTTGGCGAGAGAGAGAGCGAGCGAGAGAGGCCGCAGAGCGCAGAGCCGGACCGCAACGGCAACGGGCTCGACAGAGAGAAAAGACGAATCCACGACGAACGCGACGGAGGGTACCGCGCTACAGCAGGTTACCAAAAGCAACGCAAGCAAGCAAGAGAGACGTGAGTAAAATAAGCGTGGGGTTCTAAAACGGCGCGTATATAGCCGCAGCGGGCGACCGAGACGTGCAGAGGTCGAAACTCGTGAAAAAAGCAGCTATTGTGAACGCGTAAAAGAGAAATGCCAAGAGGAGGTGATCAGCTCCACGTGGAGCATTACTATATCTCGCCCAATCCGCGAAGCTCGTTCCTATCCGCGGAGGTACATTTCGTCGCGCCGCACCACGTCCCACCCCACCGAATGTGCTCTCCTCTCGCTTAAGCCGCCAGCGCTTCCTCAGTTCCCGCTGCTCTGCAATGCTCTGCTCTGATCGCCTCCTCTGCCTTGGCAAGCCACTCTTCACTTCACTTCACTTCGCTATTCGCTTCGCTCTTCTCTTCTTTTTACTCTTCGTCCTGTGTGCTGAGCTGTGTGTATATACCTTCTCTCCGCTTCCTCGAGCCCATCTTCATTCTCCACCACCTCGTACTTCCTCTTCTGCTTCTATTGCTGCTGCTGCTGCCACTATCACCACCACTTCTGCCCCAGCCATCTCATCTTCTACTACCACTACAACTACTACCACTAGCCCGCTACGCCATGGTATTATCTTCTGTCCCAATTATAATATTTTATGCATTGTAAAAGAATTTTTAGTAAAATAGAGGACCGTATTTATTAGAAGTTTATTAGACGATGCGAGAAACGAGAAAGACACCACATCTCACTAAACAACCACACAGAGCAAACAAACACGTACATCATTACGTTTACGTAGTAAATCTATGTATAAATTACAGATGGATAGATATCCACTATATAATATGAAGACGACGACGACGACAACGACAACCAAAACGAAATAGAAAAAAAAAAAGAAAGATGAATCGATTTACATAAAATAAAATCAACCTTGTATCTCGAAGAGCATCGTTTTTATAGTTGTTAACTAAAACAATTATCAGACGTGTTTGTTTAGCGTTAAAATACTACACAAAATTGGCCGACGATCCCCTTCATTTAAATTACTTCAAAACATTCCACATCCACTCGAACATAGAAAAGCAGTACATGGCTAGGCTGCGCTGTAATAAACCCATTAGAAAACACTCACACATAAGGAGTGTTCGATAAAAATTTTCCCAGCAAAAAGAAGAAGTTTTGCATGACTTTTCATCAGATTTATAGAAGTTCGCATACACGGAGTTTAACCACCCCACCCCCACTCTTTAATAATGTATACAGACGAATATTTTATGTCAAAGCAAATGGCGGCCAAAAATTGAAGAAAATTATTTAAAGATTTTGAAAACATTTAAAAAAAAACGCGTAGCAGTCAAGATGCTCCGCGACAGCCGAATTTTTTTTTTCAAGTTAGTGTACCTCTTTGAAAACGTTTTCATCCATGGTATTTCAGTTTCAATATCAGTTTCAACTTCAAATTCAGTTTAAAAATGTCAGGTTTTTGTCTTCAGTTTTAGTTCCTCTCTGCATTGAAGATTTCATCTTCAGATGGGGGCTCCGCCCCCATACCCCCGTTGAGGCTCCGACCCAACCCCCTCATCACTTTCAGCTCTTAGGATGGGGGCTCCGCCCCCATACCCCCGCGTTGGGGGCTTCGCCCCCAACCACCTCGTCAATTCCAACTCTTCAGATGGGGGCTCCGCCCCCATGCCCCTATTGGGGAGCTTTACCCTCAATAGGGACATGGCAGGAGAGGATTGAGGGCTTCGCTCTCAATCCCCTTCACACTTTCAGCTCTTCAGACGAGGGCCAACACACCAAAAAAGAGGTTAAAACGTGAAAATTTATGATTTTTGACCCTGTACGGGGGTCAAATGGTGCTCAAAAGTCGAAACCCCCAAAAGGCACATCAGTGACCTCTACTGACCCTACATCCCAAATTTCGATTGTTTAGGTCTTTTAGTTTGGGCTGTAGGCTGTTCAACGCGTCAGAAAAGACAGGTTAAAACTTGAAAAATATTGATTTTTGACCCTGTATTGAGGTCAAAAGGGGTTTAAAGGTCAAAACCTACAAAAGGCACATCAGGGGCATGAACTCGATCTATGATAAAAATTTAGGCACCCCAGCTCCATTTGGGGGGTCTGTAGCTTGATCAACGTGAAAAAATGACCTCAAAATCCACTTTTTGGGCCCTAAAATGGGGTGGGGATGACTTGCGAAGCTGAAATTTGGATACAGCGGAGACAATCAGAGTCACTGTTGTTGGTAAAAATTTTAAATCATTTTGTCAAATTGGGGCTTCTTTTGAGCCCCCCTCAAAAAGGGGTGACCCCCAATTTTGGGGCTCGAGGGTCAAAAAACCCAAAAGGCACCTCAGTGATCCTTACCGATCCTAAATACCAAATTTTAGTTTCCAAGGTCATTTGGTTTGAGCTATAGGCTGATCAACACACCTAAAAAATAGGTTAAAATGTGAAAATTTCTGATTTTTGACCCTGTACGGGGGTCAACTGGTGCTCAAAAGTCGAAACCCCCAAAAGGCACATCAGTGACCTCTACTGACCCTACATCCCAAATTTCGATTGTTTAGGTCTTTTAGTTTGGGCTGTAGGCTGTTCAACGCGTCAGAAAAGACAGGTTAAAACTTGAAAAATATTGATTTTTGACCCTGTATCGAGGTCAAAAGGAGTTTAAAGGTCAAAACCTACAAAAGGCACATCAGGGGCATAAACTCGATCTATTATAAAAATTTAGGCCTCCCAGCTCCATTTGGGGGGTCTGTAGCCTGATCAACGTGAAAAAATGACCTCAAAATCCACTTTTTGAGCCCTAAAATGGGGTGGGGATGACTTGAGAAGCTGAAATTTGGATACAGTGGAGACAATCAGAGTCACTATTGTTGGTAAAAATTTCAAATCATTTTGTCAAATTGGGGCTTCTTTAGAGCCCCCCTCAAAAAAGGGCCACCCCCAATTTTGGGGCTCGAGGGTCAAAAACCCCAAAAGGCACCTCAGTGACCCTTACCTATCCTAAATACCAAATTTTAGCATCCAAGGTCATTTGGTTTGGGCTGCAGGCTGATCAACGTACCGAAAAGCGAGAAAAAACATGAAAAATTGTGAAAAATCTTGATTTTTGACCCTTGAGAGGGGTCAAAGGGGGCCCAAAAGTTGAAACCTACAAAAGGCACATCAGGGGCACAAACTTGATCCATGATGAAAATGTTGGCCCCCCAGCCCTATTTGGGGGGTCTGTAGCCTGATCAACGTGAAAAAAATGACCCCAAAATCCACTTTTTGGGCCCTAAAATGGGGTGGGGATGACTTAGGGGACTGAAATTTGACTATGGTGTAGGTAATTTGGGTTCTCATCCCTGGGGCAAGTTTCAAAAAATTTCATGATATTGGGGCTCCCCCGCACCCCCTCAAAAAGGGGTAAAATACCCAATTTTGAGTTAGGGCCCCAAAAATTTTTTTGCATCATTCCTACACCTAGGGGACCCTACCTATCAAGTTTGACCTCATTTGACCTGTTAGGCTCGGCCCCAGAGTTCCAAAAGTAGCGGTAAAATTTTAAAAATAGTGAAAAATCTTGATTTTTGACCCTTGACAGGGGTCAAAGGGGGCCCAAAAGTTGAAACCTACAAAAGGCACATCAGGGGCACAAATTTGATCCATGATGAAAATGTTGGCCCCCCTGCCCTATTTGGGGGGTCTGTAGCCTGATCAACGTGAAAAAATGACCCCATTGGGCCCTAAAATGGGTGGGGATGACTTAGGGGGCTGAAATTTGACTATGGTGTAGGTAATTAGGGCTTTCATCCCTGGGGCAAGTTTCAAAAAATTTCATGATATTGGGGCTCCCCCGCACCCTCCTCAAAAAAGGGTCATATCCCCAATTTTGAGTTAGGGCCCCAAAATTTTTTTTGCATCTTTCCGCCACCGAGGGAACCCTACATATCAAGTTTGACCTCATTTGACCTGTTAGGCTCGGCCCTAGAGTTCCAAAAGTAGGGAAAAATTATATATATATATATATATATATATATATATATATATAAATATGTGACATGTGACAGATCGTCATCTTTTGGTCCCAAACGTCGACAAATGGGGTCAGAACTCTTCTACCCCCCCTCCTTCTAAATCAGGGTCGGACACAATAGCCTAAATTTTAAAAAAAAAATTCGGCTAAAAAAAAAAAAAATTGAAACTGAAGAAAGTTGAAATTTAAAGAAAATCAAAAAATTAAATAGTTATATCAACAAAAAAGTTACATTGAAGTAGGTGGTGTAGGGAAGAGCAAAGGACTACCTACTTTCCAACGCGCTCAAATGGACAACTACAAGCTCAGAGAGGAAGAGCGAGATTCTACCTATTACGCTCAAATCCCGAATGGACAACCACAAGCTCAGGAGTGGAGACTTTGAAGAATTTACCCATACTGTCAAGGTTTACATATGAATATGATTTATATGAACGTCAGGCTAGTCTAGTCTCTAGTGTAGTCAAAATTATACAGAAATACGCTGAGCTTAAGTACTATTTCTCTACAGCAGTTACCTAAGAGAAGTCAATATACACAAAACTGGGTTGGTGACGCTTAGCGCAGCTGAGGCACTATACAACCATTATCAACCAAATAATTACCATACCATGGAAATTAAGGAAACAAAATTTTGAGATAGAAGAAAAATAAATAAACAAAATTTTGACAATCGAATATTCTTAAATTATAAAAGCCAATAAACATTAAAAACTAGAAGGAAAAAAAATTATAGTTTTGTTTTTTTAGCGCGGATTATACACAATCTGATTGTGGATTGTGGAAAATCTAGTTTTATTTCACAATCTAAAAATGGTTTTTGGTTTCTTGGCTGTTTTTTTTTTTTTTTTGGTTAGTTTTTGGACCGGATTAATCTGAATTATTGCAAAAACCATAATCCACTAGAGTAGTAGATTATAAGGATGGATGTGGATTCTACTTTTTACTTTTTTTTTTTGATAAACTCTTTAAGAGTTTTTTTTATTAAAATGTTTTCAAATCTTTTTTATGATGTGAATTTTTGAAATTTAGTCGAAAAAGATTTTTCAAGTCATGTTTTGGAATTTTGATCGATGGATATTGGATAAGTACAATCACCCAATTGACAATTTCAAGTTTAAAAAATGCCAGCAGCGCGCTAGCACCCATGTAGCCTGTTTTTGGACCACCTGAAATCCTGGCATAATGTTAGCATCAAGTGCTAGCATACTCCTAGCATGCTGCGAGCATAATACTCGCATTATGATACGGGTATTTTTGCTTGATATTTCACCTCCACTATCATGCTAGCAACATGCTAGAACTCATGGCATTATGCAAGCATTCTACTCGCAGAATGATAGGAATATGCTAGCACGTGATACTAACATTATGCCAGGATTTCAGGTGGTCCAAAAACAGGCTACATGGGTGCTAGCATGCGGTGCTAGCACAGTGCTACTTGTGCTAGTACATTACTAGGATTATGTTGACAACATGCTGTGATAATGCTAGCATTATACTATAGCATTAGTTTCCTACGTTTGTTTTAAAATTTTAAAAAATTATTTTAATTTAATTTAAAAAATTGTTGGGATAGGTCTTAATCTTGATTTCTTTGCCACTTTCTTCTTATTCTGGTTTATATTAATCCTTGCCATCCAAATTTTCCAACCAAAATTCCCTGACCTAAGCGGGATTCGGACCGGTGACCCTATGTTCCTACCTAAACCTAACTACCTAGCTTTAACCACTGAGCCACGAATACCCGATGGAAAGTTAGTCAATAAATGCAGTACTCATGTATTAAGTAGAGTGGCAAAGTGTATTTAAAAATTTTTTAAAAACGCCAGAATGAGATAAAATTTTTAAATTCGGTATATTTGCTACTGGGGTCAATTGAAAATTTTAGAGAACCGGCGCCACCTTGCCCGAACTACCCCATGGCCTTAACCACCTCTCCCCGCCCCCTATTCAAGGGTGGTGATAAGTCGAAGATGTTAGTGTCAAAATCACATAAATCGAACCCCCCCCCCCCCTGAAAACGAATATGACGTTAGTTTTGCATTTCATCCCTCTAAGTACCCCTTTTGGTGGTGGTTTTTCATCAAAATTTGAATTTCAGCTAGTACATACTAATAAAGAGCTAAAGTAATGCTAGCATCATGATTGGTAGTGCATGAATGCCATGCCAGTTCATCTAGGCAAACTGCTAGCATAACATTAGGCATTTAACTAGCATGTAATGTGGTAGTGATGTTGCCATATCACATGTCTGCATAATGCTACCGTTATGTTCCAATATAAATTTTTTAGAGAAAAAAAATGTCAGCATGATGTTAGCATTTTACTATCATATTAGTGCTAGTGATGCTGCCTAGTGACATACCAGTATAATGCTGCAGATATGCTAAGATGAATTTTCTAAAGGAACTGTCTGATGTTAGCATAAGGCTAAGAATGTGCTAGCATGTGTATGCTCACACATTGCATGACAGTACAATGCTAAGGTTTGACAACCATGAATTTTCAAGAGTGAAAAATGCCAGCATGATGTTAGCATTTTACTAGCATGCAAGAGGTAATTATGTCACCATATTACATGCCAGTATGATGCTGATAATATGTAACAAAAAATTTTCCACAGAAAGTGCATATGCTAGCATAATACTACCAATGTGCCTCTATTTATGTGCTGGAATATTCCTAGTATCAAGTGCTACACTTATGCTAGCATTGTAGTATAGCAATAAGTGCTAGTTTATCTCATGCGAGCATAACGCTAGAAATATGAACCTTATACTGCATGCCAATAAAGTGCTGTGTTGTTGCCAGCATTATGTTAGTACATAAGTGCTAGTTCATCTCATGTGAGTAAAATGCTAGAGTTCATGCTAGTGTAATGCTAGCAGAATGCTACTCGTGCTAATAATATGCTAGGCATGCCAGCATAATGCTCAAAAAATTTTCAATTGGGATCCTGTACCTGTTACTCGGTTTTTGAGAGGTGAATTTTGATAATACAGATTAAACGGTTGAAGAATCCATCCACAATCCACAAATTGGATTGTGCATAATCGGCGTTAAAAATGTCAAAAAGTGAACTTACCTAGTCTTATCACCAACAAAAATCCAACAGTTTTCTTCGCGTGATGAAGTATCAGCACATTCTGCAATAAAACAAAGAAAAAATATATTTAGAATATTTTCGTAGTTTACAAAATTACTGATCGAGATCATTTAGGTATTTTTGAAATTAGATACAAATGACGGACATCAAATAACAGCAACACGAACTCACCCCACCACCAAAAAGCACAGACCAGTTTTAAAAAACTATTTTTGACATTTAAAAGTACAGAATTTACAAGCAGTGAAGAGAGTAAATTTTTGTGATAACGCTCAAGAAGTACGATACAAGCCTCTCGAAGCTTTCATTCGAGTAACTGCTGTTCTAATAAGTATGTATTGTAGATAGGTACAATTGAACCGAAATAATATATTATATCATGCATGCGCACAGACATACGGGAAAAAAAAACAAATCACTCGATTCTAAGTCTTTGAGCTTTCGTTACCAGTTAAATACCATACATATAGGTACCTACACTTATCAAATAAGTTCTCAAAACAAATTGAAAATCTCCTCCATCTCTTTAGTTGCGTTTTGAAATCATAAAACAAAGAAAGAGGTACGTGATAGGGTAGAGAGGACTGTTTTTACCAACAATCATTAACCAAGTACATACTATACATACGTGTATGTAATCATCGATAAACGTATAATACGATTTAATCTATCTGCAACCGCGAGTCAAGTATCATAACTTGAAATATGCTCAATGTAAACATAATTTTATATAGCTTCGAGTATTATAAGTATAGGTACTAGGATGTGTGTGTGTGTGTGTGTGTGTGTGTGTGTGTGTGTGTGTGTGTGTGTGTGTGTGTGTGTAGATAAAGGTGTAGATGGGTAGGTTCTTCGAAAACGTCATCGCGATGATATTATCATACTACATCGTCAGTCGTTGGTGTGAATCACACGTCAGTCAAGAATGAAGTTTATAAGTAGCACACCATATAACAAGAGAATGAGGGAGAGAGTGGTGGGGTCAAAGTGCGGGCAAGAATTATTGGAAAAGTGCTGACGAATTTTAAATGATTTGGGGGGGGGGGGGGTACATACTACATACGTAAATATCTAGGTATATTATGCGCAAATAAACGACCCATCCGTGTACTGAGAGCCTCGCTGAAACGTGTTGAAAATTTCAGCACAAAGTACGAAGGTAATTGTTTTTTACAAAGTCATATTAAAGAGTTAAAGGGCGGTGGCGTGGCGTGGCGTGGCGTCGGCGTCGGCGTCGCGACTAGACGCGACCATTTGCGTGTATCATTACCTCACTAATTGCGAATTTCGCAGCAAAGTTTCGCGAGCTTGCCATGCCGGCGCATTTGAAAATAAAACTCGACTCGGTTAAGCGGTTTATTTTAATTAATATTTACAGTGACACGAACTGTACTTGAGTGACAGCGTTTTACGATTCCTTGAACATTTCACTATCCCCTTTCCCCTCTTCCGCCCCGCCATCGCCATCACCATCACCTCAGCTACTCCACAATCAGTATGCTGGCAAAGCAAAAGCGCTTTCGCTTCGTCTACAAATATATACATATACATACGTATATCTACCCCGGATATTCGACTTTCGGTGGGGGAGTATTCCGCTATAACGAGCGTCGGGTTATTCAAATTTTTTACGTTTAATTCATCCTCGGTGAATTAAACGTGCCATGCCGTACGCGCCATGCCACCCTTCACCGCGTGCAAAACGTCCAAAGATGATAAAAGCTCTCGCCCTCGCTCGTTCGACGCTCTCAGTTTAAGGGAAGATGCGCGACCCCGACGAGCGATGATGACGCGAACGCTGCCACCGCCGCGCCGCGCCGCGCCGCGAAGCTGCGGGCGAGACGAGCTAAAGGAAGAGTAAATTTAACGCGAAAAGGAAGTCGTGTGAAATAAAACGTTTAATTACACGCCAAAATAGCGAGAGCGAGCGCGTTTAACCAACACTCGCACACAAGAACTCGTCGTGAGCGATACGATGCGATGAACATGTAAACGAAAGCACGCAGCCGTAGCTGCCGCCGCCGCCTTCCACGAATAATTAACTTATTTTTAAAAACGGCTAAATATT
Organism: Balanococcus diminutus; assembly: GCA_959613365.1. Taxonomy (NCBI): domain Eukaryota; kingdom Metazoa; phylum Arthropoda; class Insecta; order Hemiptera; family Pseudococcidae; genus Balanococcus; species Balanococcus diminutus. Next base: position 2,009,350 of record OY390718.1, read on the forward strand.
CGATTAAATTAAAACATGCGATGTCGTGTATTACAATAATAATATCGTTTAAATATGTTAATAGTTTCGAGCTGTTTTAAACAATGAATAATTATGCGCACATATAATTACCGAGAACTAGTTTACATCTTGCCAGTCGAGACGAGAAGTGGCGTTTTGTATACTAGAGCCTCGAATGTTGTTACAGGAAATCGAACGCAAAGGTATCATATACACTATACAGGTACCCAAGATCATAGACCCGAAGCACGAGATACCCACCTACTGATTAATCGATTATAATTAGGTACGAATCCCAGTGTACTTACATATTATTATTTATCGTATTGGTACAATACAATTGGCTTAATCGGCCGAGTAAAACATATAACCCTCGACTCGAAATGGAAGCAGAGCTTAAACAGTTGAACAAAAGTACCCACAACCACAAGAGAATGGGGTGGGCTATAGAAGGCTCGTCTACTTTCCCTTCTCCCTCACACGTCGTGTTATCACAATCGTATGTGAAAGCAATTTCTAAAAATTCGAAAACAATTCCAAAAAAAAACCCTGCTACCTCACTTCATATTTGAACGCAAGAAATGTTTCGACATTTTCATCATTCGTCTCTTCAACTCGCGAGTCTACACTCCTTTCAAAAATACCGATACTGACAGCAGCGTTGATCAAGTTGCCACTCGAACAATTAGTAGGAGCAGGAATACGTACAAGAGAACTGAAGAACTCGAAAGAAGCACTACGAAAATAGCTCTATTGTCGAATGCTTCAGTTTTATTCTAACGAATTATCAGTAACATACTTCACTGCCAATGACCTTCCCCACACACCAAAAAATTCTAATGAATTTCGTACATACTCGTACTACCTGCCTCCTCCGCGTAAGCATTTACAGTAAGAAGGTACATCAGAGTGCTAAAAAATCTCAAAAGCAAAAATCAGGACTTTTTTAAGACCTGCAACAGGAGTTTTTGACTAGTGTCTAGTCTACTAAATTTGTTGATTATAAAAATTTCGGTTTTTACTAAAATTTTAAAAACCGACGATCACATTTCAAAAATTCCTCAAAATTTTGAAAGTTGCCAAATTTGGAATTTTCACTTTCATTTCTGAAAAAGGTAAGAGAATTTCAAAAGTTTATTAAAGATTTAAAAAAAATTTAAATGGTCAAAATTCCATTCTTCGTAAAATTTTATTTTTAGAAAATTTTGATTCTTCAAAAATTTTTCAAATTCATTTTTCAAAATTTAAACAGACCAACAAACAAACCATAACTTCAATTTTTAATTTTCGTAAAATTTCAAATACCTATTGAGTTTGAAGATTTCTCCAATTGAAAAATTTTCTAAATTTTTGAAATTGTAAAAAATGTTTCTTCTGGAAAATTAATTTTTTTTAAAACTGTATTTTTATCAAATTTAAAAAATTGATCGAAGTTTAAAAAAAATACTAAAATTTATAAACTACCCAATTTCGAATTTTCACTAAATTTTGAAGATAACCACCTAAATTATTCATAAAATAAAATTGTAAAAATTTGTTAAACTTTAAAAATTTATACAATTTTTTCAAAAATTTATTTAAATTAAAAAATGAAAAAATTGATTAAATTCAAATTGTCATTTTTTGAAATTTATAGAAAATGGAAATTTTAAAAATTCAGTCAGAGGAAGATTTTGCATTGGATTTTACGGTAGCTTTTTTCATTGATTAAATGCGATTTCACATTTTTTGAAATTTTCTCAATATCAGTAAGAGTAGGCTTTTGCATAGGACCTGGTAGCCTTTGTCATTGATTAAATTCAAATTGTCATTTTTTGAAATTTATTGAAAATAAAATTTTGAAAAATTTAGTCAGAGGAGGATTTCGCATTGGATCTTAGGGTAGCTTTTTTCATTGATTGAATGCGATTTATCATTTTTTGAAATTTACTGAAAATAAAAATTTTCTCAATATCAGTAAGGGTAGGATTTTGCAATGGACCAAATGATAGCCTTTGTTATTTATTAAATTCAAATTGTAATTTTTTTTTGAAATTTATGAAAATAAAATGTTTAAAAATTCAGTCAGAGCCAAAAATTTGAAAATTCTATTTTTAAATTGCGAAATTTACAAAAAAGTCGTCAAAAATTTTTTCAAGGGGAATAATTTCAAAATCTTCTCGAAAAAATTCAATAAATTCTATCAAAAAATCCTCTACAAAACTTTTTCTAACACGAAAAATTCTTCAAAATTATTCTAATTTTTTTTTAAATTTCCAAAAGAAGAAGAAAAAAAAACTTGATCGTGTTCTAGAACTGTTGATTTTTTTTCCAGAAAAATATACTTTATTCCAAAAAATTGGGAATCTTTTGTGAAATGGTTTAAAAAATTTGAATTTTTTTTCTTGAAAAAGAAGATTTTTTGATAAGTTTTTAGAATTACACCCCATAACCGATCACGCAAAGCAGTTTTCACCAAACCAAAAACGTCCAGTGTACCTAGACTGCTTTCAAAAAGAAAATCATTTTTTTTGCTCTAGGTAGAAAATACAGAAAAGCATAGATTTTGAAAAGAAAAATTGAGGACAAATAGCAGCTTCCAACTTTCTAAGCGACAAAAAAGGAGCAATATCGATAATAATGAATTTTTCAAACTTGCACCATGGGAAGTTGGGAAGCCAAGTGTGTTGGAAGAGATTAGCATTTGAAAAGCCGCAGCACACCGCGTACAACGTTTAGCCTAATTACAATGTCGACCGAAATTGAAAGGCTGGAGAAATGCAAGCAGCGAGAAGGGATCATTCTATACAGACGTGAAATCTCGTCACCATTATCAATTGCATGCATCGGAGCGAAATTTGAAAAAATAAAAGTAACTTTAGTAACCTGAAATTTCAAAAAAAGTAACCAAAAATTTTCCATTTCCACTTGAATAAAATATAATGACTCATAACCCCCTCCCCTTCACCGTCTTCCAAATATTTTCGCTACATTTGACGTTTCGCAACTCCTGAAATCGAGAGCCAAAATTTTGAAAAAATAAAAATTTTTAATGAAGAAATAATATGCATTTTCTGTATAATTATGACGAATTTTAGTTGAATAGTTGGCTTAAATGGTGCTCAATTTTTACATTATAGGAAATTTCAATTCTTGAGAAGCTCACAACACAATTTTTGAGTACATAAATCTAACCTTCAATTTTTTTTTAAAAAGTCAATATTGAAAATTCAAAAAAAAATAATAATTTCTTGAAATAGGTATCAACTTTTTAAAGATTTTGAACTTTTATTTGTTTTGAAATAGTTTTCAGTTTTCAAATAATTTTTTTTTTTTTTTTTTTAATAATTTTATTTTACGACGCTCGACTATTTAGTCATAATAATTGTTGTATTTCAAAACAACATAAATTTTTGAAAAATTTTCAATTACAAACAATACTGTTTACTTTTCAAAACTTCCTAATTTTTAATTTTTCTTTTCTTTTCGAAGTTTTTACTTTTAACACAATTTTCAATTCCTATAAATTTAAATTTATTAACAATTTTCAATTTCTAAAAAGTTCTGGATTAAAAATATATAATTTTTGAAATTCTCAATTTTTGTTTTCAAATTATGAAAAATTTTGATTTCTAAAAATTTATGTTTAAAAGGTATTCAAATAAAAAATTCCCAATTTATAAAAATTCTAATGCCTAAAAAATTTAAAGTTCAAAAAAATTAATTTTCGAGTGGTTTGCAAAATGAGTAGGTACAAAAAAAATTTCATTTTTGAAAAGTCTTCATTCTCCACAAAAATCAATTTTTAAACATGTAAAATTTACAACTTTTCAAAATTTTTGAATTTTGGAAAGTTTTACTCATTTAAAAAAATCAAATTTGTGAAGAATTTCAAGTTTACGAGTTAAAACGATATTATATTTCGTTTTTGAGGAATTCTCTATTATATAATTTTCAATGTTCAAACATGATTTCCAAATACTTTGACCACATTTTTTTTTAAATTGAAAAAATTGCTATTCTCATTTTAAAAAAGTTTTTAATGAGAAAAAATCTGTTTTATTCTTCGACGAAGTAACCTCTACTTCTTTTGAAAAAATTTACAATTTTTTAGAAGAAATTTTGAGAAAAAATTGTTTATTTGTCGAGAAAAGAATCTTTCAATTTCTTCAAACAAATCACCGCTTACCTACTTACTTTTTTTAATAATTTTTTTTTTAAAAGAAATATTCCCTTTTTTTAGACAAGAATAAATTTTAATTCTTCAAGAAAAAAAACATAATTTTTCATACCGACTTAAGAATTACCTATAAAAGAACAAACTTTCAATTTTTTTGGAGCAAACATTTTTTACCCTAAATTTCAATACATAAGTACAAAATAAATATTCCTGAAGTTCGTGGAGAAAAAAATCTCAATTTTAAAAGAAAACTCAATAAATTTTTCAATTACTTAATTTATTTTTAAATAAAATCTTTTAAATTTTTTGGAAAGAAAATCTCTGAAAAAAACTTTCAAAGCGCTTGTTCTTTTTTTAAGTCAGATTTTTGACAAAATAGTAACCAAAATGAGTCCAAAAGTAACCATAGTAACCAAAATGAGACAAAAAGTAACTAAAGTAACCTTGCCGTAAAAAAAGTAACCAAGTTACTAAAAAGTAACCTCGCTCCGATGCATGCAATTGATTATTCGCGCCGCCGCCGCCGCCGTCGTCGTCGTTCAAAATGAAAAAGGCACCAGGACTAGGACGAGTGTGAGAGTGAAAATGTCAAAGGCTTTCGGCTACGTAGAGTGCTGCGGTGCTATATGGGTTTGGAAACGTAACGTCCGATGGCGGTGAATTTTGGTTCGTACAAATGCGGTACTTCTCTATACATTTATACGTGGCCGTACAATTAAAACGGAAATAACAGCCGAGCCAGTGACAACCCTTTTCACGCCGTTTTGACATTTGGAAAATATAAACGTTTCCGGTGGGCTGCGCAAGCGGCCCCCTGCTCCTCGCTCACGAAAAAAAAATGTATGAAAAGAATCGATGTTGCGAGCAGTGGTGGGTCAATCCCGATGCTACGCATATTATGGCTTTGATCGGTTGTAATGAGTTTGTTATACTCGTATAACGCATCACGAGTGCACTATGCTCGTATTGCTCGTGCAGATACGCGAGTATCGCCTTTGATTGTTTCTCGATGCAGTTTTTCCCTCTCACTCACTCTCTCTCTTTTTCCTATTCACTCGTGAATGTTGCCGGAAATGAGGAATTCTATTGTAAGAACCAGCACCCTTGTATAATCGAAGGCTCTAAAAAACAGAACTCATCTGGTACATGTGAAAAGTGGTTAAAAACGTGGTAGGGGATTTTCAGCGATTTTTACTTGCGTTAAGTGGCTTCTTATAAACGAGGCAGAGGGGTCTTTTGATGATTTATTATGGAGCTGAATTGCTTTTGATTGAAGCGAAACGGGTTAAAGGAGAATAATACGATTGATTTTTATTAAATTACGATGGTATTTTTATCGTGCTGCTATAGGCGAATTCGCATCTACCTGTACAGGTACACTTACAGTGAATTTCAGTGGCGTATTTAAGGGGAGGGTTTTGGGGTCTAAACCCCTCCCATTATGCATTAAAAAAAGACTTTAAAACACCTCAAAAACCTTGCATAACAAAGATGCTCATTTATTTACTTATTTCTCAAAAATTTCCTAAAATTGTGAAAAGTTCTCGAAATGCATACCTATAATTTTTCCCAATTTTTAGTCACAATGAGTTTTTATAAAATAAGATTGGTCAAATTTTTCAATTTTTGGAATGATTTTTCATGAATTTTCAAAAATTAAAATTGGATAAGTATTTTTTTTTAAATATTTTATTTTTCAAGAATGAATTTTTCCAATTTTTAGGTGTATTATAATTAGGTAGATGATTTTTCTCAAATTTTCAAAGAATGTGATTTTTCATTTTTTTTCGAGAATGACCTTTTTTTAAAAAAATTTTTAGAGATCATTTTCTCTTGAATTTTCAAAAACCATACTTAATTTTTTGTTATTTTAAAAAAATTCCAAGATGGGGTTTTTTTCATTTTCTTAGAGGTGATTTTTTCTACTTTTCAAAACTACCTAGATTTTTTTTAACTTTACAATTTCGAAATTTTTACTTACCAATTTTTAATTAAAATTAGTTTGATTAAATTCATCAACATTTATTGAATTTTTTCAACTTTAAGGAAAATTTTCCTTGAATTTCCACAAAGAGAAACTATGTAAATTTTTTTGACCAAGTATTTGATTTCAATTTTTCAAGTTTGAATTTTTCCTTTGCTTAGAATTTTTTTTGATTTTCAAAAATTAAATCCTAAAAATTTTGAAAAATGAATTACATTTTTTTTTTAAATTGAATTTTTTCCCAATAATTTTTAATGATATCTTTTCTCAATTTTCAATTACAAAATTTACGAAATTTTTCAATTTTTGAAATGATTTTTCATTAATTTTCAAAAATAAAAATTGAGTAATTTTTTTAATATTTTATTATTTTATCAATGAATTTTCTTCAATTTTTACTCTTGAATTTTCATAAATGATATTTGTTACCTATACCTACCTACTTTGAAAAAAAGTTCAAGATGATTTTTTTTTATAGGAGATTTTTTTCTACTTACTTTTCAAAACTAGAATTTTTTAATTTTACAATTCCAAAATTTTACTGATCAATTTTTGATTAGGTATGATAAATTTAAAAAAAATTAGTTAGTCAAATTATTCTTTAACATAATTATTGAATTGTTTTCAATTTCTGAGAAGATTTTCTTTGAATTCTCACGAATTTGGCAAGCAAAAAAATGTCTATAGGAAGAGATGAAACAAAATTAAAAATTGGACGAAATGAGTGCATGAATCTGAAATTAATTTTTAGGCAAATGAAGGAAATCACACTCCATTTACAATGAATTTTTTTTCAATTTCCTGCAGAAAAAAAATGAAATAAAATTGAAAACTGGACAAATGTAGATGATAAGTTCAAAGGGAGAAAAAAATTTAGGTTTTTCGTTAAGAAGAGAAAATCATGACGTCCTTAATGCGTGTGTAGGAGACATCACATACGTCAGCATCACACGATACGATCGAGAGAAAGATGGAGAGAGGAAAAAACAGGCAAATATTCCGATTAAATTTTCAAATCAGCGGGATGTAAAAAACAGCGATAATAAAATTGCCGTCGGCATAAATGGAAAACTTTTTGCCATTTCTACTCGTATACTCGTATATATATATACGAGTATTCGTATAGTCGCACCAGCAAAGGAAGAAAAACAGGATATCCTACGGCTTTAAAGTACTATAACGTCGGGTTTGGGCTTTTTTCCGGGCCTGGAACTTTTTACAATTTACACACTACACCCATCTACTTCTACACTCTACAGCACGCAGAGGCACAGAGGCAGAACACAGTATTATGCCATACCGTAGTGTTGTACGTCTCTTCTCACTTCGCCCCTATCTCTTTACGCTATGCATATATAGGCAAGCCTATACACTATACACAGAAAGTCATCTTTGGCATTTTGAATTTTTCACCAACACGTAGTATAAATTTGGAATTCGATAAGCGTGCAAATCGTTACCGCGCGCCTTTCCCCCTGCACCCCTACGCTAATTCGCCTAAAAGCTTTTTTCACCAACGTACCCATTCTGCCTGGCTGGCTTTTTTCATTTTCTATGCTCAACCTATCACTCTCGTTTACTTCACCCTGTGCCGCGTTCGCTCAGCATTCGGCATCGGCAGGTTTACCGACGTATTAAAACCGTCATCCGGCTATCTCATCATACGCCTCTCTCATCCCATATTGTATAATTTTTGAACATCGGGCAGTTTATTTTAATCTCTTTGTCATCCCAAAATATTGGACGTATTCGTGAGTATTCCTATAAAAAATGTATTATGTACAGCAAGGTACAAAAGTGGGTTTTTAGAGCAGCGTCATTTTTAAATTTTTATTTAATAGAAATTGAATGTTGGGAAAATTTGAAATTCAAAAAACAAAATTAATTTTTTCCAAAAATGATAAAAATTGAAAAATTCAGAATTTTTTCATCAGAGCCTCTCAAAACAGACTCAAATAATGAGAAAAAAAATTATTTCAGCAATTTTTTCAAAGAAATTGAATTTAAGGAAAGTTTAAAATTCACCATGTTAAAAGTACCATTTGGTACTTATTACATGGCGAAATGAATTTTTCTCAAAAATGGGAATAATTGAAAAATTCAGAATTTTTTCATCAGAACCTCTCATAATGAACCCTAATATCTCGAAAAAAAATTTGAACAATTCTTTCAAAGAAATTGAATGTCAGGAGAATTTGAAATTCAAAAGACAAAATTAATTCTTTCCAAAAATGATAAAAATTGAAAAATTCATAATTTTTTCATCAGAGCCTCTCATAATGAACCCGAATAGTGATAAAAAAATTATTTGAGCATTATTTTCAAAGGAATTAAATTTAAGGAAGATTTGAAATTCACCATGTTAAAAGTACCATTTGGTACCTACTTATTACATGGCGAAATGAATTTTATCAAAAATGAGAATAATTGAAAAATTCAGAATTATTTCATAACTAGATGAGTTTAACACTGTTATGAAATGATTAAAAATGAATTAAAACTATGGAATAATAAGTAAGGCACAAAAAAAAAAAAAAAAAAAAAAAGAAGGAAAAAATTGGAAATACAAAATGGTTGGAAAATATTTTTTTAAATAATTTGTAAAATGAAAAAAATGACAAATTCTGAATAGTGTAAAACTGCAGAAAAGTAATTTGATTTGAAATAATTGGAAATTGAAAAAATTGAATTACATTTGAAGTAGATATTAAAATCGGGGGGGGGGGGGGTGGATGAAAAAATTCGAGAATTGGATTAATACGAGTATTAATAGAATTTTTTTTTTTTAAATTAGGAATAGGTAAGTAAATTTTTGTAAAGGTAATAAAAATTACAGAAAAACATCAAAATTGAAAAAAAGTCAATTCGAAATAACTCAACGATATGAAATTGAAAGAAAATATAAATTTATGAAATGGGGAAAAATTACAAAAATTTTGTAAAAAAATAAGGAAAAAATTACAAAATTGAATACTAAAAAATCAATCAAATTTAAAATAATAGGTGATTGGGAAAAATTAAAGAGAAAAGTTGTGAATTGAACAAGATTGGAAAACATTTTCTTCAAAAGAAGGAAAAATTACAATTTTGTAAAATAAGCATAAAAAAGTGACAATCGAACAATTCAAAATTTAAAAAAATCTAATTAAATTCAAAAATCAAAAAAATTATAAAAAGTGAAAAATTGAAAATTTATTTCTTTAGAATTAGGTAAGTACTAAAAATTTGAAAAATCTATAAAATGACAACTTGACAATCCAAAACTTGAAAAAATTAGTTGAACTAAAAATAAGTGAACAGTGAATAAACAGAGAAAAAAAACTAAAAGAATTTGAAAATCACTCTGAATTATATTTAAGAGCATAGCAGGGTAAGATAGGTGAATCGGCCCTTGGCTGGGATTTTTGAAATTTTACAAACTCGCTAGTAAAAATGTAAACCCCTTACCTCATCTCTACACCCCGCCAGTGCCAAAAACGTGAATTTTCATAATTACGTAAATTTTTGATTCTGTAATTCTCAACCGAATTTTTTCAAAATTGCAGGGATGATGGACCATACCAAGGGCCATCCCTGGAAATTTTTTCAATTTTTAAAAAATATTCCTTCGTACTGAAATTAGAGTTTTAAACTTTAAAAGCACACTATATATTCGTCCCTTTGGAGGTGCCACGATTTAAAAAATCGCATATTATGTAGTATATCTACAAGTATAACATATATTTTTTTCAGAATTTTTTAATATGGTGGAAGACCCTCAAAAATGCAAAAAACCGAATTTTGTCACTATTTTTCGCGCTTAAAAAGGTCATTTTTGGTATAAAAAATTTTTCTTGCAATATACCATAAAATACCACTAAATACACCATCAACCCGAATTTGAATGAAATTCGTTGATTTTTTCTATTTTTTCTAATTTTTATTTGAATCGACCGAGTGACGCTATTTTGGGAACCCCAGTGTTCCACGAGGTGTCTGGACTCTGGAGGGCCTAAAACTAATTTTTGGACATGTTTCAAATCGATATTTGTCATAAATATTGCAATTTTAGCAAAATCGAGAAAATGTGATTTTTTCACTATTGGCTAGACGTGAGGTTGTGAGAACAATTTTTCCAAAGTTGAAAATATTTAATTTTTATGATGTGGGGGAAAAATCTAATTTTCTCAATTTCGCTAAAATTGCAATATTTATACCTAATAAGAATAAATGACAAATACCGAGCTTTTCGAAAAGAAAAAAAAAAGTTGAAGAACCAAAGAAATTACAGGTTCCTTTAGAACCGCACCCTGATCAATTGACAAATTTTCAGTACACTGGCTCGCTACCTCCTCAAATCACAACTCCTCTCGGCTCTTTTCATTTTTAATTGAACAGGTTAGTACTGCGGTGATACGTATAGTACATATACTTATAAAACAGAGGGTTAGATAATGTACTCCTCGTAGTAGGTACGTAAACGCATATACGCGCACCCTAGCTGGCAAATTAAAGCAGGAAAATGATTTTTAATGACTTTCAAAGAAACAAAGATTAAATTATGTTCGAGCCGGGCGCAGCGTCAAGTTCCTCAATCTATGCTCCCTTTTAGTTATCAACAAAAAGGGGGAGAAAAAATAGCGTATAAAGGAGCTCGTATAGATGATGCAATTATTTCGACATTTATCCTCTACTGCTTATTCGTGGCCGGGGGACTGGGTGCGGTGCGGTGCGGCGGTGTCGCGTTTTATACGAGTGTTTATGCGATGGAATAAAATTACCGGATAATACGTCTTGGGAGGGTGCGCGTATCATTTCGCATTTTTTGCGGCCCACGTCGCGTCGCGTCGCACCACCGACCTCGTCTCGACGTCGGCTTCGCGGCAAAGGCAGCTTTTCACCCGAAATAAATAGCGAACCGAAGGATTTGCACGTATACTGAGTCAGATCGGGTTCGGCATAATAGATACTACGTACAATAGTACGTGTATTGTGTATAGTCTATATTGTACCTATACGTATAGGCCTAGGCCTAGGCCTAGGCCTATGCACTTACGGATTAACGAGACTAGGACGTGGGGAATGGGCAAGGGTATATGTTTTTGCCCGCATGTACAAATACGAGTATCACGTCGATGAGTGCATCAATGATTTTTAAAAGTTGAATTATTTTTTAGGGGGTGAAATACAGCGTGAAAACACGTACCGAGAAGGGTGATCGCGTAAAAAGGGCTTCGAGCATATCTTATTTAACACGTTTAGTATTTCGTGACTAATTCGTATACTTATCGTTTATAAAAGTTTATCTATGTTGCTCGATCCTATACTCCTATAGGCTATCCACGAGCGAATGTACAGGCTACCGCAAGTAAGTATGCCTTTTTTCGCGTTGAAATATCATACCGTACATTCGAGCATGGTTTAACATCCTTATCTTGATAAATGGTCATCGATTTCACACCGCTGTTCACCGCGTATTCGTGACGTGCGTTGCGTGTGTAAGCGGATTTCTAATCGAGATAATACTACGTCGAGGTATGCCTACGTATACGTGTAGGCAAGCATGGCCACTAGGGTGGCCCTTATTTTTCGAATTTTGGAAATGTTGTCGGGACGGCGGGTCAATTGGTGACATATTGGTAGAAAATAATTCCCTATTTTTTATTTTTCCTCTAACTGAATTTTAAGCCGTTTCTCAGGGGCCCCCAAATTTGAAAAAAACAAAAAAATAGAAAAAATAGAACATTTTGAAATTTTTTGAAATTTTTTAGCAAAATGGTCATAGGGATGGTATTTCTATAAGACAAGACCATTTTCGATGATTTCTTATCTTTACCCCCCTTTTCATGGGACATGAAAAAAACGTCATTTTTTACGTTTTTTAAAAAATTTGAAAAAAATGACTAAAAATTACAGAAACTTTTTTTTTTGAATAAAATGTTTTTAGCATACATGTTATCACCCAAAAAAGTCATTTACGGTGATTTTTCACCACTGCCGTATCAGTGAAAATTTTTCAAAAATTAATGAGGTTCCCAAAAATGAAGGTAAGGATGAAAAATCGCCGTAAATGACCTTTTTGGGTGATAAAATGTATGCTAAAAACATTTTATTCAAAAAAAAAAATTTCTTTAATTTTTAGTCATTTTTTCAAATTTTTTAAAAAACATAAAAAATGACGTTTTTTTTTTATGTCCCACGAAAAGGGGGGTAAAGATAAGAAATCATCGAAAATGGTCTTGTCTTATAGAAATACCATCCCTATGACCATTTTGCTAAAAATTTTCAAAAATTTTCAAAATGTTCTATTTTTTCTTTTTTTTTGTTGATTTTTTCAAATTTGGGGGCCCCTGAGAAACGGCTTAAAATTCAGTTAGAAGAAAAATAAAAAATAGGGAATTATTTTCTACCAATATGTCACCAATTGACCCCCCCGTCCAGACAACATTTCCAAAATTCGAAAAATAAGGGCCACCCTAATGGGCACACTCTTTTTCAAAATTAGTTGACTCACTTACAACTCTAACTCTTTTGAAAAAAATAAATAAGTTGAACTCTATAACTCTTAACTTTTAAGAGTCGTACTGCAAAAGAGTTCAACTCATTAACTCTTTTCCAAAAGAGGTCAACTCAGAGTCAACGAAGAGTTGACTCATTTTAGCAAATTAACCATGTAGCATGTTGAAAAAGCATTCTTTTGCAGTTTACTGGTCATTATTATTAATAAAGATTTTTAATATCTATACTCCTAATGCATTTGAGAAGTATTTTGTACCTAAAAAAAGTTGAAAATTTTTCAATTCCAAAAAATATTCCAAAAAAATTGAAAAAAAAATTATTCCAAAATTTATTACAAAAATTGATAATTTTTCAATTTCAAAAATTTTTGGAAATTTATTCATTAGGTAGGTATATAAAATTGAAAGTGTTTCCATTTCAAAATAATTAGATAATCATTTTCGATGGTTCCCGGACAATTCCACGAATTCGCTTTCCCGAATAGGGGATTTCCCGAAGGGTCATTGTTCCGAATGGTGTTTTCCCGAATCCCATTTTCCCGAAACACTATTATTTCGTTTTTTTTTTTTTTTTTTTTTTTTTTTTTTAAATTATTGAAAGTAATCTACAAATTACAAAGTTTTGTTAAATGATAGTGTTCTAAGGTACTGTAGTTCATTTTCTCCTGTTAAATACTCTTCCCCAGTGATGGAATCCAATAAAAATATTGGTTTTGGTTTTGGTTTTCAGAAAGAATTGGGTTTGGTTTTGGTTTTGGTTTTTTTTTTGTATTTTTTCCCCACGAAAATTCATAACTCAGATACTGAAATGAGTGAATTTTTATATTTTTTTCGGTATTTACAGTTTTTTCATTATTATTTTTTCAAGATGTGTGATGTTTGAGAATTATTTCATAGTTCAGGTGTTCACTGTTCGGCTTCAGTCAGATGGTCAAAGAAGGAAGGAATTTTATGATTTATGAAAGAGTAACAATGCCTTCCCCTCATCAATCAAATACCATACCATGAAAATGATCATTCGGAAAAACTGTTCTTCGGGAAAGTGGATTCGGGGAATAGGCTTTCGTGAAAAATGGATTCGGGAAAACGGCTTTTCGGGGGAAAAATCATTTTCGATTTTTTTTTTTAAATTTTACTGCAAATTTTTTTTTTAAATTTCAATTCAAAAATGTATTTCAAAAATTTTGTGGTTTTTGATCCAAAAGTAATTCTGAAAAAATTTAAGATGAAAAGTTTTCAATACCTAGGTAACTACTGAAATTTTTTTTACAAGTTCTAAAAAAATTGGGAATTTTTTTATTGAGACCTTTTTTTAAAATCTATTTGTATTTGATACAACTCTTTCAACTGCAAACCCTGCAAAAGTCCGGATTTTTTCTCAAATGTCCTGCTTTTTGGCAAAATTTGGTTAAATGTCCTGCTTTTTTGATTTAAAAAAACGGCCATTGATTTCAATTCAAGTGAAAATATGCATTGTTTTTAAACTAAAAACTCAAATTTTCTCAAAATTTTCGCTCTCGCTTCGCTCGGGCAACATATTACTTTATTGTCTTTTCTTAACCCAAAAAGTATGGTTTGTTTTCAGAATTTTTACAAAAAAAATGTACGTTTTTTCTTTTAAAAGTGCAATTTTTTCAAAAAGATTCGTCCTCGCTTCGCTCGGGCAACGCGTGTCTTTCTATTTCATATCTTAATGCTATCATGAGTTTTTCAATTGTTTTTATTCATGTGGACAGCGAAAAGTATTTCATTCAAAAACTCAATTTTTCAATGTTCTCCCGGTTTTTAATCCAGTCAAAAAACAACTTTGTTTCAATTTGAAATAATTCTTAAATCACTTATTCAATTTTTTATTCAAAATTACTTTTCCCCCAAATTTTCAATGAAGGGGGATCTGAAATCTGTCAATTTTAAACTTCTTAAAAAACTATTATCAATTTGTCACATATTAAATTCAAAAAATTTGAGCCTCACACTTCACCCCTTTCAAAATAGCTTCGTCACCGTACCGTTTTTGAATGTAGAAATGAAGCTCAGAAGTCAAAACAAAACAAAACTTTATAATTCTAAACGTCTTGGAATTCGAATTTTGTGTAAAAAATGATGTGAATTTTTTTTACCCCCCCCCCCCCCCCTCCTCAATTTGAAGTACAAATTTTAGTTTGTTGGAGACCCTAACGTTGTCATTTTGATTTTAGTTAACAACCCCAATACTCATGAAAAATTGTATGGAGAGATTAATGTAGAATTCGCGGAAACAAATTACATTAAAGAGAAAAATATCATGCGAAATTCACGGTTTTCAAAATTTGGTTGACACCTTGAAAGATTTTGTTTTAAAAATTGATGATTTTTTTTTTCATGTTTGTTTGTATTGTTAAAAATACAAATTGAATAATTTCAGTGCTACATTTTGTTAGTTACTATCTGATTTTTTTCATTTTTTTCATAATTTTTTTGAAAGATAAAATTAAAAAAATTCTCCCGATTTTTTTTGTTTTATTTAATTTTTTTTTTGGGGGGGGGGTCACATTTTAAAAGGACACTGTTAAAAAAAACTCCTGCAAAATTCAAACTGAACTCCAGCAAAAGTCCTGCAATTTGATTTTGAGATTTTGTTAGACAGTAGACACCATCCGATCACGTGATCAGGCTATACAAATTCTTTCTTCAAATTGGCCAAAGAGTCCCAAAATTTCATCGTGGGTTCAGTTTATGGCCCTGATGTGATTTTTGTAGGTCAGAACCTTCAACCATTCGAAAATTTTCAAATATTTCCCGTGTTTCTTGGTCTGGTGATCAGCTCACAATCAAAATGAAATGAACTAAGAGACCAAAATCAAATTCAATTTAATTACGCAGCTCAGCATATTTTTTTGTGTAAAGAATCCATCTAACACCTTCATGAAATTGAAAAATGCAACAAAAACATATGTACTACTTAGTATATGGAAAAAATGTCGAATAAAAGTTGAAATTATCGAATAAATTCTCAATCTCGACTATTTTAGAAACTACGAGGAAGGAAACAAAATCAACAGTCACAGCATACTGAACACAAGCAGTACATATTTTCTACATTACATACGCTGGTAGACGACGAAAAAAAAGAGAAAAAAATCCAACTCGAGTTGCGAAATAAGAATTCTGAAAAGAGATGAATGTGCTGAGTTGCGCCAAAAGGCAGGCGACGGAGCAGGGATGCGAAGACGAGACAGTATGGTATGGCATGGTATGGTATAATTAATGACAAAAATGAAATGTCGTTTTGCTACGTTTCGCGGTTATTCGCAAAAGGGTTTTCTTGTGTTACGAAATAATGGAGTGACACGACGACGACAAACTACGCAACGACACGAGGCGACACCGCCTTGTAATACACGTCTTTTTTCTGCTCCCCTTTTCTCTCACCCTCATCACCTCAGCCTTTGCCGTTTTCCGTGCATGTAGATTGCGTGTATAGATGTACACGAGCGAGAGGAGGGGGGGTAGGAGGTAGCCGGGTACGCGTAGATAGCTGGTGTATAACCGGGCTCAGGCACATTGTTGAATTAATCCGTCGGTAATAATGTGGCGAGGGATACTCGCGGGGTTGGTAATGGGATTTACGATATGGTGCACACGTTTTTCGCGTTTCAATGAGAGACACGATAGGATAGGAAACGATGCGATGCGATGCGATGCGATGCGACGACCGACGAAGCCAGACCCGGAAGGGTAGCAGTAACAGGGGAGGCGATGTCGACTACCGCCACCGCACCGTGTAGCGAGAAGAAAATTGTTTTTATTGATTGTACGCGAATGGAGACGGCCGACAAGGGAACGTAGATGAGGAGAGGCAGGTGGATACAATGGCGAACGTCAGCGCCACCCCCTCGAACGCGTACACGTACCCGCGTATGTATTCGTTAAACCCTTTTATAAAAGTATATTTACATCAATTTAAACGGTTCGAAGTTAATTTGAAATTTTTTGTTTGTAAAATGAAATTACCTATCGGTGGAATTCGGTCGACGATTGGGTAAAAGGGCACTGCTGCGTTTACCCTATACCAGGCTAATTTATATTCTGCGGTTTTTACCCTACTTTACTCTGTATATAGGTACAACTTTTATTTTCAAATTATTTTCCGCGAACCCTGCACCCTCAATTTTCCATCAAAACTAATATTGTCATACCAAAGGCTTTTGAAAGATAGAGGAAGAAGAGTTAACTAAAAGTGAATAGAGATGATGAATCTTGATCAGACTGAAAATTATGTACCTACAGAAAAAAATGTGAAAAAACAAATCAAAATATATTTAAATAAAAGTCATGAAATTTTCAAAAAAATTTCCAAGTTTCAGAATGTCTGACAAAATGTCTAAAAGTCATAAAATTCAAGTTACAAGTTTCAGAATGTCTGACATAATGTCTAAGAGTCATTCAGTCATTAAATTTTTGAAAATGTTGTTTTTTTATGTCATCCAAACCTAACCTAGTGTAACCCAACCCAATCCAATTTACTATCGGATTTTCGTCACGGATTTTACCCTTCTTTTTTTTTTTTAAATTTTGGTCATCGTAAAAGCATACCTATACTATGCTAAAATAGGAACAATTGAAATTAAATAATACACAATGAGTAATAATTGAATAAAATTGATAAATTATGATAATTGAATATTTTTTAAAGAAAATTAACTATAAATATGCGGTGTTTGGCATTTTAATCGATAATAAACAAAAGAAACAAAATTTTGATAATGGAATATTCTTAAATTATACAGGGTGTCCCGGTTAAGAATAACATCCTTTAATCTGGTAAGAGGGCAACTCATTTCAACAACGTGTAGGTATGTTTGCATACCCTTACTATTGAAGGGGCTCAGATACTGCATGGTAAAAAAAGGTTATTTTTTTACTTGAAATTAAAAATTTATTTTTTTTGATTGGAGACAGATAGAAAGATGAAACCTGTGGGAAATAAAGTAGGATAGTTGCAGCAATGTTTGAAAAAATTTCTATCAAAATCGATACAAAAGGGTGTTCAACACATTATTTTCACCAAAAAAATTAGGTAAAAAATTCGAAATTTTGCAATTTCAAAAAAATTGCATTATTAACCTAGTTATTTTTTGTCAGCAGATGATTCCCCTCTACTTTCTCTACAAAATGCTCTTCTGCGTCATCTAATCATCTTCCTATCTCTTTTAGTTTTTGAGTTGGAATTTTTCTAACGAGTACAAATTCATAAAAATTCAACTTGGAAAATTTGAAAAAATATTAACCTACATGTCGACTCATAAATAAATTTTTCACCTAAAAACTGAAAGAAACAAGAAGATAACGCTGAGGAACATTTTGTAATCATCCGAAGAAGTGCAAACACAAATACTTTGTGCTAATGCAAAAGATCTACCATTAAAAAAATCAAAGAACACGATCAGCTCGAATTCTCTCCACTCGAGTACTGAACTGAACAAGTAAAATTGAAAACAAAACCCATGCAATCGCAATAGCCCAAATTCACTCCATTCATTACGGAAAATCCGGCTCCGGCTAACGAGGAAAAATAAAAAGAGAAAAGGAGCGAGAGACAGAGAGAAAAAATATGAGGAAAAGAGGAAAGCTTTGGAAACTCACGCCCGAAACTTTATATGGTAGTGCTGTCGCGTTTCAAAACAGGAAAAATATTTTAACCCGTGTACAAGAGAAGTCGAGCGCAAACATCTCTAATTCTGTATCGAACCCTAGAGATTACCCAGATCGACCTAGAGTCGTGCACTTCGGTAAAACAGAGGGGAAAAAGAGAAAAATAAACGATATAACGTTTGGGAAAAAACCTCTCGTGAAAGAGAAAAAATTACTAGCAGAGCTGTGTCAGAGGAAAAGGTAGGTCTACAAATATAGCTTCGTACACGTACCTACTGAAATAGTGCAAGCGCAGCGCCGTATTCGTAAAATGTCGCCTTTTCCCTCCGTTTCTCTACATCATCTCACCCACATCCTGCACACATACAAACGATATCGCATGCTCTATCACTGCGGTCGGCCTCCCAACAACAACAATCTGTTACAGTATAGGCAGTTTCAGCAAAGGGAATACTATACACAATCGAAACGATTTGTGTGATAGTAGGGGTTTCGGGCCTCGGTTCTGGTCGAAGCGAATGACATCGCATCCTATGGTACGGCAAAGAGAACAGAGTATTTGTTTTGTCGACGTGCAAACCCAGTCATAATCCACTTATCAATTACCCAAGATAAATTGTAACTCGACTTCGGGCCCGGAGATGGTCGGGCTGGGCCAGACCGTCGGCCGGTCGGTGTTAACAGATTAAAAGCTACGTTTCGGGGATACAACATTAATTACAAAATGTAAATGCGTACGACGCGACGCGACGTACGACGTGCCCGAATGTAAAGAGCAACGTTGCGGTGTGTCGCTTATTAGCCGCGACGTCAAACACGCAATATATGGTCGATGTAATGATGGTGTTTTGCACCGTGTGACAGCTCTAATGAAACTAACAGCCTAGCATTTACCGTATAGTCGTAGATGACGTGGGTGTGGTGTGTTGTGTTTCCATTATGCGCCGCCATCGCATCGTGTTCTACGAGCACACATTTAGAGACCATATGTACCTTCATCACATTCGCATAATACACGTATCTACTACATGTCGTTCATTTCAGCATAACTGACACCAACACCATCCCTACCACCAATGTGCTCACCTCGTACAAGCTCAATGCTCAACATATCTGTATAGTATTTCAGCAAGTACACAACGACTTATAACTTTATTTGGCAAATACATACAACATCGTGGAGCTAGAGCTACTTAGTAATGAAGTAGGTGGTGACGGAAGGGAGAAGGGTCTACCTACTTTCCTTCGCGCTTCAAATGGATTAACCACGAACGCAGAGAGAGTTCCTACCTATACACTCTGATCTCAAATGGACAACCACGACCTCTGGAGCAGAGACTTCGACGAACAAGACGTAACTATTATTTACGCGTGTTTATTCAACATTCAGTTTACCGGGTTCCTAAGAATATGTTGTCCACCTACGTCACCGATCTAAGGATCAGCCAATCAGTTAACTAGAAACGGTTATCTGATCGCCCTGATTCGTTGATGTTGTCTAGGTGGACAACATATTCTTGGGAACCCGTCTAGTCAAGTCTTAAGTATACAGAATCTCGATGATCTTAAATACTATTTTGCTATGCTATTTGTCTAAGAGTAGTGAACTATATACAGAACTGGGTTGGCGATGCATAGCGCAGTCGAGGCACCACAGTAACAAGATGCCACATACTACATCTCCCTTCCTAGGCTAATAATTCCAAGTACTGAGTAATTAATAGTTATATATATTATAAACGACATATTGAGTCGGTTAGGAGGTCCTCTTTTACTCTTGGAACGTCCAAGTGCCACTGGTCTCTCCTCTTCTTTCTCTTTGCTGTTTCCTGCTCTTCTTCGGTCGTCATTTCAGTTATATTTTTTTCTGGTCCAGATTCTTCATCATTACACCAGACCAATTATTATTGTACATCTGTCTCTTCATTTTTGTGGGAACCTCGCCAACTCGTCAACTCCGATTGAGCTGAAATTTGGCTCACTGAAAGAGCATGCCACACAGACCTCACAACCGAATTTATAGTTGCCGAAGTTGGTTTTTCGATTTTTGGCGAATTTTTGAAAATGGCTATAACCGCCTCCAAAAAATGTTTTTTTGGAAAAAAATTGTAAATATCAAAACAGAATCCTGAACATCAGTTTGTACACTAAAGTCGATCTCCCGAGTCGATTGGCACCATTTTCGAAGTGATCTGGAGCCTCCAAGAAAAGTTGACTTTTCTCCAGCACACTGGAATCTCTCTAGACTGCAAAAGTCAACATTTCCTGGCGACTCCAGGTTGCTCAAAAAATAGTGCCAATCGACTCGAGGGGGGGGGGTCGACTTTAGGGGGTAGAGAAAATTTCAAATGATATGCTGGAGAAATTGATTTTTTGAATTTTTTTTTTAAATGCAGAATTTTCAAGTTGTCAAAAAAAAACACGTGCGAACTCGTCACCTCGGATTTTGGATTGAACTACATAAATCGATAGATGGCATCATACTAACGCTAGGATTAAGTTTTCAGCTGCCGAAGTTAATTACAGCGCCGTCTGGAGCTATTCCAGTGCGCTGGAGAAAAGTCAACTTTTTCTGAAGGCTCCAGATCGCTTTGAAAATGGCTCCAATCGACTCGTGAGGTCGACTTTAGTGTACAAACCAATTTTAAGGATTCTATCTTGAAATTTACAATTTTTTTCTTCAAAAAATGTTTTTTTGGAGGCGGTTATAGTCATTTTCAAAAATTCGCTAAAAATCGAAAAATCAACTTCGGCAGCTAAAAATTTGGTTTTGAGGTCTGGATGACATGCTCTTTTAGTGAGCCAAATTTCAGCTCAATCGGAGGTGACGAGTTGACGAGATTCCCTTGTTAGGAAGCTGCTGTTTCGTCTATAGTTTTTATTTTGGTACTCCACCTGTGATACCTGATTGGTATTTCCTATCAAAACCTACTTTGGTAGGTAACACAGAAACTAGTACTTGAGAGATTTAAAGATATAAAAAATACCTTGGTGTTAATAACACCATCACAAACCTTTCCCTTCCATTCCTACGTTATAAAAAAACACTACACAGCCATTGCGGAGGCCAAAAACGTAAATATATTATGGGAAAAAGTTCAAAACAAATTAACCAAAGAAAATTATCAAAACCGCACAATGACCAAAAACGATTACAGTCGAGCTGTAATATAACACCCGATCCGGTCTACAATTAGAACCGAATGAGGATTTATCATAAACCACCGACAGAGATGGCTCGAGAATCTTATCTCTTACCACCACCATCGATGACTTGATAAATCCTCATTACCTCGTACCTATTCACTCCCTTCACACTATGTACGATCGAGACATATCTGCTTTACCAATTATCATCACTGGGACCCAAGCGCCCATATCTTCTTTTAACATCATCACTGGTTGATTTATTTCGAATTCAGCTTGGAATTTTCTATTTTTGTCATGATCCAGTTTTTTTGTGTGTTCCTTTTTTTCTTTTCTTTTCTGCATCGAATACAATTTTCAGAATTCCATTAAATTAGCGAGTTTACATAAATTTTTTGTGAAGCGATTTCATCTTCGTATCATAATGTAACACCCTACTTCAAGAATGTTGTTTGAAAGAAAAGTCGACTCGAAAAACACTCGGGTACTTAATAGTAGGTATATCATTCCGTTATTTCGCGTACATGAAAAGAACGCCACGAGAAATACTACACGATAAGAAAAAAGGTGAAGTTTTTCTTGTACTTAAACGAGGCACATAGATATACATCGTGAAAGGAAGCCAGGCACTTCGTTCTCTTTTCGGTGTTCTCTTTTCTTTTGGCGGAATTGGGAATTGAGAGAGAGAGAAAAAAAAAGGGTGAAAGAAAGAAGAAATGACGTGAGAAGATAGATGAAGAAAAATGGACAAAATTATTCGCACGGAACAAGGATTAGGAAATGAAAAAAAAAGAAGAAAATACGAAAACGCCGATGTTGGCGGTAGCAACAGCATCGTCAGCACCAACTACGACGAAGACGATGACGACGAAAGAAAAGCTGGTGTAAGAAAAAAAGAAGCAGTGGCAGTAGCAGGAGCTAAAGAAGACGCGAAGGAAGAAGAAGAAGAAGGGAAAAGATTTACTGTGTAGAGAGAAGCAAGAAATGATACGTATTTTGGGAGCGAATAAGGTCGACGTAAGTCTAATCCAGAAAAAAGATCTTTTACCGGGGATATACGTAGTGTAGCTTGTGCTTGTATCCTAGCAAAGGCGGGAGGGTGAACAAGAGTAAAAGGAATGGGTATACAATACGTATAGTCGTAGTGTATACGGTAGAACGTTATTATATTTTGATCCAGGACTGAACTCCGCGCACCTCGTCCGGCCTTTGCGACGGCGTTGGCTATATACGTATATATATATATATATATATATATATATATATATATATATATAGGTTGTTGGCGCGTTCGTCGCTGAAAGCAGCTCATCATAACGCTTGCAATCCACAGAAACGTGTAACTATCCTACTAAACCCTTAAAACTAACCCCAGCTAAGTTGACGCGTTTTCTTGTTACCCTAATATGCCGCCTAACCATTTACTCTTTTTATTAAAGTCATTTTGTCTTTCACGTTCTTTTTCTTTCTCGGCTTTTTTCTTCTTTTTTTTTCGTTCCTTTTTTTTCATAATTGTAGCTTAGGCGGCCTTTTCACAATCGTTAAACGCTACCCTTTTTTTCTCTTTCTTCTTCATCTTTTTCCTTCAGTATATATGAAGCTCGTTTGAAGATGGTTCTTTTCAGCTTTATATATCAACTCGACGGAGTTTTTTTTTCAAACATTTTTTTCTTTCTGTTTTCCTCGCTCGCTTTTTTTTTCTTCACCAAACGCGTTAAAGTTTCTCATTTTGTGATCGACGGTGTGTATATCTTTGCGTTGAAAAGGTTACACGTACACAGCGTGAGATAAAGAGAACGATGAAGCGAGACGAAGGGACGAAGACTTGGAAATTCAAAGCGACTGAGAGTCGATACGGCGCCAGCTTCGCAAGAAATTGTTGTTCAACCCTTCTGCTTCTCTTCATCTTTCACTTTTTTTTTTGTTTTGTGTTTTTTTTCAACGCTATCTTTAGCAGCGAAAAATAGTTTTCTGCATGCTACATCGCGTTGCGTCGGCGAATTTATGAATCTGAAAAATCAATACGATTTGAGACAGACGTTCTAAACCATATTTGGATTAGGCAAAAAATTGTGAAATGCTCGGTAGACGAGTTTACGAAGGATTTTATCTACTGCACGAGAGTGGATTAGAATCACGAATCAGAATCATTATGCTAAATAGCCGAAAAAAGGATTCGAATCCTTTTTGAATCACGAATCAGCGTGAGATGTTGGAGTTAAAATGAAAGTTTTCAAAAAAATAAATAAATTGGAAGTCAAAATTTTATTTTTTTCTACAAAAAGTTTTTTTTTTTGGGGGGGGGGGGAGAAGGTTAGTGATTTTTTCACATCTGTGCCCTCTGAAAAATATATTTAGATATTTTGTAAAATTTTCAATGATTCAACTTTCAAATTATACGTTTTTAGACATAATTCTTCAAATTGATTCGCGATCCGTGAAAAATGACATTCCAACTGTCGCGAATCACGAATCGCTTTTTAAGTAAAAACAATTGAATCACGAATTTAATCAAATACCTAGAAATTTTGTCCAAAATTTTATTCAAATCATGAATAATTTTAGAAAGTTTTGATTCGAATCACGGCCAGCCGTGCTAGCGAGACATGAAAATCACACAATTCCATATGACAATGCACGTAATGGAGTAGTATGAGAGAAATCTGCCTATCTCTGAAAATGTTTTATATTCAATTCAAATTTCCGTTCAGTTTTCCATCAGATATTCCGTTCGCCAATATTTTTATTCAGAATCCCATTGAATTTTGAAGGAAAACTGGATGTACTTTAATTTGAATTCAAAATTTTTTGATGGAAATCTGAATGAAAATCTAAATGCAAAATTATTGGAAATCTGAAGTCAAAACTTTGAGAAAATTTGAATTTGTAATTTAATGAAATTCTTAATTTGAAATTCAAAGAAAATCTAGGTAGAATAAAAATTGACACAAACTTTAATGCGGAAATTTGAATTAATTTTTAATGGAAATCTGAATTTAAAATGTAAAGAAAATCTTGATGGAATAAAAATTAATGTTAATGCGAAATTCAATGGAAACTTGAACAGAATAAAATCTGAATTCATTATTTAATGGAAATCTGAATGGAAAATTGGATCCATTCGTGGAAAATCAAGTGGAAACTTTAATTTCTCTTCACGCGTTAATTGCTTGATCACATAACTTTTCACATTTCTACTTACTCGTACATGCGTACATACTTAGCAGCGTTGTCAACGCTCCTGATTTATCAGGAGATCTCCTACTTTTTTGAGGCTGTACTGATTTTCTCCTGATCTATTGATTTTCAGCAAAGACTCCTGATTTTTTAGCAAAAATTCCATGATTTTCAACAGAAATATCCTGATTTTTTTTTCAAAAAATCTTAAATTTTGGGAAAATGTGACTCAAAAAAAAGAGGGGAACAATTTTTTTTTAAATTTTTGCGACTGATTTTTCACTCAATATTTTTCCAATGACAACAGGACCATACATCATGTATCATGAAAAAAAAAACCAAAAAAAACCAAAAAAATCCTAAACCTATTCTGTTTTATGAAAAACTCCTGAAATTTACTGCTTTTTCACGTAAATTCGTTTCTCCTGAATCTCCTATGATTTTTCGAGAAAAAAAAACCTGATTTTTTCGAATTTCCATTTGGCAACGCTGATACTTCGATAACATTGAGGCACAAGACTTACAATTTAAAAATTTATCCCACGGAACTGTATCGATTTGTTTGTATGTATTGCGTAGTATCATGTCTCATTATATCAGGTGTACTACTTATACACAGCTGATATAGAATTTCGTTTTTATCTATTGATGGATGTGGCGTATATCGAGGGATGAATTTTTCGTTATTCGAGTGTTTGTGCCTGAAATTACATACATATCTACGTTTTTAAAAACATAAAAAGAAAAGAAAAATATTATATGGTATACCTTATTTTTACCAAGTGTTTTTTACACTCGTTTCAGCATGGCTTTTAAAAATTATAGAAAAGAATACTACAAGACAGAAACAATTACAGTACAGCTTCAGCGTAAATATATCGCGAAAACGTATTTGGCAGCTTCTTGAAAAAGTTCATTGCAAAGAAAAATAGAGGTATGTAAGGTACCGGCGGGTAATATGGGACACCACGGACCATATTACCTACCCTATGTTATTTTGTTCTGTTTTCATTTTTTTTGAAATCCGATTTCACTGTATTTTCATTGTATAATAAATTATATTTAACTAAATGAATTCGGGGAAATTTTACATCAAAAAGATAGGAAATTTAATGAGCTTTCCAAATATGTGCATGAATGTTGTTTTTGAGATCGGAGTCTTGAAGTAATTCCACTTCAAAAAAAAAAAAAAAAAAAAAAAAAACATGGTAAAACATTAATTTTTGCCAAAATTTATTCAGAACAAAAAATTACGGGTCTGTATTACCCTACCAGTACTTTTTTATGAATGACCCATATTACCCTACCATGCTATTTTTTTTTTTTTTTTTTTTTTTTTTTTTGAAGTGGAATTACTTCAAGACTCCGATCTCAAAAACAACATTATTTTAAGTGGAAAAGAGTTGAATTTTCCTTGTGAAAAATCAAAAAAATCGCTGTAGAACGACTTTTTTTTATCCAATTCGGCTGAAATTTTATATGTGGATACAGTACGCCCCCTGAATAAATTTTCGTGAAAACTGAATTTTTTGTGTGGAAAAATTGAGTTATTTTTCCAACTTTTTGGTGCTTTAAATTTTAAAAAATGCATGTGTCCCATATTACCCTACCGGTAGGGTAATATGGGCCATTTTTGACTTTTTTTCAATGGACTTTTTGGACACGAAAGTGTCGAATTTTGAGACTTTCAAGTAAATATTCTGAAAGAGGATAAAATTCTCTACAAGATGCAATTTTTAGTTTTTCAAAAAGAATCAAATTTCAGTGTGTAGGAGCGTTTTGAAAAAAGTGTCCCATATTACCCGCCGGTACCTTAGGTAGAGGTGCACGAAAAAAGAATGGAAAGTTGAAAAAAATTAGTACTGTCACGAGTAAAAAGTACGTAAATTACGTATGTTCGAAATATGAAAATTCCCGTTAGAATAAAATCGCAGAATCGATGAATTTCTTCGACACGAGCTCGTCGAAATTCACCGTTACTTCGGTTGTGGAAAAATACACAGGGAAGTAATTATAATGACCAAATATGGTCATATCAATAAATTTCGTCACCTACGATTAGCGAAGCCACGAACATAAATTCAGTCGCTCGCTAACCGTCATTCCGGCCTTTTAAAAAGATCTAGTTGAAAAAGAATTGATATTGTAAAAATAATCCGAAACATCTTTTTTAACGAATTGTTCTCTATCGTTCTTATTTTTCAAAAGGAAAATAATCGTGTTCTTTAAATTATTTACGTGTCGCATTAATTTACTTCTCGCAAATTTACTACGAAAAAGTGTTGAATTCTCTCGCTCGGGTTTTTCCAAAGAAAAAATAAATTCGTCAAAAATCAGGAAAAATCAGTGAGAAGCGTTCCTCACAGTACAAAGCCCATAGAGTCGCAATGCACATTTCTGCACTTCCCTAAACAAATGTTATACTGTATAAATATACTTGTACACTTACATGCGAAACAAAAAAGAAAAAGAAAATCTAAAAAAAAAAAATGGCAGTCGAATAGCCAGGAGGGTGAAAAAAGGCACAAGCTCCTCACTCGAACAAATTTGCAAACGTACAATTTCCATTCTGCGGTGCGCTTTTTAACAATTTAAGTGGCGCTGTTGGGCGAATTACCTTTTCCTTTTCGTGTTAAATAAACACGCTAAAAATGAGAGACAGACAAGCAGGCAGTCGTCGCCGTCGGTGTTTTCAAGTACGCGGACGCTCGCACGCCTCTTTCGCATAGGTACTAAAATTCACAATAGAACAGAGGAACAGACCGCCATTACTGCACCAGTGCACCATATTCGCTCTTGTTGCGTGTTTAAATAACGAATTATATCGTCAATTGGCTCGTGTCTCTCACTCCCTCATAATCGTTCAAGTGTCTTAAGGGAGCTTCTCAACTACCTAGTACGTATAAAATTAAATCGTTTCTTTGACACAATTTTCGTGGTAAAACCACGCGATGTAGATTTTTGATCTTATTATTACATTTTTTTTTTTCAATTTCGTAATTGGAGGATACTTCTTTTGTTGATGCTTCAATTCGTTGCTCGACTTTAAAAATTGGAAAGTATACCTACTGCATTTGATACCTATACCTAAGCATAGGTGCATGACGTTATACACAAGATTGAAAAAAAAAACACATAAAACCAGTAACATCTCGAGTTCATGAAGTAAAATATCATCGTCATCGCCACCTTCGCACGTGTAAAGAGGGGCACGAGCCCTTGGGGAAATTAAAAACAGCATTCGGCAATTATTTGCGTGTTATTAAAACGCAACTAGGCGGCTATAACCTTTTCAGCAAAGCGTGCGTAAAGCCTATCGTTTACAGCAGCGTATACGTTTGCTACGCAGAGAATACTAGTAAGGGTTATTTGTAAATATATACACGAAACGAATATATGCACCAAGTATTACCAAAGGGGTTAGGCTGCACAGAAGTTATACTGGTGTGGATTACCGATCACGACGCAGTCACGATTCGGGGTTCGCCAAATGCTAAAAAGCGTATGCTTCTGGCGGCGTTAGCCATGCAAATGACGACCAGCCAGCAGCATTTAGATACGCAGTTACGCACAAGGCGCAACGTGTATCATTAAATCTCGTATTCTTATGCGAGGACACATTCTCTATTGTTGTTTTGATTTTTCCAACAACGAAGTCGTGTATTTATCAGAAAGGCAAGCAATTCAGGAGTAAATGCAATGCGAAAGGAAGCGTCAAAGCGGGTAATGCGAACACTTTTTCAAAACGCTCCTACACATTGAATTTTAATGTTTTTTATAAAACTAAAAATTGGAGCTTGTAGTGATTCCTATTCCCCCTCAGAATATATAGTTGTTAATTTGAACATCCCGAAAATTGGACTCTCCAAGTTCTAGGCTAAAAGTCCATTGATAAAAAGTAATAAAATGACCATGTCATAATAATGTATTTTGATGATATTTAAAACGCTAAAAATCTGAAAAATAACTCAAAACACTCTTAATTTTTGCCGTCAGAAACAAAAAAGCAGTGTGGGTGAGTGCGGGAACTGGGGACCACTCCCCTCACCCAAATCATAAACAAATTGGCAAATTATTGAATAATTGACCAAATAATTTTTGATGGACTTTTGTTAAAATTTTTGGAAAATTGAACAAAAAAATATATTGCTACAATTGTAATGTCGATTCTACTGCAATAACACTCATTTTTTTTCAATATCAGTAGATAAATTGTTTCAAATACAAAGAGAAATTTCGAGCTGACACGTGAAAACAAGAATTAGCAGGATTCAAAGGACGCTTCTATAGCCGCTCCACAACTTAAAGCTCAGCTGATTTTGTCATCAAAGTCTATTTCCAACATTCGAAGGAAATTCGTGTATTATTAAATGATTTCGACACTCCCTTTCTCATAATTCTTCTCATTTTCTATTTCGCTCCGAAGAGGAAAAAAATGGCCGATTAATTAGTAAGGAATCTACAATTCGAGGGATGATTTGTACATTATTGATAATTTCTAATCTAAATTTTTCCACTAAACAGGAGGGGAGACAACGAACCAACGCGTGACATATTATATACTCAGTCGAGACGCTTTTTCACCTAATTTATTAAAATTTATTCCGCAAAAGAGAGCACGATAGAAATGGAGTAACTTACAAACCGTGATTGGTGAGCGAAAAATACGTCTTGAGGAAAACGAGGCAGACGGAACACGACGGGATGGGGTGAAAAACCTTAATGAACAAAAATCACACCGCAGCATGATTTTCTGCTAACATTTTCCTAGTTTAACTAAAGTACAAATATAGCATATGAGAAGTGGGGAAAAGAATGTATTGCAAAATAGCCACAAAAGGCGAGGAAGGTACAGATGGGATTGGAAGTACATAGAGTTGCATAATCAGTGACCGAAGTGGCTTTTTTTAATTTTTAGAGCAAGTTAAGTATGACAAAATATTGACTCTTTTCAAGAAAAAATAACTTACTAACCAAAATTGCAAGTTATTTATCTCTTCCCCCCCCCCCTCCCCAAACGTACATTTTAAAATTATCCTAGAAAACATTCAAACTCCTATCAAAATATTGAAGAAACAATAAAACCAAAACCACAAAAAATTTTTTTTTAATATTTTACTTCAAAAAAAACGTGAACAATTTTTTGTAAAATTAAGAAATACTTAATGTATTTCAATAGAATTTTTAAATATTTTTAACAAAACTATAAAAAATTTCCTTCTTTTTTTTTTTTTTTTTTTTTTGAAGATTCTTCGTATACTCAATTATTAAAAATGCTTAAATAATATTTTTCAAATTTTTCTTCAGAAAAAATGAAAATTTTCTTTCAAATACCTACTATTTAAAAAAATTATTTTATTCTTATGTTACCCACAGAAAAAGTAATTGAATCTTTTCAAAAGTTTTAAAATATTGTTTTTCAAAAAAAAAGAAAAAAAATTTTGTAGGTAATTTCATTTTTTTTTTTTTTTGAAATCTCTTCTCTCAAAGTATGATTAATATTTCAGGGCAAATTTTTGAAAATTGAAAAAAACTGTGATTTCCAATTTTTTTTAAAAATTTTTAAAATATCAAGTGTTTTACAATTTTTTTAATTTTTTTCAGAAAGTGTAGCTATAGGTATTAAAAAAAGCGTTTTAAAAGATGTTTTCTAAAGAGATTTTAAAAATTTTTAAAGCATTTTTGATTTTGTATAATGGGAAATTGTTTTTCCATCATATACCTAATTGATGCAGGGCATGTTAACAAACCAATAATTACGTTTAAGGGGGGGGGGGCTATAAAATGTTTTTTTTTTGTTGAATGCATAGAGTTGACAAGCGGAATTTTCTAAGACCTTTGCATGACGTCAATTTGATTTTTCTTCTATGAAGTTTTGAAGAAAAATTGGAAACTAATTTCATCTCGCTTTTTTTTACAAAAAAAAATAATTTTTGATTTTTGAAAAATAAAATGCATGGAGTTTTCAAAAAAAAAAAATTATATTCATTTTGCATTTTAATGATGTCATTTTGTAGAAATTATTGATAAATTTTTTGGAAAATCAAAAATTTTAAGTGTCAAAATTGGAGAAAAACACGGCTTTTTCTTAATGCCCCGTTTCCAGAAAAACTATGCAACCCACGAGGTTTTTCCTCAGAATGTTTTTTATTCAGTACAGTCTGGTTTGTAGTCTGACGAGAGGGTTTCGCGAAATTATAATTTGCCGACGACTTCTTTCGAGTTGAATGGAATACTAAGATGAAATTCATAAGAAAGTTAGATAAAATCAGGGGAAAAAGTAGGAATTTCGCAAAACCCTCTCATCAGACTACAGACCAGACTGTACTGAATAAAAAACATTCTGAGGAAAAACCTCGTGGGTTGCATAGTTTTTCTGGAAACGGGGCATTAAGAAAAAGTCGTGTTTTTCTCCAATTTCAACGCTTAAAATTTTTGATTTTCCAAAAAATTTATCAATAATTTCTACAAAATGACATCATTAAAATGCAAAATGAATATAATTTTTTTTTAGAAAACTCCATGCATTTTATTTTTCAAAAATCAAAAATTAATTTTTTTTGTAAAAAATAGCGAGATGAAATTAGTTTCCAATTTTTCTTCAAAACTTCGTAGATGAAAAATCAAATTGACGTCATGCAAAGGTCTTAGAAAATTCCGCTTGTCAACTCTATGCATTCAACACAAAAAAAAATTTATAGGCCCCCCCTTAAATGATTTTTTTAGGCAAAAATAATTTTTTGTACGAAATAAAAAGTATAGAATTTTTTTTTTTTTAAATAAAAATGTACACCTATTTGGGCAAAGATGTATAATATAGGTACTTATATGGGAATATCTATTTTTAAAAAAATTAAAAAATCTAGGTGACATTGGCAAAATAAATATCTAACGATATGAATTAGCGAAGTATTCAGATATGTTTCAAAGTAGTACAATAAACTTTACATACTGTACTTTTTTTCTGCACGTCGTTTCGATACGGAAAACGACGTGAAACGTTTAGGTAAATATTTAGGTACGATTTTTTTAAAACTTTTTTCCAAGAGGAATGTGGCGGAAGTTTTACGCTTCAGATGGTTAGGTTATGTTAAGTGGCGAAATGGATGCAGTTCAAGAGCCTCAGCGAGGTATCGCCGTATTGATTTGAAAGCGAGATATATACAAGGGGCTGGGGGGGGGGGGTGTGGAAACGCGAGCACTAGATTTCCATCAGCGAGCAATGAGAATACAACCGGGTTGATTTTAATCGCTATACAGATTAAATGCGTACACTGAAAGTAAGTTGAACTTTGGGGACAGTTTCGACGATATTTTTATACGAATGTTTTCATCTAGCCTCCATAAACGAGTCGGTATTCTTGCGCAGCATACCTACTCGAATTACCTACCTACATAGAAAATATAGCCCATACGAGGCGTACGTGCGAACACTACACAGTCGTGTAGTGTATACGTATTTTATTGTAGATTCTAATTTGGTAATGCATGTGTATGGTGTATATAGAGTAAGTATAGGCCTACAGTAGCTGTAAAGGTAGGTATACCGACCGACAATCTAAGACTATGTTCTAAATTCTCTGCCTTATTTCCCATGGGAGGATAGTTGGTATACGCTGGCGTTTCTCAACACACAAAATGCGAACCTATAAATGTATACCTACTCAGTGCCATCGAATTTTCGTCGCCGCACTTTCGCAATACGCGAGTACAATAAGAGAAACTCGATTCGTAAAGAATTAGGTAACGTGACCCTGCCTCAAAAGATGCTTGTGACTAAATTTTCGATTTTGAGGTTCTGATGGTTTCGGACACTTCAGACCTTCTTCTTTCCGATGGTATTGGTCCAAACTTTCTATCTTCAAAATTGAGTGAGATATGGACAGTTAAAGATATCATCTTAAGCTTTTTATTACTTTTTATGAAATTTTCGTAACTTGTATCCTTCGTAGGAAAGGAACCGCTTGTGCTACGGTATTTCAAATGTGATTTTCGAATTCAAGAGGTCAAAATACCTCTATGACGGCAAGTTGAAAAAATTTTCCATCACAATTTAATTTTAGTCATTTTTTTTGCACCTCACTGCGGCATCACTGATACGAAGGTAAAAATTATATTCGAAAATTCAAAACGATATCTTGCTCTGAACCAGATCTAGGTATACACTTTTAAAACTTAAATTGATTGTTTCTGAAAAACATGGTTTTAATCACAAGCATCCTTTCTTGAGGCAGGGTCACATATTAGGGTCCATTCTGAGAGATAATGATGAAAAAATTCTGAATTTTTCTATTAATATTATTCGAATTTTTGGGGAAAAAAATCATTTTTGCCATGTAAGAAGAACCGGGTTTTTCGCGGGGCTTTTTACATTGGAAGTTTCACAAATTCAATTTTTTTGGAAAAATTGCCAAAAAAAAATTTTCTCACCATTCGGGTCCATTTTGAGAGGTTATGACGAAAAAATTCATGATTTTTCAATCATTCCTATTTTTGAAAAAAGTTCATTTTGCAGTGGGCAATTTTACATTTTCCCAAAATTCAATTTTTTTGGAAAAATTGCCAAAAAAATGTTTTCTCATAATTCGGGTTCACTTTGAGAGGTTATGATGAAAAAATGTTGAATTTTTCAATCATTCGCATTTTTGGTAAAAATTAATTTTTGCCATGTAAAAAGGTCCGGTTTTTTCACGGACCTTTTTATAGTCTGGCAAGTAAGGGATGGCAGTCCGAAATTTCGTCGTAACGCGGCGACGTTAGAAAATCAGGGGTACAATATCTCCGGCGGTACGCGTTTCGCAGTAATAGACGGGCGTCTTGATAAAAAGATGATACAAATAAAATCTTCGATTTTTTTAAAAATCAAACTGGCATTATTTTTCAAAAAATATTCAAAATAACCAAGGATAATAAGTTTTTACAATTTATGTAAAATATTTATGACTTCAAGTTTGGAATTTTGCATAACCATAATAAATTGGACTATCGAGATGGGAAAAAAAAGGAAAATACTCATTTTTGAGAGAAGAATAATATTATAAAGCGTGCATTTAAGTACGGTTCAATTTTGAAGTAGTGGGGTACGCGCGAACATGGCACAGGCGGTGTTGTAGGGCCCCAATTTGAGAAACCCCGCAACGCGACAACGAAACGCGGACTGTCATCTTTCACTTGCCAGACTATACATGGGAAATTTCACATATTATTTAGTTTCTTGGAAAAAATTCATCATTTTTCAATTATTCCTATTTTTGAAAAAGTTCATTTTGCAGCGGGAAATTTCACATTTTCCCAAAATTCAACGTTTTTTGGAAAAATTGCAAAAAAAATATTTTCTCATTATTCGGGACGATTCTGAGATATTCTGATGAAAAAATTTTGAATTTTTCAATTATTCCCATTTTTGAAAAAAAAGGATGTTTCAAATTTTCCTTAAATTTAATTCCTTTGAAAAAATGGTTCAAACATTTTTTTCCTCACTATTCGGGTCACTTCTGAGAGGTTATGGTGAAAAAATTTTGAATTTTTCAATTATTCGCATTTTTGGAAAAAATTAATTTTTGCCATGCTTTTTACATGGGAAATTTCACATAATTGTTTATTTCTTAGAAAAAATTGTCCAAAAAAATTTTTCCTCATTATTGGGGTCCATTCTGAGAGGTTATGACGAAAAAATTCATAATTTTTCAATTATTCCTATTTTTGAAAAAAGTTCATTTTGCAGTGGGCGCAATTTCACATTTTCCCAAAATTCAATTTTTTTTTGGAAAAATTGCCAAAAAAATGTTTTCTCACTATTCTTGTCACTTCTGAGAGGTTATGATGGAAAAATTCTAAATTTTTCAATTATTCCCATTTTTGGAAAAAAAATAATTTTTGCCATGTAAAAAGGTCCGGGTTTTTCACGGACCTTTTTACATGGGAAATTTCACATATTTAATTTCTAAGAAAAAATTGTCTAAAAATTTTTTTCCTCATTATTGGGGTCCATTCTGAGAGGTTATGACGAAAAAATTCATGATTTTTCAATTATTCCTATTTTTGAAAAAGGTTCATTTTGCAATGAGCAATTTCACATTTTCCCAAAATTCAATTGTATTGGAAAAATTGTCAAAAAAGTTTTTTTCTTATCATATTTGGGTTCACTCTGAGAGGTTACGATGAATAAATTTTGAATGTTTCAATTATTCGCATTTTTGCCATGTAAAAAGAACCGGGTTTTTCGCGGGGCTTTTTACATTGGAAATTTCACAAATTCAATTTCTTTGAAAAAATTGCCATAAAAATTTTTTTCTCATTATTCGGGTCCATTCTGAGAGGTTATGACGGAAAAATTCTGAATTTTTCAATTATTCCCATTTTTGAAAAAAATTATTTTTGCCATGATTACATGGTGAATTTCAAATTTTGTAAATTCAAATTCTTTGAAAAAAATTGCTCAAATAAATTTTTTTCTTGTTATTTGAGTCTATTCTGAGTGGTTATGACGAAAAAATTCATGATTTTTCAATTAACCCTATTTTTGAAAAAAGTTCATTTTGAAATGGGCAATTTCACATTTTCCCAAAATTCAATTTTATTGGAAAAATTGTCCAAAATTTTTTTTTTCATCATTCGGGTTCACTCTGAGAGATTATGATGAAAAAATTCTGAATTTTTCAATTATTCTCATTTTTGCCATGTAAAAAGAACTGGTTTTTTCGCAGAGCTTTTTACATGGGAAATTTCACATATTCAATTTCTTAGAAAAAATTGCTCAAAATATTTTTTTCTCAATATTATGTTATGGTGTACCTTTCAAGCCTCGCACTCGGCAAAGAAGTAGGTATTCGATTCACGAAGAAATTTCGGTTCGAGTGAAGTTTTTCAACGTAGTTATCGTCGTTATCACTGCGATGTAACGAGACGACTTCACCTTCTAGTACCCGCAGTGATGGCACTTTTCCTGCAAATTTGTTTACCTATCTAATTTATAATAGAAGGCGAATTGGATTTCGGCGCAGAATACGGTGCTACGTATTTGGAAAATCGGCCATCTTTTATATGCTAGAGACTATACGAGGTGAAATCTTACTCTCGGTATTATCATACTAGGGTTATACAATTTTCATTTGCAACATGCGACGAAGCGAAGGAGGAAATTCTGCTACAGAAAATTCTTTAATACCCGTAATACTATACGAACAGCGATAGGGTACATAAAGCGCAGATTGCGAAAAGCGATCTCGTTACAAACAAAAGACCGCACAAAAACAAAGAGAAGGCACATAACCAAACAAGCGACCGACGAACACAAGAGTATAGGCAAGGTATATACTATTCGTGGTACGTAATTGAGACACACGACACACGCAGCAGGAGCAGGAGCAGGTAAAGTAAAGTGAAGTGAAGTGAAGTGAAGTGAAGTGAAGTGAAGTGAAGTGAAGCAGTGATGGTGATGACGGCTTACGATGCGATTGGCCGGGCGGATGGGTGAAGAACAGGCAATATACTAGGAATAAAGCATCTGTGACAAAAGTACATTAGTACAGCCATCGATGAAAAACGATGCGATAGGATGCACAAAAGCTCAGCCAGCCTGAGGGTAACGAACAGGAAAAAATAAATGGTTACTGAACAAACGCCGTCTTCTCTTTTTCTCCATCTTTCGATCGAGGAAAAAAAAATACGAATGCGAATACGACTATGGATAAGTACATATACACGCGGAACCGAGTCGGGAAAAAATAATTAAAAGTAGAGATTACATTTCTTCGATTAACTTCACACAGCATCCCTTATAGCAACAAAATCGAACATTTTAAAGACAACAAACTTTCGTCTCATACTACCACAAGCGCACGTACAAATTGAAATAATCCGGGTACAAATAATAAACTTGGTATTTTTCGATTCTGTTCTCTGCGTAACTCTCATTCTACCCACTTCAGTCTGCAGTAAATTCTCATCAACGCTGGGTTGTCGACGTCCAAGTACCAAAAGTGGGAAACCGACCAGGTTAAATTATCATTCTAACTTCAAACAGAATTTCGTAGCGAATTAATTTTTTTCACTTCGTGAAAACCTAGAATGAACGACTGAACTATACAAATACCACCTTACGACCTTTAGAT
The DNA here is from genome assembly GCA_959613365.1 of Balanococcus diminutus. NCBI lineage: Eukaryota > Metazoa > Arthropoda > Insecta > Hemiptera > Pseudococcidae > Balanococcus > Balanococcus diminutus. The sequence goes on from OY390718.1 coordinate 2,046,061, forward strand.
AAATTTTTTTCGTACAATTTAAATAGCCTACAATAATACTAGGTTGAATACCATATATATCTGCAGTTGAACTTGTCAAATAAAAATTTGCTATTTTATTTTCTCTTTTTTTTGCAATGTGAAATGAAAGTCTAATTAATGCCATTCCCAGTTGCTCACACACTGTTCAAATCATCCGCTACTTGAAAATGTTTTTCGATCTATCTACTGGACCTACATTAGAGTTGTTGGACATTACAGTGTTTCTAAAATGAGCGTATTTTTTGTTTCGCAAACAACATTCAGCAGAGAGTAACTGAAATGCGTCAATTTTTTCAGAGATTTTTTCAAGTTACTGGAAATTTTCTAGAAGAGGTTCCATTGAGGAAAAAAAGTGAAAAATAATGTATCTATTGAGGAGATAGCAATAAAAAAAAAATTAATTGGTATTTTTTCATTTAAATAAAAGGAGAAAAAAGAACACTATGGATATTTGAAAAATGAGCGTATTAATGTCTAATGGATATCTGCATGTCCTTGTATGGCATGGATGAGATATTCCTAATATAAAGAATAATAATCACAATATCTTATGTATATCTATAAGACATCTGTTCTGTCTCATAACGATATCTGTAAATTAAAGATGTATAAAATCTGAAGATATCCAAGCTAAACATTCAAAATCTGTCAGACTCAGAAATGTTATTTATACTCTATACGATTTTCAGAATTCAGATATCTTCGGATATCATAAGCATATCCAGTATCCACAGATTTAGAACTATAATAATAATGGAGGATTTTGCATTGATTTTTAGGGTAGCTTATATTATTGGTTAAATGCGATTTGGCAATTTTTCTGAATTTGCTAAAATTGAAAATTTCCACAAAATTGACAATTTTAAAAATCTTGAAAAATTCGTCAGAGGAGGGTAGCTTTTTTCATTGGTTAAATGCAATTTGGCAATTTTTCTGAATTTACTAAAATTGAAAATTTTCACAAAATTGATGGTTTAAAAATCTTGAAAAATTCGTCAGAGGAGGATTTTTCATTGATTCTTAGGGTAGCTTTTTTCATTGGTTAAATGCAATTTGACAATTTTGCTGAATTTGCTAAAATTGGAAATTTCCACAAAATTTATGATTTTAAAAATCTTGAAAAATTCGTCAGAGGAGGATTTTTCATTGATTCTTAGGGTAGCTTTTTTCATTGGTTAAATGCAATTTGACAATTTTTCTGAATTTGCTAAAATTGAAAATTTCCACAAAATTGATGATTTTAAAAATCTTGAAAAATTCGTCAGAGGAGGGTAGCTTTTTTCATTGTTTAAATGCAATTTGACAATTTTTCTGAAACTACTGAAATTGAAAATTTCCACAAAATTGATGGTTTTAAAAATCTTGAAAAATTCGTCAAAAAAGAACTTTGTAGATATTGATTTTTAGGATAGTTTTTTTTATTGGTTAAATGCTATTTCGCAATTTTTCTGAATTTACTATGATTAAAAATTTTCACAAATTGGATGATCTTAAAAATCTTGAAAAATTTGTCAGAGGAACATTTTGTATTGAATTTAGGGTAGCGTTTTTCAGCAATTTGGCAATTTTTTTGAATTCGCTGAAATTGAAAATTTTCACAAAATTGATGGTTTTAAAAATCTTGAAAAATTTGTCAGAGGAGGGTAGCTTTTTTCGTTGGTGAAATGCAATTTGGCATTTTTTTTGAATTTACTAAAATTGAAAATTTCCACGAAATTAATGGTTTTAAAAGTCTTGAAAAATTCGTCAGAGGAGGATTTTTCATTGATTCTTAGGGTAGCTTTTTTCATTTGGTTGAAAGCAATTCGGCAATTTTTCTGATTTTTTATTAAAATTAAAAATTTTCACAAATTTGATTATTTTAAAAATCTTGAAAAATTTATCAGAGGAGGATTTTGCATTGATTTTTAGGGTAGTTTTTTCCACTGGTTAAATGCAATTTAGCAATTTTTCTGAATTTACTAAAATTAAAAATTTTCACCAAATTGATTATTTTGAAAAACTTGAAAAATTCGTGAGGGGAGGATTTTGCATTGCCACAATCAACTATTGTTAGAAAATAATTTGGAGGAATTCAAACTGCGTAACCTGACATCGTGTCAACACTAGATGACGGTATTTCTATACAATTCAACGATACAGAGTTGCTTTTGAAGTAAATTCAACGAAAACCATCCTACTTATCCGGCTGCTGTCTTCCCACATCACGAGCCAAGAATCACGCTTTACAAATCCGTACCAATTCTCGAGATAATCACCGCAACTTAATTCGAGAACCGATTCTCCTTTCGTGTATAGCTCGAGGGCATACTTCAAAACCATCCTCTTACCATTCAACACATCTAATTACCGAGTAAAATCTCGAATTAATTTCGCGTTCTCCTGTAGAATCTCGACGACGACGTCGTCGTCATCGTTGTCGTCGTTACCACACAGCTTTGATTTATTCATACGTATTTTCCAACTCGTACACCAAAACTATACGTAATATAGGCTTATAATAATACATAAATACAAATACAATACAACACAACAACGTAACAACTTGAGCTAAACGTACGACGACTACTACGTTGCCATACGGTGTGCACTGTGCAGAATCAAAGACCTAACGAATGCTCTTTGAAACCGATAATTATTTACATACGCGATGAATAATTCATGTGGAGAAGCGGTAACAATTAATGAGACACACTTTGTTTACAATCAGCTGTTTAGCATATCCTTTTATACCATCGATACATGGTGGTGGTGGTGGTGTGGGGCTTCGGGCTTCATTTACATCACCATCAGCGGCACAATCGGCACCATCAACTCTACTAATGCCACCGCCATCGCATACCTTGTCGCATCAACTCCTCCTTCGGGCGCATCCTTAACGCATTCGTTGTTATACAAAATAAACACGACGAGAGCACTTGTCGAAAAAATTTCACGTACAGAATCGTGTCGCGTTTTTTTCTGTCTCTCTCTTTCTTCTCGTCGGTTGCGTTATAATTAAACGCCACTTCAAATCGTCCATGTATACCGAATAAGTACGCCGAGCAGCGTCGTATTTCCGCCTCAGACCCCACCTAGTCGCAGCTTTTTATTTAAAATTCACAAAACCGCGCATTGTGCTCGGTTATATCGGCGGAATTTTAATTTCCTTTCCACGATCGTGTTTTTCGCTCTAGTCGTATACCTTTAGCCTCCCTCTCATATCGCCTACATTCGTAGTCGTAACTACGTGAAAAAATTCTCGTCGTGTCATCTTCCCTGCAACGACACGACCTCGGCTTCGGCTTTTCCTCTGCCATACCATACGATTCCTCGTATCGACAAATTATTATAGTACCGAAAATTTTCACGAACGACGAACAATCGAGAACGAATCTCCCATTATTGATAGAAAACTTCATTTGCCTTGGTTCAAAATTTTCATTATTAAATTTTACTAAAATAATGATGTGCATTTATCGTAACTGATTGAAAATCATGTATATACCATACACAATATTCTTGAATAAAATACGCAACAGAAATAGACGAATGAATTAACGTTTCATCGCAATTTTTCTAAATTTTCATTAAATTTCTTATAAAATTATTTCTCTGCAGAAATTTTTCCAAGCAAATTTGTCAAGTTTTTAACATTTTTACCTGTCTGAATATTTTTCAATTTAAAAAAAAATTTCAAGCAGTAAACTTATTTTCAAATTTTTACAAATTCTTCATCACTATTTTTCTAATTTCTCCCTTAACTTTTCATTCAAAATTTTTCATAATTATTTTTCAAGTTTTTTCCTCAAACACCTTATTCAACATTTTTTCAATCATTTTTTAATATCAAAATTTTTCTCACTTGATATTTTTTCTAGATTTTTTCCAACTAAATAATTTTTAATTAAATTTATTACTACATTTTTCGTCATCGTTTTTCATTTTTTTTTCAACTTCTCGTTTCAAAATATTTCCTACCTATACCTAGATTATTTTCAAGTAGGGTAATAATTTCCAGAAAAATTTCATTAATTTTGTGGAAATGAGAATTCATGAATGGAAATATTTTATTCCATCAATTTTGGATTAATTCTAGAGATTTTTTCATTTTTTTTTCAATTCCAGCAAATTTTGCAATTTTTTTCATTTTTTTCAGTCCTACAATTATAGGGTTTCTAGTGTAAGTAATAATTTCCAGAAAAATTTCATCAATTTTGTGAAAATTAAAATTTATGAAAGAAAATATTTCATTCCATCAATTTTGGATCAATTCTAGAGGTTTTTGCATTTTTTTTTTTCAATTCCAGCAAATTTTGCAATTTTTTCATTTTTTTCAGCCCCACAATTGTAGGGTTTCTAGTGTAATAATTTCCAGAAAAATGTCATCAATTTTGCAGAAATTGAAATTTATGAAAGAAAATATTTTATTCCATCAATTTTGGATCAATTCTAGAGGTTTTTGCAATTTTTTCATTTTTTTCAGCCCAACACTTGTAGGGTTTCTAGTGTAATAATTTCCAGAAAAATTTCATCAATTTTGTAGAAATTAAAATTTATGAAAGAAAATATTTTATTCCATCAAATTTTGGATCAATTCTAGAGGTTTTTGCAATTTTTTTTCAATTCCAGCAAATTTTGCAATTTTTTCATTTTTTTCAGCCCAACACTTGTAGGGTTCCTAGCGTAATAATTTCAAGAAAAATTTCATCAATATAGGTATTAAAGTTTTTTCAAATTTCAGTTATTCAAATTTTCGTTTCAAACATAATTTCAAAGAGCGTAAAAATTAAGAAAAAATGTATCCCCACTACGTGATTATTAGTTGTGGAAATAGTCAATTCCTCTAGGTACAGCTAAATATTTTTTTATAAATTGACAAAACGGCTGAAACAACCGCAATGATAAAAAAAATCATTCTCAACCAGTCCATTTTTCGTCTAATTACTCGTACCTGCGTAAATTACATCGCGGAAATGAATCAATTCTACCCAAGATACGTTATAGTTTCACGCTCTAGGAACGAAATCACTTTCAGGCGTTTTTGACTTGACGTGAATGAAAAGAAAAACCAGGCCACACTACACACGCACACCCTTTTTCGAGGACGCTGGCTGTACTCGTATCTATAGACTATCAAATTAAGATAATAGTACTAATTTAAAAGAAGGGTAGTAAAATCGTTAGACGTAAAATCGATGATGGCTCGAAGAAGAGGTTGCCACCACCACGACCGCCTCTGTTGCAGATGTCAGGCTCTCTTTGAGTACACACGAGCCCATAACTCGGTTGAAATTCAATTAGGAAAAGTTTTAGAAGCTCGCTGCTGCTATCGTTTTACGACATCTGATCAAATCGAATTACTTACACAAATAAGGAGAAGAAGATGACAACGACGAAGACGACGACGTTTTCTGTCTTTGTCTTTGTGTACACGAGTATACGACGAAGGAAGAAGGAATGCGAATGCGTACAGGCCCCTCGAGGGTACGGTAAGAATACTGCTGCCAAATTTGGGGCACTGGTACGTCGCCTTTGGTATATAATAGACGGGAACGATGCGTGTAAAATCAAAGATCGGTCGACAACGACTGCGGAAGGGTCGCGGTTGTCGTATAATTTTATTATATGGAAGAGTTAGTGTGCAAGGTTGCGAGCTTCATCGAGTTAGTATATTTCGTCACGTAATTCGGCGGCGATGGTTGTTTCGCGCTCAACGGCTGCAAACTCGACGAAAAGGGGAAACGATAAAGTACACAAATACGAAGCGCGATGAACGTGATCAGATACTATACGAGTACGAGTACATAACGTGGTAAAAGTTTATCCGCAAATAAATGGCAACACGAAGCATGTCTGTCTGCATTTGGCTGTGTACCTCTACCTACCTACTCATGAACAATATTTCTACGTTTCCAAGGGCCCCCTCCGGCATAGGAAGAAATATGGTGGTCGACAAAAAAATTTTCCTCATTTTTCTCCTATCAGGGTGTCTAAATAATTTTTTTTTTGAAAATTCATGACTTTTTCATGAACAATATTTCAACACTTTCAGGGACTCCTTTCCAGCATAAGTGTAACTTGAAATGAATATAGGGGGGGGGGGGCGCGCAAAAAATTCTCATTCTGTCTCTATATTTTGTAATGAATAGCTATTAAAAAAAATATTGAGTGAGGGGTCGAATGCCCCTAAAACGTTCTAAGTTATACCTATGCCCTCCGAAACCCCCTTTTTTTGTGACCAAAAAAATCTATGCAATTTTTTTTTTAAAAATGAATGAATAGTTGGAATTTTCAAGGGTGTAATTCGACTTCTTCCCTAAAAAGTGGATTCTTGAAATTGTTTTCCTGTTGTAATGTGAGAATAATTTTTTTCCTGGAAATCAGAAACGAAAAATTTTCACGAAAAAATTCTCCTAAAAATTTTTTAGCAACTTTTGCAACAAAAAAACCTTTTTTCTGTTTGTTTTTTTTTGTCCCAAAGTTTAAAAAATATTTTACTTGGCTATCAAAGAAAAAAAAATTTATCCCCAAAAAATTTAGATTTTTTTTATATCAGAGAAATTCTAAAAATTACTGTTTTTTTCGAAAATGAAACGAATTTTTTTCTTCGCAAAGAAAAAATTGAGAAACTTTTCCACAGAAATTTCAAAAAATATCTTCACATAAGAAAATTTTATAACATTTTTTCACCAAAAAAAAAATAATAATAAAAAAGAGATTTTTGAATACCTATTTTTTATTCCAAAAAATTTTGAAATTTCTTCCTTCGAAAAAATTTCTACTTCAGAAGATTTGAGATTTCTCTATTTCAAAAAGAAAAAAAAATTGAGTATCTAAAAAAAAATGTAATTTTTTTATTCTAAAACAAATTAAAAAATTTCTCCAAAAAACAGAGACCATACTCCCAAAAAATTAAAATGTTTTATTTTTTAGAAAATTGAAAAAAAAAATCCAAAAAATTGGAATTTTATACTCTAGAATTCGAATAATATTTTCACTTCAAAACAATTCAATTATTCCAAAACGATAAAATTCAGATTTTTAATTTTTTTAAACGCCTTGTACAGCAACTTCCTAAGGCTAGTGGCGTGAAAATGTTTTCTATTCCAAAGTAAGTTTTAAAAGTTTTTGTACCAAAAAGGAATTTTTTTTCATTCCACAAAAGTCTTTTTTTCATTCCAAGAGAAGGGGATTTTCCCCGAAAAATAGACATTCATGACTTCGAAGAGTAAAAATTCACAAGTTTTCATGACCTAGTTTTTTTTGTTGAAAAAAATCTTGACTTTTTTATGATTTTCATAACCCTTAGACACCCTGATAGGATATTTTGTGGTAAATAGCTATTGAAAAAATTATTTTGAGAGGGGGCGATTGCCCCTTTAACTCCGTAAGTTATTTTTTTTTGTAACCAAAAAAGTTTACAATTTCAGATCCACAAAAATTGAGATTTTTTTATTTGAAAAGAATTTTTTAAATTATTGTTTGAAAAAAACTCAAGTTTTTTTTCCGAAATGAAACGATTTTTTTTTCTTCACAGAGAAAAATTAAGAAAGTTTTCCACAAAAATTTTTAAAAAAATCTTCGCATAAAAAAACTTGATAGTTACCTAACATTTTTTCTCAAAAAAAAAAAAAGTTTTGGATATTTTTTATCGCAAAAAATCCAGAAATTTCTTCTTTCGAAAAAATGTCTACTACAGAAGATTTGAAATGTCTCTACTTCAAAAAAAATTGAGCAATTTTTTTTTATACCAAAACAATTTTTAAAAATTTTCTGAACCAAAAAATTCGGTTTCAATTTTTTTTTTTTTTTTTTTTTTTTTTTTTTCATTACAAAAAATGAGATTTTTTTTCCAAAAAACGAAGACCCTCCCCCAATTTTTTCAAAAATTTTTTTAAAAAATCCAAAAAATTGAGATTTTATACTCTAGGGCTTGAAAAGTGTTTTACTTCAAAACAATTCAATTCCAAAACGATAAATTTTTGATTTTAAAAAAATGAGAATTTTTAGTGAAAGTTTGAAAAATATTTTTACTTTTTTTTTATTAACGTCTTGTATAGCAACCACCTAAGGCTAGTGACGTAAAAATATTTTTTATCCCAAAACAATTTTCAAAAATTTTTGTACGTCACTAGCCTTAGTTGCTGTACCTACATGACATTAAAAAAAAAAAAAATTGTACCAAAAAATTCATTTTTTTCATTCCACAATTTTTTTTCCTTCCAAGAAATAGAAAAATTCTTTCCAAAAAAAAAAAAAAAAATCCCCCTCAAAAAAATTCTTTAAGAAAATTAATTTCTTTTTCAGAGAAATCACAATTATACTGTTTATGTTTTTATTTTTTATTTTTGAGAAGATGCAACAGTATTAGAAAATTTCACTTAAAAGCGAATTTGTAATTTTGCCCGGGTAGTATCAAAAATTCGTGATTTTAAAGAGTAAAATTCGTGACTTTCCCATGACTATCATGATTTTCAAGACCTGTAGACACCCTGAATAATTACTATAACATATCAGGCTGCAAAAAATCAATTTTCCAGTATACAAAAAAGCCACCTGCAAAAAGGAAAACAGACAGAACAGGCTAAAAAGAAACACTTTATTCGAGTCGAGTAGAATATATCTTGTCTCATAAAACTAGCTTCGTTGGACGTCTTTTTAGCCTCAATTTCGCAAAAACCAACCAAAGCGGAGAAAAAAAAAAAAAAAAAAAAAAAAAAAAAAGGAAAAAGCTCCAAACGGACGCACGGAGCTGGCATTATTTAAACGATTCGTTATTCTGGTTGCCTACATGCTGGAATGTGAAGGAGTCATGAATAAGCTAACACGCAGCAGATATGTTATAAATAAATGAAAACTGGACCTTTGTGTAAGTGTATATGGAAGTAAATGTAGGTGTCGGTCTCGGTATCACTATCATTGTACAAAGGTAACGTCACTCTCTCCTCCTTTGTCCCACTACACTTTGCTCTGCTTAGTGCTGGCTTCTTCTTCACTACAGTTTCGCGATCGTTTAAACAGCGCTTGGAATATTTACGTACCCTAAGTATACAAGCGGCTTTCCAGATATACCGAAGTACGCGAGAACAAAAACCTAAGCGATGCGACGGCTATAGAGTATTTCGTTATAGAAGAAAAAGTATAAGGTACGAACGAGGATGAAGAAGAAGAGGATACAGGAAGAAAAAAGCACAGGGGGATGGAAAACCTCGTGAAAACGACGTCTACAGTTCGGAAGTTGTTTAAATTTTCAATGGCGCATTTTCGATAATAAATTTCGTAACAATACACTCTGGCAGAAGAAAAGAGTGAGAAGGAAGAGACGAAGACGAAGAACATGAAGAGAGCGAGCGAGAGAGAGCACGAGAGATGCTTTTATATTAAAGCATTTTCGACGCGCGGTTATGTATACACTTTTCTTCGGGTAAATGTTTACTTTTAATAAATTGCCGCGAGCATCTGTTTGTTCAGTAATTTGTTCGACCATTACGGTTCGGTTTGTTTTGCTTTGTTTATTCAGTTGATTGTTTAGCGAAGCGTATTCAACTCTCACTTCGGGGCTCCCGCGTGCATTTGGCCAACACCCCACCCAACACAACACACCCCCGCCCAGCATCGAAATGTGTTTGCCATGTCGGCGTTATTTGGAGAATTTGTTCGATCGTAGATATTTAAGTGACGAAGTGTACTCCACCACACACACCTAATGTAATAAATAGAAGTTTTTGTCTTTCATTCATTTCTTCGATAGTACGAAATTGGGTAATACTATAATAAATGTCTATCTCATTTGAAAGTTGAACCAGTCCTCCCTCACACTTTCAACTGGTGGCCAATAAATTTCGAAATATCGTCGCTGAATTTCAAAATCTTTCCAATTGCCAATTTCTTTGGAACAAAAATTCGTTAGAAAATCGCAAGTTGGCGAATGAAAATGCAAATATGTGGAAGAAGGAAAAAGAAAACACTCTCGCCCATTAGCCAAAAAACAGACCCAACTTTAGCGGCCGGGCTCGGTATAAACAAGCTATAAATTTTCCGACCACTGCCTTCTGGCTGACGGAAACGGTTTGCGATGCTGTTAAACACTGGTAACCAGAATCATAAATTTCGGGCTAAGGCTGCTCCGGTGTCGGCCGCTGCGGTGCGACTATACGATACGAAATGCTACCGTGTATATGTATATGTATATAAGAAGGCTGATGGGAGTTTGCGGAGGAGGAGATGAAGGATACTGCGGCGGTATATCTTTCGGGGTAAAGTTTAACAACTGAAGTATTTACAGGAAGTCAGGAACTGGGAACAGCGTCGTTCTATATACTCGTACCCGCGCCCATATTCGCAGTTCGCTCAACGTATCCTCTATCGTACCGTACCGTATCGTATCGTATCGTATCGTATAATATGAGATTGCTCGTGGAGTCGTGAAGAAGGGAAATGAGGTACATTGTTTGACGTATTTCCGGCTGCGACTCGAATGGAAACTACTATAAGCAGAGTGCAGTTTGCCCTATACAGAGCGTTTCAATTCCACTCGATCCTTTACCGAGCATGGAGACAGACTCTTGCCTGTGTCGTTTTCACACTTGCGAATAATTAGTCGAAAGCTTTTCAATTACCTAGCGAGTAACTCGGCACCAAGACACAAACCGTACACTTACGTACTTTAATCTATAATTTAACGTACTTTCGAGTCGCTGAATCACGACATATTTACTGAAATTTGAGCTAGTTTTAATAGTGATTCTAATAAAATTATTACCAACGCAGGATGCATAACCATAACAAAACTTTCTCAGCAAAAAGGACTGCATAGCATTAACCGTAAGAAGGTTTAATGGTAGCTCTTTCAAACAATATAGTGACTAATCTAGCGTTATGTTTTCTACTAGAAAAAATTGAATGCTAACCTTGAAAAACAATGTCTAAAAAATGAATAACTAGAATCGATTTTTTTTTTTAAATTGAAAAAATATACAAAGTAGAAAATTGAAAAGTGGGACAAAATTTTAAATTTTAAATAAATAGGTAATAGAAACACAATTAATAAAAAACAAAATGAAAAATTAGTGGCTAAAACTTAAAAGAAAAAAATGAGAATTTAAAAAAAATTGCCTGTTAAAAAAAGTCAAAAATGCTTGAAAATTTGAAAATTGAAATAATCAAATTTTGACACTTGAACACGAAAACGACTAAAAATAAAAAAAAAAAAATAAAAGTAAATAAAAATGAAAGAATGATACCTACTCAAAAAAAATATGTAAAAAATTGAAAAACACTTGAAATTGATTAAAAATTGAAGGTAGTTATTTTTACTCAATTGAAACAAAATTAAAAACTTGAGCACAAAAAATGCCTCAAATATTTTTCATAAAAATAAAATCAACAAAAAACAAGTGAAAATCGATTGAAACTCTCGAAAAAATTAATTCGCAGAAGTTGAAATAATTATAGGTGCATAAAAATCAAGTAAAAATTGTTGATGGAACCAAACTTGAAAACTTCAGCATAAAAATGGTTTATAAGTAAAAAATATAAAAAAACTGAAAAACAAAATCAAGCAATAATCTTGAAAATGAGTTCTTTTTTTAAAAAATAAAAAGAAAAAATATACCTATATAATTATATAATTTTTTTAAGGACTAAAATTGAAAACAAAATTCGTTGAACGTCGAAAATCCTAACAAAACTGAAAAAATGACCAACAATAAAAATAATATAATCATGTTGAAATTTAAAATTAAAATAAAACCGAAATATTCGAAGAAAAGATGAAATTAGTTAGGAAATGACTGAAAATTGAGAAGAAAAAAATAGCCATTTCGAAAAAAAATAACAAATGAAAATGATTCAAAAATTGAAAACTCATCAAATTAGTTTAGGAATTGGAGCACGAAAACTACTGAAAACATGAAAAAAATAAAATAAAACTGAAAACAGACCTAGTTGAAAAATAAAACAATAAAAATTTCAAAAAAAACTTTCAATCATTTCAATTCACCTCCCCTCCCCCCAAAAAAAACAAAATCTCGAAAATCTTAAACATTTAATTCAAATACTTACTGAAAAACTTGAGCATAAAATTACAGAGAATCAGTATAAGAAATTTTTTTCTATTTTGGTCTCCGTAAAAGCATATACTATGCTAAATTAAAAATAAGATAGGTATCAAGTACCTAAAAAAGTAAATAAATTTGAATTAAAAATCATATAGAAAAATTGAAATGAAAAAAAAAACAAGAATTTTTTTTAAAATAATGATAAAAATGAAAACCAAAAATGCTAGAAAATTGAAGAAAAGTTTAACTCGAATACAAATCGAAACTAGTTAATATTGGTAACTGAACTGAAAAACGACCGAAAATATACCAAGATATTAGAGATGAAAATATTATGTATTAAAAACGGGGGAAAAAAATAAAATTGAAAGAAAAAAAATGGTGATCTCAGGAACGATATTTTAGTATTGAACTTTTTTTTTGTCACCATAATCACCTTTTGTGACAGAAATTTTCAAAAAAGTAAAAGAGCAAAGTTGCAAGTTGGTATATCCCCTTCCCCCTGCAAACCGAAAAACATTTAATAATTTGTATGAAAGGAAATATTTTTAAATATATTTTTTGCAAAAATTTTAAAATTAGAAAGAAATTGAAATCTCAACAACTTTTCTTTGAATAGAATAACAAGTTTGTACTTTTTTTTTTTTTTTTTTTTTTTTTTTTTTTGGGGTGTTTATAAATTACAGGATTATTACACCCATCGGAAGAATTTTTTAAATTTTATTTGTGAGGTTGAGTTTTTTAATTAAGTTTATGAATTTTTGAATTTCGGAAGGAATATCTGGTATAACTGGGGGGGATTTCATTTATTTGTAGGGTTAGTCTCTCTTGTTTTAACTTGGGGCATTCGAACAGGATATGTTGGATAGATATAAGTTGAATAGTACAGAAAGGGCATAGAGGTTTTGGAGTATTTTGGTAAAGATAATTGTGAGTAATTTTTGTGTGTCCAATTCTTAGTCTGGTTATAATGATTTCATCTTGTCTATTTAATTGTGAGAGGTTTTTCCAAGGATGCACTCTTTTTTTATGTTGGTATAATTTATTGTTTACTTGTTGGGACCATAAGTTTTGCCAGCTTGAGTAAATTTGTTTGGTTAACAAAGATTTGATGTCATCTGTGGAAAGGGTAGAGAGTGGGGAGGGATTATTTTATCAACTTTTACTTTTTCTAAAAAAAAAAAATCAAAAATTTTTGCTAAAAAATTTCTAAAAATAAAACCATTAGGACAATTCTTTACGAAATTTAAAAAAATATATTTTTCAGTGAAACATTAAAATTTTTTCAGAGATTTAAAAAGGTCCTTAGACACCTATTCAAAAAAAAAAAAAAAATTGAAAATGCTTGAAAATACTTGGGGGAAATATAATAAACTTGGTCACAAAAATTACTTAAAATATAAATATACTTACATATTTTTAAGAAAGCCAATAAAAAATAGAAAAAAAAATCAAAAACGAACAAAAATAACGAAATGAAAAAAATTTCAAATTAAAAATCCACAAAAATATTGATATCTATTTTAAAAATGAAATGAAATTGAAAATGAAAATGATTTGGCATCAGGAGACACTGATCCGTCAGTTTAGCTACTTCTCAATTTTTCTGACTACATTTGAAAAAATCGTAACAGTTTTTTTTTTTTCAAATTTAGGGAGTCAGTGCCAAAAAAACTCGCTCTCAAAAAACAATTGAAAAAAATAGATCAAAAACTGTTTTTGGAAGGAGGCTGAAAATAGTATTTGTTGCGGGCTCGCATTGGCTCTCGACTGCTCTGGTTTTCTCAGCTCACGTCAGTTGTACACGTACCTCACCCTCACCCCGCTCAAGTACAGACCTGTGCACATTTCAACCGGGACGCGTACCTCGAATGCAAATTTGAAAAATGATTCCACCGGTCAATTTATTAATCCGATGCACCGACGTGAAAATTCGTGTCGATGCTGAGCTCAGCTGGTCGTGCAAAAGGCGATAAAAAAATAATAATATAGTCTTCGTAAGCACGTACTGTATCGCACGGACTACGTTAAAATGGCCGACAAAATAAGAGAAAAAAAAGGCCATAGGATGATGATGAAGAGTGGAGCAGGAACAGGAGGAGGAGGAGGAGGAGGCACACCGTAGCATAGACCATACAAAATACACAATATACGTGTATTATGATCTCGGTGCAAAAAGTGCTGACTACGTTACGTTACGTTACGTTACGTGCGAGCACACCGTACGTGTGTACGCTGCGGTACGCGCCACGCCACGCCACGCCACGCCACGCCACGCCACGCCACGCCACGCCGCACCGTACTTGAAAATAACGCTGAAAAATGGCCGTAAAAACTAATAACGTCCGACGAATGAAAGGGATAATCCGTTTATAAAACGCTCATTAAACGAATAATACCGACAAGCTGGTAGCAGGCACGAATGTTAGTTATTTAATAATAGATTGGTTTATTTGAAATTTCAAAAATAGGGGGGAGATACGTTATCGGCCAGCTCGGATCCTCGTGTAGTGCAGTATGTGTATTGTATTTGTAGTATTATAGATTTTGGGAGGCAGGCGCGTTTATGGGCTTACGATAGCTGAGCAGAGTGGCGCGGTGGCGCACTCGTATCGGTATGGGCTCATTGTGTGCTGTTGCTGTTACACCGTACACGTACAAATGAGACGAAAATGTGGCGTGAACACCGCACAACACAGCTTTGCACAGAGGCTGGCAGGGTGTGAGCGGAGTAAATGTGTACATTACACGGCCGGATAGATAAAGAATGAAGCAGAGAGACAAAGCGACGCCATCACCGTAGCGTTTGCCAGCGCCATACAACCATCTACACATAACATGATTGGCACTAGACCGCGCGCCGTGAGAAGATAATATACATAAAGATAGGTACATACTTAACACGATGGAAAACCTTTAAAATTATAGCGCGGCTAAGGGTGTTTTCATTTATGTATACCATACCTTACGTTGGAAGGAACGTCGCATCGCATCGTGTCGTGAAAAGCGAAGCAACGTCGTCGACGAAGTATGCGGGAATGAGAGAAAAAAAATTGCCACCGAGACCCGAAGAAATGGAAAGAAAAAAAACTGTACGTATTCGTCCGGAAAAACGCTTCGCGTCGTATTATTTCAATAATAATTTATAACGCGTAAAAGCCGTCACGCTTAAACGAGAACAAAGTGAGCGCATTACTAAGGTACCTCTTTTTCCGGATACCCTTCTCCTCGTTTCAATTTTTTCCCTCCATTTAACAATAGACACTAGTTCGTTTAGAGGTTGGCAGCTTTAGAATGCGTCCTACGAGTGTACTATGAGGGGCTGTTGCGACGAGACGAGAGAGTCTGTATACCATAGAGCGATAGAAAGAGAAGCGCTGCAATACACAGGGACGATGGGAGAAAAGTTAAGAACTCGAAACACGCCCGCCATTCTCTAGCATGCTAATTACTATACTTCTCGGCAAAGTATAAAATGATAAAGTAGCTCGTACAGCTACGCTCGGCTATAAGAAAAGAATAATAATACCGATGACGAAGACGATGACGAAGAGAGGCGAGTGAAAAATAAGTAAAAGACGACGCTAAAATGACGAGTACGCCATCTTTGTCCCTTTTGCTCTTATCATATTACCAGTACCACACGTAGAAGTGGATACACTCTATAGCCGGTGTGTTTGAGATACCACGTAGCTAACGCTGTAGATAACTAGGTAGCTTAGGTAGCTAACGATGTAGCTAACGCTGTAGATAACTAGGTAGCTTAGGTAGCTAACGATGTAGATAACTAGGTAGCTAATGCTGTAGATAACTAAGTAGCTAATGCTGTAGATAACTACGTAGCTAACGCTGTAGAGTGTAGATAACTACGTAGCTGACACTGTAGATAACCAGGTAGCTTAGGTAGCTAATGCTGTAGATAAGTACGTAGCTAATGCTGTAGAATGTAGATAACTACGTAGCTGACGCTGTAGATAATTAGGTAGCTAATGCTGTAGATAACTGCGTAGCTCGCGCTGTAGATAACTATGTAGATACATATGTAACCTGTCAAGAAAACATGTAAACTTTCATGCAAAGGCTCTCTGTACAGCCATCAAAGACACAGGAGACACTAGATAAGAGTAGAGCAGCAGGGAGGTAACAAGATCGCGAAAGGCAACAGCCAAAATTCAAAATATATCTCGTCCAAGGCTCACCAACAACACCGGGTATGCCAGATCGGGTGGGGGGGGGGGGGGGGAAGACAGAGCAAGAGAATTTAACTGATAAAAGGGCGAGAAACAAAGTGAAGCAAATCTCTTCTCCTTTTCGTTGTACGAATAAATTAGTGTCAGACGGAAGTACCACCAGAACGAGTCGACTGTGAAAAAAGCACCAACTTTCCCCTCCTCGCCTTCACTCGCCGTGCTCATCATCGTCGCTTTTTTCCCCCCCAACACCACATACTACAACTGTGCGCTAGCAATCCATTGCCAACGTTCTATCGTTATGAAAACTATTTCAAAACGACGACTACGACGACGGCAGACAGGATGTGGGAGACGGCGCAAAAGCGAAGGCACAACAGACACACACACACCAGCAAAAGAAAGAGCTTTTCCGCCAAGGGTTACGTTATATTTAGTTTTATGAGCGTGGAGATCGGGCGGCGGCGCAGTACTTTAATATGCCATTAGTATTCAATTTCATTCGTGTGGATGAAGCTTATCCTCTCGTATATATACTCGTATACCTACCATACAATATTATACCATACTATACCATACCGGGGACTCGTTCTTTCTGTTGACGCACTCTAACTCATTTCCTCTACCCCAACGCCTACCTCGCCGTCGTGGTACGTAGTTTGACCGCCAGAGTCGTGCACCACCAATAGACCTCCACGAACGAGGGTATGAAAACTAAGACAGGGGTTGATTTTATAATCCATTGTATTAATTTCAAACGATATATATTCTTTCATCCCCCTTGTTAGGAAAGGATCAATCTGATAAAACAGCGAGGTGGTTTTTGGTATAATAGATAGAGGGTGGAAGGGGGACGGGAGTGTGCTTACGCTTACGTTAGGTGTGTATATGTATCTCTCGTTCAGTCTGTCACCCTGCGCTTCTCTCCCCGCCATGTGTACTGCACTAATATGACAGCGCGGAGTACAATAGTTCTCGCGCGATTTCCCCCACAGTTTTCGGGATTATCAGCGGTGTACGAGCTTATTCGCTCCATTTATGCGTATATTCGCTCACACACTCGTAACAATGTGCATGAATATGTCACATTCGAATACAGCGCAGCCCAGCGTAAGCATGAAATCGACTTTTCAAATTTGTATAATATTTAATAAGTCTCTAAAATAACTTTTAAATCCCAAAAAGTAATCAAAAATGAACTATGAAGTACCATTTTTGAAAGCGACAACATAATCATACATAATTATAGGGATAAGTACGTATCATTTTTTTTTCACCTTTACAGAATCAATAGGGAGGTCGAATTGAAAGAAATTTAAGAGACTGAAAAATTTGCACAATTTTATCCAAGAAAAATTTTAACAAAATAAAAGTCAACTAAGCTTTTTCACTTTTTTTTTTTTACCAAAAAATAAAACAAATCAAATGGCGTGCTTTAAATTCATTTACAGCACTCCTACAGGATCTACAGAGCAAAATACTGTTTTCCTGCTCTGGTCCTGTCGTGATGAAAAAAGGGTAAACTGCATGCTGTTGATATGAGTCGTTTTTACATCAGTAGATCGGATGTAATTATGAAATCTCCAGTTTTACCAATTTCATCCAACACAATACAATAAAATATGTACTTATTACTTACACAAAAAAGTCAAAATATAGCTGACTCGTTTTTTAACAAAAGCCCTTCAAATGAACTTTCGTGAAAAATTTTCAGAAAAAACTTCCTGCGATATTATTAAAGAACTTTTTTGGTTTTGTAAAAAAATACTCTGAAAATTCTAGGAAATATGTTTCAAGTTTTGAGAAAAATTCAATGAAAATTTTATGACATTTTGTAAAAAAAACTTTTCTACATTTTTGTGGGGAATTATACAAAAAATCTGTTCTAAACTTTTGACACAATTTTCTCAATTTTTTTTTATTCAAATTGCATTTTTTAATACTTAGGTATCATCCGAAGTTTTCTGAAAAATTCTCGAAAATTTTTTTTTGCTAGAATTTCTTCTTTTTTTTCAAATTTGTAAAAAAATCATAGGTTTTGTATTTCATAAACATTTTCCAAGATTTTGTGTAAGTTCTCTGAGAATTTTGTGAAAGATTTTTCAAATACCTAATTGTGAAAAAAAATCATTGAAATTTTTTTGAAGCTCTATAAAAATTTTAGGACACTTGAACTGTAACTTAACGCTGATTTTTTCAAATTTTCAAAAAAATTTGAAATTTATTGATAATTTTTCCAACTTTTGTCTGGAAATCTTGTGAAAATTTGTCAAGAAAAATTAAATTTTGAGAAAAGTTACCTAATTGAAAATTTCTTGACGTTTTGTGAAAATTTTTTATAAAATTTTCTAAAAAATTCTATGAAAATTTTGAGATACCTACTTGCAATTCTGATTTTTTTTTTAAATTTGGAAAAAATTTCATGTGTTTTTCCTGAGATTTTGTAAAAAAAAAATTCAAGCACCTAGTGATAATTTTTTCACGTTTTTAAATTTTTTGGAATAATTGTCTATATTTTGTTTCTTCAAAATTAAAAAAAAAAAATCTGCCTTAGAAAATGCTCTAAAAAATTTGGTGAATGATAACTATTTCAAATTTTGAGAAAAGTTCACTGAAAATTTCCTGACTTTTGTTAAAACTTTTTCTATGTAATATAATTTTCTGAAACATTCTATGAAAATTGTAGGATACATATTTGCTACTATGAATAAAATTTTGTGCATAATTTTTCAAATTTTAAGAAAAAATTAATGGAAATCTAATGAAACATTGTTGACGTTACTAAATATTTTGGGATAATTCTCTACTTTTTTTTCAATTTGTAAAAAAATAATTATTGATTTTGTAATTCTGATTTTTTTCTTCAATTTCTGAAATTTCTTTATCGTCGAAGATTGTGAAGGCTGTCCTGAAAATTCTTTTAAAAATTCTCAGAAAATTTTCTGCGAGTGATACCTCAAATGTTGAGAAGAATTCATCAAAAATGTTACGAACTTGTCTAAAATTTTAGGAAAATTATCTGATTTTTCTTTTCAAATTTATAAGAAATGACGACATTTTTTATTTTTTCAATTTTCAAGTTATGTAAAAGATTTATTAAATTTTTAGAAAAATTCATTGAAAAATTTTTCATGAATCATTTTCACCGAACCTTCTTACTTTAATTTATCTTTATTCTATAACGTACATTTATTTTCTCTCCTCAGAACACTATACTCATATTCTCGATCAACATTTTTACTATACAACGTTTCTTTCGTAGATATAGGAGAGGACTCTTTCCGGCTG
The DNA here is from genome assembly GCA_959613365.1 of Balanococcus diminutus. Lineage (NCBI taxonomy): Eukaryota > Metazoa > Arthropoda > Insecta > Hemiptera > Pseudococcidae > Balanococcus > Balanococcus diminutus. The sequence continues at coordinate 2,065,601 of OY390718.1, forward strand.
GTTAAATTCTTGAGAAGACATTTCAAAGGCAACAAATATGCGAGTCTATTCGATGAGAAGTTTCGAACAAGGATAAAAATACGTTTTTATCGACAAACTTTACGACGAGAAATAAAGTCGAGTTTGTTTATAGAAGAAAAATTTTCGTCGTACAAGTGCACTCGAGCTAGCGATATTTTTCAGAAAATATGCTATTTTACCGCGGTAGACACATCGTCCCACTTCGGTATTCTCCAATTGAGAAATGTGAGTGAAGAGGGGAAAAATGAAAGGAAAAAAAACAAGAAAAGTACGAAGAATTCGTACATATGTTATGTCGAGTTGGCCAAAAATACATAGCTCAATTTTTCCATATTAGGTACCAAATCGCTATAAACCAGAAAGTTGAACATGCGCGAGTTTAAAAAAAACGAGAGAAAAAATTCCGTCGGAAAACGCCCTGACGATTGGCGTTTTGGAAAAAATTCGAGAACAAATTACGACGACGAAAAAAAGAAACCATTCAACCGCAACTTTAAAAAGATTTTCGACGAGAATTTATAGAGAAAACGAGAGGGTACTGAAAAAAAAAGGCACAACCATAAAAATTAATACTCCTCTAAATAAGTATATTTATTCGAAACTGAAACGACTATACCCAACTCGAAGCTGAGTATTCTGCTATGGAAATATATTCTTGCCAAAAAAAAAAAAAAAAAAAAAAATTGTTTCACGGTCGATTGGGTACATCCCCATCGTCATTACTTTATAGTTCAGGCTTGTAGAGCACGAAAAGGATTATTTGTACGGTTGACATTATATAAATGTTTATTGGATAAACAACAGTCGCTGTTCCACCGGCACACACCTCGTCGCCTATCGCCTACAACGTATAAAATTTACAAAAGCTTTGATGACCTTCCAGACCTCCACAGATTTTTAGTGGCGTGTAAACGAGCGAGGCATCTCATTCGATCCGAATTAAACTTTTTTTTTTTTGTATCCTTTCAACGACAAAGGACGCAAAAATTACCAAACGTTGAGCGAACGTATTGATCGCTATGACGTTTGTGCCCTGGATATTAATATTATAGGAATCAGTAATCTATTAATAATTGAAATCGAAGGGGTTAATTAAGTAGTACGTAGTAGATATTGTAGGTATACAAAAATAGAATTATGAATTTAAAAAAGATTTCAATTTTTTTCATCCTAAAGATGTTGAATTTATCATTCAAAATTTTTTTTCCAATTCTCATTACAAAAAAAAAAAAATACCTACCTAAATAAATAGAAATTTTGTAAATTTTTAGTTTCAATCACATTTTTCATTTGTGTAAATTTTTATGTTTCAATTTTGAAAAATGATTCAATAATTCTTTTTTTTTTTTTTTTTTTTTAAAAACAGGTAATTGAAATTTTCATTTTGTAAAATGGACATTTTTTCTACTTCAAAAAAATGTTTTTTTTTTTTTTTTTTTTTTGAAAAAACAATTAAATTACATATTTTTTTATTTAAGAAAAACCAATACGTCAGTAAATTTTCAAATTTGAAAAATGATTATTAAAAAAATTAATAAAGCTCAGTTGAATTTTTTATTTCCAAAAATCAAAATTTTGAATGCAGTATTTTATTAAATTTTTCATTTCGAGGGGTAGTCAAATGTTTTATCTCATTTTGTAGTGAATTGTCAAAATTTTCATTTGGGTAGCTAATTAGGCAAGTACCTACATGTAATATTATAGTTGTTACAATTGACAATTTTTTATGAAAAAAAAATCCTCATTACCTCTCTTATTCGCTGATTTTGCAAAAATGTGTTTTTTAATTCTCAAATAAACTTTGTTGAATTTTATCATTTAGAAACAATTTTCCAATTCTCACCCCCCCCCCACTCCAAAAATAAATTTTTTGTAAATTTTCGGGTTTAATAAAAAAATTGTCAATTTTTTATTTCTGTAAATTCTTATATTTTTAATTCTGATTTTTTTTTTTTTAAACAATAGCTAGGTAGTTAAATTCTTCATTTTATAAAATGAGGAATTTTTCCATCTCAGAAAAATGGTAATTTTTTTTATGAAAAAATCCTCATCATTAATTATTTTATTCTTACACGATTCGACTTTAAAATTCACCAATTTAACAAAAATGTGTTATTTAATTCTCAAATAAAGACAATTAGAGATAGGTATAGGTATTCTTCGCACGTGGCCTAATTTGCAGACTCGAGGCTTTTTGTTAGGCGTGTTAAATATTAAAGAGGCGAGCCAAGACGACCGTATCGAAATAAAACCAAACCCGAACCGCACCGCAGAGTTTGGCGCTCGATAGTTGTGTAAAATAAAGGTACCAACTTGGGCGGAATATGAAGATAAAAAAAAGGAAAAATTTCCAAGGCTTTTTCGCAGCAACGATATAACGCGAACAAGGTACAGCTGCACCTCATCCGCAGATTGAAGATAAAAAAAAAAAAGGGAAGCGCGTAAAAGAGGCCGAATAAATCGCATTCAACTTTCCGGATAATTTGTAAACTGTAAAATGCCGAAGGCTCGGCGGCGAGTCTAAATTAAATTAGCTTTTCGGCGGAAAAGTGGAAAGTTTGTTGGAAAATTAAGGAAGGCTGCGGTAGCGGTGGCGGCCGTGATGACGACGAAGCATCTCGCTTGCTGCGCGTTTTATCCATCCAGAGAAGAGCACGAGGAAGCGGTACGCAGAGGCAGAGCCGAGTATTCTGGCGAAGAACAATGTAGTAGTAAACAAGGCGGTATAGTTGGCTCGGTAAGGTAGAGAGCGTAGTGTAGTATAATATCACGCTAATACAACTTTCACGACGGTCCAGACTAGAAAAGTGTAATTAGAACAGACGACGGAAAATTTAACCGAGCCAATATTCGCCCTTAGTTTTAAAGCACATTAAATGTTTTATTAAATGCAGTTTATTAGGAAGGGTGTCTCGGCTAATGGGGTTTGCGGCGACACAACTTTAGCGGCCAACGGAAGGGATTTTATAGGAAGCTTGCAAAATATGGTGGTCTTGTGCCGTGCGCTGTACCGCCGCGCCCTGCGCCGAGCCGTTCATTTCATAGCCGCACAGGGTGATGAGAAAATTCCAACTTCAACTTCGGTCGTATCTCTTCGTACGAGCGTAAAAATATTTCTATAAAAGAAAACAGAAAACACGATTATTGCTCTGCTGCGGTATTCGGAGCAAACGATACGCAGCTCATTTCACGAGTGAAAAATCGCCCATTTTTCATTCCAATAATGAATAAAAATTCAACCAACGAATCCGTATTGAAACACTCAGTAAGGGGATCAAATCGCAATAAAGCGAGAATACCAGCAAAAGGTGAACCAGCGTGAAAACGAGAATCTAGTTGAACTATCCACTACTCGACGATGACACGAACGAAACATGGCACAGATGATGAGCTGAGGAAGGCAGGGGTTTTACAAAAGCGTCGGCTGCGTGATTCAGCGTCAGGTATTTGCGGCAGAACGGTTATGCAACTTTATTTTCGTATCGGCACGAACGTCGAATAAACTACAAACTGCAGGCAGAAACGTAATACGAAAAAGGTTGTCGAACGAGAATTATTTCTAAATCATTGTTACCGCTGAACCGAACTCCTCTACTATTTTATTCGAAAAAGAACCTCCGTATTTTTTATTTGCCCAGACCGATTGCCACCGTATTAAAATCGAAAGAATTCGAAGGCAGCCTGCGACGCCGCCGTTACCGGAGGGATCGGTACGAAATTAATTTCGAAATTTACCGCGAAACCTTTGAAAGTACGCAAACAACCATTAATGTTGAGCAAAGCGAACCAATATTTGGTTTCGGTACGCTCGTAGCTCGTTCTCCCCGTTATTATGGCCGTCGATGAACGAGAGGGCGCAGGCAGGGGCAAAGGCTAGACCGTAGAACGAAATGACGACGAAGCTGCAAAACGATATGTGCGGTGAAACAGTCTGCATTGCAATGGGACAGCTACTCCATAATTCTACACGAACCTACCTATTTTGAAAAAAAAAGTAAAAAAATTATTCGTTGGTCACCTACACTTTTTTTCTTTTTCCAAGTTTAAATCGATTAACTAGGTACATGTTAATACTATCGAATTATATACCTACTAATATTATTCGCGTTTATTTATAGCAGGTTTTTAATTGCCATAGACAATATAGAATGATTCTAGCCCTCTCTCTACTACGAGCAGTATCGAGTAAACAATGAGAAAAAACCACTCTGACGTAATAAAGCTCAAACTAGGCGACGTTACCAGCGCAATTTTCCTCTTTCGAAACGAGCCCTCGCTCGAAAAGCAACTTAGAACGTTGCCCTTTACTCGTAAAAACTCGCTACAGCCGTATTATTTTAACGCTTTCGTTTTATAGCCGCAAAAATTTGGACGGCCTATTAAAGTGAGTAGTTTGGCAAACTGTGAGCCATTATACGAAGGTAATAAAAAGACGTGTAAACAGAATAATCACACCGTTCAACCTCCGTCGAATGTACTCACGCCACCATATCATCCGTGGGGTGAAAAGTTGAAAAACCTTGGAGCAGAGGGAAAAAGGGTCGACAAATTTACAAAATTTATGAACCGGAGAATTTCCCAGCGTAGTTACCGGCAGATAAATAAAAAATGAACGCCAACAGACGGATAAAAAGTTGGAAACTCGTAAACGGCAAAATTTTTACCGAACTGAATCGAAACGACCGAAAACTTTCATCGAATGTGTCGCATATCATGACAGAACCTACTGACAATAAGAACATTAAATACATACCGAGGTAAAATTTCGAAAATTAAACCACCACAAACTGCATAATACGCACCAACTGTTGAGCTTTTCGAATTACCAACTATTTTGCAAGTATCGCCGATGATGGTATATTCATTCTTACGTTTGACCAATTATGTGCTCAAGGCATACGCACATCACTATATAAATTACTTATCGAAGAAAGGAAACTAACCTGAAACAGAGACACAATTTCAATTACTTTTCAGCTAGGTCAATGCTAAAATCTACATTCACAATCTTCTCCACATATTGATGAAGATGATTCTTAATAACAGAACATCGCGTGGTGAAAGAAAATGCTAACACAAATCATATAGGTACGAATAAAAACCGACAGAATACCTAGCACATAATGATCAGCTAAAATATCACTTATCATGTCAATACGTTTTCAAGTTGAGAAATGAAAATCTAACAATGAATTTTGAATGAGTGTGAATAAGTTACATTACTCAAAATTGGTGGGAAGGAGGGATCCGATTGAAATTTTTGTTATAACCAAAATTATTCCTAGTACCTACTTCAAGGTACAACTTTTGTTTGAAAATTTTTTCAATCGAGCCCCTTACTTCCCCCTGTTTTTAATAATGTATTCGAATGAGTTGGATTATCAAAAATTGGAGGCGAGGGAGGGGTCCAATCGCAATTTTTGTCACGACCAAAAGTATTAGTGAAACTTCAAGCTACAACTTTTGTTTGAAAACTTTTTCAATTGAGCACCTCTCTCTTCACTTAATTTGCATAACACTCCCAAAATACTAATTAAAAATTAAGGGAGAAAAGGGAAAGGGTCCAATTGAAAAATTTGTGCAACAAAGTTGTAGCTCAAAATTTCAGGAATAATTTTGGCCATGACAAAAATTTTGATTGGACCACTCCTTCCCCTCCAATTTTGGATAATCCAACTCATTCAAATACATTATTAAAAACAGTGGGGAGGTAAGGGGCCCGATTGAAAAAATTTTCAAACAAAAGTTGTAGGTTGAAGTACCAGGAATAATTTTGGTTAAAATGAAAATTTCAATCGGACCTCTCCATCCCCACCAATTTTGAGTAATATAACTTATTCATACTTATTCAAAATACATTATTAAAAACAGGGGGGAGGTAAGGGGCCTGATTGAAAAAATTTTCAAACAAAAGTTGTAGCTTGAAGTTTTACAAATACCTAATTTTAGTTATTACCAAAATTTGGATTTGACCCCTTCCTTCATTTCAATTTTGAATATAAAGTATTTATGTAGCACTGGTGGACTTGATAAAAAATTCAAGGTGAGCAAATGAATCAGCAAAGGCTCTCCGTAAAAATAGCCGATCGTGAAAATCTAATAGATAAACGTTGGAAACCAAGAATGGGACCGAAGATATGGAAGTTTTCCAATTACTCAACTTAACACCAAAATTCGTCGATTCGAGTAATCGAAATTAAGGAAACAAAACACCGAAAAGCAAAGCAAACCAGACGTTCGCTAGACTCGACAAAAAACTGTCCAATATCATTTCGTGTTAGCAATTTTCTTTCAAAAATTGGCGAAAAATACGTAATAGTTTACATTCGAATTAATCGAAATACTCGCAGTCGCAAGTACACAATCATACATCCTTGATGATAGCTTACCTGAGGAATCTGGAACGTTTTCCAACAGCGAGCCCGCCGAACGTACGTTCATCGAAGAGTCGAGTATTGGGTTGAATTTATCCACATCAAAGACGTATCACTTTTCCAATGCATCGAGCAACAGATAAACATATTGATGGAACCACATCCTATCGATGAGCAATAATTCTCCGGGTGAAACAGAATAACGATGCTATAACGATTGCCGATTATGTTTACGAAGCATTGATCTCGAAATTCGCGAACATGTTCATCGCCTGAAGAATAAGTAATTGAGAATTAGGGAGATGATCTAATGAGAAACGAGATATTTCATCTTCACCATAGACATCGACGATTAGGTTTAGCTTATGAAATGAAGTTAATTTGATAATTATGATACATAAACGAACAAAGACAAAGGACGAGCCGCAGCAGCCACATTGTTTGTACTTACTTTGCTGACGATAATGCAAGACTGTGCGGATGCATAGTGGAATTATTAATCGAAGTATGTTGAGAAATTATGTCGCTTTTTCACCTACGATCATTAAAATTTACAAAAACACCGAAAAAATGAAATAAATTCGACATTAAACAGCCGAAACGCGCTAGAAAATTCTGCCGATCGGTACCCGACTAACCATAGAACTACAATGTTACCAATACCAACAACAAACATTAAAATCATGATCACCGGTAATTTAAGTTAACCAATCAAATTGCTGCCTACGTAAAAATGACGTCATTTCGTTCTTTATTTAAATCACCACGTTACGTCACGCTAAATATTGTGGCTATTTTGATTCCTTGTGATTTTTTTTTGTTTTTTAATTCGTTTATTTTATTTTATTATTATTTTTATTCAAAATTTCAAACTTTCAAAGACTAATTTAATTTTTAATTTCAGTTTTCCACCAATTTCTGTAACTTGGTAAATTAAACAAAATAATAACACGAATAAATTATGTACTTCATTATATATTTTTCATTCAACGTAGAACATAAACTTATAAAATAACCGGTTAGCACTACAAGAACTTTTTATTAAGTGAATACCGAACAGTAATCACTTCGATTAATAAAATGATGCCGATGTTGTTTTCTGATTTTATTTTTGTTTAATAATTTACGATACCGCGTTTACTGTTTGTCCACATCTTTAGCTCACACAAAGAAGTGATGAGGAAAATCGGGCGTATCAAAATCAAATCAACAAGCCCAAAGATAGATATTGGTAAAATTACACACATTAATACGTTGAAGAATCTCGAAATACTTACGAAGGAAGGATAGATAAAGAATAAAATCCACAACGTCGAAAAAGCTTGTTCTCATAGATTTATCCTCACACGTACCTAAATAGATTTATACGTTATAAACACGGTTTTTTTGAGTTCAATTCCAAAGCTGCGCGTACGAGCTAGATCGATGAATTCTGTTCAACCACGACTCTTTGTTGAATCTTTCCATTTGCCGTAGAAATCAACGATATGTTCGATTAGCAGGCCTGTAAAATACCAAACGTTACTATACGCTCAATAAATTTACTAGATCTAGAACTAAGGATTAATATTAATCGTTACGAGGAACATTGTTCATCCATACTAAATTAAGTACTACTTTCTCGATCGATCTTCTGGTCGAGTAGGTAAAATTTTCTAAGAAAAACAAAATGTATAACGTAATATTTCGCTAACCAGTAGATTTTTTCACGACAGCCATACTAAACGGTCCTTGCTTGGCTGATTTATCTTTCGCGATAGTTTCATCGTTCGTATCTACCATGCTCGACAACGCTCTGGATCCGGTCAATAGACGAACGAAATTCGAGTCGTCTTCCTTCTTGGCACCGTTGTTTTTATTCAAATTAGTATGATTAAGATAATAACAACACTCCATAATCTGCATAAATAGCCTGCAAAAGTAAACACGACGTCGAGCGGCGTCAAATTAACTCCGTTTCGTCGATGGAAACCTCCTCGTACTGCGCACATACTCGGTTTACAGTTTAGCTTAGTTATGCAGGATGAGGTACGCTGCTTACCAAGCTTCGTTATCCTTTTTCCTCGGGTACGATACGGCGGGTATAGCTTGTTTTTCGTTATTACGCTGCATCCTTAAAAACCTATTTCCTTGTCTGAATTGTGATTCTAGCCAACGTATAGCGTCCCTGGCCCGACCACTGGTACGTTTCAATTCATCCAGAGCCGAAACAACTGAAGAAGAAAGGTTTTTCAAAATGAAATTCATTAGCTAAATGTCGGGTAAATTTTTCGAATTGATTAATTTTCACGTAAAGGTACTTGCCAGCTGTCGGTATGAGTAATACGAATTGTCTCGAGCTAACTAATTTCTTCACTAAAATGCAATGCTGGGTTAAAGCTTCGCAATCTACCACCAAATAGGGCGTTAACAAGTTCGTCTTGGCTGTTAGCTTCATTTTGCTTTCCAAATTCTTCACTTCGGCTTCCAGCCACAGTTGACCCATTTCTTTCATCAGTTTACCTCGTTGCTCGTCGTTCAACTTCTTGTTCTCCTGCGAATAAGACAAACGAAATACACGATTAATAGGTTGGCCAGTTATTTGAGTAGGTATTACGACGTGACAATTCTTCAACACCTGCAGATCCTTCATAGGTGTTGTTATTTCCACCAGCCTGGGTGAGTAGGTCACTGAAATGAATCGAGTGAATCTACAATAATTTCATCTGGACTATGAATACCTATATTTCTTTCAAAAGTTTCGATCGACATATTTTATTTTATTCAAAATTGGAGAGGAAGAAGGGGTCCAATCGAAATTTTTGTAATATCCAAAGTTATTCTTAGGTCTTCAAGCTATAATTTTTGTTTGAAGTTTTTTTCAATTGGACCCCCTCCTCGCCGATTTTCCATAACACCCCGAAGATATTAGTTAAAACTTGGAAGAGTGAGGGAGGAAGGAACCGATTGAAAAAAATTCAAATAAAAGTTATAGATTAAGATCCTAAAAATAATTTTGATCATTATAAAAATTTCGATTGGATCTCCCCCTTTCCTCCGATTTCACATAATATCCGGTAAATACTTTTTCAAAATTTGACGGAGGGGTCCAATTGAAAATTTTTTCAAACAAAAGTTGTAGATTGAGGCCCAAGAAATAATTTTTGCTATTATAACATTTTCGATTAAACCCGCCCCTCCCCTCCCCTCCAATTTTGTATAATTTGACTTAGATACTTATATTATTGAAAACTGGCGGAGGTAGAGGTCCAATTGAAAAATTTTTCAAACAAACGTTGTAGCTTGAAGCCTTGGAAATAATTTTACTTATTACAAAAATTTCGATTGGACCCACTCTTCTCCTTCAATTTTGAATAAAACACATGCTAATTGAAAGAAATTTTTCAAGTCCAGAATCTAGGTACGATTGGATCCCCGCAGTAAAGATTTTTTGGCACCATCGAAAATTTGCCAAGTTCAATACTGTATAGATGCGTAAATTCAAAAGTTGGAGTGCAGAGAGGGGCCCAATCACAATTTTTGTAATTTTTAAGACTTCAAACTACAACTTTTGTTTGACATTCTTTTCAATTAGACCCCTACCTTCGCCAGTTTTTAATAATTCAATGTATTTTATATGTGATCCAATTCCTATTATGCTAAATTTGAGGGGAGGGGAGGGTCTAATTGAAAATTATATAATAACTGAAATTATTTGAAGGACCTCAATCTACAACTTTTGTCTGAAAATTTTTTCAACTGGACTGGACGCCTTCCCTAGTTCTGAAAAAGCATCTGCCTGACATTATGTGAAATCGGAGGAGAGGGAGAGATCCAATCGAAATTTTTGTAATAAGCAAAATTATTCATAGGATTTCAAGCTACAACTTTTATTTGAAATTTTTTTCAAATTAGCCTCTTCCTCTCTCACTATTTCATTTTTTAATTAGTATCTTCGGAGTGTTATGCTAAATCGGCGGGGAGGGAGGGGTTCAATTAAAAAAATTTTCAGACGAAAGTTGTAGCTTGAATTCCTGGGAATCTCCCTGCCCCGAAATTTTGAATTTTACGTATGTACGAAGTATTGGACGTGGCAAATTTTCATTGGTGCCAAAAAATCAGTACTGCGGGGATCCAATCGTAATATGGCTTAGATTATTAAAAACTGGTGGAAGTAGAGGTCCAATTGAAAAAAATTTCGAACAAAAGTTGTAGCTTGAAGTCTTGCACTGAGAGAAATTTACATGGAAAATTTTACTATAATATCTAAGTTTTTGGATGGAGTCTGGGAATATTGCACTTATTAGTAGTTATTACTATAAAATATAGGAAATTTTACTACATTTTATAGTAAAAATTCCTATATTTTATAGTAATAAGTGCAATTTTTTCTAGACTCCAATCCATCCAAATCCTTAGAAATTATAGTAATTATTGCTATACATTTTTCTCAGTGTGGAAATAATTTAAGTCATTACAAAAAATTTCGATTGGACCCAACCCTCCCCTTCAATTTCGAATAAAACACATATTAATTGCAAGAAATATTCCAAGTCCCGAATCTGAACTGATGGAAGTAGAAAGTGAGAGCAATTTCGTTCATGTTCACTACAAATCCGAGCAACTACTCACTCCTCAAGCTGGTGGAAATAACAACACCTCAACACCCAGCCTGAGTACCCTGGAAAGAAAACATCTTACTGGAGAAGACGACGAAGATTGAAGAAAATTAACGCTTTTACACCCCCTCCCCTCACCTCACCACCATCGTATTTAAGCGAAGGGTAACCAGCAGCTCATCGTCGAAACACTCGGAAAAATAAGAAGGGTTCGGTTTAAATGCGAAATAATTAACTATAACGCAGCACTGCGAGTCGGCGACGACGGCTCGAGTACGTATATAGCTAGGTACGTACATTTTGGCGAACAGCAGCGCAGGAGCGTTCCCTCCGGCACTCGGCAGTTAATAAAAACGTCCATTGTTCATTTAATACACACGATGCGATGCCGAGCTACTTACACGTTGTCGTGTCGTCGTCGGTGTAAAGAAAAAACACCCCTTAAAACGGCTGAGTAGGTAAAAGGCAAAGGCTGAGAGCTGCGGCGCGGCGCGTGGAGCGGAGTTAATACCAAAGAGAGACATATACTCGTAGTAGTCGTAGTAGAACAGGGCAGGGCGCAGTATAAACATAGCGCAGGCATCTTAAAAGGCGGTAATAAGGAAAACACAACGAAGATTTAACATTATATTAAGAAGGGTAGATTAAAGAGCGCGTACAAGCGAGCAAGGTAGCCGAGGACTGAGGAGCAGGAGTTAGTTATATAACTCCTTCCGTTTTTGCCATCATTGTCTCCGCCTTTCTACTACGTACCGACGACGACGGTGCTTTCTCTTTCACCTCCGTCTCAGGGCGCTGTGCTGCTGCTGCTGTTGCTGCCACCACGTCTACGGTCGTCCGACTCACCCTTATATATATATATAATATAAATTCCGACGATGTTCAGTCAACACCTTACATATTAAAGGGGTACGTAGCGCTGGGCCGGGCGAATAAAAGCGTATCTGCGGTGGCAAGCGGTACGAGAGCAGAAAGGATAAAACGAAGACGTCGTCGTCGCTGTCGCTACAGTCGCTCAGGTCGTTGCTAAAGCGCTGTCGTCGTCGTCGACGACCAAGGTGGTACAAAAGCTCGTTCGCTCGCACGTATATATATATATATATATATATATATAGGTATATAGTTAGACTATAATACGGTATACCTACGTATAGAATGGAAGATGGGTAGATGGGTAGAGGAAAAAAGGGGTACGATAAAAGGGATGTGAAAGGCAAAGGCGCAGGCGGTAGATGTCATGGGGTTTTGTAATCAAAGCATGTGCACCGCGGTGGTTTAGCACTCGAGATTGCTCGCTGGGGAAAGGTAAGCAAGAACGGGATTATTTAGCATTCAAAACAAGTTATTCAGTCGGAATACGTATACGAGCGAAAAGCACGAGCACGAAGCGAGGCACGGATCGTAGGTACGGCCGGGCGCAGGCGAGGATGGGTTACGTCAGAAAACATTAGCGGTGTAGCGGTATACGACGGAGCAGAGTGGAGCGGAGCGTAGTTTATACGCCGAAAGAGACACGTACACATTGGAAAAGCTCTTCGACGTGATGCAAGGTGCTGCGGAGCGCAGTCGAGGGGGCACACATGGAATAAAATAGCGTCGTCGTCGGCGTCGGTGGTATAGAAGTGGCAGCGGCAGCAGCAGCAGCAGCAGCAGCAGCAGCAGCAAAGGAGGATGCCGGTATCGTTGTTGCAGCCAGGGCGAAGCTCGCAGGGTGCGAAAAGCGCTTCGTTTCTTTTTCCTTCTGTCTCTCCTCGTCGCTTGGTCGTGCCTCCAACTCACGTATCTTTTTCGCTCTTTGTCTGCTTGTCTGCTCGTCTCTGTCGCTCTACGCCGCAGCAGTAAACGTAATGATGTAAGAAGCGTAACACGAAGAAAGGGAAAACGGAATGGGAAACTGCCGAAGGGCTGGGAATTTCCAAGCGCATTACACGTGGTTTAACGCGCGGTTCAAGCTTTTTCCCAAAATCCCCGACCTCGACGTCGACTCTATCCTGCTGCCGGTTTAGTCGTATCTTCCAGCTACCGCGCCTTTTCTACCGTCTCTGCGCTTCCTCGGCTCGCCTTAGAGACGAGGCCGTCTAAAATGCTAACTCTTCACAACTATTGCTACGGCATACAAATGACTTCCACTTAAATTCGTTCTCCCTTTCTCGGCGGCTCTTCTCCGCTGCGCCTCTACTCGTCTACCTTATTTTATCGGCCGTCGTCGTCGTCGTCGTCGTTACTACCGCTTACTTCGCCTCCTGCTCATCGTGCCACGGTACAACGCTTACATTTTTTTTTCACCAACTCCCAACTCTCTTCTTCCCTCTTCTCCGGTGTACTCGTTCGTACGCTTTTTCTTTTTTTTTCAACCTTTTTTCTCTCGTATATATCTGTATACCTTTTTTTTTCTTTTCTTTTTTTTACGTAGCTCCACGCGCTTATAGCTTTCCACGTCGTTTCCTCCGTTCGGTATTTCTTTTCTCCTTTTTTTTCTCGTTCCCAGTTCCCACCTTCGTCGTGTTCTTCAGTAACGACGATGACGACGACTATACTACGATAAGGTACCCCTGAAAGTTTAATAGCACCCTCGTTTCAAATTGCCCGAATGATGCGCCTTTCCGTGTGTGCCCATCTTGCTGCCTCAACTTGTTCGTTATACCTATTGCTGCGCTGCTTCGGTTCTCCGTCGCTTTGGTTTGGGTTTTTTTTTTAACGCGAGCAAGTGGAAAAAGATATACCAATATTTTTATAAAGCTCGCCGCACCGTCACGAATGCAAAATACGGTTACGTGCTCGACCAGTCGTGCGTACCTGTATTCGACTGAAAGCAAATTCTAAAATTGATATATAAAAAATATAAAAAAACACAAGGATGGGAAAAATGATGCCAGCAACCTACGTACGAGAGTGAAAGCGTATTACACTACAAGAAACAGCGATACAAAGTATACTCGAACCTTTTCCGGTGCATTTTCTTCGGCTTCTCGTATCGAAAACCAGTTTCTTTCATCGTCGTAGGTGAAACTTGAATTTTCAACGGTGGTTAGAAATTTTCCAAAGGTGCACAAGTGGGCGAGACGTTGTTTCATCTAAAATTGTACAATACGTCATTAGTTATTTATCCAGAATCCAGACCAGATGATTATAATCTGTGTCGCACAAACCTCTTCTTTTTCGTTTAGGGAGATAATTTTATCCCATTTCCAACACATCGTATCTTGAATAGTGTTGAAAGCTTGTAATCCTTTTAGTTCGACATCTTCCGATAGGGGAATGACGTTGGTATCTTTTGGGCCTACAAAAAAAAAAGAAGTAAAATTTAGGAACGAAAAAGCATGATTGGTAATTTAGCAGTAACACGAGTGCTCAAGCAATGTACTAAAAAAATTCGAAAAACGATAAAAAATTAAATTCACACTCCCATCAGATTTTTTTTAAAAATCTTTTACACTCAATTTTTTGGAACAAGAAAATGTTCAAACTTGCAAGAAAAAACATTCAAATATTTTTGAGTAAACAAAATATACATGGTAAAATTTGGAAAAAAAAATTAAATCTTTCATTTTTGTTTCCTTTAGAAAACCATTTTTTAATTTTTCAGAGAAAAAATCTCACTTTTTCAAGTAAGAAAATTTTTGAGGAAAAAAATACTTTTTTGAAGAAACAAACAAAAAATCAGTAAAAATTACTTCATTATTATGAAAAATCTCAATTTTTTGGAAAAAAATGGAAAAATCATTCAATTCTTTTTTCTAAAAAATCTTGGAATTTTTCAGAAAAATTCCTAAACTCTTATTTTTTTGGAAAAAAAAATTCCAAACTTGCAAGAAAAAACATTCAAATATTTTTGAGTAAACAAAAATAAATATACATGGTAAAATTTGGAAAAAAAATTAAATCTTTCATTTTTTTCCTTTAGAAAAACATTTTTCAATTTTTTAGAGAAAAAATCTCACTTTTTCAAGTATGAAAATTTTTGAGGAAAAAAATAATTTTCTGAAGAAACAAACAAAAAATCAGTAAAAATTACTTCATTTTTATGAAAAATCTCAATTTTTTGAAAAAAAAAAAAAAATGAAAAAATCATTCAATTCTTTTTTCAAAAAAATCATTCAATTCTTTTTTCGAAAAAATCATTCAATTCTTTTTTCGAAAAAATCTTGGAATTTTTTGAAAAATTTTTATACTCTAATTATTTTGGCAAATGGTAAAATTTGGAAAAAAAATATAAATCTTTCATATTTTTCCTTTAGAAAAACATTTAAAAATTTTTTAGAGAAAAACAACTCACTTTTTCAAGTAAGAAAACTTTTGAGGAAAAAAAATAATTTTCTGAAGAAACAAAAAAAAAAAAAAATCAGTGAAATTTACTTCATTTTTATGGAAAAATTATTCACTTCTTATTTTGAAAAAATCTTGGAATTTTTTGAGAGAAGATAATTCTAATATACTCTTATTTTTTTAAAGCAAAAAATTTTTCAACCTTGCAAGAAAAAACATTCAAATATTTTTGAGTAAAAAAAAAAAAAAAGGAAGTACCTATGTAAGTAGTAAAAATTACACATTTTTTGGATTCTTTTTTTGAAAAACACTTGACATATTTTTTCACTTTTCAATTTTTGGAGGGAATAGAATATTTCAATTTTCTAAAGAAAAAAAAACTGCCTTTTTCAAATGAAAAAATTTTTGATGAAGAAAAAAACCGCTCAGTCTTAATTTTTTTAGGTAAAAATATTTTTCAAATTTCAAAGGGATAAATATTTCAATTTTTAATTTTAAAAAAATAAATAAAAAAATAACTTGATTTAATTTCGAATTTTTGGAATATAAATAATGAAATTTTTTCAAATTTTTGAAGTAAAAAACAAGTAATTCAATCATTTTTTATTCTTTTTTGAATTACATTTTTTTTTTTTTTTTTTTTTAAGAAAATGGTTCATTTTTTTCGAATTTTTTGCTTATTTTACAGAAACTTGCTTTCTTTTTCCTAAAAAAAAAACAACAATATTTTCATAGAAAAAAAAAAAGTTTCAATCTGAATTTTTCATTTTTCGAAAAAATATTTCTCAATTGTGAAAAAGAACAACTATTTTCTTTTGGAGAAAAATCTCTACATTTCTTGACGTAGATTTCAATTTGTATGGGGGGGGGGGGGAACTGATTTTTTTAGGCCTATCAATGAAATATTGAAATTTTTGGAATAAAACTTTTCAATCTCAGTTCTATTGAAGTAAAAAATATAACTAAAATTTTTGAATTTCCTTGGGATAAGAAAATAGCGCAATTCTTCAAGAGTGATTTTTTTTTTAATTTGAAGACTTTTTTAAAAGGTAATTCTCGGAATCCTTAATTTTTTTGAAAATTTCCCATCCAATCGTAAAATTCTGCGAAGAAGTACAGAAAAATACTTGCACACGAGTTGATAGGCTTTACCTTTCTTAATATCTGCAATCAGATTGGCGTAGTTCAACAAAAAACTGAAATTTTCGAAAACCGTTTTCCAACTGGCGATCGGAGATAGTACGTCTTTGTTGCATTGTAACCAATCGCAGGATATCTATAACGAGCAAAACATCGCAACGATAATTTGTTATGAAAATGACAATAGAATTGCAAATAGAATCGACATCGGACCAGGAAACTCACTTTAATCACTTGCATGATGGCGAAGTACTCTTGGAAAAACTTGACAACGTGATCTACATTTACATTGTTGATCATTTTGGGTGATTTTCCGTTCGTTGTACCGTTGGTTTCACGATCTGAAATTTGAGAAAAAAAATCTATCATTTAAAAAAAAAATTACGGTATTATTCTGTTCTAATATGATACGTATTAGACTCTGAGAAGTCTTTCTCAGAGCGAATATTTTTTTCGATCAGACGAATATAGCGATACGTTTCCAACAATGTTGCATTTGTCATAATGGGCGTTTCTGGTATCGACCTCTAATTGGGTAACTCGAAGCATTAAAAATTCAACGACATTTGGATTGCATTCGCTAATTTCGTCCAGTCCGAAGTTATTTGGCATATTGAATTATTAATACTAACGTGAAACAGAATGGCCATTGGTTGAATTCGATTTAATCAATTCGTCGTCCGAGTACTCGTCGAAAATAAGATTTTCTTCGCTATCTTCGTCGCTATCGTCACAATCGGGAGATACGTTACCTACATAATAGAAAATAATTTATTAACGTCGATCTCGACTGATAAACTTGACGAGCTAGGGTCTATTAAGACAAATGCATACGCACTGTTGTCGGATAACTCATCGTCGGACAACATCTGAGTTCGTAAAATACGTCGCCGCCTTCTCCTGCGATTCATTTTTTGATTTCCCAATTTTTTACTTCCCGACGAAGGAACTTTCAGCGTTGGTAATCGCTCTTTGATTTTATTAGCGATGCATTCTATTGCTTTTGATATAACTGCGACGATTATTGTGGTTGTTGTATTATTCAATGTTACTCCTGAAAAAAAAAAAAAAAAAAAAAAAAAAACATAATACATACATTCTGCAGTAATTTTTGAAGCAAAAAAGTTAAACGATGACAATTTTAAAATCTCAACCATACCTTTACGTTGGCTTTGATTCAACTTATCGTGACAAATGATGAAAATGACGAGTACTTTAAACACCGTGTGTTCATTTTCAGGCAAATCGAACCCTTTGCTTTGTTTCACCTCGATCAAGCTTTGCAAAGACGTTGGATCGTGTTTCAGTATGGTCGTTGTCTCCATTTCGTCAGGAAACCATATATTGATGTTTTCCACGAATTCCAAACACAACTGCAAATTCACTCGAGTCGTAGAAAATAATTCGTTAGAAAAAAAAATCGAAAAATCAAACACCGACCTGATCTACATCCTTGATGGGTGATTTTTGCAAAAACCATACGCCAATTAGGTGCAAAAATTGCGAAAAAATACGTTTCTTCAATGGTAAACTATTATAAGCCAATCCGATAGGTGGATACTGTTCCAAAATCGCGATCAAATTACCTTCAGCTCCGTCGAATAGTTCTTTGCAATATAAACTAACAACAATCAAATTACAACGTTATTTTGAAATTCGCAAACGAGAATTCGTACCACACGTAATAAAACGTACCATCTTAAATATCGATAAACCGCGTCTAGCGTTAGATTCTGCGAATTTGATAATGTGCCTAGTTGGTTATGAGGCATTCCGATGTCTGGCTTCAAATACTGGGCCTTCAAATAGTAACGATACGCCACAGAAATATCCCAGCCTGGATGCAAATCGAACATGTACCTGTTCAGATCTCCGATATATAATAAATTCCGATGAACGCATGTCTCCGCCCATTCTCGTATCTTGGCTATTTCCGTCGTTTTTCCATCGTCGCGTTTATCTGCGATAATAATTTTTCAATTAGTTAGCATAACGAAAAAATAATCACCAACGAATAAAAAGAGGTTTGCTAAAATATACATACTCCCGCTATAATACGACAATCCGTAATTACATTTGTACATGGGAAACTCCGTAACACCGTCCAAATTCAAATTGAACTCTTCGTGCAATCGGGTGATCAAATTTTGATAAAATCCAATTCCAGAGTTTAACAGATTGACCAATAACGAGACTTCAGCCTCGGTCCACGCATCTTGCTGTAATTTATTAACACGAAGAAGTTTATACTGTAAATTCTCAACTATACGATAATACTGTTAATACCTTTTTAAGCCTCTTAAGAATGGTATAAAGATCGTAGAAACATTTCCTCCACAATATTTCTTCGCATTTTCGACCGTATTCCAAAGGAGCCAAAAAAATCAGCTTTTCGACGTAAGAGCACAATCTAGCTCGCTGACTTTCAACAGCATTTGAGAACAGATCCGTAGTCGTTCGTATACGATTTCTTTGCTGGTCTAAATAGTGCGATATTTCGTTAACAGTCCTGTAAAAAATGACACGTACAGTTATTAGTGGCGTCACATTGCACCATATAAAGTAAATTTTGTACAATTATTGTGAAACACGACACCCTTCGGTAAATTATATTTCTATAATCGGAAAGGGCTGAATATTCGCGAATGAGGTGGACATTAGAGATACGTACTTGAAAAGACGTTTAATATCGATATCACTTTTAACATCGGGCAGAACATCAGATTTCTTCATACTGTCAACTCATGTTTTTAATCGCAAAATGCTACATGATAAAACACAATGGGATCGAGTGCAGACGATTTCAATTCACAAAATGGAATAATTTACCGATAATTTTCATAAATTTTTATAAAACATCGCATCTACGAACAAGAATTTTTTTTTCAACTGCAATTTTTTTCAGTTTTTGTTTTTATTCGCTTCAAAAAAAATTTCGAACAAGGTCATTTGCTTTTGTTGCTAGAATTATCACTGATTTCGAGGAGTTGAATCAATTTGATGGCCAAGTGAATGATTCGATTTTCTTCAAAATGTAGTTTTAATTTTTCACGATAGGTTCGCTATTAACATAAACATGGGCCTTTCGAGTTTACGCACGGCCGACTACATAAGCTCGGTAGCTTGTTTACATTATCAATTTATCATTTATCATTTTCCGAGTTTCCAAAATGAAAGGACTCGATTTTTTTAAAACGCAATGAGATCGAATACGATGGAATAATTCATTATTTACCAATCCTGAGATAAATGCCAATTGTTTAAATCATTTTTATTTTTTATAAATAAGTATGAAAATAAAAAGAGCATAAAATTAAAGCCATAATTTTAAATTTAATTAATAATAATAAATTTCAATTATTATTAATATAGGTATTAATTAACTAAAAAAAAAAAAAAATCGAAAAAATGTCGCTTCGCAATTTCGCATTATCGCATCAGTGACGTCACGTACCCCTACGAACTAGTCATTACTCATTAGTCACTTCTGAAAGTTGATGCATGGCAACATTGTACATTTCTTTGTAGTAGGGCGTTGTCCGTTGTGTTAGCGTCGCGTCGCCATTTCATTTTATTTCTTGTTTCGTTGTTCCTATTTTACGCGAATAAGAGGTACGGTACTAATTATTTTACGAAGAAACTAATTATTTTTATTGTTGGTGAAACAAGTGAAATATATAATGTGCGTACGTTACGTATTTAAGTACTAGTGTGCATTTTCACGGTGTTTTCGGTTGTTAACCATAACGTTAGTTTGATCGCGAACAAGAATCGCATACCTACAGATTCCAAGACGAGCATCGGCGTATTTTACGAAAGGTTCCAGCTTCCAGATTTTATACTTTCAATTCATTTGGTGAAGCTGATTTCTTCGTAACGACTGAATACAATACAATCGCTGGTAAGAATTGAGAAATCGAAAATCATAATCAATTATAGTTGTATATTAAGTAGCCTAGCCTTTGGCGAGGCGATTATTCCTACGTTACTTGTTGCTTCGGTGGTGTTGAACTTTTATTTACATACCGATACGATACCTACGTGAGTGTGAGTAAGTGAAAAGATTAGGTAAAATCAAAGGTATGAAGGTGAAGTAAACCAGATAATTATTATTAAATTTAATATAATATAAAATTTATAAAACAACCGTAGGTATCGGTTTCGTTTTGAGAAATTAGGAAACTGAAATTTTGACAAATTTGTGCAAAGAACCTTTTTTTTTGTGACGAAAGTTCGCAAATTTCTTTTTCGGTTGTAATAGTGCAGAACTGCTGAAGTGCAGATGCAGAACTTTGAGAATATTTATTCTAGGTACGTGCCAAACGTATCAGAGTGAATTCTAAATTGTACTCGAGCAAAAGCAAAACGATGCATCACCCTTAGAATTGATAGATAGTGATCATGTTAGTGATAGTGGTTCTTACATTCTTCGTCATATTAGTCATAATTTCGATCATGTCATTGTTTTTTCGCTTGTCAACTGGTGGGTTCGGTTTATGTAGGTACGTAGGCCTTATGAAACAATCAATCAGGAACGTGTACAAAGGGAAAGGGAAAATAAAATCTAATGAATAGAAATTATTATCAATTTTTGAATGGTGAAGAACCTTTACGATTACGTCATACACAATGACATACCTATCATCGCTTCTTCTTTTGTTGTAATGAAAATTATGAAAGCGATTTGGTCAACTTTGACCTTAACGTAAAAAAAGCCAAACTTTTAGTTATTGTTGAGATCGAATTCTTTTGCATTTTTAGCGTATTCTCTGCGCTTGTTGATTCGTGTTGGGTGGATACCAAAATACCAATATCAAGTTTACTTACTTACAACTGATTAATTGGTACTAATTTTTATTATTCATTTGTGTATAATATTTTATTCATTTTTCAAACTTCAGCTGTACTCACGTGATATCTTTATTGTGTTCAGGTTTTGGCTATTCGAAGTAATCAATAGTAAGAGCAGTTGGCGTTACCCATTATTTTGGCAAGGAATCCAGTCTAATCTTCAGTACGGTGATGATGATTTTTTCTCAAACCAGATTAATCAACTCGTTTACTCAAAAATTGAAGAATATTGGTGGCTGTTTTCGTGTAATGTATTGGTGAGTGAACTGTGATACTTATCTTATGTTTTATACTTCAGCGTGCTTCAGCTCGACATTAGTTTCATCGTTTTTTGATCCAAGTCAATTTTACCTACATGTAGCAACGGTGCGGTGTATATACGTTTTCTTCTCAACTTCCCAGATTCTTAAAAGCTTGAGATTTTAAGTGTTTTATCGTTTTATTTAATTTATTTGGTTTTTTATTTTGACTCGAATTGATTTTACAGATACCACCTACATATGTAGGTACATTGATTATGATTTATGTCGTCATTTCAGCACTTTATTCAGTTTCCCTTATTTTTTATAGTTAGATATATTATAAGCAGTATTTACTTTTTGCCTACCTATTTTATTAGCATATTGAAGCCCCAAAATGGTAGCCTTTGTCACTAATTAAATTAAAATTCCCATTTCTTTAAAATAATTTACTGAAAATAAAAATATTCTCAAATTTAATAAGGGTAGGATTTAGCATTGGATCGAATGGTAGCCTTTGCCACTGATTGAATTAAAATTGTCATTTTTCGAAATTTACAGGAAATAATTTTTTTTTTCGAAATCAGTTAGGGTAGGATTTTGCATTGGATCAAATGGTAGCCTTTGTCAATGCTAAAATTGAAATTCCTTTTTTTTTTAAATTTACTGAAAATAAAAATTTTCTCAAGGTGTAGGATTTTCCATTGGGCCCAATGGTAGCCAGTATCCTTTGCCACTGATTGAATTCTCATTTTTTGAAATTTACAGAATACATTTTTTTTCAAAATCAGTAAGGGTAGGATTTTTCCTTTGACGAAATGGTAGCTTTTGCCACTGATTAAATTGAAATTGTCATTTTTTGAAATTTACTGAAAATGAAAGTTCTGACAAATTCGCTTAGAGTAGGATTTTGCATTGGACCCAAATTTTCGAATTTTTTTTCAAATTTTAGAATGATTTTTCATAAATTTTTAAAAATAAAAATAGGGTACTTTTTTTTATTTTTCAATGAATTTTCTTCAATTTTCAAAGATTATTTTCTCTTGAATTATCGAAAATAATATGTTTTTGTTATTCTAAAAAATTTTCAAGATGGATTTATTTGAATTTTTTTTAAAGATATTTTTTTCTACTTTTCAAAACTACCTACATAGTTTTTAATTTTACAATTCCAATATTTTACTTCTTAATTTTAATTATGATAAATTTTCAAAAAAATTGGTTTAGGTGAATTCTTTGACGTACACATCGAATTTTTTTCAATTTTTGGGTGAATTTTAAAATTTTTGAAGAATGCATTTTAAAAAATTCCAAGATTGAATTTTTTTTCCAATAATTTTCAAGGATGACATTTCTTAATTTTTAATTACAAAATTTTCGCAATTTTTTAACTTTTGGTAGGTCGTTTATAACAAGTAGGTTATTACGTCGATCGGAATGGACTTTGGATGGAGTTTATTTTTCAAAATTAGAATTTTTCTACTTCTTATAAATTATTTATATTTCCAAAAAAATTTGCACCTTTGTTGTTTACAGATGAAGATATACCTACCAGAGATGAGCGCGGATACGTGTTTTTGGGTACTCGGATATATCCGCGTATCCGCGTATTTTCAAAATTTTATTTTACTAGATTTATCTGAATATCAAAAGTATTTAGGACTTTGGTGACAAATCCATGGGGTGGGGAGGGGGTTGACCTACACCAGTAGGTATTTGGAAAAAATTTCAGAGTTGGAGAAAATACTTTTTTCGTTTAATTTAGGGTACCTCTACCTATACGTAACTAAAAGTGTTTAAGGACGCACTCAAGGGGTGGGGGTGGACCTAATAGGGTACTTGAACAAAATTTCAGTTGAAAAAATTCATTTGGATGCACCTAAGGGGTGGGGGTGGGCCCAATAGTGTACTTGAAAAAAATGTCAGTTTGAAAAATTCAACTTTTTTCAATTGTGTGCTACAAACAGGGGCGTAGCGACCAGGGGGTGTTAGAGGGGACGTTTCCCCCCTCGGAGATGTTGAAAAAGTCAAAAAGTTGGCAATTTTGAATTTCAAGTTGGCAAATTCAGTATTATGAAAATTTGGCATTTTGAAGATATATTTCCCCCCTCAAAAAATCATTACGCTACGCCTCTGGCTACAATAGTGCACTAGTGCAGTTCAGTTCGGATAAAGAAGATAGGTAACATTTCTTATCGCAAAAAACGCTAGGTGAAATTGGCAGGGAAAGGTAACAATGACCATATCTTAAAGGGGTTTGAATGAGTTATGAGTCATTCGGCAAGTGTCTGACACCCAACTCAGTACCACTACCTTATCTACGCTTCAATATACGCGATAAGTGAGTCTACCTCTACGCACTGTTCTATTAGATACCTAGCTACCTACTTAATAAAATATTTCAATTTAATACTACGGATAAAGTACTCGGATATATCCGTGGATTATCCGAGTACTTTTATCCGTTGGATATATCCGCATATATCCGTTTTTTTAGGCGGATACAAAAGTAACCGAGTATACTCGGATACGGATATATCCGCGCTCATCTCTGATACCTACATCTTCTTCCAATTATTTCCTATTGACGGCTGACTGACTTTTTATTTTGTTATTGGTAAAAATTGAAAATTTTATTTCATAATGACTACCCTTGAAAACAAAATTTGAACCCATCCCATGATTTCATTCTTGATAAGTCACTGCAACTTGAAATATATACTATATACCTACTTGAATCTTTTGAAAAATTTTTGATGTTTGATTTTTTTGAAAGTTATTCTTCGATTATGCACTTAATACTTATTCAAAATTCTAAATTTGGTGATTTTTTCATTTTTTATTTCTTTCTTGATAATGTTACCAATTTTCCAAATATTACCTTTTCCATTTAAAAAAAAAAAAATATTAGGCCTATTTATGAGTAAGTACTTAGGTAGGTAGGTATTATTTTTTCAAATTTCAAAAATTGGGAAATTTTCAAAAATCCAACATATCTATTACCTACCTAATGAGCTAAAATGATTTCTTGGAGTTCTCAGGGACCCATATTATGTTTTTAGAAATTAGTTTAGGCTGGCGCTTTGTAAAAAAAAAATCATTTTCAAATTATTTGATAAGTGAGACAGTGTGCTCGAAAATTTTTTCAGTTTTTTCAAAATAATTTTTCAAAACTTTGGCGAGTATTAATTTTGATTTTGTTCTAATAGGTGTCGTTAGTTTACATCGTTCATCGAAGAATAATTGGATTCATGTACCACTTGGAAATTTCGGCTTCTCATCAGTACTTGCGACATGACATCGACGAGAATACAATACTGCAGCTTCGTACCAGCACGAACTATTCATTCGATAGATTTTTTAAGAAGACCTCGAGGTATATGTTTTAATTTTACTTCTTATAGACCACTCTGCCCCACAATATTTGTCAAGGCCCGCGTGCCTTCATTTCATATTACTACGAAGCCTGATGCCTTCAGGTTTCGTTGAAAAAGAATAGGCCTACTCGACATTTTACAATTGGCTATTTAAGTAAAAAATTAGATAAAGGTAACATCAGCGTATACCAAAAAATAAGCGAATACCTACATAGACGATTAGTATTTCACAATGGTGCCCGAAATTATTAACACCATTCCCTATACCTTAGAAATACTGCGCTTTGTTCGACTGGATTCGCCATTCTATGCTAAATTTGACGCAGAAGACTAAAAAATTAAAATATGCAGTACTCCGCCAGTCACATCCGATCTAGCCATAGTAGGCTTAGCAAATTTAACCCCAAATGTGGGTGAAATGTGAAACCCAAAGTGAATACAGGTGCCAGCAAAGGTGAGTAAATTTTGAAGGCGAGGCAAATTTAACCCCAAATGTGGGCGAAACGTGAAACCCAAAGTGAATTTACAGGTGCCAGCAAAGGTGAGTAAATTTCGTTTTCTCATATTTTCAGCAGATTTTTTTTCGGCTTCTTTTAAGCAAGGCGTTTCAAGTGCAAGATTATTTTTCCAATTTCGACAGAACTAGTTCTATAGGTACCACCCACAATAGGTTGATTATGTCATCATTTCAACACTTTTTACAGCTCCGGTTAATTTTTATAGTTAGATAGGGATTTTAAGTAGTTTTTACTTCTTTAAAATTATTTTCTTGGTTTTTTGAAGCAAAATATTTTAGTTAACAGCGCCCTGCTATGATTTTACAACATTCTCTTTGATGATTTGTTTAAAATTGATATTTGATTTGTAATACGTCAGTCAAATTTCCTCCAAGAGCTACTTACTAAAGATGGTCGTGTAATTTCAGAAGTGTGAGTTAATTGTATGAGAATCGATTATTTTCTTTTTGTATTTTTTTACTCGAAATTTTTTTCAATAGGGTTGTTTTTGAATAGGGTTCTTTAATTAGAACAATCTTCATTTTCAGTTAGGACTTGTCTCGATGTCTGTCCCTGGAAATGCACCGAGGCTAGCAACTAGGCGGCACTAAAGCCTTCTGTCTCGATAATTGATTTTCTCACACGTCTTGCCCGTAATGACGCCAGGTCTTTTTGGGTTTTTGGCGCATTACCCGTGTGTGGTTTTGCTGTGTGAGCGATTTGATCGATGTCTCATTTACTGTCTCGACCCAAACCAAATTTACAGATGGACATAGATTCGTAGGTTTAGGGCTATTTTTTTCTTTTAACATCTTTGATTTCTTTAGCGCGATATTATTTTCTTTTATTTTGATCCAAGTCAAATTTACATGTTGCAACACCGTGGATTTTATAAAGCTCAATATTTCAAGTGCTCCATTATTTTTTTTCTTACCTATTTTGACCCAAATCGATTTCACAGATACCAGTCGCAATGCCATAATTTTTTTGATTTCATCGTCATCTCCGCCAGCTTCCTGGACTTTTCAAGTACTTGAATATATATATATTTTTAATTTTGACCCATTGTCCCAAATTGATTTTATAGATAGCGCTCACAATATACCAAGGTTTCCTATTTTCTGCTTCATTGTCTTTTATGTTTCAATTTTTTTTTTTAGTAATAAAGCTTCCAATTTTCTTTACCTATGTTTTTCAAATTTCTAGTAGGATAGAATTTCTTATTTTTTGAGAGTAGAAATATGTCATTAGGGGATGGATTCTAAGAATATTTCTCAGTAATTAATCAGGCAAGCAAGCAATCAATCATGCAGGCAAGCAAGCAAGCTAGCAATTAATCAGGCAGGCAGACAGGCAGGCAAGCAAGCAAAAGGCAGGCAAGAAAAAGGCAAGAAAAGGAAAGGCAAGCTAATAGCTGGCAAGCACTCAGGCATGAGACGAAAGCATACAAGAAGGGCCTATAGTTTTCTAAACCGGCGAATTTTCCTAGTGAAACATTCGCTGCAGTAGGTTATAAATCTATAGGCTTTCGCATGCATAAAATCAGGCAGGCAAGCAACCAATCAACTAGGCAGGCAGACAGGCAGGCAAGCAAGCAAAAGGCAGGCAAGAAAAAGGCAAGAAAAGGAAAGGCAAGCTAATAGCTGGCAAGCACTCAGGCATGAGACGAAAGCATACAAGAAGGGCCTATAGTTTTCCAAACCGGCGAATTTTCCTAGTGAAACATTCGCTGCAGTAGGTTATAAATCTATAGGCTTTCGCATGCAAAAAATAAGGCAGGCAAGCACGCGGCCCCCGAATGGGAGTAACACATTCTATGTCTTACTTCAACTCCTAGTCGCACGTCCTCGTCGTGGGGGCTGGGGCCTCGTTGGACCAGCAGCTTGTTGATTCTGCGAGGTGTGCAGACGCGACAGGGGGCACGCTTTTTTCGAATTTGAAAATTATTTTTAATTTTCTTGGAGTTGAAAGCCACTTATCTAAAAGTTGTCTTCAAATTTTTGGAATTTTTCTACCATGTGTTTGATTTGCGCGGTGTTATCATTTTGTTTTTCGTCGGAATTTTAATTAAAATTTTTCCCGTTGTAAAATGTGAGAGTTTTGGTCAAAATTTATTTTTCCTTATTTTTATGTGATTTTTTTTTAAATTTTAAATTATCAAGTACTTATTTAAATAAATTCTCGACGAATTCCCATGTCAAAACTTCAGATTCCAATTTTCCATTTTTTTTCTTTTCATAGTATTCATTATAGTTTTCAAACAAGTATTTTTGAATTTTATTATTATTATTGTACTTCATATTTTGTTATACTTTTTGATTTAAAAAAAATAATCACTTTAAATTAATTTTTGTTTTTTTTGTTTTTGTTTATTTTTATTTTATTTTTTTGGTTATATGACATACATATTTTTTATTATCACTTTTACATGATTTCAAGGATTGATTTTTTTACAAATATGATACCATATCAACATTTTTTCTATTTTTATTTTTTTAAATTTTAAACTTTTCAAAAATTTGTTAATTTTTGAAATTTTACAAAATTTTTTAGGTTTTTAATATAAAAAACTAATAGCTGATTTTTTGAATTAATTCGAATTGTTTTTTGAAATTGAGAATTTTATTTATATTTTAACATGCTTAATTTTTTGATATTTTTAATTTTTATTCCATCATTTTTCGATGTTTGATCGTTTTTTAAAATATAAGTTTTTTTTTGTTGTTTTTTTTTTTTGATTTTCGTAATTCTCTAGTCTTTGAAAATTTCTTGTTTTGCATTTATCTATTTTTAATTTTTTTTGTTTTTTGTTTGAATCAGTGCGTTTTGCCGACATTTCATGACACGTCAGCCATAGTCGAATTTCGAACAAGGTACATAGCAGTTATAATCTAAGCAGAGAGAACACTTGCGTCCTTTTAGCCAGAGTCCAGTAGCCAGCTAAAGTACCTCGTGTAACTACCACTATCTCGTTGTCACCATGGGTCCTAAATTGCTACACAAGTTTATAACCATCAGGTAACGTGAATAATCCAGTTCAACGTGAATGAATTTTTTTGTATTATATTTTAATTCGCAATTTGTTTATTTTGCATGCAGTTATAGGCAGTCCGAAGTTTGAACAATTTAATATCAATATGACTTTCGAGAGAGCACTATTCAAGACTGGCACACTCGATAAAAATCTCAGCGACTTGGCCTGCGTACAGAATACTGCCACCGATGAAGCATGTGAACGAAACCAATGGACACTTGATTTAGGTAGGTTAGGTACCTACGTCTTGCCTACCAAATGTTTCACCCACGGCAGAACTGTCTTTTAATAAAATTTCTACTTTTTTGCAGGAATACGAAAGACGTAAGAATGCTCGTAACGGTCGTCGATATTGAAATCAAGTAGAAAATATGTGCTGTAAAGGTCTAAAAGTGAGCATAGTTACTGCGCAGAAATACCTCGAAAGAAACACAGATTCCAGTCTATGGCTGATGATCAAGAACCTGTTAGGCGTAAGTATAGATTTGTAGGTTTTTAACGTTCGAAATGTTGAGATGAAAATGTAACGTATTATTTTTCTCCGTAGGTATAGTTAATAATTAAATGGAGCAGCCGATCCGGTGATTTAGAGATATTTGCACGATGTGACGAAATGAGTACCTATCAATATTACTTCGTCAATTGATACACTGACACACTAGAAACTTTCCGACAGCTGCAGCTATCGTACAAAAGGTGAGAGCTTGCTCTCCTTTTTCCTTTTGGTAATTTTGGCTTTTGTGAATAATTATTACACCTCCATGGGTGTGTGTCATATGTATCTGTCCAAGCCCGGAGAGAGGTGGGGACAAGGGGGACACAAATCCTGGGCACGGAATTTTCTCCGACGAAACTCTGGTTTTTCCTCCCTCACCTCATTGAGCTCTTAGGGTAAAATGGCGTAATTTCTTTGGGGCCCAACTATTTAAAAAAAATGAAAAATTCTAAATTTCGAATCATTCGAGCGGTGAACGTGGTCTCAGCTCAATCTAAACAACGCGATCACACTACCACAGACCCACATAATTGAAAAAAATTATTTTAAAGTGAAATTGGAAAAAAATTAAGAAACAAATTGAATTTCGGCTAAACGTTTTTGTTTTCGACCTTTCGTTAATTTTCGATTTTTTTTAATTTCGTGAAAAAACATTTTTTTTGAATTTCCTTATTTTGTGCATCGTCTTTTTATTCAAAAAATTTTCAAATTCCTTTGAGAACTCAATTTTATTATATATATATATTTTTTTTTTTTTTGGAAATTCAGCAAAGATTTTTTTTTCAAGAGGTCTCAATTTCTCAAATTTCCCTTCATTTTTAAAAAATTTATTTTCCTAATTTTTTTTTAAAATCGGGTTTCTTTTGAAATTTAGGTACCTAATCTCTTTGCATTTAAAATTTTTTCAAATTTCTTTGAGAACCACTTTTTTCAAATTCAGTGGAAAAACTTCTTTTTTTTTTTGAATTCCGGATGAAAGAATTTTTTTATTTTTTAATTTTTTTTTTAATTGAAAAACTTTTTAATTTTTTTAATTTGTTCAAGTTCTGTACAGAAACAAGTTTTATTCAATTTTTTTGTTATAAATTTTTTTTCTAATACCTACCTTTGAAAACGATTTTTTTAATCCATTAAAAAATTTCATTTTTCAAATTTTGGTAAATTTTTTTTTCACTTTTCTAAGTTGAAAAATTTGTCCAGGGAACTGTTTTTTTGATTCTTCTTTTTTTTGTTGAAATTTAGTCAATAACTTAACATTAATTTTTTTTTCAAATTCCTTTGAGAACCTTTTTTTCCTTTTTTTTGTTGAAAATTTAGCAAAGAATTAGGTTTTAATTTCTTAAATTTTCCTTAAATTTTTTAAAATTTCTTTTCCTAAAAATTTTTTAATTTTAATCTTTTTTAAAAAGCAGGGTTCTTTTAAAATTTAGGTAATCTCTTTGCATTTAAAATTTTTTCAATCAATTCAGTGAAAACCCCTTTTTTTGAATTCCGGATGAAAGAATTTTTCATTTTTTTTTAATATTGAAAAACTTTTTGATTTATTTTAATTTGCTCAAGTTTTGCAAGGAAACAAGAAGTTTTTTTTTTAAATCATGTATTCAATTCCTTTATTAGGTAAGTAAAAAATTTTTCTAATATCTACCTTTGAAAAATATTTTTTTCAATCCATTAAAAAAAATCATTTTTCAAATTTTGGTAATTTTTTTTCACTTTTTCTAAGTTGAAAAACTTGTCCTAGGCGTTTTTTTAGAAAGAAAAGGACCTCAAAAATTTTTGTCCTGGGGCCCCACCTCGCTTTCGCCGGCCCTGTATCTGTCTAGGTCTTACGTTAGTTGAGTGATCTCGATCATGAGGTTAGACGTTTAAAAAAAAAAATAATGCTAATATTATGAACGTGTTTTATGTGATTTTGTTACAGACCAAAAAATGCAAAGATCTGCTCGAGAAAACTGAATACTTTTTACACGTATGATTGAACAATAAACATTCATCAGACGACCACATCGAGTAGAAATGCGGCCTTAGTTTTAAACCTACCCACTCGTCAAATGAAAGTACCAGTGGAAAGTACTTACACGTTTTTTGAAAACAGATGATCCAACAACAGATTCTTCAGATTCAGTACAGAAATTATGTTGGAGTTGTGCTGCTGATAGATACTAAATCCGACCACCTTGGGTAATAATTACGTGAATATTTTATTTTTTTAAATTTTAATGCTTCCTAAATTTCACGTTGTTTTCAAATTTTGACAATTTTAAAAAATTTTCGTCTTCTAAAAATTGGTTGGCTTTTTTGTATTCCTCAAAATTTTATAATTTAAAAAAAAATTAATCTCTTGACAATTATTATTTTTGAAATTTAGAAAAGTTATTTTTTTTTTAGAAACTTTTCGGATTGTTTTTTTTTTTTTAGGTAATTTGCTGTTCATTTCAAATATTGAAAGTTTGGATTTTTGAAATTACCAATTTTTCATAATTATTCAGATTGGGTGCTCAAAATTGAACAATTTTTTCATTTATTTTTTTTCATTTTTTTCAAAGTTGTAAATGTTTTAAATTTCTTATGATGTTCCACTTTTTTAAAAATTTACCTACACTTTACAATTTTTTCCTACCGAATAGTTCGTTTTTCGAAATTGACCAACTTTTTCAACTTTTTGAAATGCTCGTTAATTTTTTGATTAAGTACCTATTCTAAAAAATTAGTAAACTTTTTCAGACTTCTCAAAATATTTTCGAAAAAAAATCAATAATGTTGTGTACATTCGAATTTTCTACTGGAAGAATTTTTAAACACCAATTACCTCAATTTTCTTCAAATTTGCAATTTTTTTCGTTAAATTCAACCCAAAACCGGCTGACGTTGTAGAGTAATAATTTGAAGAAAAATATTTCGAATTCATGAGTTGGAAAATTTTTTCCACTTCAACCACATTTGATATTTTTTTGTGTGATTGAACTCTACTACGATCTGTGTCACTGTACGACTTCTCAAGTGATAATTTTGAAGAAACAAAATGCTTTGAACAAATTTTTTGGAATCGAATTTTTTCAATTCTAAATTTACTGTGGATAGCTATTTGTTAATTGCTTGATTTTTTTTATGTTGAATTTAATTACTCCTGAATTTTAGTCGTTGATTTTTAGAACTTTTCAAATTTTCGTTTCTTTCTTTTTTTTAAATTCCATTTTTTGATATTGATTTTTTCTCAGTTTACAATTTCTTCAAATAATGCATACTGAAAATTATGAAATTTATTTAAACTCTTTTTATTTGTCTTTCAAATTTTGCTAATTTTTTCGACGTTTTAAAACCATTAAAAAATCTAAATTTCCAATTTTTCCTGGGTGTTCTTTTTTGAATTTGTAAATTTTTCAAAAAATTCAAAATTCTTTTGTATATACTATACTAATTTATATCTGTATACTTTTTGTAATGTATCAAATTTTGACATTTTTCATCATTTTCCGGTTTTTCAATAAATTGAACATTTTCCGAGTTTGTTAGGTTTAAAATTATTGGTGATTTTTTTCTGCCGTAAAAAATTTATTTCTAGGTACCAGTTTTTCAATATTTTTTGATGTGAAAAGTTTCCATATTTTTTCGGAGTAAAATTACTTTCAATTTTTTTGGAATATGAAAAAACTGAATCGTCTCACAGTAAATTTATTTCCAAATTTGTGAGAAAATTTCCACAATTCTATTAAAATAAAAGAATGCCTCAATTTTTGAAATTTACTTGAAAAATCGCAGTTTTCTAAAATACTTTTTTCGAATTTTAAAGCGGAAAAATAAGTAAAAATCTGCTCAATTTTTTAATGTTTGATAAAATCTTTATTTTTTAAAATCATTTTTATTCTAAAATTTAATTGGTGGTCTTTGGAGTAAATTGTCTCTATTTGTTTTTCGAGTTTTGTTAATTTTTTTAGTGTTTCAAAATTGACGCCAAAATTACCCTTCAAAAAATTTTAATTTTCAAATTTTCTGCTAATTTGACATTTTTCTGGAAAATTTAACCTTATAAAATGTAATTTAAGTAAATTGGAATTTATGACTTGCAAAACTTTGGAATCCATTTTTTAACTTTCTGCCGATTTGGCAATTTTTTTGAAAAAAAAATCATGAATTTAAATAAAATTTTAATTTATGGCTATGAGTTGAGAATTTTTTTTAGAATCATTCTATTTAATTCAATTTTCGACAGATATGACAATTTTTTGTAAATTTCAACCCTACAACTGTAGGACTTTTCAGGTAATAATTTCGAATACAAATAATATAAATTTTGAGGAAATTTGAATTTATGAGTTGAAAAATTTTTTTGGACCCATTTTCTCCGATTTCACAAGATTTGATAATTTTTTCGCAAATTTAATCTCATACTGGAGGACTTCTCGAGTGATATGTTTGGAAAAGAAATTCATCATAACTTAAATTTTTTAAACTAAATCTCTTTAGTTTTATGCAAATTTGTCCATTTTTTTCGTTAGATTCCATCATAAACCTGTAGGCCTTTTAGGGTAATAATTTCAAGAAAATGTTTATAAATTTTGAGGAAATTTGAATTCGTGCTTTGAACATTTTTTTTGGAATAGACTTTTTAAAATCCTAACCGATTTGGCAATTCTTTGTAAATTTCGAGAAAAAATTCATCTATTTTATGGAAATTGAATTTTCGAAGTGAACACAATTTTTTCTTATCAATTTTTTTTCAAGTTTGGGATTTTTTTGGAAAATTAAACCCTATGTGTATACTACCTACCTCTCGAGTAATAATTTCGAAGAAAAAAGATAATGGATTTTGAGTAAATTTGAATTTATCATTTATGACGTGAGAAATTTATTTGGAATCGATTATTTTCAACTTTGACCGGGTTTGGCAATTTTTCAAAAAAAAAAAACAAAAAAAAAAACATACATCTAAATGAAATTTTAATTCATGAGATCAACAATTTTTGGCAACAATTTTCTGTACTTTTACCACAGTCATGTTTTAAAAATTTTGTCGATGTTTTCAATGGTTCAAAGTTTGCCAATTTCAAAAAAAGGAATCCAAAAAAAATCCTCTAAATTCGACACTTTCAATATTTACTAGTTTTTATGTATAAAGTTAGCAATAATATCTAAATTGGTCAGTCAACTTTTAATGTCTTGAAAAGTTGTTAATTTTCTATTCATAAAGTATATCTACTAATTGTAATAGTTTTTTTCGAATTTATTCTGATTTTTACACTTTTTATAATTTTTTCGAAATATTTTCTTTCAATTATGGTGTTTTTCAACTTCTTAAAATTAACCAATTTCACAAAATTTGACAATTTTTTCTGAAGTTTTAGTTTTTTTGGACTGTTGAATTTACCAAATTTAAAAAAAAAAGTAATACATATTTCTAATTTTAATTTATTGAAAATATTGTTCATTTTTTTCGAAATAAAAAATAAACTCATCTTGTGTGGCAGGAAATTTTCGACTCGTAATTTTTTTGAAGATTTTTTCGACGTTGAAATAAATACCAAAAATCTTTGAATTTTTCATAGTAGACAATAGACATACGAGTAGGTACCTATATTTTTTTTAATTTTTGAAGAAGGATTTTTTTTTTGTAAAATGAAAAAATATTTAATTTTTTGGGTGATATTTTTTGGAATTTCAAACATTGTTTTTTAAAAAGTGAAACATTTGTTTCTGTTTTTGAAAAAAAGGCATAAATTTTTAGATTTTTTTTTGACATGAAAAAATTTCTGACTAAAAATTTTAGTGTTGAAATCTCTCAATTATTTGATTTGATAAAAGTAGGTATTTCTATTTTTGAGGAGAAAATCTTTTTAATTTTATTGGAAAATCTCAAATACTTGGTTTGAAAAATATTCCGTTTTTTTTGAATTAATAAAATTTTGTACTTACTTTTTGGTGTTTTTTTTTTCAAATTTTAGTATGGAAACTATCTTTGATTTTTTTAATCGATTAATTTCTCAATCAATTTTTATATGAAATCCTAATTTCGTAATTATTTTGAAGATTTTTTCAACGTTGAAATGAATACAAAGTCTTTGAATTTTTTTAGACTAGTAGACATACCTAGGTATTTTTTTATATTTTTGAGAGTGAGTTATTTTTTTTGTAAAATGAAAAAACATTTTATTTTTTTGGATTTATTTTTTTGGAATTTTAAACATTTTTCTGTACATTTTTATGTTTTTTGTCTCAATTTAAAACGAGTAGGTATCGATTTTAATTAATGTGTTGTTTTCTTTTGTTCAAATTAGATGTTGAATCGCATCATATTATGGTGGACGTCCACATTCGAGCGATTAATGGGAAAATCTTATCAAATTACACTTGGCAGCCCTCAACAGGAGAGTAATGGAACCGCCAATCTTGTTCAGCTTCATAAACCAGACATCCCCATATTCGGCACAGGATCCAGACAGATTTTAGAGGTGAGTCATTTATTATTTTTTAAAGCATATATTTTATTTCATTTTATTCTATTGAAAAATTACTCCAGTGTAACTCTAACAATTGGACTCGTGAAAAGTTTGGGATTTTTTTTTAAATTTGTATTTTTTCAAAATTTTAAAATTTACCAACTCAACACAATTTTTCGAAACTTGACCATTTGGTAAAATTAGCGTAATTTTTGCATATCTACAAATTTTTCATGCTTTCTAAATTTGCTGATTTATCAAAAATTTTCCAGTTTCCGAAAAACTCGTATTTTTGTGTTTTTTTCTTAGCTGGGTTCCAAAATATTAACCTTTCGAATGTTACCAAGGCTCGTGAAAAGTTTGAGATTTTTTTTATTTAGTTCTTTTTTCAATATTTCCAAATTTCTCAACTCCATACAATTTTATAAAATTTGTCTAGTTTCTAAAATTATCTAGGTTTTTTTTTTTACATCAATTATTCATATTTTTAAACTGCCGATTTATCAAAATTTTATATCAACCTTTCAAACGTTACCCAACTTCGAAGATGTTCTAGTTTTCTAAATTTTTTTAATTTTTTCATATTTTCGTTATTTGCATTTTTTACACGAGATTTTCACTTTTACACTGGAAAACGAAAAGTGAGATTGTTTTGTTTTAAAAAATTGATATTATTGCCCTCCCCCCCAAATGTGATTGAGAAAAATTTTACTCCAAAGAATTTCAAAATTTTTCTCTTGAAAAATTGATAACAATTAGGTAGGTATGTTAATTAATTCGAATTCTTTTTCTCAAATTTAATTGTAAAAAGTGAAAGATTATTATGTTTTAAACGTTTGAGTAATATCTTTTGATGCATTATTGATGAGGTCGTTTTGGAATTTTTTTTTTTGTAGAAATTGACCTTATTTTAAATATGGGTTATAATTTTTTTCGATGTTTTCGAAAAAAAAAATTATATTCTGACAATTTGGACTTCTTTCCCAGAATTTTACGTATTCTTATTTGGTAGGTAGCTACTTGAAGAATTTTCCGAAAATAATGAAAAACTGAGAAAAAATTTTTTACTCCAAAAAATTTCGTTTTATTCCAAAAAGATTAGCAACTTTTCAATACCCAACTCTCTCTCAAGAATTATTCTAGTAATTGATGGAAATCAGTCGTGTTTTTTTCAATTTGGTAATTTTCTAAACTTTTTGAAAGTTGAGATTTTTTCAGATTTTTCAAATTTTCTGTAGTATTTTTTTTTTTTTTTTTTTGAAATTTGCTGATTTTTCTAATTATAATAATTGGCCAATTTTCCGAAATTTGATACTTCTTTTTATATTTGCAAATTGCAGTTTTTTTTTGAGTTGACCAATTTTTTTTGTAATTTTTCAATATTTTTTGTAATTTTTCAATATTTTTTGTAATTTTTCAATATTTTAAAAATATTTGAAAATTCTTCGGATTTACTCGTTTTCTAGAATTTGTCAAGTTTATTCTGATTTTCAAATTTGTTAGTTTTGAGTAGAGCCTATATAAGATTACCTGAATAAGTAAATTTTAATTTTTTTAAAAATCATTTTACAGTTCTTTTGACTAATTGGAAAATTTTTCCAATTTTATGGTATCTATTTCAAAATTTGTATAATTTCGAAATGAAAGAATCCGAATCAGTGGGGTATTTCGCTAGCTCATTTTGATGCTACGTTTTGTAAAGTGTAGATTATCGATCAAAGAATAACAACCGTTCAAAAATACGAAAAAAGATGACGTGTTTGATTTCAACCTGAGCAATATTCGTTGTTGTATTTTTCAAATCATTTCGAAGATGAAATTTTGACAGGAGAAATTTTTGTAGTCGAAATTGTACCTTTTTTATGTTTCAAATTTTATGAAATTTTTATCTTTTGTTGTGGGGTTCAAATATTTGTAGGTATCACTGATTGTTTATTTTATTTATTAATTTTTTTTTTTTTTGGCAGCTATATTCGACGAACGTGAACGTATGTGGTACGAGACCATTATCAAGACTTCAAGAGCTTCTGCGAACTTTTCTTTCGAAAGCTTCATCATCGTCACACTCGCACAACAATCAACGTTGAACGTATTCGAAGAACTTTGTTTTGATTCCGGCTTATGATAAGAGTACGAATACCTACCTGTTGCTGCCTACCTTCATTGTACCTACGACACAACGAAATCATCGTCGTATCTGTTTTCGTAGAATGCTGTGGTATGTCGACGTAATATCGATGAATTTTTTTATTGATTAAGAATCAACGAGGCATTTCGCTTTACTAAACTAGCAACCATCTATATTTTTTCACTGGTTAATGAGCCTCGACTATACATATTTTCAAGTACTCGCGATGGCAAACCAGCTGCCCACTTCGTAATGTTTTTGTAGATCATTCACAGACTCCACTCTCCTCGATTATTTTACAAATTATTAATAACTCGCGAGTAAGTATACCCAAATTATACCCATGATGAATAATTTTCAAGATTGTGCCCTAGATATTTTCCCTCGTGATTATTTTTTTCAAGGCTTACGTTATCTTCGCTGGAAGCGATTTTTTAAATTGCCAAATTGACGAGCAATATTACATTGGCGATAGTACCTAGATCAATAGTTTCAATTTGCAGATTAGCATCACGTCGATTATTGTTTGAAATCTGACATTTGATTACGGTGAATATACTTATACGATTGATGTGAAATTGATATACCCCTTGGATACTTTTTCATTGCCAGAAGTTGATATACATATACATTACATTGGCGGATCAATAGGTACCTAGATCGATATTTTAATTTTCAGGTGATGTTTTCTTTTATGCAAATGAAGACCTCAGGTGATGGGTTTTTTTTCATGCAAATAACGACCCCAGGTGATGTTTTTTTGTATGTAAATGATGACCCTTTAATTGTTTTTCAAAAACTGGTGTTTGATTTGAAAATTGATTATCGTTCGCAGTTTCGATCGCGTTCGTATTTTTTCGTTGTCTTCGATTCGGTATTATTCGCGTTTAGGTGCCTGAATTGGAACCGTTGATCGTTGGCGAGGCAAGGTGGTAATTTTTTTTCAATTCTTTGGTGCGGGCGTCCGCGCTTGGTTTTGTTACGGAGTCGTGTTGGTGAGCTCGATTATCAATATCGGTGCCGTCCCACCGTGATAATTGGAGCCATTACGCGATACCTCTTCTTCGGCAGACGGGGGCCGATGAGGGGATCCTGTAATGAAATTGGGCTCAAAATTGATTCGTTTTTCGCGTAGGATTCTCAATTCGTCGGTTTAGGTGTCCGATGTTTCGGTTTCGCGGGGTTGTGCACACTGCGCTCGATTACCAACGGTGCCGTTCCACCTTGGTTGGTAATCGTACGGGCCAGTTGGCAACTTTATTCTTCTTCGGCTGACGCGGGCTGATGGAAGAATTCTGGGACCAAACGTTTGGACGGTCTCGCGTTCGAGGATCTTCGGAGGTGTTGTTTTTGACGGGTGGTGTGGACAATCGCGAGCTCACGCCATGTCTGTGAAACGCATCTCCGACTAGGATTAGCCATCGATGTCGGTATCTGTGTCTGGAGACCTCACGACATCGAGAAAGACCTGTAGTTTCTTACGACACTGACACGGTCTTCCCCAGGACATCGTTTGGCTGGCGACCTGGAACCGGAGGGCAGTCAGGGTTAATATCAAACTACAGGTATTTAGGATTGTCTCTTAGCATGCTTTCAATGGATTACGTGAACTATCGCGAGTTCACGCAATGTCTGCGGAAGCCACGCCTGTTAGGTTATCCATCGATCTCGCACGGCATCGAAACAGCCATCGATGTCGTGGGACATCGAGAAAGACCCGGAGTATTCTACGGCACTGGCGCGAACTTCCCCGGGAATGCGTCGGCCGGCCGGCGACCTGGATCAGGAGGACATTCCAGAGCCGTATTAAACGAAGGGTATGGAGGGTGCGAATGATTCGCATACGCCCGAGTAGAACGTAGCGTTGTTTGGATCACGGATCAAAACTGTACGAGTTGGGTATCAAAATTTCTCTTATGCGAAGTATCAGTCCCGGACCATAGGAGTAGGTGATTATCCGGGGCTGGCCAGGACAACGGGATTTGCGTCTTGGGTACTGCGAGCTCGGAGGGCCTTACGGCACCCTGCACCACCATCATTCGATGGGGAACTGGTACATTGCCTAAGAGGGGTCCTGAGATGACCGCGGTAACGGCTTCGCAAACGGGAACGGTTTCCTAGTGTTATCGTTTCTGTAGGCCACGAGCTCCATCAAAGAGGTTGGAGGCTGGTCGGCTGTTTTGGCTCGACCGATTTCGGTCTATATTATTCGTCGGGCTGCGTACCGCCAGTACAATGTCCGAAGAATAATCTAAATTTAAAACGGTCGCCGAATAGGCGTACCGTAAGTTCCTTTGCCTCGACAATGGATGACTCATTTGATTGTGCCCGCGATGTTCGCGCCTTGTCTACTGGTTACGGTCTAGCGAACATCGCCTGTGGTGAGTGATCTCCCTGGGTCATGGTACTGCCTCGCTCGTTGAGGCAGTTGAAGAGTGTGTGAAGTGAGAATGTTGATTCGGATTGTTTCGCGATGCTACGTTGTACTCGGAGTATGGGTTTTATTCGCTGCTTGAATCAGAATTTATTTTTTAAAAAAATGTTTTTTCACATTTTGATTGAAATTATCTCTTTTGGCCTCTAAATTATAGAGTTATTCGAAGAAAATAAAAATAAAAAATTTGAAAAAAATGTCAAAATGATGATTTAAAAAAAAAATAGAATTGAAAATTAAATTTTAAAATTTGTTTAAATAAAATTACATACAAATCGTTATTATTTTCGCAAAGCTCGAATTAATTCGTCGTCGTTAGTATCTAAACCTTCGAATAGCACCCTTTTTATACCACTCAAGTATCCCTTATTTTTATCTAATCGTCTATTGATTGTAATTCGTAATTAAACCTGATTTTAATTAAGTTCATACTATTTGTTAAATTAAGGTGTTGACAATTTTGTTAAATATTATGTTACTTACAATGTTATTTACCTCTCTGTATTGTTATTATTTATTCTATTTTGTACAACCGATCACGGTTTTTCACTGTCTGGCGGCGGACAGTGTTTTTTAACCCAGATCGGTTCATTATTAATTTTAATACCTATTTGTATTTTTTTTTTCATGCCGCTTTTTTGAAAAACGAATTTTTGGTTCGGACGTCCGAACGGTGTTTTATTTCACGAGATTGACCATTATATTTAACATGATTTTACAGACGAAAAAAAAAGTCAGATGGCCGTTTCAGTTTATAGAAGGTAATTAGTACACGATCACGATCTGACAGTGTTATTGAGTCGACTAATTAGCCAGAAAAATTGATAATGTATACGTGTTCCCTGCAAAAATTCACTCATGATGAAATGAAACGACGTAAAGTACGAATTAAATCGACTTTACCAAGAATTTGGCCATGGAATTAATTTTTCAAATTCCAAAATGTGGATAATCTCATAAATCTCCTACTAAATGAGATAAATATGTGAAAATAATGACGTACAATACCAATCAAACGCCATCAGTTGACTGGAAAACAATATGTAGGCGTAGAATTGATTAAATTCATCAATTACTAGGAGAAAATTACATAAAAATCAATAATTTAATACCGGTAACGCTTTCTATTGGTTTTTTATGGTGGTAAGAAGCCACGTGTCGATTAAGTTGCATAAGCTACGCATTTGCAGGAGTAATTTTGAAACAAAAATACAGCACTTTTTTTCGCGAATTATCGTTTTTTGACGTATAAGACGTCGCTGATTACTAATTCAAGGCCGTAGAATTCAAATTTGCAATTTATTTCGAGCAGTGATGCCAACCTCGCGAAATGAAAATTTTATCTCGCCAAGTTGGCAGCCCTGCTTGAAACAAATTTCAAATTTGAATTCCACGACCTCGAAATGGTACCGTTAGATATCAAAAACAATTTTCTAAGTATTCTGGAAGCTGAAATATTACAAAAAGAACAAAACAAAGGACTGAGATGTTATGAAGAGCTCTGATTGGTAGTTAGCATACCACAACTTTGAGGTCGTGTTTCTCAGCGAATAATGATCCGATTTCGAATCTGATTGCAGATCGTCAGGTTCGACTCTATCGGCCTAGACCCCTAAATCGCCAATTTTCGACAATTTTTTTTAAATTTTGAAAAAGAATCTATTTGAAGGGGTCGAAATTCAAAAATTCAACAGGCTCTTGTTTATGGTTCGATTCAGCTGAAATTTGGTTTATAGACTATTTTGAGGTCGTAGAATTCAAATTTACGATTTTCACGGTTCAGGGTTGCCAACTTCGCGAAATAAAATCTTTATCTCGAAAGGTTGGCATCACTGCTCCAAATAAATCTCAAATTTGAATTCTGCGACCTCGAATTTGTAATAAATGATTCTTCAACCACTTTCGAAAACTTCCTGAAAGTTTCAAAGCTCTTTTAAAGATTTTTAGCATTTGGTGTTGATTGAGTTGCATACTCGATGCATTTGCAGGCAGATTCCAGGTGTATTTTCAAAATATTACACGTTTTTCAAAAAATATCGCATTTTTGTATTTTTAATGCGGTTTTTTACTATTTCGAGGTCGCTGATCACGAATATGAACTTTATTTTCAATTTGACTTTCTCATTGTACTCCTAACGTCGATTTTTCGAAAAAAATTACTCGTTTAAAGGCGTAAGAAGGGTCAGAATTGAAAAGTATTGGCCGAATCGGAGTCAGCGAGATCAGATTAGTCAATAACGATATTAATCTGAATTTTTTTGAAAATTTTGACAATTTCAAAGTCTTCTAACTCGGCGAGAAATTGACGTACAGCAAAATGGATAGCATTTTCGTAATCAGCGTGGTCGACTTAGTTGAAAAGCACTCTTATCTAGATTTTTTTGTAGGTCAAAAAAATCGAAAAAATCGACGATGGTTAACCTTCCTTTTTTTTTCAAAAAAAAACTTTTTGTTCCAGATCGGCGTGTGAGGTGTCTAGGAGGGGGTAATCGGATCAGGCGAATCGATCCCAGCCATCAGTTTTCCGATTGGAGGCGCATTCGCAGAGATATGGACCATTTTCTGGAACTCAGAAACTAGGCATCAGATCTGAAAACTAATGCCATATTCGGGTTCAGTGGCCTCAATTTAGCCCATAAACCGAAGTTCAGCTCGATCGGACCATAAATAACATTTTTAAAAAATTCAGTAAAATTGAATCAAAGAAAATGGCGGATTTGCGATTTTTTGCAAAATTTGAAAAAAATTGTCGAAAATTGGGCATCTAGGGATCTAGACCGATAGAGTCGAACCCGTCGATTGCAAATTTGCTTTCATTTTCAAAATCGGACCATTATTCGCGGAGATATAAGCGTTCAAAGTTTTTGGTCGGATATGACTCATAGAATCCGACCATATCTACAATCTACCTGATAACATGGTACTTTATTAAATTATTGCAGCTTCCTGAATACGTAGAAAATTATTTTTGGTGTCTAGTATTACTATTTCGAGGACGTAGAATTCAAATTTGAAATTTGTTTCGAGCAGGGTTGCCAACCTTGCAAAATAAAATTATTACCTCGACAGGTTGGCAACCCTGCTCGAAACAAATTTCAAATTTGAATTCTACGTCCTCGAAATAGTAATACTAGACACCAAAAATAATTTTCTACGTATTCAGGAAGCTGCAATAATTTAATAAAGTACCATGTTATCAGGTAGATTGTAGATATGGTCGGATTCTATGAGTCATATCCGACCAAAAACTTTGAACGCTTATATCTCCGCGAATAATGGTCCGATTTTGAAAATGAAAGCAAATTTGCAATCGACGGGTTCGACTCTATCGGTCTAGATCCCTAGATGCCCAATTTTCGACAATTTTTTTCAAATTTTGCAAAAAATCGCAAATCCGCCATTTTCT
This sequence comes from Balanococcus diminutus, assembly GCA_959613365.1. Taxonomy (NCBI): domain Eukaryota; kingdom Metazoa; phylum Arthropoda; class Insecta; order Hemiptera; family Pseudococcidae; genus Balanococcus; species Balanococcus diminutus. Next base: position 2,108,896 of record OY390718.1, read on the forward strand.
TTGATTCAATTTTACTGAATTTTTTAAAAATGTTATTTATGGTCCGATCGAGCTGAACTTCGGTTTATGGGCTAAATTGAGGCCACTGAACCCGAATATGGCATTAGTTTTCAGATCTGATGCCTAGTTTCTGAGTTCCAGAAAATGGTCCATATCTCTGCGAATGCGCCTCCAATCGGAAAACTGATGGCTGGGATCGATTCGCCTGATCCGATTACCCCCTCCTAGACACCTCACACGCCGATCTGGAACAAAAAGTTTTTTTTCGAAAAAAAAAGGAAGGTTAACCATCGTCGATTTTTTCGATTTTTTTGACCTACAAAAAAATCTAGATAAGAGTGCTTTTCAACTAAGTCGACCACGCTGATTACGAAAATGCTATCCATTTTGCTGTACGTCAATTTCTCGCCGAGTTAGAAGACTTTGAAATTGTCAAAATTTTCAAAAAAATTCAGATTAATATCGTTATTGACTAATCTGATCTCGCTGACTCCGATTCGGCCAATACTTTTCAATTCTGACCCTTCTTACGCCTTTAAACGAGTAATTTTTTTTCGAAAAATCGACGTTAGGAGTACAATGAGAAAGTCAAATTGAAAATAAAGTTCATATTCGTGATCAGCTACCTCGAAATAGTAAAAAACCGCATTAAAAATACAAAAATGCGATATTTTTTGAAAAACGTGTAATATTTTGAAAATACACCTGGAATCTGCCTGCAAATGCATCGAGTATGCAACTCAATCAACACCAAATGCTAAAAAATTTTAAATGAGCTTTGAAACTTTCAGAAAGTCTTCGAAAGAGGTTGAAGAGTGATTTGTTACGAATTCGAGGTCGTAGAATTCAAATTTGAGATTTATTTGGAGCAGTGATGCCAACCTCTCGAGATAAAAATTCTATTTCGCAAAGTTGGCAACCCTGAACCGTGAAAATCGTAAATTTGAATTCTACGACCTCAAAATAGTCTATAAACCAAATTTCAGCTGAATCGAACCATAAACAAGAGCCTGTTGAATTTTTGAATTTCGACCCCTTCAAATAGATTTTTTATCAAAATTTGGAAAAAAATTTCGAAAATTTGCGATTTAGGGGCCTAGGCCGATGGAGTCGAAACCGACGATTGCAAATCTGCAATCGGATTCGAAATCGGATCATTATTCGCGGAGATATTAAAGGTCAAAGTGTTGGTAACGAATAACAAAGGACTTTAGGAGAAGTGTGCTGTGATTGGTCAATTCATTACAGATACTTTGATTGTTAATATCTCAGCGAATAATTGTCCGATTTTGAAAACGAAAGCAATTTTGTAATCGTCGTGATTGACTCTATCACACCTAGACCCCTGAACCTCCCATTTTCGAGTCACCACTGGACCCTTCGAAATTCAAAAATTTGCCAAGCACTTATTTATCGTACGATCAAGCTGAAATTTGGGTTATACTGGAATTGTAAGTCGCGCTACTCAAATTTATCATTTACACCGCTCAAAATTGCCAACTTCGGGAAATAAAATTGTTTTCTCGGTAGGTTGGCAACATTGCTTTAAGCAATTTTCAAAATTTGAATTCTACGACCTCGACGATTGCAAATCTGGAATCAGATCCGAAATCGCACCATTATTCGCGGAGATAATGAAAAACAAAGTTTCGGTAATGAATGGACCAATCACAGCACACTTCTCCAAAAGTCCTTTGTTATTCGTTACCAAAACTTTGACCTTTAATATCTCCGCGAATAATGATCCGATTTCAAATCTGATTGCAGATTTGCAATTATCGGGTTCGACTCCATCGGTCTAGACACCTAGTTGCCCAATTTTCATTTTTTTCAAATTTTGCAAAAAAATCGCAATTTTGCCATTTTCTTTGACTCAATTTTAATGAATTTTTTAAAAATGTCATTTATGGCCCGATCGGGCTAGAATTCGGTTAATGGGCTATTTCGAGTTCGCTGAACTCGAATATGCCATTAGTTTTCAAATCTGATGGTTTGTTTCAGAGTAACGAAAAATGGTCCATATCTCTGCGAATTCGCCTCCAATCGGAAAACTGATGGCTGGCATCGATTCGCCTGGTCCGATTACCCCCTCCTAGACACCTCACACGTCGATCTGGAACAAAAAGTTTTTTTTCGAAAAAAAAGAAAGGTTAACCATCGTCGATTTTTTCGATTTTTTTGATTTTCAAAAAAATCTAGATAAGAGTGCTTTTTGACTAAGTCGACCACGCTGATTACGAAAATGCTATCCATTTTGCTGTACGTCGATTTCTCGCCCAGTTAGAAGACTTTGAAATTTTCAAAATTTTCAAAAAAATTCAGACTAATATCGTTTTTGACTAATCTGATCTCGCTGACTCCGATTCGGCCACTACTTTTCAATTCTGACCCTTTCTTCGCCTTTAAACGAGTAATTTTTTTCGAAAAAAAAAAGGAAGGTTAGGTACATCGTCGATTTTTTCACCCCGCTGATTCCGGATCTGCCATCAGTTTTGCTCTACGGCGCCTAGTTAGCCCGTAAATGGGGTTTCAAAATTTGACAATTTTCAAAAAAATCGAGATTAGAATCGTTATCGACTAACTCGATGTCGCTGACCACGAATCTGATATTAGTTTTTGGTATCCGAGCCTTTTTCTTTTTTAAACGAGTAATTTTTGCAATTTTTTGAAAAAAGTGCCACTTTTGTTTAAAAATTATTCCTGCAACTGCATAGCTTATACTATTTATTCGACACCCCCATTTTTTAAATATTTTTTTCAGATTCATGACTTAGGTAGCAGGTACGATAAAATGAAATGAATCCACACACATTACAACTTTAAAAGATCTTTACTATAACTTATTAAGAAATAACAGAAAAATAGCACAATGAACAAATATCCGCACCATCTTATTAAATTTCAGTACATTTAAAATTTAATAATAGTACAATAAATCGAATTTAAATTAAATAGTACAAACTATTCAACGAATTGTACAAAGAGTTTATTTAAACGATAACCTCGAACATAAAATGACTACACAAATACAATCGTAAATACAATAAAATAAAATCATAATCTTAGGAAATAGATTTTTGGTCAAGTGAATACAATTAGCAAGGCTAACAGATAATAAAAATGGGTAAATTTTCATCTCGTGTTACAAAATCTAACAGTCAGGTGCTTAAAAAGTAAACAAATAAAAAAGCATTTATCACATACGTTCGTTAAAATATAAATTTTATGCATTAATTAAATATTGTGTGAGAATGAATCTGAAACATACTTTTTTTTTTAAATTTTAAATTGGCACAATTAAGTACATTGTTCGCATATTGCGTGGAAGACGCAATATTACAAATAGAGTGTAAAATGTACAAGCTACGTACAAAAAAAACACAAGCATTTTCATCTATTTCATGTACAATAAGTTTCTATTAAATGAAATGGCACCCACAGGAGCGGAAAGAAGGCGCTTTTAGCGTTTCAGCGATCAAAAAAAAAGAGAAAAAATTAGAAGAGAGCAAAAAATAACCAGTAGAAGGAGATAAGAAGGTATTCAAAAAATACAGAAAATGGGTAGGTTAACTGAAAAAATTATCAAAGCTGCAAGAGTAACAGAAATTCAATAAAATTAGAAAAAAAAAGAAAAAAGAAAACTTGCCTCCCTACATAGGGCTTCGCTACTACCTTATTCCGCTCCCGATGACACCCACACAATCATAGAAATAAATGCAAATAAAAAAAAAATAAAAACAACAATAACAAATCATAAATACAAAATATTTCTATAAAAGGTTCATTTGACATTACGGTGGTAACATAAACGCATCTTTAAAAAGGCACAGAGAGCCTTTACATTTCAAAAATGCTTTCGATTTAATCGTAAGATCTCTATGTTCCATCAAGTAACATTTACCTATCACGAGAACCTATCACAGAACATTACATTACAAAAGGTACGATCTACATACCATTAAAATCGTTTCAATTGAAATATCCACCTAGTCCTAATAATATGCTGACTTTTGAAATAACCAAATTGCTTTTTATTTTTTGAATTGAAAACATTCTACGACACTAGAAGAAGAAAAAACGTTGGTATGCGAATTCAAGAATAACTATGGTAATTAGAGAGACAGCCATAGAAAGATTGAGAAGTGAATTAAAATAGTGATAAAATAATTATGTAAAGGTCATGCTCGTGAAAAAATGAATAAGCTTTTGCAAAGCTATTTCGCACGAAACGATCTGTGCGTACGAATTATGCAACTAAGTCGAATAATATTATAGAACGAAATCATAACAGAAGCATCAGTAAGTAGGTACATAACAAATAAAATTGAATGGCAATTTAGAATGAATTTGAACAAAAAAAAAAAAAAAAAAAAGTACCTAGATAGTCAAAATCATCGATATTCTCGATGGTAAAGATGAAATACTTGCGATGGTAATACCAATTACCAAACTATTCGTTCGAGAATAAATTATAAAAGAATGAAACATCGAAGGGAATTCGTTGCGATATTACAATGGCAGTGACTGCAAAAATAGGAACAAGTTCGACACCTGAATCAAATGCTCGAGTGAAAATTCGCCAAACTACGAGGTCTGGCTACGAAGTAATGATACTGATTTTTTTGCCGCGCTTGTGGTAACACTGCGAACCAAAAACTTCGCAAGCGTGATCCTCTATCCCCTCTTTATCGATAGACACATTGGAGACCTTCGTGGCATCATTTGTTCTCCAGAACTTTTGCGTTTTGTAAGAACATGACAGTGGTGCTCGTTACAAAAATGAGTCTAGGTAATTTCGAAAAATTGATCTAGGTAATTTCAAATTGCTGTGCGGGTAATTTTCAAAGCAAAAAAATTGGTAAAAATGGTTTGTGATGAAGTCTTGAGTCATACTCGGATATTCCAAAAACATAAAAATTTTAAAAACGATCGAAAAAGCACCTTAGGGTGAGCCGCGAAGTGACAATCCGTATAAACTTCAAACAAACAAGAATGCGCAGCGCGTGCGCACTCTTATTCACCAAGATTGGTGCCTAACCAGTTCGTATCACCAGGGTAGACGTGACCAACCCATTTCCACCCCAAAGTGCTCGACTAGGGGTCCTGAAAGTCCCTCCAGACGTTGTGAACACTTGGATCCTCCATCACAATAATGCACCTTGCCCTCCTGCCTTCTACTCGACACAATTTTTGACCTCCAGAGACGTTCCTATGGCACTCCAACCCCCCAACCCCCTCAATCTATCATTCTGTGACTTTTTTCTATTCCCTCGGTTCGAATAAGTCGTAAAAGGAACATATTTTCTGGGCGCGACAGTCGTTCAAAAATTTGTAACGAGGCAGCTTGAGGGGGTATCACTTTAGGCGCTCCAGAGGGGTTAATAAAACTGGAAAATCCACAAAAATTTGTGTGTAGTTGTAGAAGGGTACTACTTATAAGGTGATAACATCAAAGTTGATTAAATTTCCAAAATCTATTTTTTATGAATTTTGTATCATTACTTCGTAGCCAGACCTCGTATTAAATACCTACAACTGTCGAATAAGATGTTCACATCAAAACGAATGAAATTTTGCACAAAAAATATCATGCGTTTCAAAAAACACCCCTGCAATGAGACTTTTGTAAGGAAATGAGCTCTCGACTTGAGGCGAAGTTATTTTTTTTGTTCCCCGGCAAATATTTTTGAGAAAAATAAAAATTGCATTCAAGGGCATCCACGAATACATATTTTTATTTCGATTTTGAATTCGTCAACCAAATGACGATGAAAAATTTCTACATTGAAACCATTTCACGAGTATAAAGAGAATCGAAAAAAGATTGTCCCCTAATTGACCAAAAAAGCTGAAAATTTGTACACAAAAATCGATACCTAAATAAACATAATAAATAGATAACAAATTCACAAACATGTAAGGTATAACAAACATCAAACATAGGTAATCTATCTACATTAAACTTAAAATTTCAGCTAATTTGGTCAATCAACGACGTAGGTAACTAAATACACCAAACATAGCTCTTCTAAAAAAAAAATCCAACAGAAAGTTTGCTCAAAGGGTGTTGTTATTTCCACCAGCCTAGGTGAGTAGTTGCTCTTGCTCGGATTTGTAGTGAACATGAACGAAATTGCTCACACTTCCTACTTCCATCAGTTCATGAAATATTTCTTTCAATTAACATGTAATTTATTTGAAATTGAAGGGGAGGGGTGGCTCCAATCGAAATTTTTGTAATAACTAAAATTATTTCCAAGACTTCAAGCTACAAGTTTTGTTTGAAAATTTTTTCAATTGGACCTCTACCTTCGCAATTTTTTATTAATACAAGTGTCCAAGCCATTATGCGAAATTGGAGGGGAGGGAAGGGTCCAATCGAAAATTTTATAATAACAAAAATCATTTCTTGGACCTCAATCTACAACTTTTGTTTGAAAAAATTTTCAATTGGACCCCTTCCCCAAATTTTGAAAAAGTATCTACCTGATATTATGTGAAATTTGAGGAAAGGGAGCGATCCAATCGAAATTCTTATAATGACCAAAATTATTTTTAGGATCTTGCTCTACAACTTTTATTTGAAAAAATATTTAATCGGTTCCTTCCTCGCTCACTCATCTGGGATTTTTAATTAATTCTTCGAAGTGTTGTGCAAAATCAGTGGGGAGGGGTCCAATTTAAAAAAAAACTTCAAACAAAATTTATAGCTTGAAGACCTAGGAAAAATTTTGGATAGGTATTACAAAAATTTTGATTGGACCCCTCCTTCCCCTCCAATTTTGAATAAAAATAAATGTCAATCGAAACTTGAAAGAAATATTTCAAGTCCAGATAAAATAAGGGTACCTAGATTCCGTTGATTCATTTCTATGAACTACTCATCCAGGCTGGTGGAAATAACAGCACCCAAGTACATTGTAAACTTTCAATTTTTTTAACAATACAGACGATCGATGGAAAAAGGATTCGAATGGAAGAGCCGAAAGTCATAAAATCTTTCGAAAAGCTTCACAATGTTGCATGAAATTACGAGAAAAAACGTACCCAACTTAGAGAGCTAATTACCTCACCAAGCAACAACATTTTTTCGATCAAATCCTGCCACCATATTTAGACAAAAACTTGAGAGAACACAATAAGACCTCATCACCACAAATCGATGGGTTGAATAATAAGAAGAAGATCCAAAGATGCAAAGAGTCTTTTCACAAAAGGAAAATATACGACATAAATTCTAAAAAAAAAAAAAAAAAAAGTTAAAAGGGAACATTTTCTTTGCACATTTCCCCTTCACTCTTAGTTTAGGACCATCCCCTGTTTGATTATAAATTAAAAGCATATTATAACCCGATAAAAAAAAAAAAAAATCATAAAATTGTAACATAGCAAAGTGACATTAATTAGGTAGGTAGGTAGATAGGTAAAAAAAAACACCTAAAATACACGAAAAATCAATTACATATACGCATAAATACGAGAGCAATTAACATATAAAACGAAGAAAGAAAAAAAAAAAAAAAAAAAACGGAACAATATTAGCACATTAATGCGGCGCACGAACAAAATATGAATTCACGAATCACACCGCGGTTTGACATATAACGCAACGCGACATTATTGCCGTAAAATTAAATAAAAATTCAAGGTAGGTACGTACGTAATATTACAATATAACTTGTAAACAAAAACATAAAACAAATTAATAAAAAAAAATTTAAAAAAAAAACACGAAAAAAAGATACACGTAATAAAATGAATAAGTAAAAGGAAAAAAGGAAAAAAAATACATAGTCGATAATTTTCGTTTTTAAAAATTACAAAGTTGGTAACAAATTAGAAAATTTCTGCAAATAAGTTCCCTATAAAAGACGTATTTGTAACACAACGCAAGTGAGAGGTCTCAGCTATTGGGTTGTAATGGTTCGGGGACGAGGTGTGGTGTTCTGCTACTGATCGGCGGCAATATAGGGCTGGTTGGCCAGTGGTATTGCGAATTCGACGCTAGACTCGGCAAACTCGGCGGTACGCTTTGGCTGTGCGGCATATGTACAATTTGATTGTGCGTAGACGTATTCGAACATGGCGAAAATGACGACGTCGTCGTCGAAATGGCAGCCTTCTGAGGCGATATCGAGTACTCGGGATGTAAAAAATTTCGTCTAGATTCTAATATAGTGGCAGCGTTGCTTGAGCTATTACTAAGAGATGCGGCGCGTTGTTGTTGCTGTTGTAAGATTCGTTTGGCTATTAGTTCTGGCAACAGTTCCAACTGTGAAAATTAAAATTGAAAAATATTAGTCGATTGCTGAATCATGGTGTCTAACTTTTTTTTTTTTTTGAAAATTCATGACTTTTTCATGAACAATATTTCAACATTTTCAGGGGCCCCCTTCCAGCATGAGTGGAACTTGGAATGAATATTTGGGGGGGGGGGGCAAAATCCTTATTTTTCCCCAGTGGCGTAGCTGAGATGAAATCATTGAGGGGGTTCAACTTTCCGGAGTGGTCATTTCGAAATAAAAATTTTCATTTTTTTTCGAAAACAAAGAGAGCTGTATTTTGGTATTTTGGCGCCCTTAAGCAGAGAAAAGATTGCACCCCCAAACAGTGACGAACTGAAAGAATATTTCAGTGGAAAAGGGCAGAATTACTGAAAATACCAAATCACGTACTGAAAATTTGAAACTTTACCAAATGAGATAAAAATTTTTGAAAAAAATCAATTTTGAGTAAGAAAAAACGCGTTTTCTGCATAAATTTGAATTATTAAAGGTTGGATTTTTGCAGATATTTACAAAAATAATCAATTTACTTTGCCCATAGGGGGTTCTAACCCGGAACCCCCTTGAATACGCTTCTGTTTTTTCCTATATTTTGTGATGAATAGTTATTTTTTTAAATATTGAAGGAGGGGTCGAATGCCCCTGGGACCCCTAAGTTATGTCTATGCCCTCCGAGACCACTTTATTTGTAATCAAAAAAATCAACAATTAAAAAAAAAGTTTAATGAATGCATAAATACTTCTGCTATTCAAAGAAAAAAATGATACGAACAAAATGTTCGAAAGTATTTGGTACAAAATATAAAAATAAAGAGAAGCGATGCTTTTCGGGAAAGGGTAGTGTAAAAATCACTGAAAATGTAAATTTGAACTGCTGAAAGTTTCCAACTCTGTTATCAAATAGAAAGCAAAATATTGCTCGAGCGAAATTTTTTTAAAGAAATATTCAATTATAAAAGAAAAAAAGGGCAAATTTTGCCTAATAAATAAAAAATTCATGACTTTTCATGACCTAGTGATTTTTTTGAAAAATTCATGACTTTTTCATGACTTTCATGACCCATTTTCAAATTTCATGACTGTTCATGACTTTTCATGATTTTCATGACCGTTAGACACCTTGTGAATACATGGTTGCGTTCAAAGTGATGCGATATGTGGTGAGAATGGATTGAGTGAAAGCAGTTAAAACGTTATCGAATCGTAAATTCAAAATTTTTAGATTTTAATTTTTGAAAATCAAAAAATCTCTAAAATAGTCAAAAAAAATACACTGTTTCTGTTCAAGAGAATTAAAAAAAAATCTCCCCAAAAATTGAAAAAATTAAATATGTTGAAGAATTTGACTGAAACTAATTTTTTGGAAAATTTATCATAATTAAAAATTAATAGGCCCAAGTAAAATTGTGGAATTGTAAAATCAAAAAATCTAATTTTGAAAACTAGAAAAAATTTCCTTTAAAAAAAATCGAAAAAATCCATTTTAAAATATTTTTAAAAGTAGATATTTTTGAAAATTCAAGAAAAAATTATCTCTAAAAATTGAAGAAAATTCATTGATAAAATAATAAAATACCTAGGCCTACCTACCTATTAAAAAATTACCCAATTTTTATTTTTGAAAATTTATGAAAAATAATTTCAAAAATTGAAATTTTTTGAAAGTTTTGTTATTGGAAATTAAAAAAAGTTATCATTAAAAATTATTGAAAAAAATTCAGTTTTAGAAAATCAAAAAAAATTTCTAAGCATAAAGGAAAATTTCAACCTTGAAAAATTGAAATAAAATAGTCAAAAAAATTCACACAGTTTCTCTTTGTGAAAATTCAAGGAAAATCTTCCTAAAAATTGAAAAAAAATCAACATGTTGAAGAATTTGACTAGAATGATTTTTTTGAAAATTCATCATAATTGAAAATTAGTAAAAAAAATTCGGAATTGTAAAATTATTTATAAAAGACTAGTTTTGAAAAGTAGAAAAAAATCACCTCTAAAAAAAATTGGAAAAAATCCTTCATGAAATTTTTTTTTTTAAATAACAAAAATATCATTTTTGAAAATTCAAAAGAAATAATGAACTCTAGAAATTGGAAAAAAAAAACATTCTTAAAAAAATTGAAAAATCTTAATAATTATTTAAAAATTTAAAAATATTCATGTATTCCTAAAAATTAGAAAAATTCGTTCTTGAGAAATAAAATACCTATTTAAAAAAATTATCAAATTTTTATTTTTGAAAATTTATGAAAAATCATTTCAAAAATTGAAAAATTTGACCAATCTTATTTTATGAAAATTCATTGTTACTAAAAATTGGAAAAATTAGGGATGCATTTCGAGAACTTATCAAAATTTTAGGAAATTTTTGAAAAAGATGTAAAATGAGCATCTTTGTTATGCAAGGTTTTTGAGGTATTTTAAAGCTTTTATTTATCCATAATGGGAGGGGTTTGGACCCCAAATCCTCCCCTTAAATACGCCACTGATTATGAAATTGAGATAGTATAATTTATTCATCAAAGACCCACCTATAGGTATCCAACAATGGTTGTGATCTTGTGAACATTTGTTTTTGAACAAAATTCAAAAATTGTGCGATCCATAAATTCAAAAAAAATTGGGTTTGAACAAAAAATTTAAAAAATGCATTTTTTGCATAAATTTTGAAAAATTAATTAGGTACCTACGTGAAAATAAAATAAGTGCCGATTTATTAAAAAATGTATCTACCTGAAAAGAAATTTCAAAAAAATATCTCATCAAACAAAATTTTACAAAAATTCATGCGAAAAGAAAAATTCAAAAAATTGATTATGTACTTGGAAGAATTTCTGAAAAAAAAAGTTTTGAGCAAAACTCAAAAAATTGTACCTGTTAGCATGAAAAATAATATTAAAATTATGCAATTAGGTATAGGTACTCTAGTAAAATTTGAAAAAATTTTCTTAAAACAAAATATTTAAAATTTATTTTTTTTGGAAAATTTTACAAACTTGACAGAAAATTTAAAAAAAATAGATTTCAAGGAAAATTTTTAAAAAATGTAAGTAATTGAGCAATGAAAAAAATTCAAAAATTGCATTCTGCACAAATTTTGAAAAATTGGTAATTTAAAAAAATTCATGTCCGAACCAAATATTTATGAGAAAATTGTTCTCGCACAAATTTTGCAAAGTTTGCGTATTATTAGAACAAAATTAAAAAAAAAAAATCGTGCTCCAAGAAATTAAAAAAAAAAAAAAAAAATGTACTTTAAAAGAAAATTTTTAAAATTCGCGTTTGAAGAAAAAATCCAAAAAAGGATCTAGAAAATCTATGCTCAAATTAAATTTCGAAAAATTGCGTTTGTCTAAAATTTTTTACAAATTATCGTTCAAAACAAAATATAAAAATTTGTAATAGATGGAAAAAAGGTCGAGTCTGAACAAAACATTAAAGAATTGTATTTGCACAAAACTTTGAAAATTATTGTTGAACAAAATGATAAAAATTCATGCTCTAAAAAAGTTGACAAACTCGATAATACCCCCCCCCCCCCCTCCCTCCCATAAAAAGTATTTAAAAAAATTATATTTAAACAGATTTGTATATTGGCAGAAATTTTCAAAAAATTAAGTTTGAAAAGAATATATGACCGAAGTTCTAAAACTTTCATACTTAAATAATTTTTTCCAAAAAAACTTTGCTTGAAAGAATTTAAAGAAAAATTTAAAATAATTCGTACTCGAAGGAAAATTTTAAAAATTTGGTATCTATTCAAAGAATAAAAAAATTCAAAAAATGGATAAATCTCCAAAAAGTTCCCTTTAAAAAGAATTTTGAAAAATTATGTTTGCATAAATTTCGAAAATTTTGAGCTGAGACAAAATAATAAAATTATTGAAAATTTGCAACTGAGTGATTTTTTTCTATTTTCATTTTGGAGAAATTTCTAAAAAAATAGAGTTTGAATAAAATTTTTAACAAATACATATATGTTCGCTAAAAATAGTACATTTTTTAGTGCAAACAAAATATGAGAAATTTTCAACTGATGAAACATTTAAAAACTTGGTATTCGGAAAAATGTTCTAAAAAAATTATTTGAACAAAATTTAATAAGTAGGTAACATTTAATTAGAAAATTTTGTATCAAGACAGAATAATAATAATTTAGACTTAGTTGAAGAAATATTTTCTAAATTTTGAAGAAAGTTTTCTTTATCAAAAAATTCGTGTTTGAACAAAATTTTAAAACTTTCACTCAGAGAAACCCTGATTACGAGGGAGAAAATGTGAAGTACAAATAAAACATCATACCTGCTCTTGAAGGGTCGACATTTTATCTTCCAGGGTGACTAGTCGATCCTCCAAGGTATCGTGCCGGGTACTAAGATCCGATACAATTTCATAAACTGTATTTTGAGTCTGCAAAATAATTAAAAAATCGAGAATTAGATTTAGCAATAAACAAACAAAATGATTACCAACTCTCGTAATTTGATTAGGTAACTATAAACTGGAAGCAAAGCTCACCTTAGCCATATCAGTGATGGTATTCGCATTATCCATTAATTTCCTTTGGTCCATTTTAACCTTCCTTAATCTGGAACAGAAAGAGAAAAACCTCGTTAGTTATCAGCTCACTGAGAAAACTTGATAATATCACGTACACGTATATAAAGTAACAAAAAAAAAAAAACCTCAACTCTGTGAAGTACGAGACTACGAGTACCATATAGAAACACAAAGGTACGAAAAGCATCTTCAAATCGAAAACGAGTTGAAAAGAAAACATGTTCTTTGAAACAATAACAAGCGGAAAACAAACGCGCAATACAAAAGCATCTCTCTAATCTCGTTCGCCTCTTTCTCTCGACAACGTTTCAACACCATAAGGTCTATATAGTTTAATTACTTACGCGTAAATTGCGAGAAGAAATTTCCTCTGGTGGGTCCGCACCCTGCCCGGATTCACTCTCTTGACTAATCTCGTATGCTTGTATATGAGCCATGTTTCTCTGAGTACATTTGCCGCCGCATTTTTCAGCTATAAATATAAAAAACGTTCCAGTTTTAGGCTGCTTTTTACGTTCGATAAATTTTATCAGACTTTATAAAAATATAAATTTCCCAAATGGAAGACTGTTCGAGGCAACTTCTTGAGATTTTTAGGAAACGGGGTACGTACACATTGTGCCTATCTCAAAAAAATTGAAGGGACAAAGGAAAATGAAATTTAAAATTTTTATTTCGATTGGATATAATGGATAGTACTGAAAAAAATAGAAAAAATTTATACTCTCAAGTTTTTTTGCTCAAGTTTGAAAATAAGAGCACTGTGTAGCTTTGAAAATTTATAGTTTCAAAGAGCTCCTCCTTCATATTCAAAGACAGGCACATTTTTCACAACATAATACACAAAATGAGAGGGGAAGGAGGGGTCCAATTGAAATTTTTGTAATAACTAAAATTATTTCTAGTACTTTAAGCTACAAAATTTGCTTGATAATTTTTTCAATTGAACCCCCCCCCCCCCCTCCCCCCGGTTTAAATAATAGGTATAAGAATTTGAGTCGTATTGTATAAAAGTGGAGTGGAAGAAAAGGCCTAATCGAAATTTTTGTAATGACCAAAATTATTTCCAAGTCTTTATTCTACAACTTTTATTTGAAAAATTTTTCAATTGAACCTCTCCTTCAATTTTGAAAAGGGTATCTAGGTACATACTGTAAAGTGAAATTTTAGAAGAGGGAGAGGTCCAATCGAAATTCTTATAATGACCAAAATTATTTCCTAGGCTTCAAGCTACAACTTTTGTTTGAAATTTTTTTCAATCCGTGGCGTATTTAAGGGGAAGTTTTGTGCTCATTTTACATCTTTTTCAAAAATTTTGAAAAGTTCTCGAAATGCATCCCTAATTTTTCTTAAATTTTTCAAATATGAGATTTTTCATTTTCCCAATTTTTAGTAACAATGAATTTTCATAAAATAAGATTGGTCAAATTTTTCAATTTTAGCATAGTATATGCTTCTCCGGAGACCAAAATGGAAAAAAACGACCACAAAATCCGACAGGAAAATCCGACCTCATTGGGTTAGGTTAGGTCACATTAGGTTAGGCTTGGATGACATAAAAAAAACTTAGAAAATTTTTAATGAATTTGATTTTTTAGACATTATGTTAGACATTTTGAAACTTGTAAATTTTTTTGAAATTTTATAACTTTTGGACATTTTCTAGACATTTTGTCAGACATTCTGAAACTTGGAAATTTTTTTTAGAAAGATGACTTTCAGACATTTTGGAATTTTGGATTTTTTTAATTTATTAGAATTTTGAGATTTTTAAATTTATTTTATTTTTTATAAATTTTATGACTTTTATTTGAAATGATTTTTCATAAATTTCCAAAAAAAAATATAATTTTTTTAAATACAATATTGGTATTTTATTTTTCAAGAATGAATTTTTCTAATTTTTTAGGTAGACCTATACTATACATGATTATTCTTAAATTTTCAAATATTAAGATTTTTCAATTTTTTCAAAAATGTTTTTTTTTCTCTTGAATTTTCAAAAATGATATTTTTGTTAGGTATATCTAAAAAAAAATTCATGAAGGATTTTTTTCAATTTTTTTTAGAGGTGCTTTTTTCTACTTTTCAAAACTAGATTTTTTTAAATTTTACAATTCCGAAATTTTATTTACTAATTTTCAATTAAGGTGAATTTTCAAAAATATCAGTCTACCGTAACATGGGGTTACTTTGGCCCACTTTTTGAGACTTTTTTTTTGAAAATTCATTCGGCTTCTTTCAAAATCGATGTAAGGGGCTCGGTTTTCACTCTAAATAGTGTCGGACACTTGTAGGAAGCCCTGTAAATTTTTTCAAATTTTTCATCAAACCCCCTCCCTCTTCCGTGGTTAGTAAAAGTCATGGGCCAAAGTTACCCGGATCTGGGGTTACTGGCCCACTTCTTTTTTTCGCAATAAATCGATTTCTAGGCATAATAATACCTCGCCAAAGGCATGAAACTTCAAAAAACAATTTGTTCAGTTTAAACCATAAATGATCAAACATCGGTATTTTAGAGATTTCCTGATAATGTTTATGCTTTGGCCAAAATTTTTCCAAAAATAACGAAAAACTGTCCTCTTGACGGGTAATTTCAATTTATCTTACAACCTCTTCACCAAACCGATTTTTTCATGGCAGATTCTGACTCTACGTTAAATTTTCGATCGATTTTCGTGGGGAAATTTTTTTTTTCTCGATTTTTTATAATATTTATGCGTGGGCCAAAGTAACCCCAAAAACGACGAAAACGGTCCTCTGACCAGTAATTTCAATTTATCTCACAACCGCTACAAAATCGATTTTTCTATGCGAGATTCTGAATCTACATAAAATTTTTGATCTGTTTCCATGAGAAAATTTTTTTTGGACCATTCATTATACTTCGTTTAAACAAAAGTTTTGAAGATGAAAAAACTACATAAACAACGTACTAATTGACAAAAAATCAGGTTTACCAAACTTGCGACACAAAAAAAGTGACAATCGCATAGAAGTGAAGTATCCCTCCACTTCATACAGTTGTGGTTGGACAGGCAAATATCTTTTTTCCGAGAGTGGGCCAAAGTAACCCCATCTTACGGTAGTTAAATTCTTCAACATATTATTACTTTTTTTTTTCAATTTTTAGGAAGATTTCCTTGAATTTTCATAAAGAGAAACTGTGTAATTTTTTTTGACTATTTTATTTCAATTTTTCAAGGTTTTTTTCCTTTAGGTTACCTATGCTTCAAAATTTTTTTGATTTTCAAAAACTGAATTTTTCAAAATTGAATTTTTTAAAAATAATTTCCAATTATAACTTTGCTTAATTTTCAATAAAAAAAACTTTCAAAATTTTTCAATTTATGAAATGATTTTTCATAAATTTTCAAAAAATAAAAATTGGGTAATTTTTTTATTAGGTAGGTTTTTATTATTTTATCAATGAATTTTCTTCAATTTTTAAAGATCATTCTTTCTTGAATTTTCAAAAATGATATTTGTTACCTACTTTGAAAAATATTTTAAGATGAATTTTTTCGATTTTTTTTTAAAGAATATTTTTTTCTAGTTTTCAAAACTAGATTTTTTTGATTTTACAATTCCAAAATTTTACTTAGGCCTATTTTCAAAAAAATTAGTTTCATTCAAATTCTTCAACATATTGAATTTTTTTCAAT
The DNA here is from genome assembly GCA_959613365.1 of Balanococcus diminutus. Taxonomy (NCBI): domain Eukaryota; kingdom Metazoa; phylum Arthropoda; class Insecta; order Hemiptera; family Pseudococcidae; genus Balanococcus; species Balanococcus diminutus. Next base: position 2,125,403 of record OY390718.1, read on the forward strand.
TTTTGGGGAGATTTTTTTGGTTCTCTTGAATAGAGACAGTATTTTTTTTTTACTTTTTAGCGATTCTTTGATTTTCAAAAATTAAAATCTAAAAATTTTGAAAAATGCATTTCTTGCTATTAGTGAAAATTAAAAAATTTATTTCATAATAACCACTCTCGCGAAAACAAACTTTGAACTCATCACATGAATTCATCCTAGATACGCCACTGCATACTGTTAATTGAAATTTGAGAAGAGGGAGGGGTCCAATCGAAATTTTTGTAATAACCAAAATTATTTTCAAGATTTCAAGCTACAACTTTTGTTTGAAATTTTTTCTATTGGATCCTCTCCCTCTGATTTCACTATTGACACTCTGTGGATACTTTCTCATTCAAAATTAGAGGAATGGGGGAAGGGAGAGTTCAATTGCAAACATTTTTAAATAGAAGTTGTAGATTGAGGTCCTAAAAGTAATTTTTATCATTATAAAAATTTCAATTGGACCGCTCCCTCTTCTCAGATTTCATTTCACATAATAACATTGTGTTTTACGCAGATACTTTTTCAAAATTTGGGGACCTGTAGATTTAGATTGAGATCCTAGAAATAGTTTTGGTTAGTTATTATAAAATTTGCAATTAGACCCTTTCCCTCCTTCCAATTTAAGAACTGAGTGGAGGTAAGGGTTCAATTGAAAAAAATTTCAAACAAAAGTTGTACCTTCAGGTACTAGCTGAATCAAGCATTATCTATTTTTTTGTTAACTTACCCTTTTCGTTAATTGAGTATCCATCATAAAATTATGTACGTGTTTTTCCGCCCTTGTCAACTCCATTTTACGCGACACAACCGCCACTAATAACGCCGTGCAACCAGCCCCCTAAAACGAATAAAAACACCGTGTTAGTTAATTCGCACAACCGGCAATAAATCGTTCTAATTTAATAAACGAATAAAAAAAAAGAAGAAAAAAATTGGAAAAAAAGGCAACGATTTGATTAAAGGCGCAAACGGGTATAATTCTCATTCGAGAAATTTCCAGTTAGAGAATGATTAATTGAAAAAAATCACAATACAGAAGAAATTCCAAGAATGCTCGCAGATGTTGGCCGAGTTGCGGACGCGACGCCGCGACCCAACGACCCAACAATCAAAAGCGTTTCACAATTTATGTAATCGAGTAAGTACGATTCGAATTCCAGATTAATAAAGTTTTGGAAATTATTATGTTACTCGTCGTATTTCATTCGACGTTGTAATGCACGTACTATTACAAAGTATAGTCGTATAAAATATTGGACTATAGCTCGTAAAATCAGCGCAACCGTCCAATCCGGTGGAGTAAAAATATTTCAAAAATTACTCCCTTTAGTTTCCATAACGCAACGTGCAATACGAACGAACGCTCAACCATGCGTGAATACGTTTTTATAACCTTGTTGGTTTGAAATCTTTTTTTTTATTTAACGATTACAACAACCTCGCCCGATTAAATCTGAACCACGTGGGTTCACTAACGAATACCAAACGGATTACCGGAGTTTTTATTAACTTTTTTTTTGCATTGCCCGTGCCCCTTTAGCCCGTCGCGTCGCGTCGCCAAATGCTCGTATTTATAGGTTGCAAAAACTACAAAAACATATTGTCTATCTATGAGGTGGAATTTTTTCTTCTATTTTCCCCCTTTTTTTAGTACAAGTCGTGGAAATTAAAACGAATCGCAATACGTATACAAAATTTTAAGTGCTTTTAAAAAATAAAAAATAAATAGAAAACTCGTTAAAATTTTTTTTTCGATATTTTCCAATTCGAAAAAAATTAATTTGGCAAGTGTTCAATTCGATTTCCTTCCAAAAATGTTTCGTAATAGAATTACTTCTCATATTATAAAAATGTCCAAAAAACGCAACTCGAGTTACATTTCCAAGCTTACTCAGCATTAATGATTAAATTCGAAAAAAAAAATCAAGGCAAGAAATATGACATGGACGTCATGGAACTTCGAAATTAGAAAAAAACATTAGATGTAAAGTGGAAAAAAATCAAACATACCTACTCAAAAAATTGTTTTTCAAGAATAATAATTTTAAAATTAATTTTGAGCAAAATTAAAAAAAATAATATAAAAAAACTTCAGAAATTCAATTCAATTTTTTTTTCAAGTCAACTTGCATGAATTAAAAAAAAAATCATTCAAGTACCATAATAACATTAGAATTTCAAAAAAAGTTATTGTTTTTTTTTAAATTAAAAAATTCAGTTTGGTTAAAATTATAGAATTTTAAGAATTTTTTTTTTTAATTCAGAAATTTAGTTTGAGCTAAATTTCAATTAACTTAGTGTAAAAAAAGAAATATAAAAAATCCAATTCAAAAAATTCGACTTCAAAGGAATTCGCAATAAAATTGTGTTCAATTAAATAAAATGTGGAAAAAAATTTTAAAATTTTCTTTTGTTTCTCATTCAAAGGTTTGTACCATGTTCCAACAAAATTTTAAAAATGTTAGAAAATCAACTTGAAAAAATTGTATTTCAAGTAAAATTTTGATTTTAAACAAAGTTTTCAACAAAAAAAAATTGAAGTTCAGTTTGAATTTAGAACAAATTTTCGAGAAATAGAATTACGAATTTAAATCGAAAATTTGAGAAAAAATTGCATTTCGATTTTGTTTTCTAAATTCAGTTTGATCGGCATTATTTTCGAGAGTTTCAACGTGGAAGAAATTTAAAAACTCGATTTAAAAGTATTGAAAACTTCAATTTTGAAAAAATTTGCAAACAACATTTTTTTTTTTCTCGAAAAAATTGAAAAAAATACAGTTTGGGAAGTAGGTATTCTATGTAAAAACACTGTTCATGGGAAATAATTTTGAACAAAATTTCAAGAAATTATTTTTCAACATTTTTTAAAATTCTAACTCGAAAAAAAAATTGTCAAGTTGAACAACACCTCGAACAATAATTCTCAAAAATTGTTCTATGTCTCAACTGAAAAATTGTATTCAAGCAAAATTTAAATTTGAAACAAAATTTTCAGAAATAAAAATCTTGAAAAAATGAATCAAATTTTTCAAAAATTTACTTATGTAAAAATTTTGCTCAAAAATTAAAAAAAATTGTTCTTCGAAAATTTATCAAAAATCTAGTTCGAGAAATTAAAAAAAAAAAAAATTGCACAAAAATTAATTAAAAATTCAATTTGATTTTTTTCAAATCTATCTGTGAAGGAACTTGTACCTTTTGAACAAAATTTTTAAAACCTGTGATCAAGAAAAAATTATAATTTTTAACATGATTGAAAAAATGGAATAAAAACAATAAAATTTTAAGACATAAAAAATCAAAAAACTAAATTTTGAAGAAATCTTTTTTAAAAAATTGGAAACAAAATCCTAAAAAAATTGAAAATTTAGATTGGAAATTTTTTTTCAAGTTAAAAGTATAGGTACTTAAGTTAATTTTTTAAAAGGAACCTACCTAATTTAAAAAAACCAATGCAAAAAAGTAAGAAAGTTTAATTTTTGGCGAATTTGTAAAAATTTTGTTTATGAAAAAGTTATGATATTCAACAAAATTAAAAAAAAATTGCCGATTCAGTTTGGCAAAAACGAATAGAAAAATCAAATCTGTAATTCAAATTTCTAGTTTTTTTAATTTTTTTAAAATTTTAAATCGGTTTAAAAAATTAAAAAATTAAATTTTGAAGGGACTTGTAAAATTAATGTTTGAGTAAAACTATGAAATTGGATAAAATTTGGAAAAAGTTTGTCAAATTAAAAAATGAAATCCGATTCAACTTTAAAAAATTCAATATAAAAAAATTTTAAAAATATATTTTGAAGGAGCTTGTAAAATTTGCATTTGAGTGAAATTTTGAAATTGAAAAAAAATTGAAAAAATTACAGATTCAGGTTGGAAAATTTTTTGGAAAGATAACAGTTAACTTTGAGTTAATTTAAAAAAAATCTAATTTAAAAAAATCAATAAAAGAAAGTTAAATAAAAAATTTAATTTTGAAGGAACTTGTATAAATTGTACACTTTTCGAACAAAATAATTATGATATTTTTTTCCAGTGACAAAGTCGGTTCTTGGAAAAAAATTTGAAAAATTAAAAGACAAGTTTGAGTTAATTTTAAAAAAATTCAAGTTTCAAAATTTAAAAAAAAAATCATTTACCTAAAAAAATTACAAAATCAAATAATTATGATATTGAAATTTTTTTTTTTTTAAATGACAGCTTCAGTTTGGAAATTTTTTTGAAAAAATCAAATTAGTAAAATTTGAGCAAGTTTAAAAAAAATAGAAAATTAAAAATTAAATTTTTAAAAGACTTGCAAAATTTAAATTTTTTAGAAATGAATTCATTTTTGACCTATTAAAAAATAAATAAAAAGGTAAATTTCGAAAAAACTTGTAAAAATTGATGAGCATGAATGTTCACATCATTCTGGCGTTAGCTGTTGGACAAATCACAATAAAGCAGCAAAATTTGCGATAAAAGGCTTCCCTACTTCCCTCTCTCTATCCCTTCCCTCCCTCTCACCTTCCACCCCCTCTGTTGGAAAATTCTAGTCAAAACATCTGAAAAAAAGAAAAGAAAAAAAACCATTCGAAGATACGCGAAATTTTTTCAAATTCTTGGAATTTCTGCAAAGTGTTGTTAGTCCTGGTTAGAATAATCAGAATTGAACTGAAATTACCATAATGCCTGTAGTAACTGCGATTCCTCGCCCACAATACGTATTAGGAACAATATCTCCAAACCCCACACTGAGAAATGTGATTGCGATGAACCACATCGAATTGAGCAAATTAGCATGGTCTTCGTCATGAAACCTACACCATTACCTACTGATAATTACTAATATTTCGCCAAGTATTCGTCCCATTTGCCACCGCTTAACGATATCCCTATATTATTGGTTTGGTAATACAGTATTATGAGTATTCCCTGTTCCCCTCTCTTCGATTCGAGCCTGGGTACGTGTTAAAAATTTCCTCGTTTATCGAAATTTCACCAAGTTAACTGCATACAAAGCCGTAGTAAAGGATCAAAAATCGCTGATTAGGAAAGCTCATCACGTTTTAAGGTAATTTCAATCAGCTCAGCTTAGTTTCGGTAAGTACGATTTTTAGCTGATTTTTTAAAAAAAATTCCTCAATTTTCATTTTCTCAAAAAACCTCTCATCGTGTTTGTTTGTATTTTTTATTTTTTTTATTTTTTTGTGAAAACAGAAAAGCAAAAATACACGGGACTACTTACCATTATACCGCAAGTCAGTGTAATGCCTCGTCCGCAATACGTATTAGGTACAATATCACCGTATCCTACACTTAGTAAGGTTATAGCTATCAGCCACATCGAATTTAAGTAGTTTGCGTGGTCTTCGTCGTGAAACCTACATTATACATTCACTTCCATTATAGTATGAATTTTGCATTCCTAATAAGTCTCTCAAAATCAGTGGTCCTCGTTTTTTGTTTTCAAATTTAAACCGGTCTCTTGCAGTTGGAGAATTTATTAATATTTTTTTATTTAGATTTCCATCCCACCCTCTCACCTACACATCCCATAATGTTTAGATAATCGAGTTTATATATTTTATTTATTTATACGCATTTATATCAGTGGTTCCTTCCTATTTAAATGCGAATTTTATGGTATTTTTTAAAAGCTCTTTTTTTTTAGACTTGAACTTTTGCGTAATCTTATTAATTACTTAATTTATTTAAAACGTGTTTAGAAAAATTTTAATGTGAAAGTTGTGCACTTATCTCTTCTCATTACACATTTTAATCACTCGTAAATCCATCTCGATCAATAATTCGTTCAATTTTTCCAAACTTCATAACCGTGTACACAACAAAAAAATAAAAATAAAAATAAATAAGAAGAAAAGAAAAGAAAAGAAAAGTAAAAAGAAAGGCAAAATTTGGGGTAAAAAATTCCGATCATGTAGTACAGTTACATAAACTTATAAAGCCTACGAAAAGAAGGAAAATGCGAATAAGCGACGAAAGCTGCTACAATATGAAAGCTTATTCCGTATAATTTCGTAATAAAGTTGCATTAATACTCTGCAACGAGCGACGACGACGGTGTGTTAATTTCATTTTAATACGACGAAATTGATTCCCAGTAATAATTCATCGTCGCTCCACGCTCTAGAGGTGAACGGTGAATATCGAACACATTATATAGGTCCAATTAAAACATTAAACGGATAGGGATACCAATTTCGGGTTATTACTAGTAATTTTCTAGTTCCAACACGAATAAACATCGTCATTTTATTGCTGTGTCTACGCTTATCGTGCTACCCCTGCTTTTGCTCCGGCACAGATCCTACAGTAAAATAGGCTAATCAAATTAGGTAAAATAACGTTTTAAATACATAATTAACTTCGTTTCCGATAGACTCGACTGTCTCGTCTCGTCGAGGAAATTTCTTAAAAAACAAAAGCGATTTTAATATGAACAAAAAATATAGACAGGGTCAGGCTGTCAAATAAAATTTCAAAACAAAAAAATAATAGTTACGATTTTCACAGTAAAATAAAAATCCAAGTAGGTACCTACATAAAAAATGGTTATTGGAGTTTGAGAATCACCTAAATCTAAAAATGTATTCCAATAAAATAAATTAAAAGAAAAAACTAGACTATCAAAATTTTAATAGTTATTCTCATTTATGAAAATGAAAAATTACCAAAATTTTGAAGATAGTTGAATTTGAAAAATATTGAAAAGTTGACAAAACATTGAAAATTCAAGTACCAATTAAAAATTAGGTACCTACCAAAACTTGAATTTTTACTTACTTTTTTTTTCAAATTTCAATGATTTCCTAATTTTTGTAACCACAGAAATTGATACAATTCCAAAAATTTATGAAAATTTTGAAAAAGTATAAAAATTCCAGTTTTCATTCAATTTTTTAATCTCGAAAATTTTAAATTATTGACAAATTTCCAAAATTTTAAAAGTTGATTATAAATTTTGGAACTTTGGAAAAATTTCTCACCTTTAAAAAATGATTAGTTTTTTAAAAATGGCCAAAATTTTAATTTTTATCAAATTTTGAAAATTTTGAATTTTTACGAAATTTTAAGGATGTTTTTATAAATTGTGAAAGTACTTAATTAATTCATCAATGTTTAATTAAAATTTTGAACATTTTAAAAATTTTGAAAATTGAATATTTCAAAAAATTATTCAAATTAAAAAATCACAAAAATTCCAATCTTAATCAAAATCTGAAATTCAGCAAACGTTTTGAAGGTTAGGTATCAAAATTTATCGATTTGTAATAATTGATTAAGGTATCTTTAAAAAATTATGTAAAAAATAATTTCAATCAAATATTAGAATTTGATTCAATTTTTTAAAAATAGGTAGGTACCTATTCAAATTTAAAAATCACAAAAATTCCAATTATTATAAAATTTTGAAATTTTTGAATTTTTATGAATTTTTACCAAATTTCAAAGATTTACCTAGGTACTAAAGGTATATCAGTCTATTCTAAATAACAATTCGTAAATTTTGAAAAACTTGTTTATTTTCAAGAAATTATTAAAATTTGATGATCGTTAAAACTTCAATTTTAACCCAATTCAAAAATTGATTTAATTTCAAAAAATTATTCAAAATTTAAAGTGACAAAAATTTCAACAATTCTGAGTTTTTATCAATTTTTACCAAATTTTAAAGATTTTCCAGGCATATCAGTTTATTCTGAAATTTTAAATAATTCATCAATTTATTTCAAAAAATTAATTATTTTCAAAAAATCACCAAAATATGAAAGTTTTCAAAATTTTAATTTTATCCAAATTTTGAAAATTGATTCAATTTTTAAAAATTATTGAAATTTAAAAGTCACCAAAATGTCAATTTTCATGAAATTTTGACAATTCTGAATTTTTATTAAATTTCAGAGATTTACCAAACATAATTATCAATAATTATTCTAAAATTTTTAATAATCCATCGATTTCAAAAAATGGATTATTTCAAAACATCATCGAAACTTGAAAGTTTCCAAAATTGTAATTTCAATCAAATTTTGAAAATTGATTCAATTTCAAAAAATTACTCGAATTTCAAAAATCACGAAAATTCTGATCATTGCGATAAAATTTTGAAAATTTTGAATTCTTATTAATTCTCCTCAAATTTTCAAGATCAATCAAATATTTTAACAATTTAAAAATTAATCAATTCATAATTTGATTATCTTGAAAAAAATGTTAATCTTATAATCTTCAAAATTCTAATTTCGATCAACTTTAAAAGATTGGTTCAATTTTAAAAAATTATAAAAATTCAAAAATCACAAAAAATCCTCTTATTATAAAATTTGGAAAATTTTGAATTTTTATCCGTTTTTTTTTAACAAATAAAATTGAAGATTTACCAAATCCATATTTTGAGAATAGTAAAAATCTATCAATTTAAAAAAAAAATGTCTACCAAAAGTTATGAAAATTTGAAAGTCACCAAAATTTCAATTTCAATGTAATTTTGAAAATTGATTCAATTACAAAAATACACTAAAATTTGAAAATCACAAAAATTCCAATTTTATTGAATTTTGAAATTTTTCTGTCTTTTGAGAAAAAATTTATAAAAATGACTAAAATTTGACAACTTGAAAAAAATTCGGCTAAAAATTGCAAAAAATTGATTGCCAGTTGCCACGACGATTTTGCAAATACACGGAGGGGGGGGGGGGGATCAGCCCCTTTCAAGCAAAAAGCAGTACCTTTGCAGGCGAATCAGGACTAGGACAGACTTTAAGACACTCTGAGGACCCGAAAAAATAATAGATAATTCAAGAAGGAACAAATAGGCAGTCTTAATTATTTCAATGTTAAATTAAACGACTTACCCCTTTCAAAATGTGCACCACTGCACGTCCGCCTCCCCCTTCTCGAAGGAAGTACAACTTATTTCCTTCATCAAACGATCGAGTAATACCGCACTTAATTTTCATTATAAACTTTTTCCACGTAATTTATCATTTCAAAAATATTCTCATAAGTAAATTAGGTACCTCGAAACACTTCGCATATTCGTTATTAATCCCCTCACCTTTCCAGCAACCACCGCAACCGTAGTACCCAGTCGTAAGCGCGAAGCGTTTTATCAAATTGATACGTTTACGTACGGTTTATATGTATTATTTAGCGTGCAAGAATTTACTCCATTTTAGTGAAACCGGTTTACAAGCCAAAACTAAACGAATAATAATTAGAGGAACCACTGATTTTGATACATATAAAGAATAAAATAAAATATATATTACATTAAGAATAAATAATTAGATACATATAAGTTTACTGCGGATAAACCCTTCAGGAGTAAATTTTTTAACAAGCTTATTTAAAGGTATAAGTACCTACGCAATTTACCGAGTATTATTTGTCAACTTTTTACTTTCATTCCGAGTCGAGATGAGATAATTGTATCGATTAAATGGCATCGAAGGAGAATTACATGTTAAAAAAAAAGAAGCTAGGACAAAAAGAGTTGAAGGAAAAACGTGAATCGGAGCGAAATTTGAAAAAATAAAAGTAACTTTAGTAACCTGAAATTTCAAAAAAGTAACCAAAAATTTTCTATTTCCACTGACTTGAATATAATGACTCATAACCCCCTCCCCGTCACCGTTTTCCCAATATTTTCGCTAAATTTGACGTTTCGCAACTCCTGAAATCGAGGGCCAAAATTTTGAAAAAATTAAACTTTTAACTGAAAAAATAGTACTTAGGTATGCATTTTCTTCTTAATAATTATGACGAATTATATAATTGAATCATTGGCTTAATCGGTGCTCAATTTTTACATTATAGGAAATTTCAATGAAGCTTAGAATACAATTTTTGAGTGCTTATCTAACCTTCGATTTAAAAAAAAGGTCAATATTGAAAATTCAAAAAAATCATTTCTTGAAATATTAACTTTCTCAAGTTTTTTGAACTTTTATTTGTTTTGAAATAGTTTCCAGTTTTCAAATAATTGTTGATTTAAAAAAAAAACGTGAATTTTTGAAAACTTTTCAACAGCAAATACCTAATAGGTACTGTTAATTTTTTAAAACTTTCTAATTTTTAATTTTTGAAATTTTTTTTGTTTTCGAAGTTCTTATTTTTCAAAAAATTTTCAATTTCTATAAATTTCAATATAAATGAACAATTATCAATTTCTGAAAAGTTCTAGATTAAAACAAATCAAATTTTTAAAATTCTCAATTTTTGTTTTTAAATTATGAAAAATTTTGATTTCTAAATACGTAATTTGTAATTTTTGAATTTATGAAAAATAGCCGTTCCTAAAATTTTTGTTTATTCAAATAAAAAATTCCCAATTTATAAAAATTGTAATGCCCAAAAAATAAATTTTTGAGTGGTTTGCAAAATCAGCGGTACAAAAAATTTGTGAAATTTACAACTTTAAAAAAATTTTAAATTTTGGAAAGTTTTATCTACTTATTTAAAAAAATTAAATTTTTGAAGAATTTCAAGTCCACGAGTTGAAACGATTTTATATATCGTTTTTCAGGAGTTCTCTTAATACCTATAATTTTCAATTTTCAAACATAATTTTTAAATACTTTGCCCACATTTTTTTTTAAATTGAAAAAATCGCTATTCTCATTTTAAAAAAGTTTTTAATGAAAAGAAATCTTTTTTATTCTTCGACGAAGTAACCTCTACTTCTTTTGAAAAAATTTACAATTTTTTTTTAGAGGAAATTTTGAGAAAAAGTCGTTCATTTGTTGTCGAGAAAAGGATCTCTCAATTTTTTCAACAAAAAAAAAAAATGCCGCTTTCCTACTTACTTTTTTTAGTTAAAATATGTTTTCTTTTTCTTTTTAAAGAAATTTCCCTTATTTTTAGGCAAGAATAAATCTTAATTCTTCAAGAAAAAAAATCACAATTTTTCATACTGACTTAAAAAATACCTATAAAAGAACTTTCAATTTTTTTGGAGCAAACATTTTTTACCAAAAAAAATTTTCCTGGAGTTCGTGGAGAAATAAATTTCAATTTTAAAAGAAGATTCAATAAATTTTTCAATTACTTAATTTATTTTCAAACAAAATCTTTTATTTTTTTTTTTGGAAAGAAAATCTCTGAAAAAAAGTCTAATACTTTTTTCAATTTCAAAGCGCTTTTAAAGAAATTTAAAATATTAATGGCAGCTGTTCTTTTTTCAAGTCAGATTTTTAACGAAATAATAACCAAAATGAGCCCAAAAGTACTTAACTAAAGTAACCTTGTAAAAAAGTAACCAAGTTACTAAAAAGTCATCAGAGATTTTTTTTAATTTAAAAAAAAATCGCCGATGGTTAGAAATTCATTTTCCTCCTAATTTTCAAAACGATTAAACGAGTAAGTATTATTTTTTCAAGTTTAAGAAAAAAGGATATTAAATATCGAGAGGAAATGCCATTTATTCGACACAATCCAATCATCATCGATTGATGGTCCAAATATTTTGAATAAAAAATAAATTCATAGGATCACTTCACTCGAAATTTTCTACTCATTTTACATCTACGTACCTTCGTTCTTACTTCGTATACTTTGTCCTTTTTCAGGCACACGCTCAAAAAGTCAATCACGCTAATCAGTTCGATTTAGATAGGTAGGTAGGTGGGTATTGTAGATACCTACATTACACAAGGGATTACAACACTAGAGACTAGACCAGGTTTACCAAAGCCATCTACGTAATAAACAAATTACGATACAGCATGAAGCCGACAGAAGTGTATAAATTTTCAAGAAAAGCTCGTTACTTGAACAGATAATAACGTCCGAGATTTTTTAGATCAGGTACAGAGACAAAGGGGGGTTGGGTATCTTGAGCAGTGGCAAATGGTTTTAAAATAAAATATTCGAGAAAGTACTTAAGTAAGTGTATATATGCGTAATTAAATAGACTCTACTGTTTCAACGCGGAAATGAATTTTCCACTATAGATATTAGGTAGGTGTATAGCTCGGTAGGTAGGTGTACCACGAATAGATGGTTTTCGGTAATGAAAATTTTCCGAGCGTGAAATTTTTGTATCAACGAAACGTTCAACCACGCACCACACATTTGCAAAAGACATTATGTCGCCATTAATCATACCATGTTGTAATGGTAATCGCCGTGAGAGAACTAGCCACTTAACAACAAGGAAGAAAGAAGTCTCTTGTAATTAAATGTTAATTACTCGACAGACGTTTGATGTATCGAAATGGTAAATTTTGTAACAGACAAAAGACCATCGGTAACCTCGTTTGAGCCACCCCACAGCCACAGCCACAGCAGCCGCCGCTGCGGCGTCATCGTCGTCGGTTACCATTACCAACTATGTACATTATGTAGGTAGCTTCTATAGCTACTAAAGGTAGGAGGCATAGATGGTACGTCCTATACGTTAAATTGTTTTCATTCCATTCCATTCCATTCTATTCTGTATTCCGGCTTCCTATCCTCTATAGTTAGTCCCTTTTATTCGATAGGTACCTGGTATTTAAGGCTAGATATAATAACGCGGCGATGACTCTTTTGGTTTAGTAATACCAGCTTTTGTGGTATAAATGGGAAACCTCATCGCATCCGAGTAGACAGCTTATCAAAATTATATTCTAGACAAATTCGTCTCGTCCGGCTATACATTGTTCCATATTTTCGCCAACCCCTCTCCTATTCGCAAGTACACATTTAAGCAGCTTTCATTTATTTTCATCGAATTCCCAAACATTAGGAATTGGGAACCAACTGCGTGTTCTTGACGTCGTAGACAGAAATGAAACATTTTCCATTCATTTAATGTGAAATGTTCCCTAAAATCCAAGTTGAAATCGGTATACATATAGATAATACATATTTAAACGAATACGATTTTGACTTGATGAGAGAGTAATAAATTCAATAGGTCTGAAAGTTGCATTTAAATTCTGATGAAAGTAACCCTAACAGACATTCGTTCTGAAAAACGATGACTCAAGACAAAAAATAATTCCGATGAAAATGCTGACCAAAAACAAATAATAAAGTAAGTACATAGGTTAGTAGAAGTAGGACGATACATTTTTGGAGAAAATGTTGACAATGATTTCAATGTACAAAAATGATCGAATGTCAGACAAAAAAAAAAAAAGATAAAATGCAGACAATACAAAAATATATTTTTTTTAATGACTCTGACAAATAATAAGTGGAAAAAACTGGTGAAAAATAATTTAAATGAATGATAACTCTAACAAAAAAGTACTGCATTCTGAAAAAAGAAAAGCAAAACCTGATTGAGGCGCAATAATCTAAGTAATTAAAAACGCGCCCCACCCCCCCCCCCCCCCAAAAGACTGAAAACAACTCTGACAAATGATAATTTTGGAGTTGGAAATTAAAATTAAAAAAAAAAAAAATAATAATTCAAACAAAATGAAGAATTTAGATATCAGTTTGATAAAAATATTGTTAATAAAAAATGATTCTAATAAGAAAGTTATTCTGATAAAAGTAAGTATAACTCTGACAAACAATAGTTCTGACAAATTATTATTTTGACAAAAAAATAATTTTGGCAAATGATGATCCTGATGAAAAAAAAAAAAAAAAAAAAAAAAAAAAAACGATGAAAAATTTTGATAAAAAGGTAACTCTGACAAATGAGAAGTCTACGAAATAATCAGGACAAAATTAACTCTGACACAAACAGTACCTACCTAGTTCTGACAAATGATGATTCTGATGAGTGAGTCAATCTTAATTTTGACAAAAATATCTCTGGTAAAAATTTTTTTTGAACTCTAAAAAAAAAATCGTATGAAAATGCCTCTGACAAAATAATGATAATTTCGAAGTTAAAAATTTAGGAGGTGGATATCAAAACGCAATAACTGAGTTTTTAGGGGTATTGAGTTGGCACCGCTGTCTTATAGGAAATTTCGCGGGGAATCGAATGGCGCTATTGGCAACACTGTAACATCGCCGGAAGTACCTCAAATCGACGCGCCAAAATCACTTTCGCATCAAAACGCAATAACTGAAATCAAATTTCGCTCCCCTCTCCCCGTTTCAGGTGCAAAATTCAAAAATTTTCAAAATTTGTTTAATAGGGTCATACCCTTCCCAATGACACCAATTTTGGATGAATTGGCCCACCAAAAATTTGGCTCTGCAGTTTTTTGCGTTTATCTCAAAACAAGGAAAATTCAGTTATTGCGTTTTGATATTCACCTCCTCAATTATTATAATTTTTATAAAAATAATTCAGATAAATGATGACTTCAAACATATTGTTGATAAAAAATTATTCTGATAAGAAAGTTATTCTGATAAAAGTAAAACGCTGACAAACCATAGCTCTGATAAATTATTATTTTGACAAGAAAAATATAATTCTGACAAATAATGATGCTAAATCAAATAAAAATAACCCTGACAAAAAAAAACTGATGAAAATTTTTGATAAAGAAAAGTAAGTAACCCTGATAAATATACTCAAGTCTATAAGAAAATATAATCCGGACAAAAGTAATTCTGACAAATAGTTGTTCTGACAAATGATGATTCTGATGAAAAAATTATAATTTTGACAAAAATATCTATGATGAAAAAATATTTTTTGAATTCTAAAAAAAAAAAAATGGTATGAAAAATGACTCTGACAAATGATAACCTGAAATGATGATTTTGATTAAAATACATAATTCCGACAAATGATAACCCTAGAAAATTTTGATAAAAATACTGTTAAAAATGATTCCACTCGTAATAAAAAAAATAATTCAGACTAAGGTACCTCTGGTAAATGCTAATTATTCTTTTTTGATGAACCATAGTTCACGTAAAAAATGTTGACCTCAATCCTCAACTAAAAATAATTTTACGAGTTCGCAGGTGTGTTTTTTGGACAACTTGAAAAATCTGTTGTTTTTTTTTGTTTTTAATTTCCAAAAAATCAATTTCTCCAGCATATCATCCGAAACTTCGTCTACCCCCGTAAGGTCGACCCCCCGAGCCGATTCGCACCATTTTCGAAGCGATTTAGAGGCTCCAGAAAATGTTGACTTTTGCCATCCGGAGAGATTCCAGCGCGCTGGAGAAAAGTCAACTTTTTCTGGAGGCTCCAGATCGCTTCGAAAATGGTGCCAATCGACCAATCGACTCGGAAGGTCGACTTCAGTGTACAAACCAATTTTCAGGATTCTATCTTGAAATTTACAATTTTTTTTCCAAAAAATGTTTTTTTAGAGGCGGTCTTAGTCATTTTCAAAAATCCGCCAAAAATTGAAAAATCAACTTCGGCAGCTAAAAATTTGTTTGTGAAGTCTTGGTGACATGCTCTTTCAGTGAGCCAAATTTCAGCTCAATCGGAGGTGACAATTTGTCGAGGTTCCCTTGTTAGAAATAAACTTTGGAGAAACAATCGACCAATTATCGAGACACTGTATTTACCATTCAATTTATTGTCGACGAGTACCCGTAACATTCTTCTCGAATCGTTCGCATTATCTGTGCGAACAAAACGATGCGATGGGACGATTTAGGTATACGTTGGTTAGTTCTTTCATCGCCAAATGGCCCGATAAATGTACTTTTGGCAAGATGAATTGTGCTCAACGTGGTGTGAAAGTTTCAGCGTATGGAAAAGTTTTTATCATATTTCCGCGTTGAAGCTCGATAGGGGCGTCCGAAAAAAAAATCGAATCGTCGAAAGTAAAACTTATAACAGCGAGTACGTTACGTATTTACGAAAATTGCATTATAAACCCTGTCACGCTTCTACAAGCTCGACACAACAACGAGCTCCAAGATAAACATACTCGCCTGACAATACACGAAAGTTTCACTTATTCGATGATTTTTTCGACGCCCCCCTCAAAAAGTACGCCTATCTATATCTACATACTCCATAGATAAAATAGGTACTATCTAAAAAATAAACGTATTTATAAAATAACTTAAAGTGTAATGTAAAAAATACGACCATGGCTTACCTCTCACATTGTCGGAGCGTCCAACTAGCGATTATCCATAAAGAAACCATAAAAACTAGAAGAACGGTGCCCGGACATATAGTCATTAATGTCTTCAACACAAACCTAGTATTGAAATTAATTCGGTTTAAAGCTCCGATACTTCTAGAGGAAGCGTCAGTGAATAACTTACTATGTAAAAGCATTACCCTACAAATAAGATACAGTCTTAGGAACATTGGGAGTGATAAAGTAACATCATAAGGCACCCATTGAGAAGCGATATTTCCCTGTTTATTGGCTAATTTCGTCGTCCAAAGGAAATAATATTGTCCGGGAATCGGATGTATTGCGCAAATTACCAATTCCATGGTTATCTGAGATATCCTTTGCCATGTCATCGCTATTCTCCAGTCGTCGGCGCAGTTATCAATCATAAATAACTGAAATAAAAATTAGAATCGCAATTATATTCCCATTCCGAATCCGTTTGATAGCCTTTGCCCCGGATACGTCGCCACACCGATCGTAATTCGACAAAAAATCCAACCAATGAACGAATGCGAAATAATCAAGGTATAAGGACAACGACTGAATTCACCACGTACAAAGGGTCTCATGAGTGGTGAACACTTCTGGGATTTGAATATAAAACCGAGGTTCCAAGAAAAATACATAGATGGACAACACTGCATTCCGGATGAGCAGTTTCGCACAACACAGAAAAGTTCCACTCACATTGGGATGTCTAGCTCTGAAATTGAAGGAGGTCACAGCAATAAGAGATTCCTGCTGATGCTGAAAGTATATCGGAGGCACTAAGATGACATAAAAATTGCAAAATTCCATCAATACGATACACGAAACTGGTGCAATCTTTTTGAGAAAAATAAAAAAAGTTATGCGAAATATTTTCCATTTTTAGAAATGAAGATGCTACAGAGCTTTACAATTCGAAAATTACAATTTTTATAGCTTCGTAGCACCTAAATTATCGAAGATAGGTAAATTTTTCATACGATTGCTTTAGTTCTTCTCGAAAAATTACACTTGTTCCGCGAATTGTCTCGACTGAATTTTTGAAATTATTGCCAAGATTTTTTTGGACTCGATCACATCCAAATCTCAACAAGTGTCCGCCACTTAGGGACACCCTGTATGTGTTCGAGTCAAGTAATGTAGGTTTTTTTTCCAACAAGAATTTCTTTTCGAGAGATTTTCTCAAGTCCACTCAAGAATTTTCAGGAAAATGTCTCCATCTTTGCACGCAAGGCCCCAATTGAAAAATTTTTCAAACAAAATTCGGAGAATGAGATCCTAAGAACGATTTCGGATTATGAAAAAATGTCCATTGGGCTCTTCCGAGCGTATGTACAGAACTTGAAAAAACTTCTCTCTTAAAAAATCATCTACTAGAGAAAAAATAAAATAGGCCACCACTTCACTCGAATGACAGCACTTCGCAGCTCAAATCAGCCAAGCCCTTCCTCGAACAAATTGTAGGAAAATAAAATACATAGAAAATGAGTTGCTGATCAAAAGTTCATAAGTTGCATGAGATGAAAAGTTTACTAAGGAGAAGGTGAGGGAAAGAAAGTTCGATTTTTTTCTCGACGATTCTACAGCAATTCATTAAAATAATGATGACACGACTAAAAAGCACGAACATTCAAATACGAAAAACCGATTATTTATTGTATTAAAACTGGAGTCTTCGAATTTCTCTCAGAACCTGTTATTCATCAGAAAGCAACGATAGGTACCTGAAACTTTCATTACATGAAGAATCATAAAAAAAATAAAGAAAAAGAATCGTCGAAGAAAATTTCGAATTTTCATCATCTTCTCAAAATTAGTTTCTAGTTTAGTCAATTTGTTCACATGGTTGTGGTTCTTTGTGGTTGAATTTTACCAAGTCCAATACTACATGGATACTTGATAGTCAACATTGGAGGGGAGGGAGTGGTCAACCGAAATTTTTGTAATAACCAAAATTATTCCTAGCACTACAACCTACAATTTTTGTTTGAAAATTTTTTCAATTGGACCCTTCCCTCCCTACCGATTACGCATAACACTCCGATGATACTTGGAGGCGTGAAGAAGGGACCAATTGAAAAAAGTTTCAAATAAAAGTTTGTTGTAAGTTAAGATTATAAAAATAATTTTGGTTATTATAAAAATTTAGATTGGATCCTTCCCTCTCCTCCTATCTCACATAACATCAGGTAGATGCGTTTTAAAAATGAAGGAAAAGTCCAATTGAAAAAATTTTCAAATAAAAGTTGTAGATTAAGATCCTAAAAATAATTTCGGTTATTATAAAAATTTCGATTACACCCTTCCCTTCCCTCCAATCTCACATAATAAGTATGACTTAAGATAGTTATAAATGATTAAAAACAGGCGGTGGTAGGGGTCCAATTGAAAAAAATTTCAAATAAAAATTGTAATTCGAAGTCTTAGAAATAATTTTGGCTATTATAAAATTTTCGATTGGACCCTTCCCTCCCCTCCAATTTGGCATAATATGACTTAGACAGTTAGATGATTAAAAACTGGTGGTGGCAGGGGTCCAATTGAAAAAACTTTCAAATAAAAATTATAACTCGAAGTCTAAGAAATAATTTTGGTTTTTACAAAAATTTCAATTAGACCCTTCCCTCTCCTCCAATTTGGCATAATTTGACTAAGATAGTTATATATGATTAAAAACTGGTGGAGGTAGGGGTCCAATTGAAAATATTTTCAAATAAAAATTGTAGCTTGAAGTCTTAGAAATAATTTTGGTTTTTACAAAAATTTCGATTAAACCCCTCCCTCCCCTCCAATTTTGAATATCAAGCATCCACGTAGAATTGGACTTGGTAACATTCAACAACAACGATCGTCACAACCATGTAAACAAATTGGGGTAACTAGACACTACTCTTCTAAAACAACTTGGTGAATTTTTGAGCAAAACACCATGACCCAAGATATACAAGCACGGTGTCATTTTTTTCCTATTTCGTTACAAGGACCTTTTCGTTCATTGGTAGACCACAAAAGGGACGAGGGTGCGTGGAAAAAATAAAACTCACGCCAGATAAGCATTTTTACGACCTTATACACGAAGCTACGAACATTCGCGTTATATCGTGTCGCATAATTAAAACTCTC
This sequence comes from Balanococcus diminutus, assembly GCA_959613365.1. Classification (NCBI taxonomy): domain Eukaryota; kingdom Metazoa; phylum Arthropoda; class Insecta; order Hemiptera; family Pseudococcidae; genus Balanococcus; species Balanococcus diminutus. The sequence goes on from OY390718.1 coordinate 2,144,542, forward strand.
CGAACGACGACGACACGATCAAAGATACGAGTCGCTGTGGTTGTCCCTTCTCGACTCTCAAGAGCAACGATAGAATAAAAATACGTACGAAAACGCCGTTGGAAAATTTATTATCATCGATAAACGCATCGCGACGTCCCGCTCGAAAACCAAGTAGAAAAAAATTTATATCTATATACACCCAACATTTTTTCTCGTCGAAACTCAACTCTGCTCGTACAAATTATGGAAATTATTTTAAAAACAATAGATAGCGCAGGTATCGAAATATGTGTCATTTCCCGCTGCGAATAAGCAATCTCTGACCTACCGCATCGTGTGTTCCCATGGAAACTAATTTCTTCGAAGCGCACACAGATACGAGCTGTACCATTTTGGCAGCGAATTTTTTCCATCTCATCCCTCTCGCGTCTGTTCTTTGGTCGTATACGACTTCTCGAGCCAGAATTCATTTCTTAGATCGAGTAATTAATTGAATTCAGAAAAAATCCGCACCATCGGGCGTAGAATAAACAACCTCTCTGTCGTCCAAACTATAGAATCAAAGCCATCGTCGTCGCAGAGGCTAGGAAAAAAATTCCACTTGGAAAGTTTAACGACGAGTTGCCTCCTAGGCATCACATCAGCTCGAGCAAATATTTCATCACTTTTATCAACCAACGTATACAATACGTACACGCTAACAATGTGAAAATTTTAATTAAATCTGATAAATTTACTCGAAAACTAGATGGAAAATTCACCTTCTCGAAACTTAAAGTGTGAGCAAGGGTGAGGAATATGCAAAAAGAACTTGCCAAGTAGGGTTGAAAATTTGATGGAAAATTTTACTCATCTCCATTCTGTGGTAATTTCTCCTCTCTGATAACGAGAATTTAAACGGAATTGTCGCGAAAAACAATTCGAGTTTGATAAGAAATTTCATCTATTCTCATATACCTAAAACACTAGCACAGGAAAACAAAATATTCTGGGAGAAATTCATAGGAAAAATTTCTACATTATTTTGTTTAAAAATTTCTATCAACAACATTCATTTTTACATAATGACCCTCTCTTTCTTTTTTGACTTTTTTAAAAAACAAAATGATATTTTATTCATTACAATTTTTTTGAAATGTTTTTGGTATAAATTTCTCAATTTTCTGATTTTTTTTTTTCAAAATTTTCTGATTTTTTTCAAATTTTCTAAAAATGTCATTTCCCAAATTTTCTAAATAATATTTCGTTTTTCCAAATTTTCTAAAAAAATTTCTTTTCTTTTCTAAAAATTTTTTTTTCAAAATTATTTAAATAGGTACCTATTTTTTAAAAATTTTCCAATTTTTTTTCTTCAAAATTTTCAAAAAAAAAATTGTTTTTAATTTTTTTTTTCAAAATTTTTCTTTTTTTAAATTTGAAAAAAATTCAAAATTTTCCAAAAATTTCTTTTATCAAAATTTTCCAAAAATTCCATTTTTTCAAAATTTTCCAAAAATTTCATTCTCCATAATTTTCCAAAAATTTCTTCTTTTAAAAATTTCCAAAAATTTATTTTTTTAAATTATTAAAAAATTTGAAAAATTTCTTTGAGGGTTTTAAATTTTATATTAAATTTCTCAATGTGGTATGTAATTATGTACGTATGTAACGTACCTATCCGTTCAAATTTTTTGGTGACTTTGGTGACCTTTTTTTTAGGGAGAATATAGTAACCCAAATGTTTGAGAAAGACGTATCCCACCACCTCACGATAAAAATCATATATTTCTTGTATAGAAAATACTTCAAAACTTTCTTCAAAAAAATTGAAAAATCCTCCCATCGTTTTTTAAATAAAAAAAAAAAAAAAAATGCTCTCAACATTTTCTCTTCGAAAGAAAATATTTACAAAAAACTTCTGGATAGTAGGCACCTGTTCTGAATTTTATTTCAAGAACTTTTGGAAAATTTCTTTTCGATCACAAATCAAAGGATTTTTATATAATAATTATAAAAAAGATTTTTAGATTTTTACAAAAAAGTTTGAAATAGGTATATACTCAGGTATTTCTTTTCAAAAAATTAAATATATTACGATTTTTCGGTTTTGTTTTTGGGAAAATTTTAAAATATTCCCACTAAAAAGTTGACATGATTTAAATAATTTTCAATCGAAATTTGTAATAATAATTTCCTTCTAAAACAAATTTTTAGAGATTATTTTTATTGGAAATTCATAAAAAAAGGTTTGATTGAATTTTTGATTTTTTTCCAGGGAAATTCAAAGAAGAAAAATCAAAAAAAGTTTTGAAAATAATTTTTTGTCAATTTTAAACAAATAAGATTTTTGAATTTGTACAAGGAAGAATAATAAAATTGTTTTTACACGGTTCATTGCAGTGAAAAATTATCATTTTTAAAAAAAATTAACGCAAAAACATTATGAAGAATGTATTGCGAAAAAAAAATTTTTTTAAATAGTTCTTTTTTTTTGAGAAACCCTCTCTACGAATTTTTTTTTAGACAAACTGATATTTTCGTATAAGTCATCTCTTTTGTTCAGATTATTATTTTAAAAGTTCCCTCTTCAATTTTTTTTCTATTTCTTCAAAAAATTCATCGAGATAAAAAAATAATTTCGAAAAAAAAATTCCCCAAGAATTTCTTTAATGAAAATTCCAAATAAGAACTGAAATTTTCTCGTCGAATGCTTTTCGAATAAAATCTCATTTAGGAGAAAAATTTTCAACGTAAAATTCTTTAAAAAAAGATTGGGTTTTCTAAAAAAATCGCTTTCTTACAAATAAAAGAATCATATTTTTTTTAGAATGAAGTAAATTAAAAAAAAAAATTAATTCTTAAAATTTTTGGATTTTTTGTTGAAAAAAACTCTTACGAAAATTCATCGAAAATCTCTAATTATTTTTCTTCAAATTATATTGCTAAAAATTTTACTTCGTAACATTGAAGAAAATCATCCAAAAATTATCTCTCCGCTTTTCAAGAGAGAGAGAGAGAAAAAAAAGGTTATTTTCACTTTTCGAAAAAGGGTTTCATTAAAAATTTCCAATTTCGAGTTTATTTAAATTCGAAACTACTTCACTTGAAGAACTTTGAAAGTATGAACGACAAAGTGGTGCTTGTTACGAATCGCGCGGCCACGTTAAAAAAACGAAGACATTTGGAGGGTTGCAAAAATGCGCCACGTTCCTACTTGCTTTTTGCCGCATTACACGAAATCGCAAAGTCTATAGAAAATAATGTACGCTCGACTGATAAGAAAATTGGCACGAGAATACAGCTGCTGCGTTGAAAATCGAGTCTACGCCGACAACGTATCACCGAGCTATGATATTCGTATCTTTGGTCGCGCAACGTGTAACCGCATACCTAATAAAGTCGTTCGAAAATCAACAAATGTACGGCGCGGCGGCATTTATTACGACCGAGAAACGATAACAAGGCGAATAAAATTCCATTTAAGGATCCTGCGCCTGCGATCCCCCCGCCCCGTCGTGCGGAATGAATACAGCGCAAACAAAGTATAATAATATAGAAAACTAGCTAGGTACAAGAACAAGTTGTACGATGAACTGAGAAAGGGGAGGGGGATACGTACGTACAAGCTCAAAGCGCCGGCAATGAATGTAGTATGTATGTATTCGCAAGCATGTCGAACAAATTGCCTAAGTAGTTTGCCGCAAATACCGAGACCGAACTGCATCCATAAATAACCGAACACCAGGATACAAAGAACATCCTGAATAAATTGCCTGCATCGACGAGACCGTATCATAGTGTCGTCGTATCGACTCCACACAACATCTCGACAATGGTAGGTCTAATGAAATTGCAGATCAATGTCATTTCTCGACAGATGATTTGCATTTGCATAACCTTTTGAGGGGGGGGGGGGGGGGGGGGGCTGGAATCGAAAAATCTTTCAGCCGAAAACTGCCACAGTCGCAGAAGGAAACTTACAAGGGAACCTCGCCAACTCGTCACCACCGATTGAGCTGAAATTTGGCTTACTGAAAGACCATGCCACTCAGACCTCACAATCACATTTTTAGCTGCCTAAGTTGATTTTTCGATTTTTGGCGAATTTTTGAAAATGGTTAAACCCACCTCCAAAAAAACTTTTTTTGAAAAAAAATGGTAGATTTCAAGATAGAATTCTGAAAATTGGTTTGTACACTGAAGTCGACCTCCCGAGTCGATTGGCACCATTTTCGAAGCGAAATAGAGCCTCCAGGAAAATATGACTTTTCTCCAGCGCACTGGAATAGCTCCAGACGGCGCTGTAATCAACTTCGGCAGCTGAAAATTTAATCCTAGCGTTAGTATGATGCCATCTATCGAATGACGTAGTTGAATCCGAAATCCGAGGTGACGAGTTCGCACGTGTTTTTTTTTTTTGACAACTTGAAAATTCTGAATTTTTTAAAAATTTCCAAAAAATCAATTTCTCCAGTATTTCATCCGAAACTCGTCTACATCCTAAAGTCGACCCCCCGAGCCGATTGGCACCATTTTCGAAGCGATTTGGAGCCTCCAAAAAATGTCGACTTTTTCTCTGTGCGCTGGAGAAGAGTCAACTTTTTCTGAGGCTCCAAATCGCTTCGAAAATGGTGCCAATCGACTCGGGAGGTCGACTGTAGTGTACAATCCGATTTTCAGAATTCTATCTTGAAATCTACAATTTTTTTTTCAAAAAAGGTTTTTTTTGGAAGCGGTTTTAGCCATTTTCAAGAATTCGCCAAAAATCGAAAAATCAACTTCGGCAGCTAAAAATTTGGTTGTGAGGTCTGAGTGGCATGCTCTTTCAGTGAGCCAAATTTCAGCTCAATCGGAGGTGACGAGTTGGCCGTTGGCGAGGTTCCCTTGTTAGATAAAAATACGCTGCTACAGCTAAATCGAGCAATACGGACGAAAAAACAAAAATAACGAGCCAGAGTTGGTAGAAATGAAAACATAACGCGAGTAATAAGAAACCAAAAATAAGTTGGCTACTTTATTAGATGGTGCAAAATTAAACCAAAAGTTACCGCAAACTCGTAAAAACTCCATCAAATAAAACAAAAGTCTCATTTCGCTAGTCGAGTGATTCGAGAAATGTAATATACTCGACTTTTTCATACACTTTGTACCAACAAAATCTCATCACACTGCGTCCTTATCGAAGATAAAACTTATGAAAAATGAAATTACAACTACAGCTCGTATTCGAAAGTAGATACCTCCCCTATTCGAGTACACGCTACACATACTCGTACGAGTAAGTGATGAAAATAGTCTAATAACAGCGTAAAAAAAAAGGAAGAGGAGCAGAAGCAGGAGGAGCAACTGCATCAGCGACAAACGACAAAAATTCCTAATACAAATACGAAATACGAGTAAATATAAAACACCCGACGCGACCACAAAATTGAAATCAAATCGATTAAAAATTTACGAGTAATTTCGATCTCGGTCCGCTAAATACGAAACACCTACGAAAAAAGAAAATGAAATTCTTTGAGCTCGAAATCGAAGCTTTTAATTAAAAAATAACTATATCGCCAAATCCACGTTCGATTATACTAAATACAAATCTAACTGTCTTAAATTTCCAATTAATTACAAAAAAATATTGATACACGAATTCGACAACGAGCGAATTTTCGTCGTATTTGATTTATTTATCCATAAGTCGTCGGTGGAAAAGCTATACGCCACCGCAATAATTTATTGAAACGAATTCAAATTGAAAGTCAACATGGGTACGCGATTACTTTATAATATAGATACACTTGACTCGTATTTTATTACATTACGTTTTCTTCTGTTTTTGCAGAATTTACTTATGCGACTAACAGCGTGGAAATATCAACACGTATCGAGTAATTGCGTCTTTGTTTAATAAATATTTCCGCAAACAACGAATTACGTCATGATTTTCTATTTCGTGAACATCGATTTCGAAAATAGGTATAGGTACTCCTATGCTCCTATGTCTTTTCAAATGTCACAACGAATCATGCGAATCGTATTTTTGATAGATTATTTAATATTTATGTAAAATACTCGTGGGTATCTCCAAGTCCATGCAGAGGACGATACGAGACAATGTACACGTAGACGTACCTAGCTACCTACATGTAAGCAGATAGTCACGTACAAGTATGAATTGAACTGAAAAACACAATTTTAAATAAAATATGGATATGGATACGGTCTCGTTAGGAAAAAATAAAAAATTGATTAGTTTTTTTTTTAATTTTAAATATCCATTCCATACTCGTGATCTTATACAAATTTCATTCAAAGATTTTTTTTTCTTCCAAATAAACACTTATTTTTGAAGTAAGGCAAGTAAATACAAAATATATTTTTCAATTTTCAAAAAAAAAAAAAATTTCCAATTTTTTTCCAATTTGATTCTTGAATTTTAAAATAATTTACCGAACAATATATGTGACCCGGCACGTTAAAAGGGACCTAGTTGACATTTTACAAATTTTTCAGGAGAGTAAAAACAAACTTTGGAAATGAATATCTCTGGAACGAATGGACCGATTTTTCTAAAACTTTGGGGAATTGTTACTGGGTATAAGTGAAATATTTTCCAATATTAAAAAAATAATTATGGGCGAACATTTTTGTATAATGGCGCAAGGGAAATTTGACCAAACTCAGTGTTGCCAAAAAGGGAAAAAAATTTTGTGATAAGTAAATTTTTGAAGTTTACTGATAACAAATGTAACATTGATTTGACCCCCCCCCCCCCCCCAATGGTGCCCCAAAAAAGTGAAACAAGATAAATACCCAATTGTTATGTTATTTCTGTTTCAATATTGATAAATTATAGTAATTTTGGAACAAATAAAGAATTTATTTCTATACATTTTTACTCAAATTATTGAATAAACAATTACATTGCCTACTAGGTCCCTTTTAACATGCCGATTGAAAATATTGACTTTTTCGAAGTTTTTAGTGATTCAGGTGATAGACCTTGGTAAGTGAACCTCAGAACACCAAAAAAGTGAAAATCGATTTTTTGTCAACATAGGTCCCTTTTAACGTGCCGGGTCACATATTTAAAAAACTACCCGAAAAATTTGAAAAACATTTTTTTTATTGCTCAAAAACATTTTTTTATTTTAATTTTTTTGAATTCGATTGTTTTCTTAAAAACAAATTTTTCGATCAAAATTTTTATTTTCGAATGTTTTTTTTCTTGGAGACAATAATTTTTTAATTTATGCTTTAAAATTATATTATGTACAGTGACGTGTTAATCATGGTGGTAATTCGTTACGAAAATGCCAAATGAAAATTCAAAACGTATGTACTAAATGACATTTCTTGTCACTTCACATCATAAGTAGTAAATCTGAAATTACCTACAATAAAAATATCAAGTTGAATTTCAAAAATTAATTTTTGAATTTTATTGATAATTCCATCAAGTTTTGAAAATTGATGTAATTCCAAGAAATCACCAAAATAAGTAGGTAGGTACTTACTATTTAAATTTTAGCTATCAAATTTTAAAAATTTTAAAAATTTAAATTTCTGGAACAACGAATGAAAATTTTTTCAAATCTAAAGATCATCTGAAAAGTAAAATTTTAAAAAAGGTCAACATGTAGAAACTGCAAAAATTGTTTTTTTTATTCGTATTTATTTTTATTTTGATAATCTGTCGGAATTCAAATTTTATTTAATTTCAAAAATCAACAGGATTTAAAAATTACCTACCTAATTATTGAAATTTGATCGTTTTTTTTTCTACTTCAATGATTTACTTGATTTTTTTTCAAAGTAACAAAATCTTGAAAATTGTAAAAACATATTTTCATTTAATTTGTTTTGAAAATTTAGCAATAATTTAATTTCATTTCTTTTCAAATTTAACAATTAGGTACCTAACAAAATTTCAAATTCTACCTATTAAATTAAAAAAATAATAATAAAAAATTCGATTTTCGAAACTTACTTAAATTTAAAAATGAACCAAACTTCGTAATCGTAAAAATTGAAAAAAAAATCGTTAATATTTACAAGCTCTGAAAATCGACCCAATTTCAACAATTGGTCAACATTTAAATTGTATCAAATTTCTATTAACATTTCTTAATTTTTTTTTATTTTTTTTTTATGAACGCCATATACAGCAACTAAGGCTAGAGGCGTATCGTGAAGGAGGTTTAGTTATAGAAGGGATCGCAAATTATATAAGGGAAGAAGGGATTTTAAATTTGAACAATTTTTAAAAATTATGAGCTTTGAATATGATTACTTGAATTTGAAAACTTGAACATAAATATAGGTACGTATCCAGTAAAAATTGGAAAAAAAAATTAATTTCATCAGATAATTGATGCAACATCAAAAAGCAATTTTTTCACCATTTTTTTTTTTACTATTTCTTAAAAAACTGATACTTCAAATTTTTAGAAAAACTGATTTTTCAAATTTTTTAGATTTTTTTTTTTTTTAATACCTAAATTCTATAATCTTGAAGAAAAAAATATGGCCAAACAAAATATTACATTTTCAAAATTTGACTTAAAATCAGTAAATTTCATAATTTTTTGAAAAAAATACGATTTTTTTTTATCTACTAGGTACTAATTCCAGATTTATGCTTATGAAGTACCCTGTAATTTTTTTTCAATCGACATTTTTTTCTTTTTTTTCCCCAGAGAATTATTAGGTACTCAATTTCTTTGAATAACAATAAATTAAAATTTCAAATAATGTATTGAAAAGCATTTTTTTTTTTGAAAGATTATAATTTTTGATACTATGTACAAGGAGCTAGTTTTAACACATTTTTGAAATGAAAGTATTTTACGATTTTTTTTTTCGTTTTTTCTTTTCAAAAACTAATTTTCTATTAAGCATTTATTTTTTCATTTTTAAATTTTAAATTAACTAAAAATATTTCTCTAAAAACAATTTTTTCAAAAAAAAAGTAGATGTACAAGTAGGTATATTATACCAAATACCAACAATACCTATCAATATTAAAAAACATTGTTTTTATATTTTTTTCAAATTTTTAATATTTTTTTCAACTTTATTAAATTCTAGATTTCTTTAAACTTTTATATTTGAAAATTTAAAAAATCTTATTCAGATAACAAATTTTTTGATTTTTTTTTCATTTCTTTAAGGATTTTTTTTCAATTTTTTCAAGTTATTTTTATTTTATTTTTTTACTTTTTAAAAACCTTTATTCTTTTTCACTTTTTATTCATTTCAACTTTTTCTATCTGCCTAATTGAATTATTGAAAAATAATTGAAAAAACAGAATTGTTCAATTTTTTTGAATAACAAATTTTTAAATAGAAAATTATTTAAAACATTTCCCTCGAAAACAAACTTTTTGATAATTTTTTATATTGCCCAGTTCTCAAAAACCCTCAGAAAACACCTCAGAACTGTCATGATACATGTTAACAACTTTCTCCAAATCGCTTCAACTCGCACTCAGCAAATGAATATCTCTTCCCCAGAAAAAAAAACAGAACACCAACAACAACAACAACAACAACAACAAATAGAAAAAACCGAATCCCTCACTACCAACGAAGTCAGCACCACAATCGAATACATTCTTGCATTGTTGAAAAATCCATCCGATACGAGTCTTGAGATCTTCATTGGCACGTTGATAGATCATCAAATACGTATGTAGTATTGTACCAGTTTAGCCTACGTACCTATTTTAATTATTAACCTAACGAAAAAGTTCAATTATCGACACATACCTGAACTTCTAGAGCATGGTACGCCATTATTAATCCTAATAAGATCACAGTAGAAACGGATATAAGTGTTTTCAAGGCGGTTGAGTAGAAAGAGGCCTGAAACAGACGCGTTAAAACACATTTTATTAAATTCGAGTGATATTTTCACAGGCTTTTACAAAAAATGAAATTAAAAAAAAATAAGGATTTTTATGCCATCCTGTGGCTCTTGGGCTGTATTCGCAATTACACGATTTTTTTTTCCTGCCTCGTCCGCTGTGCAAATTTTTTTTTCATACAGTGACGGTGACGTTGATATGGGTCGACAATAGTAAAGGCAAAGACACCGACGTAATCATCGTCTGTGTCTGTATGTCTATGTACGTGTATACGCTAATTTATTCGCTCATATGGGCTGGGGTTACGTGGCCTATGGCTGCGAATCGTTTCGCGGTTGCAAATTAAACGAAATGTGTAAAAACCCGCAGCGCAGTCATGATTCAATTACCAGAGCAACGTTGCAAATTCCAACAATGCTATCTATGGTCGCTAAAACAATGTCATACGTAACGTACCTAGCTACCTGCGAGAACTTGCACGAATTGCACGTAGGTATCTCTATGCGAAACCATTAAGAATGCACCAGCTAGGAAGCCACCAGCAGCGTATAGAGAATCCTAATTCCTATACCTCATACACACACGTTTCGAATTCCACAAATAACTCATCTCGTGTCTTCTTTGTGTGGGTGTGTGAGGTTGAATTATGAATTATTCAATGGCAAACTCAGCAGTCAGCCATCACTTAGGTCCTAGGTAGTTTGCTGACTTCTTAATCTTATTGCGAAAAAGATGCTGGTAGCACCGATGAAATATACAACCCTTCGATAGGCTATTTCCCTTATTGATTGATTACTTCTCCATATAAACGCCGCGTCAGTTTGCTAACAAAATATTATCACAAAATTGCCATTTTTTCTCGCATCATTCTTACACGAGTATTTTATACAGGACTGAGGACTCGGGCGCATAGCAGAAAAATAAATGCGCCGAAATCCTTTTCCATATCATTTTCAAAGCTGCCATTTCGCGAATTTATTACCTACATAACCTTTTTTTTTTTTTTCATCTTTCACGTGTAGGTATCCTTTCGTAAGTCATACAGGGTGTCCGGGGAGCATTGTATAAAACTTCAGATTTGTGTACAACCAGGTACCAATAACAAAAAATTTTCTATGTACACATGGTGTGTGTATCTCAAAAATTGAAGGGCGAGGCAAAAGAAAACTGAGATTTTTTTTCTGATTAGGCATATGGTTACTGCAACGATTGTATTACCTAGTATTTAAAAAAAAAAACATTTTTTATTTTAGAGATTTTTTGCATATGTTCGAAAATGAAGGCACTACAGATTTTCAAATTTTGATGCACCGTAGCCCCTTAATTTTCAAAAATGGACCAAAAATCTCAAAACTAAAAAATGTTCAATTTTTCGATTTTGAGCAATATCCATACGCCCAATCAAAAAAAAATCTCAGTTTTATTTAGCGTTGCCCCTTCAATTTTTGAGATAGGCACCAATAAAACATTTTTTTTTTGACGAATAGTTGAAAGAAAAAAATTTGAAACATTTTCGTCCAAAAAAATTGATCATTTTTTCAGCTGTGTTCCAGAAAACATTAGTTCAATTTTTTTCAAAATCTTCTTCCCTCTTCGAAAAATTTCAAGTCAACTTTTTCATAACTTTTCAATCATGTAAATTTTTATTGAAAATATATTTTTTCAGGATTTTTAATAATTCTTTAATTCAAAAATAAAAAATTTCAGAAGTCGAATCAGACTTGAGACTTCAGTGGTGATTTTTTGAGAGAATTGTTCAGAAACGTACTTCTCAAGTATTTAAAAAAATACACTTTCCCGAGTAAAAAATGTTTTCAATAATTTTTTGGTACCTATTTTGTAATGTGAGAGTGATTTTTTTCTATGATTTTTTCCATGAAATGGTTTGCACCAAAAATTCTAGTTTAAAAGCCACACTGGTACAAAATTAAAAATAATAATAATTAGTTACAAATGAGCAAAACAATGAAATTAACTAAAATAAAATGACCAAAAAATGAGAAACACCGATTACTTCCAACAGACATAAAATCCACTGTTATTATTTTTTTAGAGACTTTATTGACCAAAAATAATTGTTCCAAAAAGTAGGTAGCCAAAAATTAAACCCATCAAGAGTAAATTTTTTGTTAGACAGGCAAGCTGAATTTATAAGTCATTGAAAAAAATATTTATTTACTTTAAAATAGGTGAAATGACAACAGAAATGTTTGATTTTTTAATTTTTGATAAAACTACACTAAAAATAAATCTCTTGATTTTTACGCAGAATTTCATTTTGTTGTGTTTTGGGAAAAAACTACAACTTTTATTGAAAAATATTCTCAATTAGGTATTAGTCTCAATTTTATCTTGAAAAAAAAAAAAAAAATCGTCTCAAAATAAAATTGTTCAATCACTGAGTGAGAGGGTCTCTAAATTTTTTAACGTAGCAGAAAACAGCTCCTTTTTAGAATTTTTTTTCTCCAAAGAAAAAATCTCAATTTCTGGTCTTAATTTTTTTTGAAAGAAGAAAAAAAAATTTCGTCTTCATATTTTCATTTATTATTTTTTTCATGAAAAAATTTCAATTTTTGGTCTTCATTATTTATGAAAAAAAAAAACTAATTTTTTTTTGGTGTAAAAACTCTTAACTTGTTGTAGACAAATATCTCTCAATTTTTTTTAAAGCAAAAATTTTTTCAACTTTATAAAAAAAAACCGCATTGTTTTAAGAAAAAAACAAAAAAAAAACATTTCATTAAAAAAAATAATTAAATCCAAAGTAAAAATTCTTTCAGCAAAAATATCTTTCAATTTTTTGAAGGAGAAAAATCTATTTTTTTTGACAAAAAAAATTCTACAATTTTTTGAAGACGATAAACTTGTAATGTATTCGTATTAAAAGATTTTCTAAATTATTCAGACAATGAGTAAAAACAAAAAAAAATGTTAGTTTCTTTTTTTGAGAGAGGAGCCTTTCACTTAAAAAATAAAAAAATGTCCTACATCATTGAAAAAATAAATAAATTCGTGGAGTAAGAGAACTATTTTTTCAGAAAAAATATTCTTTCGTTTTTTCAATTTTTCATTTCTCTGTTGGTTTTCAAAAATAACCACATCAACGAAACAACTGGAAAGAGTCATTTATTAAATGACCATTTTGGGCAAAAAGTGTCTGAATTTCATGCTTGTTCCTACAAAATTATACTTGTTACAAAAAAATCATCTCGCTCAAAAAACGACTTCTTAGCCAATTCCACTAATTTAGAATAAAGAGAAGAAAAAAACAACTTACGAGGAAAATACTACAGAAAATCCAACGATTTCTTATCGTACACTCGAATCGAGCACGTTTTCGTCAGCAAGTATTTTAACTGGGCTTCGTTTACTTTAGCTTTCGTCGCTTTGTAAAGTGTACACACGAGGTACTTTAAAAGAGGAGGAAAAATTTCCTCAGTCTAGACGAAGCCTCTAAATGTCATCTCCGAAGCATTTTATATATTTTCTTTATAAACATTACGACAAAAATCACGAGAAAAGACGGAGCGAAAAGCTTCTTTTTTCTCGCATTACGACCTATCCATACCCTACCAGCATTTCGAAGGTGAAAAATTACGTACAATTAGAGCGTAAATTTTTTTTCGTCGTCGTCGAATGTCGAATCTTACTCGTAGCGTGTCAAGTTTACGATATTCGCACGTGAAACTCAGTTCGGCGAGTAGTGGATGAAATAACCAAACAATTTATACTCGCGACGAGAAGAAAATGATATGGAAAAATCTACGTTACCTATTTATTACGTCAGGTACATTATGACATTGAAAAAAACACATTTTTGTAAAAAAAAAATAATAAAAAAAAAAAAAATAGTGTAAACTGGAGCATGACACTATTTATATTATAGAAAAAGCGAATACCTAACGGAAAATTTTTCTTCACTTCAGTTATGACTACATTAACGTTTGAAAAATATCAACTCGATAATGCACTTTCTGGAAGAATAAATTTATTTACATTTTAAAAAAATGTATTTATCCAGGATCCCTTCCCTTCGCCCTTCCACGCTAGAAACAACAGAAGCTCCTCGTGTATGTCGTTTCACAGTCACTGATGCCGAGGAAAAGTTACGAGTGATTTTTTTTTATATGCCTGCAGTTTCACAGTGTCTGGGTATTTTATGGTAAATTACAAGGAAAACTTTGTAAGTTTTATTAAAACTTAAGAAGTCGCACGAACCTCGCCGAATTTTATTTTTACATCGTGTCAGTGTGAAAATGTCTTTGGGAAATGTATCTAACGAAATTTTAGCCCTTATTTTCAAAAGAAAAAAAATCATCTTCGAGATTGAATATTATGTCCTTATTCGCCGAGGGAAAAAGTTTCCATGACAGGTTTTCTTAATAATATATATTATACCTTAGGAGTATTTTTTTCCTCCAAAACAAGGGATCTGCCTTTTTAAAGATTGAATAGGTAAAACAACGGAGATAATGAGAAAGTAACAATACAAAATTTTGTGTCAGGATGGGAGGGGAAAAACAGAAATCCAAAGTACGTATTTAAGACATAATTGTGAAATTCCGTAATTCTCTCGAATATGGAGATCTTTTTCATCTAAAATTGATTTCGCATCACAAATGAAACTGCATAGTACGTGCTTTACTTACGTAGTAGAACAATAAATGCCTATTATTTCGTAATTCTACTGCGAGTACGACTCACTTGTTTTATTCTACATTATCTGTCATACCTTCAACTACAAAGAAAAAAGAGAGAAAGTAATACGCCGCAAGGTACTTTCTTCTAACCTCAAAAGCAAATATTGATCCTTAGCTTGCGTTTTTCAAACATAGACAGAGTATATGGATGTGGCTTTATCTGTCGCACGTATCTGCGCTTCGGTTTTCCTTTCCTTTCCACGTCCTACTCTTGTGTACACTACTGCCTGGCTTCGGGTATGTAGAAAACGTATACTAGGGTAATTCGTATCGGGTTTTTATTTCGTAGTCGTATTTTCCAACTTATTTGGTTTGCGGGGTACCTGCTACGAGTACGCATTTGAGCTTATTTTAATCGCGTGAGTGTTTTTGTTCAACGACGACGACAATGCATAGTTCCTAACTACGAGTCGTGTACTCGTAATTCATATCGTATTGTAGACCGCAACAATTAACAAGGTCGTCAATCTTTCCAAACTAATAAGACGACAGTAGGAAAATGGTATTTATAACGTGATATATTAAACGTGAGTTTGTCGAAAGTAGTACGTACGAGAATTTTTTTTTTTAGGTGATTGATCGTCTATTCAGGCACTTGTTATACAACTTACTCGAACAATTTTGAAAACTTTGTGCGTAAGACCGAGTTTTTTTTCTTTTATGGTTCTCGAGTTTAACAGCTTTTTATCTATTCGACAATTTTACTAGTGTCTGGTTTACTCAATTTGATAACATGGTTGTGGATAGATGTTGTTGAATTTTACAAAGTCCGACATAGATATTTGATTTTCAAAATTAGAGGGGAGGGCGGGGTCAATTGAAATTTTTGTAATAACCAAAGTTATCCCTAGAACTTTAAGATACAACTTTTGTTTGAAATTTTTTTCAATTGGATCCCTCCCTCCTCAGCTATTTGGCATAACACTCCCAAGATACTAATCATAATCAAAAATTAGAGGAGTGAGAAAAGGAAGGGGTGAATTGAAAAAATTTTCAAACAAAAGTTGTAGATTAAGATCCTAAAAATAATTTTGATTATTATAAAAATTTTGATTGGATCCCTAGCTCCCTCTCCTCTAATTTCATATAACATCAGGTAAATGCTTTTTCAAAATTGAGGGAGGGGTCCAATTGAAAAAATTTTCAAACAAAAGTTGTAGATTGAGGTGCTAGAAATAATTTTGGTTATTATAAAAATTTCGATTGGATCCCTCCTTCTCCTCTAATTTCAAATAACATCAAGTACATATTATGTAGATGCTTTTTCAAAATTTGGAAAGGGATCCAATTGAAAAATTTTTCAAACAAAAGTTGTAGGTTGAGGTCTCAGGAATAGTTTTTGTTATTATAAAATTTTCGATTAGACCCTTCCATATCCCCTCCAATTTCACATAATATGACTTAGATACTTAATTATTAAAAAGTGGTGAAGGTAGGAGTCCAATTGAAAAAATTTTCAAACAAAAGTTGTAGATTGAGATGCTAGAAATAATTTTGGTTATTATAAAAATTTCGATTGAATCTTCTCCAATTGCACATAACATCATTTAGATAATTTTTCAAAATTGGAGGAGGGGTCCCACTGAAAAAATTTTCAAATAAAAATTGTAGCTTGAAGTCTTCGAAATAATTTCGAATATCACAAAAATTTTGATTGGACCCCACCCTCCCTTCAAATTCTGAATATCAAGTGTCTATGTAGTGTTGAACTACCCGGGAAAAAATCTCATGGATCAAGTCATATCTATTTGGATAAAATCTGATCAGATTTGATCAAGTTTGATCCAAATGTTGATCTGATTGGATAAAATTTAGTCAAATTGGATCTAGTTATATCAGAGAAAATCCACTGATATCTAAAATGATTATATCAAAATAGATCAAAACATATCAACTAGATCAAGTCATATCAGTGAAAATCCAGTTATATAGAAATGCTTATATCCGAATGGATCAAATTGGATCAAATTAGATTCTCTCATATATAATTTGATATTATTGGATCAAGTTGAATCTGTAAAACTCCAGTTTTATCCAAAATGGTTGTATCAAAATAGATCAAATCATATCAACCAGATCTCCTCATATCTACTTTGATATAATTAGATCAAGTCATATCAGTGAAAATCCAGTTATATAGAAATGGTTAGATCCGAATAAATCAAATTGGATCAAATTAGATTCTCTCATATATAATTTGATATTATTGGATCAAGTTATATCTGTGAAATCAAAATGAGTCAACCAGATTCATTTCAAAATTTTAGGGGCTACGAGCAGTGCCAGAATAGAGTTCCATCAAAAAAGTAAGGCAAAATTCGGAGTAGGCACTATTAAAAATGTAACAAACGACATGCTACATGCTTTTTTACATTTTTTTTTGGATTTGGTCAAACATTTTGGGGCGCAGTGCCCCCATGGGGTCCTGAAGGTATCACGACAAAAATCATTTCTGAATTTAAGTTGAAATTATCTACTCACAGGAATTTTTCCTGATACTTTTAGTTATACAACCTTGAGTAATAATTGTTATCTTTGATTGTGTGTCACATAAATACAATTAAACTGTCTTAATATATATGAAATGGTTCGTACCAAGTTGAGTGCACCATCATTGATCTGATTGGAAAAGTTAAGCAGCTTCGGGTTTGGTTACTACTTGGATGGGTGACCGTTGAGAAAAATTTGGTCGATAAAGTAAATCATATAATTAAAATTGATTTAATATTATTTTTATTAAATTTTTTTTTCTATAATTTTATTTTAATAATTTTTATTTTATTTTCAATTAATAATTGATTTTTAATTTGACTATTTATAGAATTAATATTTTTTATAATTATTATATTAATTTCTTTAAATAAAATTTGGGTATGGTCAGATCTAACCATAATAAATGGGAAATGTACCTATCAAATATGATCCAATCATATTTAATTTTATCTCATCATACATCATTGGATCAAATTGTGTATAGTTTGATCAAATTAAATATGATTAGATCAAATTTGATAGGTATAAAATTCATATATGGTTAGATCTGACCACTTCATATATGGTTAGATACAACAGATTTTTTCCCGGGTAGGTAAAATAAAATTCAACAACAACGATCCACGTCCAAACAAATTGAGTAAACTAGACACTAATGACAAACCACACTATATTTTTTAATATCTTAGGTGTACTTTCGAGAAGCTCCATGTCCCTCAGGATTCCTAAAATCGAGTTTATTTAAAAAAAAAAAAAAAAAAAAAAAAAAACATTCCCAAATTGGCAATCTTACAAAAGAAAAAATTAATTTCCAGATAAAATCTCCCCCCTCCCCCCGAGTATTTCGAAATGAACTCATTCCACTGCCATAATACATACATCTCATTACTATTTTGATTTCTTTGATGAATGAATGTTAATCCTTTGTGCATGAACACTATTCGAGCAACAAAAAAAGAAGACTAATTCAAGAATAACGTGCGTTGGGGGTAACCGGTACGGGGTGTATTTTTAGTCATTTACGTCTACGACAGCATTACATAATCCTACCAAAAGCAAGGCAACGGTTAAACCAAACGATGCGGGGCACACAGCGCGGCGCGGCGGCGCCTGAAAACCTCGCGTATAATTTTGCTTTATACAATTTAACTTCATCTCGCTGACAACTCGGGCTAATAAAAATTCTGCTAAGGAAACGGTATTAGCTGTTTCTCTTTGCCTTCGCACAACTTGCGCTTTCAGATGTCACATTCTAAATCATTTGATTATTTCGGAGTACGTAATATACGTACGTATACAATATCGCATGCCTGCGTCACTGGGTTGTGGTCCAAAATTTGAAATGAGTCTATCTGCTCGTGGTATTTTGCTGTAGTCGAGGCCATGGAGTTAGTTATTAGTTTAGGTGTTCTATTTGTCGCCTTGGTAGATTTGAAGTTTGATAAGGCGCAGGCGTTGTGCATGCTCAGAGTTGAGTAATTCAGACAATTGAAAAATAAATAAATACATGGAATATTTGGGAAAAAAGTTACAATTATGTCAAAAGTATTAATTAGGTACCTAAATAAAAAAAATTAAAAATTGAAATCTTGGAAAAATTTCAAAAAAGTTGATAAAAAATTATTAAAAATAAACTGAATAGAAAATAACTAAAAATTGAAAAAAAATAGGTAATAAAAAATTTGAAAAGTAGAAAATTAAAAATAGAAGAAAAAAATCAAAATTAAACGAATCATTTTATTTTATTTTTTTAAAATTTATTTATTTTTATTACTGAATTATTATTTATAGTTAGATGTGGACGTTGTAAAGGAAGCAATGCTTCTTATTACAAATAAATATATTCATTATTACATTGTAGGTAAAATACTTTCAAAATAAATTTTTCAAAAACCAAACAATAACTTATTAAAATATCAAAAAAAAAAAAAAAATTTCAAAAAATTAAAACTTTTTTTGCTTGAAAAAATGTACTTACGTGGAGATTTTACTTCGAAAAAATTAAAACATTCTATTCCAAAAAAATGAGATAGAAGAATTTTATTTCTCCTTCAAAAAAAGTGTTTTTTACCTCCAGA
Organism: Balanococcus diminutus; assembly: GCA_959613365.1. NCBI lineage: Eukaryota > Metazoa > Arthropoda > Insecta > Hemiptera > Pseudococcidae > Balanococcus > Balanococcus diminutus. The sequence goes on from OY390718.1 coordinate 2,163,637, forward strand.
AATTGGAAAAAAAATTACCCCTAGAAAATTAAAAGTTTATTTTCCCTTTAATTTTCAATTGAGACAAAAATTTGTTTTCTTCAAAAAAAAATTTCCTTATAAAAAAGTTGAGTGATTTTTTCTTTAAAAAAATTAAATAAAAAATTCATTTCTCAAAAAATTTTAAGAATCTATCAAAAAAAATAAAATAAAATTTCTAACGAATTTTCTCTCAAAATGGGTAAAAATTTCTTCCTCATAAAAAGTTGATTCAACTATAAAATTCTATATTTCTCAAAGAAAATTATTAGAGTTTTTTCCTTTGAAAAAATGAAGAGATTCCTCTCACAAATAATAAAAGATTTTCAATAATAATGAGAATTTTTTTTAGCAAAATTTGTGAAATTTTTAATTCTACGAAAATTTTGAATGATAGATTTTTCTCCAATAAGTAATTAATTGAGAAACTAGGTTGTGAAATTTTTCAAAGGTGACTCAAAAACAAAAATGAATGACAAATCGTTACGTTACGCCTTTGGGAACCTGACAGAGGGAAATGGCAATAGATAAGACGGTAATATTTGTATGTAGAAGATCGATTCTAAAATAAACCTCTCTAAAACCCCTCTTTTTTGCTATATCGCAGAATACTAAAATAAAAATTTCTGAAAATAGAAAAACATCGAAGTTGGATCAAATTCTTCAAGTATCAAAAATTGTAAACACAGATTACATGCAAAATGTACATAAAAATTGGGGGGGGGGGGGGAGGACTCCAAACTAAATTAAATAAAAATGGGAAACAATTAAAATTTTCAAAAAAATGAAAATGAATTTAATCAAACAAAAATTTAAAAAATGGGGAAAAAATTAAAATTGAATTTGAAATCAAAAAAAATTTAGAAGAAGCAAAAATTAGAAAAAAAATTAAATTAAAAAAAAGTTCATATCTAATTGAATTTATGTTAGGTACTAAAAATAGAAAAATTATTTAAAAAAATAAAATGTAATTATTAGCGCTGAACATCACGAAAATAATTATTATTTATGTATTACCTATGCTAAAAAAAAATTGAAAATAATCGTAAAAAAATCAAAAATTGTAAAAAAAAAATCGATGTTTTTATATCAAAAAAGAAAAAAGATCTAATTACAAACTGAATCGAATGTAACCAAAAATTTCAAAAAATGATTTTAAAAAAAATTAGATGAAATTCCAAAAATTGAATACTTAACAAAATTTTTAACATATTCAAAATAAGAATTAAAAATTTTAAAAATATGAAAAATTTTCAATTTGGGTGAAAAAATCAAAAATTTGAAAATAAGCAAAAAGTGGCTGAAAATCGGTAAAATGGAAAACTGCTAAAAATGAAATAATTCAAAAACTGAAATTGAATTATTAAGAGTACATTTGGGGAAAACAATCTATGCTTGGAAAAATTTGAACTTTGAAAGGCCAAATTAAAACAGAATCTTTTGCTAGATGCCTTTGCAGGACTTTCTGAAAAATTAAAATCTGGGCTAAAAGCAGATTTTGAGCAATATATTTGCAGGAAAATTGGTAAGTATATACAAGTATAAACTAGGGTGGAATGATTTTGACTTTTTTTCGAAAATCGAAACAGCCTACGGCACAAAAGTTGTGTTTTGGTGTCAAAATAACGTGTTAAAAATTTGAGCCCCCTCGGTCAATATTAACTCATGCTTCAGGTGGTCCAAAGTTTTCAATTTCAGTAAAATTTCTCATATAATAAAAAAAAAATTAAAAAAAAATAAACAATTCTAGTCGATGGTAGGGGTCCTCTTGGTGACCCAGAACCCGGCCATCCATCAAAAAATTGCATAAAAGTATAAACAGGGGTTTCCAAAATATCCACATTTTTGCATAATTACACCAAAATCAAGAAATGCGCGAATATTTTTATTTTATGAGATATGTTGCATATTTTGAGGTTTACATATTTGAAAACATCTTCAAATGAAAGGGAAGTCCCACCACCACCACCCCTCAATAGAAAAATGGGACATTTTGCTATGAAAACTTTGTCCTGTGTTTTTTAATGAAATTACTTATTTTACCTACTTTGTATTAGGGCAAAGTGAAAAAATTATCACTCTAATTACTATATGCATGAGAGCGGTTCATTTTGTGTTGAAAACATCCCATCAAAATATTAGACTCCTTCCTCAAAGGCGCAGGGCGTTAGGAATCCTCAAAAAAGGGTCCGTTTTGGAAAAACAAAGTTTTCATGGCAAAATGTCTCATGTTCTATGGAGGGGAGGTGGGGATGGGACTTCCCTTTCATTTTGAAGATATTTTCAAATCTGTAAACCTCAAAATATGCAACATATCTCATAAAATAAAAATATTCGCGCATTTCTTGATTTTGGTATAATTATGCAAAAATGTGAATATTTTGGAAACCCCTGTTTATACTTTTATGCAATTTTTTGATGGATGGCCGGGTTCTGGGTCACCAAGAGGACCCCTACCATCGACTAGACCTCTGAAAAATTGTTAATTTAAAAAAAAAAAATTTATTATATGAGAAATTTTACTGAAATTTGAAAACTTTGGACCCCCTGAAGCATGAGTTAATATTGACCGAGGGGGCTCAAATTTTTAACACGTTATTTTGACACCAAAACACAACTTTTGTGCCGTAGGCTGTTTCGATTTTCGAAAAAAAGTCAAAATCATTCCACCCTAGTATAAACCCCACAGCAATTCCAAGCATATTTTGTTGGCTATGTTGTTGCTCAATTTTATTTTAAATTTCCATGTTGACGTACGTCGAGGATTCTCGCTCGGTTAGTAAAGTAACGATGATCCTCAACGTATAAGTAAAGGTGAAGGTGAAGGTGAAGCGAAGGATAACTTTCGCATAGGCTTAGATATAGTATATCGACATCATAGACCCAATGGACTAATTGAAAAAGTTCACCTTGGCAACTGGAAGCTCGAATAAAAATTCATCGAACAGCTTCGAAACTACTCAGTCGTGCGAATTATAAAGAAAATCCGTTCCAAAGGCTCGCCAGTTTATTGGAACATTTCCAAAATTCACTTTATGTCGCGTGCTCGGGCCCGTGCTCTTCATCTTAATTTACATGTTCGATAAAACACAACGTTCGCCTCCATCCTCTCGTAAAACTAACTTGCACCTCGAGGTATGTGCAACCCTCACATATGCTTATTTACCAATACCGAATCGGTGTTTTAATTTATTCACCGGGCAAAAAACGCGACGCGACGACTACATTACTCGATAGATAGCTACCTAAAATCGCAAATATTTTTATTCGCCGACGAAATAAGTTGTAGGTACGCGTACGCAGACGTACCTCTTCGTGACGAGGATTACTCGATAATTCACCGAGTAAAAGCTTTCATTTCTTAATGGATATTCAATGTAAGATTTTGTAGTTGAGCTTCTTTCTTTATCCGTAATTTAATACCTAAACTTATATTATTTTATATTATATCAATGTAGATGTATAAGAACGAGTACATTCGATCGGCGAAGCGACTTATCGCCATCGCCATAGTATTTTTTCTTCGTCCCGCGTCCCGCAAATAAAAATATAGGTACAATATTTACGAAACCAATTTAACGCATCATTTGGGAGATTCGTCGTCGCACGTTGCAAACTCTCTCTCTACCTGGGTATATGTTTATATATGTACGTATACGTCTGTGTAACTTACTAAGTACCCGTAGTAGCGCGAAATTGTTATCCTACTATGCAATTTACGAGGGCTCAACATGTTTACAGTGCGTATTTGTAATTTTATAAACGTTACGAGGATAAGTTTTTTTCCTCTTCGTAAATCGAATCGCATACGAGCTTGTTAACAAAATGTAAGCCTCTTCATTTGTTACGCAATTCTAGCCTATTTTACGTTCGTTTTAATAATTTATGTATAACCACGTAGGTTGGTATACCTAATACCTCTACGTACAACCTCAAAAAGTGTAGATTAAGGTGGCTTATTTTCAACTTTTCATTTTTTATCTATCTCACCCTAAAAGTTGTTTCTTTTTATTATTATGAAGAAATAATGATTACAATTTTTTGATATTCCCATAACCGAATTCCAAGTGGCAGTAGCGTAGCCAGACAGTCATGTAAAAGGGGGAGGGGGGTCTATCCCAAAAAAGTGAAAATTTTTGTAAAAAAGACCATTAAAAAGCTGAAATTTCGCTATTTTTTCAACTTTTTTTTCGTCAAGGGGGGTCTGGACCCTTCTGGACCCCCTCCCCCTTGAATACGTCACTGCCAAGTGGTACCTTGGCCCCCCCCCCCAATTTCTCGAATAATACAAGAACTAAAAAAATGAGCAGATTTTTAAAGTTGAAATTCAAAATTTAGAAACCTCTTTATGAAGAAATATTTTCAATTCTTCAATTTTCCTTCCAACTGAGTTATAAAGGGTGCTTCTGCTTATACTCACCTACTATTCCCATTCCCGTATATAAAATTGAAATATTTCAAATTGAGTAACATTTAATTAGCAAAAAAATAAAAATTTGAAATTAAGGTAGTTGCACCAGTCGTTGGCCACGACCCAGTGGTGGGTCACTTGAGAAGAAAAATGTTTATAATTAAGCGTATTTTTAAAATAGCTTCAGAAATTTTTTTTAGAGCAAACCTGGAACATTTCTGCATAGAACCACATAAAAGTTTTTAATCAATTCTGTTCAAGTAATTAATAATGATCGTCTGAAATTTTTTTGTTAGAACAATTTTCAAAATGATGCCAATTCTAAAGATTTTTGTTAAGCCGAAGTGTTATCGAAATATGAATTTTACACTATTAAGATTAATAAAACTTGAAATATAACCATTTGGACCTGAATCAGAAGAGTTTGGAGATTCCATTTCTTCATTAAAATAAAAAATATTGCCAAAATTCTATCAAATATGGCGGTGACTATCTACTGGAAGGTAAAAATGGTGTTTAGCCAGTAGTTGGTCATTTTGATCAAGTACTAGACTTACGAAATTTTTGTAAAGTTCTAGTGGTTGATCATGCAAAAAATTGGTAAATATTTACGAAAAATGATAGTTTCTCTTTCTCATGGCTAATGAGTGACAATTTTACCGAATACTTATTGATTTTTTTTAAAATTAAATGGTTGAGAGCCGTTGTCATAATCTGATTGACCAACTACTGGGTGATCAACTACTAGCGCGTGACCAACTACTGGGTGGTCAGCTACTAGATTATCTTGACCAACCACTGGACTTTTCTATTTTTTCACTTAAAATGGTCGTAATTTTCAAAGAAATGAAGTAAAATTAAAAAATTATAGCGCATTTTGTTGTAGAATACACAAGGAATCGTTTGGTATATTCAACATTTCGCCAACGTTATTAGTTTTTAAACCAGAATGTTTTTTATAAGACACTTCCACTATAAGGGTCCACCACTGGTGCAACTACCTTATTTGGTTATCAAGAGAAACGGCTACGATGATGGGTTAGAGTATAAAATATTCATAAGTGTGAAATCTCCTCAATTTTAAAAATGAGAGAGATTAAGAAGGCATCGATTAAAATTAAATTACGTGAAAAATAAATAATAGGAAGTACATTCTTATGTGTGGGGGGGGGGGCGATTCGGTGGGTTGAAAAAGAAACACAAGTTTAAAAATTTGTTGATTTAAAAAACGAGGGCACCTCTTAAAATTCACTCGATATAAGTTGAGATTTCTTTAATCATAAAAATGTACGTACAAAAATTAAAAATTTTGCTAATTTTCATTTATTTTTTTAATTTAGGAAGGGGGATTCAAGGTACCATTAAAAATTCAGTTATGGTGAAAGAAAAAAAATATATTGTCGTATAGGGAGGAACAACATTGATGTGTTAGAATCATTAAACAAAAATGTTTGAAAATCTGTCAATTTTTAATTCTATTGTTTTTTAAATGAGGATCGACTGCATTGGACTTCACTTGAAATTCAGTTAAGAGAATGGTAAAGAATGAGGGATCATAAGCGAAACATGACGTTTTAATTAGGTTGTGCCAGCTACAGAAATACAAAGATCCCCCCCCCCCCATGGTTGAACTCTATTTTTCATGGCTTGCACTTGGAATTTTGCAGATTTTTTTTCGAAGGGGTGTCCAGTTGAAATTTTTTAAATATAGAATTTGGGAATGATTTTTCTTTTCTAAAAAAATTTATCTGTTATAAATCAAGACATTTTTTTCTCCCAAAAAATCTAAGAGATTTTTTTTCTATCCTAAAAAAAATTGAAAGATTTTTTCCTTTGAAATAAGTATTTAATTAAGTGTTTTTTCTCTCCTCTCCGAAAACATTGAATTTAGTTTTTTTTACACCCCCCTCCCCCTTGTACCTAATGTTACTCAGAATTTAATTTTTCATAATTAGTCGAAATAATTTTGTAAGACGCCCTAAACAAAATACTAGAGCCTGAAAAATAAGAACCCTACCCTAAAACAAACACATGTTAGGGATGCCTGGAGTATGCCTATATTTAAGCAAATATCTACACTAATGTCAGGATTAATCTATACTATAATACAGTCGGCATCTGGGCTGTTGGATCACTAGCTAGACACAGAACTCCCGTCAGACACCTAAAAAAAAATACACAAAAGGGTAAGCACACCCTAAAAACTACATACACCTAATCTACACTAACTAGATAGGTACCTTCTCAGGCACAGGTAGCCACTCCTGTACCAGCTAGGAATTTGCCTAGGGGGCCTGAATGACAAACAGACAGGTATACCCCTCACCTAGCGCCAACCTCCGTACCAGGTTTACCGTCTACAAAAGACTAGCCCGGTAGGTGACCACATAATCGCTAGGATACCTACTCAGCACCCAGCATAGTGGTCACCAGTGTCTCCAAATCCGGACGACACCCGTTGGCAAGAAGTTTCACAATAACACTATTTCACTGAAAGCATATCATAATCAAAAAGCCAATAGTATATCATATAAACCAGGGTCATGCCCAGTGAGAAATCAAAACCATTGATAAACTCACCAAATATGTAAAGCAGGTACAATCCAAATAGCACAATAGCACAATCACTACGCGTACTCTCAGTTCACTTCGCGTAAGACAGTTCAGAATGCAATATACAATACGAATATACGAAACTATGTAGGCTTTGTAAGCAACAACAAAAATACACACACGCAAGCGAACTGCACCGGCACAGTAGACAGACTAAATAAGAGGTTGAGAGATCCCTTCGGTCCCTCGGTTTGAAAGCTGTTGTAAAATTAACACATGCATTCGGCTGATGCAAAAAAAACTCTCGAAATCTACGCATTGGGATCAGTTTAACGACTTCAGTATGCCCGCCACTGTCCATTCACACTCTTAGCCGTCGCACACAAAACAACCCTTGTGTGAAACAAAGACATCCGCGGTGGCCACTGCATCAGCAACCAGTTACCATATGTAAACTGTCGCACAGCCTCGTAAACCAACTTACCCTACATGCCGTAGCTAATCGAGCAAACGCGCATTCCATTCTACCTAACAAAATAATTCTTACAATTTTTTATTTCAAAAAACTGAGAAATTTCTCAACTTCAACCACATTGAAAAACCTTTTTTTATACGAAAAAATTAATGTTTTTTCTCTTTTAGAAAATTAAGCCACTTTTTTTTCCTGAAAAATTCAACAAAAAAAAATTACCAAAAATTTTCTCATTTTAAAAACCTCATTCCAAGAAATTTAAATATTTTTGTATTTATTAAAAAATATCAATTTTTTAAAATTATTTCTTCACTTCCAAAAAAAAGTTTACCTAATGCTGACTCCAAAAAAAAAATAGAATAATAAATGTTCTCTTTTATTGCAGGAAAATTTCGAGATTCTTTTCCTCAAAACTTTTAGAAATACTTCTTACTCTAAAAAAATTAAAAAATTTTCTCTTTCAAAAAATAAAGATTCTGTTCTTAAAAATTGAGATTTTTTCTTCTGAAAAAAAGTCATCTTTCTTTCCTCTAAAAAATTAAAAAAAAAATCATTTTCTACTTCAAAGAAATGAAATTTTTTTTATTATTCCAAGAAAATTCAAAATTTTTCCGAAAAAATTGAAAGAGTTTCGTTCAAAATATCTGACAAAAAGTTACTCCGAAAAATTGTTATATTTTTACTCCGGACTAAAAATTCAAAAAAATTCAAAATCTAAAAATTCTAATAAAAATATGCTTTTACCCCGTGACAAAATGTCTAAAATTCATCAAAATTAATTTCCATGGAAATTTAAAAATCTAAAAATTCTAATAAAAATAAAAAAAATTCAAGTTTAAAAATGTCTGATAAAAAGTTTGAAAGTCATAAATTTTTTTTAAAAAATTCCAAGTTTCAAAATGTCTGACAAAATGTCCAAAAGTCATAAAATTTCTTTTAAAAATTTCTTTAAAAAGTCATCTTTCTAAAAAAAAATTCAAGTTTCAGAATGTCTGACAAAATGTCTATAAAATGTCTAAAAGTGATAAAATTTTAAAAAATTTACAAGTTTCAAAATGTCTAACAAAATGTCTGAAAGTCATCTTTCTAAAAACAAGTTTCAGAATGTCTGACAAAATGTCTATAAAATGTCTAAAAGTCATAAAATTTCAAAAAATTTACAAGTTTCAAAATGTCTGACATAATGTTTAAAAAGCAGAATTTATTGAAAATTTTCCAAGTTTTTTTATGTCATCCAAACCTAACCTAATGTAACATAACCTAACCCAACTGTCGGATTTTAGTCTAGGATTTTGGTCTCGTTTTTTTCTATTTTGAGTTTCAGAATGTCTGATAAAATGTTTAAAAGTCATAAAATTGATTTAAATATTAAAATAAAGTCTAATAAATTTAAATTTAAAAATGTCTGACAAAAAGCCTAAAAGTCATAAATTTTTTAAAAAAGATTTCAAGTTTCAGAATGTGTAACAAAATGCCTGAAAGTCATAAAATTTCAAAAAATTTACGTTTCAAAATGTCTGACATAGTGTCTAAAAAGTCGAATTTATTGAAAATTTTCTGTTTACTATGCTAAAAAAACATTCTAAAAAAGGGTAGAAGGTTTTTCGAATACCACCTGATGGGAAGAGGAGGGACACAATTTCATAGGAAAATTATTTAAAAGCGTAAGAAAGAATTTATCTGATAATTGCTGCATACATTTCCCCTGCGAATCTATTGGCTCTCGGGCAAAAAAACAATACAAATTTTTCACTGACTTGAAATTTAAAATGCGATAAATTTTTGTTGAAAGTCGTCCCAAAACGTTGAAATTTTTCGCCATATTTTCTTCTTCTCAGAGTTCACCGTTAAAAGGATTTATTTTCCGATAGTCAAGCCAAAATGGATGGGAATTTTGTTGGAAAAAAAATTCATAAATTAGAATGCGAGCTTTTTCAACTTTTCACGAAGTTACGTCGATGAAATTATTTTAATCCTGATAATGTTATTAATGGAAATCAATTTCGAAAACAAATCACGCAACGAATTCACATTTCACCGACAAACTACATAATACATATAAAGCGAATCATTCAATTATGAAATGTTCCTCTTCCGAGTTCTTTTTGCTCGAACGAGTTTAACAACTACTTGAGTGTTTCGTGAAATAATACGTGAAATGACACACGTCGAAATTGAAAATAATGACATAGCTAAGTTAAACGTATATAATGTCAAAATGATACGCGTTGAAATTAGACGAGTTAAAATTGAAGAAAGAGACAAAGGTCTTCTGATGTTTGTAATAGGTATAAAATCATAATTCAAGAATTTCAACGATTAGCTGAATCAGCCCTAAATAACCTACCAAATTCCACAGCTCATGAGTCAAAAACTATACATCCCGAGCAGCACAATCGACAAATTATCGAAATAAAAAATCGACAGAATATCGAATTCGATAAAGTGTCGCGTTAGTTTCGCCTGAATCGTGAAATTATCTTTCGATATATAGATAGATTATCAACGAATTATAGTTCGCAAAAATTTCGAGATTATAGTAAGATATTTTATCGATAATATATCTATAATATCGAAAGATAATTTCACGATTTAGGCGGAACTAACGCGACACTTTATCGAATTCGATATTCTGACGATTTTTTATTCCGATTTTTCGTCTTTTACTAGCTTTTTTCTATAATTAAAAATCATTAATTAGCATAATTAATACATTAAACTATGCCTAAACACATTATTCATGTTGCGGTAAGAGGATCATTTCAGAAAAAGTCAAAAAAAATTATAAAAAATCTGCCACCCGTGGGGCTTGAACTATCTATCTCCTGCATGGTAATCCTCTTCCTTAACCACTATGCCATACCTAATCGTTGAGGAATTAGCAATAAAACGCTTATAGTAGGCGGTTTAGTACTTCCAGACGAGTTGGACTTAGAAAAATTTTCACCAATTTTTAAAATTTGGAAACAATTTCAAATATCGTCAAAAAATCGTAAAAAAATCGAAATCGAGAAATTTCATATTGCGTGTCGATAATATAGTTTCAAATATCTTCACGCAATCGTTAGTAAATCGAATTCGAGAAATTTCAGATTATGTGCCGATAATATAGTTTCAAATATCTTTACAAAATCGGTAAAAAATCGGATTCGATAAATTTAATATAATCTGTCGATAATATAGTTTCAAATATCGTCAAAAAATCGGTAAAATATCGGAGTCGAGAAATTTCATATAATCTGTCGATAATATAGTTTTAAATATCTTTACAAAATCGTTAAAAAATCGAATTCGATAAATTTAATATTCTTTGTCGATAATGTAGTTTCAAATATCTGCACAAAATCGGTGGAAAATCGGAATCGATAAATTTAATATTCTTTGTCGATAGTATCGTTGACGAATATCGTCATAAAATGTTAATAATATCTAATTCGATAGTTTTTAGATTTTTTGCCTATGAAATTGTACCGATAAATCTTTATAATATCGTGAGAACATCTATAGATTTTCAAACGATTTTTTATCGATACGTTACATCTTCCGATATTATCGATCGAGTGTGCCGCTCGGGGCAATACATCTTCTTTTGGGGTGCTAGTAACTGCTAAATGTCCAAGAATAATTGACGAATCAGAAAAAAACAATGTAATTCCTTATTTTTCTTTTCATTTTTGAAAAAAAACAGGAACATTTACTCAATCGCTAAATTTTTTTTTTCGTATCGAGTATCCAGAAACACGATTATATCGTACACAACAAAACGAGTCGTCGTCGTCTCGCGTCGCATCAAATCGTTTCGTGCCAAACATAAAAGGGAGAAAACAAATCCGGCGGACTTCGAATTTCGTTTCGTCCTCTATACGTATACTACGATAGAGATATCGGCGTGGCGTGGCATGGCATGGCTCAGAGAAGGAAACGAAATTCAAACTTCTTTCTCAATTTCACTCCAGAGAACATGAAAGAGAAGCTGACGTTGTAAAGGAACCGTACAAGAATTTACTATCGCCTTGAATTCATTATTATAGCGCGCCGTTTTTCCTGGACTGCGATTTACGCGTTTCAGCGTCAGCGCCTAGGTACCTACAGCTACGTCCTACGTCCTATGTATACCGATACTTCGGCCATTGTACGTAGAAAAAACTCGCGAATCGTTGCCCAACTTTTTATGATAGATCATTACAATTACGGTTATGGTAGCTATCATCCCGGTCCGGCCACTACGAACCTATTACTCGCCACTTCCATTATACGTTTATCTTGCTCGCCTTTATCTTCTGCTTTTTTTTACGCCATCGCCATCGCTACCGTAACCGCGGCAATGATTTTTCTTTCTCTTCGTGCAATACCAAAATTTTATCGTGCAACGTAATCGTACTTGTATACCGAAACAACGTAATAGAATTCGAAATTCGAATGCCCAGGGTTCGCAAATTCCGCAATTCACAACCCACTTTGCATCTTGCTTCAATTGTGGTGTGATAGGTACCTAGAACAAATGGCAAATAGGATAATATTATTTTATACGAGGGATAGCTGAATCTAGTTGGATAAGTAGGTATATGAGATAGGATTTAGAATGAGGTATTGGAATGTTAGGGAGTGGGATTTGATAGTAGGAACACATGGGAATGTAGAAAATAGGAACCCACCTATTCACACACACACACACACAATAGTAAAAACCTATACCAGCTCAGAGCATGTTATTCCAAAAAACACCTATCATTATACACAATTAAATGTAGGCACAGCCTACCTAGAAAATTTAGCTTTCAAAACTTGTTGCAATAGCAACTTACAAGATAATTTAGAAAATCACGAGAATTAAGAAGTAGGTATTAACCATTTTTATAAATTAAAAGTTTTAAACTTATTTCTTTTGTTTACGAAGTATTTAAAATCGATATAACGACCATATTAAACGAAGTAATGTTCATTGATCGAAGAAGCGACCACGTCGATAAATATTTACGATATTTAGATCATTATGATCATATAAGTTAATTCTATACAAATGTACAAACTTCTGATCGATGAAACGACCATGTCGAAGCTGGGGGAGTCGAGATTCGGCTTGAATCTACTTCATCTTGTATTACGGAGCAATACACTCCATTCTACGGCAGTCGCAGGCACTTCTGTGCCTGTAGCTTGGACTATTTCATTTTAATCGCACTAAATCACCAAATTAAATAAAAACTCGAAAATTCAATGAACTCAAAAACTATATTCTTCCAATTAACAACTCATGAATTCAAAATTAGAAAAATAAAAACGAAACTACAAATTATCGAGTAACTTTTCAAAGAGCAACGGATTAATTCTAATCGACAGTAGATTTAGCGAAAATAAAAAATCATTTACGAAGGTCATCGAGACAATCCGAAAGTTGCCGAATGGACTTCAGAAAAATTTGGAGTAGGTTAGACTCTTACTATACTACACAATCGAGAAAAATTCCAATCAAATAAAAAATGACTGAAAACAAAATTAAAAAAAAAAAACTCGGTTCTACTTTCACAAAGTCTGAAACTTTGTAGGTCTAGTAGTTAGGTATATGCGTTCACTCTGTACAAAAAGTCTAATTCAGAAATTCAATTGAAAAAAAAAAAGAAAAAAATTGAAAATTTTTATAAAAAGTTTTAGAATCCCGGGAAAAAATGATTTGATCAAAATTGATTAGTTTTGATTGAAATCATGATAAATAAATTGATCGAATTTTAACAAAATCGATCAAATCAGATCAACTTAGATAAACTGGTACAAGTAGTGTTGGATCAATTTAGATCAAATTTTTTGTGTTTACATCTAATTTGATCAAGTATTGCTTGATATGTTTTGATCCAACTGATAGAATCCGATCAATTTTGATCAAATGTTTCGTGCTTAGATTAAATTTGATCAAAGTATTGTTTGATGTGCCTTGATCAATTTTCACAAAAAAGGGGTCGTTGACCTCGAAAATGAAAAAATAAATCGTTTTTTGACGATAACTCAAAAAATTGGTCGAATCAAAAATTTTAAAAGCACTAAAACTGAAGGATTTTTTCTGCTCTACAATTTTAGTTCTTATCAATTTTCATGAAAAACGCTTCGTTTATCCGCGAAATAGGAAAATATGAAAATTTGCATATCTGAGAAAACAGTTTTTGCTAATGAATCGAGGTATTTTCGTCGAATCAAAACTTCAATGATTTTAGCATGAAAGGATATTTTTTGCTCTACAATTTTTGTTCTTATCAAGTTTTACGAAAATCGCTTCTTTGACCAGGAAAATCTGGTAGACGGCCCATCTTCAAATCAGTTTTTTGACCGTAACTCGAGAAATATTAGTCGAATCAAAATTCTGAATACACTAAACGAAAGTTAATTTTTCCCTCTACAATTTTGGTTCCCATCAATTTTTTCGAAAAACACTTCGTTTGCCCAGAAAACGTATTTTCAATTGCTCAAGTCGGCCGTCTTCGGCAAGGTTGCCAAATTTAACTTCATGGCTTGTAGTGTCTAGGTGGTTTTGGTATGACGCAGTAATTTTTTTCAAATTTACAATAATACACAAAATGACTGAAAAATTATAAAAATAATTAATAATTGAAGGAAAATTCATGTTGGAAATTTTTTTAAATTATATAAAATTGGATAAAAATGATAAAAGCATAAAACAACTGAAAATTAAAATTGAACTGAAAATGAATGAAAATCATACCTATGCCTAAATCTAATTTCCAAAAATCAAAAAACATGAAAATGATATGAGACAAAAGTTGACTGAAAAATTATAGGAAAATAAAAAATTGGGAAAAATCATAAATTGAAAAATGGCATTGGGAAAATTATTAATAATTACAGCAAAATTAGAACATATTTGTACGAGTAATATGTAAGAACAGAGAAATTAAAAAAAAAAAAAAAACACAAAGAAAATAAGAAAAAAAATTTAAATTTAAAAACAATAAAAAATTTTAAATGATTGAATGAAACTGAAAGAAATTGGAGAAAACTAAACGCTGAAAAAATTTCAAACATGAAAACAAAAATTCGAAACTGACCAAAAATGAAGTTAAAAAATTAAAAGTTGAAAAATAAAAAAAAAATTGAAGAGAAATAATTTCTTTGAAATAAAAATTGGAAAAATTGAAAGAAAAAAGAAATCGAAAAAAATCAAAACCAAGCGCACACGAGTAACGAAAATGAAAAATTTGCTGAAAATATGTAAAACAGAATTAATTAAGAACGGATTTTTTTTTTCTAATGGAGCAGTGTCAACTAAAATGTCAAAATTTGAAGGGGGAAAAAATCGGAATCACATTTGCCCCCTTCCCAGACCACAAAAACTAACATAATCGTCATATGATACACGCTTCAGACCAGTCAATAAACCGTTTTCCAGTTCACTTATTCGTGAGATTTTGATAAAAGACGAGCTCAGAGCTCTCCGTCATCGTCGTCTGTGTGACGACAAACATAAACGTTACAACGTGTAATCTACCCATAATGGAGTGATCAGCGAAGCGTGTAAAGTAAATGTGTGTCGAGCATTTGAATTTTCGTCACATTTTAACGCGGATATGAACGCCTGCTCCTGTTTTTTGCGCTCCAACAGCCCATCATTCTCGTCTTTTAGATATAAGACGATATTACGTATACGTACGTAGGTAGGTAGGTAGGTAGGTACGGCTACGTTAAGGTGACGTACTTGTACCGACACGACACTATACGTGAAAAACTTGTCAACGTCGATTTGGCTCGTTTTAAAAATAGAGGCAAATATTTAGCGAACAATGCGTATATCAGAATTCCTTTGAAATTCGATAGTTCCTTTCGCGAAGTATGCGTACCTACGAGCATTTGCCTTTGAAATATAGGTAGGTAAGTTGAAATTTCGAAAAGTTTAGTCTTCAAATACAGCACATCTCGTCGCTTAGTTAAGAAGAATTTCTACACGAGAAAAATAAGAGGCAGCTCCGACCTTGTAACAGATTGTGTGATGGAAAAAAAGTAATCAAGCGCAAGCGTAGGTACAATTAACCATTCGATTTGCATACCATTATCTTACACGAATTAAAGCCAGCTCAAAACCTTTGATATCTCATTAACTAATCTTAGACGGAGTAAAAATTACCCAAGGCGTGGTCTCATTTTCAAATTGAATTTCCAAAACGTGACAAAAACGATTTATTAAAAATTAGTCCTTCGCCACCGCCAACATCGACACGAAACAAAAATTAATGTTCGGATCATTAAGACGCGATAAAGAAGAGGATAATTTTCCACAACAACAAAAAAATGTTTCGTTCGAATCGAATATCACGACGTTTGGGTTTGACTTGGCTGCGTTGCAGAGCAAATGGGAAGATTTTTTTCTACTCGCATTTTTAGATGAATCCGCAACACGGACGATAAGATGAGCGAGCGATACAGCCGAGTTCATTACTAAATTTATATGGCTTATTTGCATAATACGAGTACTTAGTGTTGAGAAAGTTGGAAAAAAATTTACACATAAATCTCCGAGTATTATTTCTCTTTCACAGGCAAGTAATATCTATCTTCAGTCTTCACTGTACAAGTCTCTCGACGTTACGAATCATTTATCGTACCCTTCTACTGCTGGTTCTCTACAGTCTCTCATCTCTCTATTACCGAACGACAAAACTTGTCGAGAAAATTCCTTTTTCCGAAATTCGTACTTCTCTTTCTTAACCAATGAAAATTTACGCTCGTTTTCTCCTCTTTTTCTATTTCGCGAAACCAAACGATTTTCCTTATTTACACTATTATTGTTATTACGTTAAAAGAACTGTAATTTCTTCGAAAACTTCTTTTATTTTGAATGGCTTTTCTTCATTCTACGCTTTCGCTCTTTCTGCGTTTTCGTTTTTTCACTCGCTTTTCTTTAATTTAATTTCGTCGTCTGGGTGCAGAAATTCTGTTTGATATAAAATTTTATTCGTTTTAATTAAACGATATTTTCATTTTCGGGGTGATTTTTTTTCCTTTCTTTACTTTCTTTATTCGAATTCCGCGTTGAGAGCGCGACGAGAAAGCGAGAATTAAAATTCCATGTTGTTTTTGTTTTCAGTTTGTTTTTCGCGTTTATATTCATCGAGTTGTTATTTATTTATATATATAAAAAAATAAAAAAAGAAGCAAGCTCGTCGTTTGCTTTGATTTGCATTCTCGAGTTGATAATTTTTTCGCGCCCCCTCCCCCCTTTTACCATCGCACATTTCAACAACAGTACGAAGTGCTGGTTAATGAGCAAAAGTCTCCTTTTTCGTTCGCGAAATTTTAATGTTCATAAGTTAAAATGAAGCTAACTCACTCGCTTCGCTACTCGTCATTAAAACACTAGGTACGTTCACTTACCTGAAACAAACAAAAAAAACAAGGCAAAATTAGTCAGGTACTAATTAAACTCTATTATTAACGTCATTATGTATTATTTTTTTCAAACTTAATAAACACTTGAAAAGGTGAAAGCTAAATAAAATAATAATACTGAATTCGAAGTGAAGTGAAGTGAAGATGGCATTAGGGTGTTAGTTCGTCGACCTTTTGATTTCAAACCGAAGTTCTGCTCAAATATTTTATCCGCATTTGATACCTACTAATTTATATTTCAATTGAAAGAAGTTTTGCTCGAATATTTCATCAATCTGATACTAAAATCTTTCTTCCGAGAGTATTTTCAAAAATAGCAGGAAAAATCATCGCAGAAATTTGGCTCGAAAACATGGTAATGTTCGACGTTGGAAATTCGCGAGAATGAAATATTAAACGAGTTGAAAAGCGGTAAAAGGACACAAGAGAATCCTACTTTTAGTCTATCAAACTCGAATACCATCGATATAGCCGTATTAGAAAACGTATAAGCTGCGTTGAAAATTTCATTACAAAATGAATAAAAAATTTGGTTAATGGAAAAAGTATCATACGATGCAATTTATCGATGCATTTGTACCAATCACGAATATCCGAATACGTCATACGACCTCTAGTTTATTTTAAACGCGGGTACGTACAATCTAGAGGACATATTCGATGTCACAGAGGATAATAGCACAGGCAAAGGGAGGGGCTGGATACACTCTGAAAAAAATTCATCGCATCGCTTAACCTAATTTCAGAAAAAAAGCTACAGGATTAATTTAGGTTTTTGCTTTCAAGTGCACAAATTGGCAAAGTTTACGCGTTAAAATGAACTACTCTCGAATAGAAAACCGCGCAAGTAAACATTTCATTGTTGGAAAAGCTGAGCTAACTTTTGATACCCGGACCGAGGACCCGTCATCGTCGTCAGTTTCCAAACTATATTATAAAATTATTTGTATAATCGCCCAACTGCGTTGGAGTTAATTTCGATAATACCTTAATCCGAAATGGATAAAAATCTTTGTAAAAATTCCAAAAGAGAGTACCTTCGATTGAAAAAAAAAAAAAAGCTGGCAACGTTGAACGGCGCCAAAAGCATCGCATTCTTTTAATAACACTTCCCCTGTATACACCTAATCAGAGTACGCTCTTACAGCCAACAAAAAAGCGGAGAAAATTACACAAAAAAATAGCTCGTTGGCACTGTTTATTATTAAAATAATATCAAAATGAAATTTAATATCGTCGATGCGAATTTCGCATTGCTACGAATGTTATACTGATATGCCTTCGTCTTCCTTCGTATATTCGCACACCATAATTACACCATAATCGCTAAAAACCTTAATGAAAGAGTACCATCTGGTATTTCGTTTCGTTCGTGTATTCTAATAATACCGCCGCTCTTTCTCTCCGCCGTATTTTGCTCGACGAGAGTCGAGAACACCCTGCCTTGAAGATACGAGTAATAAAACCGTGAGAAAACATATTACCCTTACAATTGGCTTTTTAATTGCGGTGAAATAATAACGTATTCGAATGAACCTTTTTTTATACTACTCAGCCAGACAATTAACACTTTTTTGTAATATTTTTTCCCCCATTTTCAAACTACAAACGCGTAACTTGGAAAAAAAAAAATTCTCACACACGAATACTTCAATTTTCTCAGCCATGATATACGCGATAAATTATAACACTACAGATAAACTTGAATTCACCAACCGAAAAAAGAAAGAAAAAAAAACCATGAAAAAAAAAAAAAAAAACTTTCAAAGCTAAACGCGAAAGTTGATAATAATACGTATTAGAGAATAAAGAACGAGACAAAACACACCTCGCTTGATTGCTTTTTAATCGTAGCTCGGTGAATACTTTGCAAAGTAATTCGATACCCACGAAGCGTGAATTTTTTAAACAATTTTTTTTTCTCGAAAATTCTCTCTCTACTTTAAAAAAAAAAAAACCTTTTGTATTTTTTTCTGCGGTTATTCCTTATTTTGAATTGTTTATTTTTGGTGTCTTCTTCAGCCGTTTCGAGAGAAATTATAAACCGTCGACTTGTAAACGAAGTTACAAAGCTTTATGTTTTCATGATTGAAAAAAAAATCGAATATTTTTTATTTATGTGCTCCTGGCGCAGAAATGTCAGCCTACTTTGGCTGATTTTTCAGAATTTAAAAGTCAGCTATTAAGTTGAACTCGACGCTACGTAAAGTTGGGTACATTTATTGAATTTCTATTTTTTTTTTTTTAATCAATCAAATATTCACCTCAAAAATTGATTTCATTCTTTTTCTAAATGACTCTTTCAACTTTTTTTGAAGATTTTCAAATTTCAATTTTTGACGTTTTTTTTAATACATTTTTATTTCAAAAAGTTTGGATTAAAAAATGAAAAATTTTCAGTCTTTTTTCAACTAGAAATAATTTTATTGATTCAGAATTTTTTTTTCAACGGATCATTATGTTTGTTTTTTAAACTCCTCAGTTTTTGGAATTTTTATTTTCTACATTAGAAATATTCTGATTTTTTTTTTCAATAAAATAATGTTAGATAATAAAAAAAAATTTAATTTTTTTTCATTTGATAAAGAGACGATTACAGTTTTTTGATATACTTAAGTAACATTCTTTTATTTCACACGAACCCTCGTCCCCCCCCCCAAAAAAAAATATATATGGAAAATTCCATGATTATTAAGAATATTTATCACAAGATCAGCTGCTCGTCGCCCTAAAAATTGTCCAACTCCATTTTTTTTTTTTTTTGCGATTTTGGGAAATCAGAAGTATTTCTTTACTTCACAACTTCGTTAAAATAGTACGTCGATGATATTATATAATATCTGTAGATGAAATAAGTATTACGAAACAAAATGAACGATACTTAATGTACAAAATAATATTACTCATGCTGAAATTTGCCTTGAATCTAGCAACATCTATTTTGGAGTTGGACAGTTTTGTGACGTGCTGCGTCATTTTTTATTTTACAGTTTTTTCATTCAACAGACATGAAATTTCAGATCTTCATTATTTTTAGTGTTATTTTGACCCTAAGTGACATAATAGTGATCCAAATTTTCAAGAAAAGGAAGCCTATGGATCAGTACCCCATCCAATTTGAACGATTTGCCCAATTTTCTCAATAAAACATTGCATAATTTCCTTAGGAAAAATTCAAAAATTCAATTTGGAAATCCACTACAACTTTATCTTTGAAAAGAAAATGAGTTTTTTTTTTTTGTAAAAGTTGTTCCCTTTTAAAAAAAGGAAAAATCTAGGACATTTTCTTGTAAAATTCTAGAAAAATATCTTTTGATAGGAATTTTGAGTTTTTCAAAACACTTTTTGAAAACTTCTTAAAAAACAAATTAGGGAATATTTTTGAAAACTTCGAAGATATTTTGATTTATTCAGAAAATTTTTGAAATATTTCTAGAATTATTATTCGCATTTTTGGAAAAAATTCACTTTTGCCATGTTAAAAGAACCGGGTTTTCGCGGAACTTTTTACATGGAAAATTTCAAAAATTCAATTTCTTTGAAAAAATGATCCAAAAGAATTTTTTCTTATTATTCGAGTCCATTCTGAGAGGTTATGATGAAAAAATTCTGAATTTTTCAATAATTTTCATAAAAATTTTTATTTGAATGATGTACGTAATTTTAAGAAAAGTATTTGTAACCTTTTACAAACAGTGATCTTTCTTTTGACCACTTCATACTCGACGTTACATCGAGTATGTGAAATATACTTGCTTTACCATATGTCATGGTAACTTAGGTACATAAAATAAATCCCTTCATCCCAACCATTCTATGGCTCTAGCCTACCAAACCTGTGTATAGCTTAATCAGCCATAAGTTTATAAATACACTACGAATTGAACCAATCATCATAATTAAACCGATATAGAAATAACTCAGACACACAGGCACGCGACACGATCATCCATCCATCTACACCACAATCAGACTGCAAGACCCTTATCTCTTAGTACATCGAGCTGGTCCTACTTCTTATCAGCTCGGTGCATTTCCTCTTGATATCGCTCTCATTGTAACATACAATGTTACATATTTATGTACTTGATTTTTGATTATTTTCAGGGAAATTTTGAAAACTTATTATTTTTCAGACTTTTTTCGTTAAAGAAAAATTGATAAGATTTTCAAAAAAAAAAAAAAAAATTGTTCACAATATTTCTCCATGAAAGTTGTTTGAAAAATATTTTATTGCATTTATATAAATATTTTTTTTAAATTCGAAACATTTCCCTTCAAACTTTTTTTTTAGATAATTTTATTGTCGAATTCAAATTCTGAACATGGTATATGAAAATATGGAATAATCGATTTTTTAAAAGGAAAAATGAGAAAAAAAGATGTTTAGTGACTTTTGAACGAAGTGCTGAAACAAGTGGCACAAGATGTGAATTATATGAAGTGACAACTCCACAATAAAAGTGCCAGGCAAATAAGCCCGACTTCACATTTGAACTGAAACTGTTAATCCAATAAGGTCGTTTATTTCTCAAAAGTTCTTCGCACCCTTCTCTCATCCTATCACAATGTTCATTTCGGGAAGTAGCCAAATGACTCACTTTCGCTTTACCGCAGAATAATTTCGAGATATCGCCAAAATGCCCAAGTTCTACAAACGAGAAGTAATTTAAAATACTCGACGTGTGGCTAGTGAAAGTTGAAATTTGGAAATTTAACGCGTTATGGTCTTGTTTCATTCGAAATACAAGTCGAAAAGCTACCGAGTGGGTAGATATTAACTTCACAAAACGTAAACAAAATCTCAACAATTCAACATACGCCAAAAATTAAATAGGTACTCGTACTTTGCTCTTTTTGCAACTCGAATATAGCAAACTTTCTTCCATCGCAGCAGGTAATCAAGTATACGTGACGCACACTCGAAGAGAACATTTTCAATTAGCAGAAATCAGATCAGAGTAAAGCATCGGTTATCCAATGTCCAAGTTGCCATGTCAACTTTGCCACTCGCCCGCCTCGCAGTACCGAATGAAATTTCAAAAGTGCCTTTAAATATTTACACAGCAGTACCGAAGCTATTACATACATATACGTATATAGATCGATTCTTAATATAGCGGTAATATAGAACACAGTAAAACTTTTGAAGAAGAGAAATAACGCGCACGCATGATAAGTCGGACGGTTCGCTATCGCTATTCCTATTCGCATACGAGTATTATCTGCTACAATTGTTGCCCATATCCTCTCCTCCTCTGTGAATTCGTCTCGATTCGGTTGCCAAAATTGAACCTTATTGATTCGCTCGAGTCGAATACGCAGCCATTTGTAGGCTCGCCATCATCGGTATAATATGTCTCCGGCGAGTGCAACTCCAACTCGATGATTATGTCGTTTATTTCACAGCAGAACAGCAACACACCGAATGCCAATTTCGTTGTAAATTTCTCGCCGTATACAAAAAGTTTCATCGAATCGTGTGTTTTATTGGAAAACGAATCGAACAAATGGCGTAAACATCGCAAGCTAAAGCTGAAGCATCGCACAGCGCGCTACCTTTGCTTCGAAACGTCGCTCCACTTCTGTCGAGATGGTAAATTATGCAAAATTAATTGGCTTCGGGCCAGTTTCTCATATACGCGCTTAATTCAGCGTCAATTTTGACACCATATAGACCATCTTGACGTCGACGAGTAAAATTTAACAATATTTCGACAACTGATCGATTGCATCATCGAGCACGATGTTCTCAAAGTTGCAGTAAAACACGAATTTAAGTTAATAACCGTATTTATTTGCGAGATGTGCTGCTGTTATAGAATTTGTAAAGCCAGTAGCTAGTATTTGTGTAGTAAAAAGTGACCAAATCCGCAGCAGAAGTATTCATATTCCAATGTAAGCCAGAAGAGCACAAGCCTATACCCCATTTTGCTGCTAAATATATCACAGCTTGACAACAATTACAATAATTTGCATCGTAAACCACCAGACATTTAAACCAAAACGCCGTGCACAACTTACCCTCTCAACCAAATGCACACATATTAACGCAATTTCAGCAATGCATATTAAATGGAATGCCACGCGTCAACACTCAACTGTACTGAATAAAAACTCCATAATCCTCTCATACCCTTTTCGGCGTTTTCAGTAGACTTCACTTTACAATTTATTCAGAATTCAATGAGCCCAAAACGAACATCCCTAAATCAGGAACCAACGCAACAGTTGGAAATATTTGCATAACAACAATCTTTGAAAATAAAAATAAATGCGTCAAATTATTATTGAACAAGAGAAATATTCCGGGGGGGGGGAAGGGGGGGGGGAATTATGAAAAATAAAAATTAAAAATGATAACACCGAATAAATGAAAGCTGAAATAATGAAGAAATGACAACAAACTGACAAAAGATACTTGATCATTACAAATGATAAATTCAACAAACGATGAAACTCGGCTAATGAAAATAACCCTGACAAACTTGAAAACTCTAACAAGTAATAACCCCGACAAAAAATTATGAAAAAATCGTAACAAAAGTATAAATCTGACAAATGATGATTCAGACAAAAGTAACTTCTGACAAATAAGTGATAAATTCGACAAACAATGACTCAACAAAAAAAAACCTGACAAAAGTAACAAACACGAAAGATAGACACCACAAACCGTGACTCAGATGCGAACACTCGGATAAATAAAAGTAACCCTGATAAAAAATAACTCCCGACAGAGAGAAATTGTGACAAAAATAACGTAGAAAAGTAATAAATCTGGCAAGTGATGATTCAGACAAAAGTAATTTCTGACAAATAAATAATAAATTCGACAAACAATGACTCCAAAAAAAAAAAAATCTGACAAAAGTAACAATCACACATGATGGACACAACGAACCATGACTCTGATACGAACACTCGAATAAATAAAAGTAACCCTGACAAAGAATAACTCCTACAGAGAAATTGTGACAAAAATAACGTAGAAAAGTAATGAATCTGGCAAGTGATGATTCAGACGAAAGTAATTTCTGACAAATAAATAATAAATTCGACTCCACAAAAAAAAATCTGACAAAAGTAACAATCACACATGATGGACACAACGAACCATGACTCAGATACAAACACTCGTAGGTATAAATAAAAGTAATCCTGACAAAAAATAACTCCTACAGAGAAATTGTGACAAAAATGACATAGAAAAGTAATAAATCTCACACATGATGATTCAGACAAAAGTAACTTCTGACAAATAAGAAATAAATTCGACAAACAACGACCTCATAAAAACAATTCTGACAAAAGAAACCATCACAAAATGGTGGAGACAACAAAACATGACATGACTCAGACAATCAGCAACAATTATGATGAAAAATACTCTGACAAGCACTTGATAAATCTGATAAATGATAGCTTAGGTTTAGAAATTCTGATGAAAATAACCTGGAAAAATAGTAAATCTGGCAAGTGATAATTTTGACAAATAATAATTGAGGCATGGACATTTTGACAAAAATCTGACAAGCAATTAGATTCAACAAAAAAAAACACAACAACAACTGCCCAAATGATGTTCGTCAAATACTAAATCTAACCAACAACAACCACGATACAAACAAGCATTTATAAAAAAATGAAATGCCAGCTTGTACTTCGAGGCAAATTAAACTCAGACGTGCAAGGATTTTACCATTAAAACACTTCGCTTCCTCAGAGTAATTTATATCTCGACGATTAATTATTTAAATCATAAAAAAAGATTTGTCCGACAAATGTGCCTTATGTAATGATTCATAAGTCAAAGTTATTTACGACGGGTACGTATAGATAACGCATATCGCTTTATACATCAAATGAGCTGCCACTCAGAAAGTACACCAGAAAAAAAGATCTCGAGGGCGAGTCGCAAATTAATGTTCTTTTTTTTACAACATATTTCCAAAGACAAGAAACAAATTATTCTACTCTAAACACAATCGAACCAAAGTGCGAGAAAGGCACTGAATTTAGCAGTGTTTAACGACTTTCCTCGGGCGAGCGAGGTGTTGATAAAAAACTTCATCCGTTTTATCGAGCTTCGCTCTAGACCGCAATAAAACGACTCTCTCCGCGCGTCTCTTCCCTTAAGCAGAGTGCCGATGAATATGTTTTCATGATAATTGCGAAAAGTTTACTGTACGTATCTTGGGATGTTGTTGAGATTTCTCGTTTCGTGATATCGTTTATTTTGCTTTTACGTTATGTTAGGTAAGTTGCGTTGGTTGTTCTTATGTTCTCGTTTTCGCTGTTACACAGCCTCGTATAAGAGTTTATTAGGAACTTTTTTATGGTTTGATTGTTTGAAACTGCCCGAATGAAAATTAAATGAGGAGGAAAATGTAATTAGGAAATGAAATCCGGCTTCCGAATAATTGAGGAAGAAAAATTTCAAAACTCGTAATTGATTAGAAGAATTTTTTTCAAGAAAGCCCAATATAAAATAAGACAAGACTTAGGAACGACGAGAATAAGACTTTGAACTTGGCTTGTGCGAGATACATTTACATATTTTAAAAATTAATCTCATTTCGAGAATAATTTTTACATTTCCAAAAAAAATCATGTCAGTGAAAGGGGAAAAGTTTATTTCAACTGCTACAAGTTCTCGGATTCGCAGCAGATTCCTTCGAACTTGCCTGGTGTCGCCATTTCATGCCACATTGTAAAAGCTAAATTCCATTCGGACGACATTTGACGTCATTAAGAGAGACAAAAATGCGAAATTACTTCTATAGTTATAATATGTCATATACGTATTACGTTACGAGCTATTTTCCTTTTTTCCTCTATCCAAACACAGAAAAGTTTTTATTGAAAAGTACACAAACACGCACGAGGAAAAGGGGCAGCTTGTGGTTAAAAACTCCGGCATGGCAGCAGCTTTTGTTAGCGTTTACGCATTCAACCGTTTATTTAGAAATTCAAATTGGAAAGTATTTACGAGTAAGCTGCGTCTCGTCGCGCTATTTTGTCTAATTTTTGCAACGATACGCGCGTTTCATTCGTCAATTCGACGTTTGACGTATTGAATAAAAAATAGCCCGAAACAAAAGAAGGCATATTCGAGTAGTATACGTATAAAGGATACGGTGACATTATACTACCAGTATAGTTTAATAGTAGGAATATATGAAAAATCATCCTTCTCTGCTAGTACCTCGTAAACATCGCTGAACACCGTAATAAAAACCTTTTACGACAGAGGAGGAATTCTCATTCGTAAAGCATCTCGCCAGCGAGCAGCAGCGAGCATTTATCTACAGACAAATGCCAATATACCGCCCGGGAAAAAATCTGTTGGATCTAACCATATATGAAGTGGTCAGATCTAGCCATATATGAATTTTATACCTATCAAATTTGATCTAATCATATTTAATTTGATCAAATCATATATAATTTGATCAAACTATACACAATTTGATCCAATGATGTATGATGAGATAAAATTAAATATGATTGGATCATATTTGATAGGTACATTTCCCATTTATTATGGTTAGATCTGACCATACCCATCCCAAATTTTTCTCAACGGTCACCCATCCAAGTAGTAACCAAACCCGAAGCTGCTTAACTTTTCCAATCAGATCAATGATGGTGCACTCAACTTGGTACGAACCATTTCATATATAATAAGACAGTTTAATTGTATTTATGTGACACACAATCAAAGATAACAATTATTACTCAAGGTTGTATAACTAAAAGTATCAGGAAAAATTCCTGCGAGTAGATAATTTCAACTTAAATTCAGAAATGATTTTTGTCGTGATACCTTCAGGACCCCATGGGGGCACTGCGCCCCAAAATTTTTGACCAAATCCAAAAAAAAATGTAAAAAAGCATGTAGCATGTCGTTTGTTACATTTTTAATAGTGCCTACTCCGAATTTTGCCTTACTTTTTTGATGGAACCCTATTCTGGCACTGCTCGTAGCCCCTAAAATTTTGAAATGAATCTGGGTTGACTCATTTTGATTTCACAGATATAACTTGATCCAATAATATCAAATTATATATGAGAGAATCTAATTTGATCCAATTTGATTTATTCGGATCTAACCATTTCTATATAACTGGATTTTCACTGATATGACTTGATCTAATTATATCAAAGTAGATATGAGGAGATCTGGTTGATATGATTTGATCTATTTTGATACAACCATTTTGGATAAAACTGGAGTTTTACAGATTCAACTTGATCCAATAATATCAAATTATATATGAGAGAATCTAATTTGATCCAATTTGATCCATTCGGATATAAGCATTTCTATACATATAACTGGATTTTCACTGATATGACTTGATCTAGTTGATATGTTTTGATCTATTTTGATATAATCATTTTAGATATCAGTGGATTTTCTCTGATATAACTAGATCCAATTTGACTAAATTTTATCCAATCCGATCAACATTTGGATCAAACTTGATCAAATCTGATCAGATTTTATCCAAATAGATATGACTTGATCCATGAGATTTTTTCCCGGGCGGTCTTGTCGCGAAGACATGTTGAGAAATAGTTTCCTCTGAGTGCAAGAGGCACGAGCAGCGAGGCTCCAAAATGAGTGGAACTGGCGTCGTCGTTGTCGTCGAGTAAAAATTAACACGTAAAAAACGCTGCGTAAACATTATTATAGGTGGGTTTTTCTTCATAAGGTAAACGTTAGGTACATTGCGCCTTGCCGAGTATTAATTAATATAAATGGGTACGAAATTACGTCAACATTGTAACAGAACACAGTCGAAATTAATGTCCCACTAATGAGCTGTCAGCAACGTAATCTGCTCTATTTCATGACTCGGCACTTGAGCTGTTCTTTTACTTCTTTATTGACTTTTTCCCCGTCTCCTTTCCTTCGCAACGTGTTTAAACGTCGACATTTTGTACCGTTTGCTTTCCGTACGTACACGGCTATCCGATTTATTGCGAAAGCTATAACGACCCGACCACCACGAACGAGTACCTAAATGCTCGTACGTAGGTACCTTACCTATATACCTACCAGGGATGCGCAACTATTCGAAAATTAAAATATAAATACCTATTTTAAATAGAAAATACTTGTTTGTTTATTTCATTTAAAATAGGTTTTCAAAAAACCTATTTCTATTTTCTATTTTAAATAGATTTTGGACCTATTTTCTATTCGAAATCGAAAACAAAATCGAATAGTTTTTCAAATAGTATTCCAGTGTAGGAATTAAAAAAAAAAAAAAAAAGTGTAGGTAATTGTTTGTGATTTATTGTTATGATTTTCAAACTTATTAAATAAGTTTTTTTTTTTCAAGTTTTGAATTGTTGAATTTTGTCTAATCGTAATCACGTAATCAGTAATCACACAAGTTCCTTTCTTTTTACTCTTTAGTTTTTAAAATGAAAATGATTTGAAAAATTCGTTCCTAATGTGAGATTTCGTCTGAATAAAATATAAGTATATATTTTTATGTAGAATTTTGTTCTCAGGTACCTCTAACCTCCAGTGGATGGCAAATACGTCGTAAATAACTGCGATTAAAAAAAAAAAAAAAAAAACTATTCGAAAACCTATTTGAAAAAACCTATTTTAAAATACCTATTCGAAAATTTCATTTAAAATAGTTTTACTACAACCTATTCGAGTTTCTATTTTAAATGGATATGGAAGACAACCTATTTCTATTTTCTATTTTAAATACTTTTACAACCTATTTTGAGCATCTCTGATACCTACCAAACCATTTTAGTGTTGGTTGTCTAGCCCCAGACAGAAATAATTAATAATCGAAAGCGTATGCAGATGAGGCATCCTTAATCGCTAATAGCTTTTTATAATATTACGGTAATCGCCCGGCGATAACTAAGCAAAAATTGATTTTAATCAAGTACCAGCTACGTTTACATTTTACAGAGTAATTTATAGAAATTTTGTTTGGTTCATCTGTATCCAAAAAAGTGGTTAAAGAACATCATTGCAACATCAACCAAGATTTTTGAAAATTGAACGCTAAGGTGTTGTTTTTTTTTATAATACCTAGGTAATAATATATTAAATTCCTTTTAAAAAATAAGAAAAAAATTCAATAAGAAAACCTGACAATTTTAATGAATCAAATACGTAAGAATGTGTTGGTGTAAAATTTAAAATATTTCATCAAATCAGGCTTCCTTTGGATTCTCCACAAAGAATCGCCCTACCCCAAACCTCCACAGTTAAAATCCCCAAAAAGCACATCAGATAAGTTCGACTTTATTCCATGCATTAAACTAGTCACGTTTGGTCTTCAACTTTTAAATATTTTGCTTCAAATTTAGTAAAAATTCAAAAATTGGTAGTGTTAATTTTAAATTTTAGTAAATTTTTGAAGTTGGATATATTTTATACTTATAATAATTCAACAAAATTATCTAAATAAAAATAATCAAAATTCAGACCAACTTTTACAATAATTTAGAAAAATGAAAATCTCTAAAATTTATGATAGGTAGTTTAATAAACATTGAGATAAATTTTTTAATGTGGATCAATTTTTGATTTCCAACAGAAATTAGCCAAATCTGCTAAAATTGAAAAAAATTCATCAATTAAAATTTTTCGACTCATAAATTAATATTTCCACAAATTTGATGACATTTTTTCCAAAATCATTATTACTCGAGAATCTTACAGTGTCTGTTGTAGGGTTGAAAAAAAAGAAAAAATTGTCAATCCGCTAGACTTAAAAAAAAAATGATAAGTAAAATAAATTTTTTAGACTCACAAATTCGGATTTCCACAAAATCGATGAAAATTTTCTCGAAATTATTACTTGAGGAACCCTACAGTTGTATAGTTGAAAAAAATTAATTGTCAAATGTGCTAGAATTGAAGAAAGGTGACTGACTATGAAAATTGTTTCCGACTAATCTCGCAAAATTCTACACTACTTGTAGAGTTGAAAAAATGAAAAAATTGCAAAAACTATTGGAACTGAAAAAAATAGCGAAATCAGCTCGAATTGAACAAAACTTAATTAAGTACTTAATAGTTTTCCCTTTATAAATAAAAATTTCCCTAAAATTGCAGAAATTTTTCACAAAAATTATTGCTCGAGAAACTCTAAACTTGTGTGATGGAAAAAAACAAAAAAAATGCAAAGTCCGCAAGAACAGAAAAAATTGCAAATTAGCTCGAATTGGATAAAAATTGATTACAGAAAATTTTTCCACTAATAAATTTAAATTTCCACAAAATTGATGACATTTTTCTAGGAAATATTACTTGAGAAGCCCTACAATTGTAGGGTTGAAAATGACAAAAAAATTGTCAATATTGCTGGAAATGAAAAAAACTGCCAAATCTGCATGGAATTGAACCAAAATTGATTAAATGAAATGTTTCCACTCATAAATTAAAATTTCCACAAAATTGATGAAATTTTTCTAGAAATCATTTTTCGAGAAACCCTACAGTAAGTTGTAGGGTTAAAAAAAAAAACAAAAAAAAATGCAAAATTCGCAGGAATTGAAAAAAATTGCAAAATTCGCTCGAATTGGATAAAAACTGATTAAATAAAATTTTTCCAGTCATAAAAATTCTGATTTCAAGTTTTCTAGAAATCATTAATCGAAAAACCCTGCAGTTGTAGGGTTTAAAAAATGAAAAAATTGAAAAATCCGCCGGAATTGATTTTTTTCGAAATTGACTCAAAATGGACAAAAATTGATTAAATAAAATTTTTCCACCTCATAAATTTAAACCATAAAATTGCTGTAACTTTTTTAGGAATTATTACTTGAGAAGCCCATCAATAATTGTATTGTTGAAAAAGACAGAAAAATTGTCAATATTGTTGGAAATCTAAAAAAAAAAAAAAAAAAAAAAATACCAAATCTGCTAGAATTGAACCAAAATGTATTAAACAAAATGTTTCCACTCATAAATTCAATTAACGTACAGTTGTAAGGTTGAAAAACAAAAAAAATGCAAAATCTGCCGGAATCGAAAAAAAATTGCAAAATTAACTCGAATTGGAAAAAAATTGATTAAATAAAATTTTTCGACTCAGAAAATTTTAATTTTTACGAAATTGATGAAATTTTTCTAGGACTTATTACTTGAGAATCCCCTACAATTGTAGGGTTTGAAAAAAAACGATAGAATTGTCAAAACTACTAGAATTAAAAAAAAAATTTGATAAATCCGCTCGAATTGATCAAAAATTAATTAAATAAAAATTTTCCACTCATAAATTCCAATTTTTCTCAAAATTATTCCCACGAAACCCTACAGAGTTGTAGGGTTGAAAAAAAAAATGAAAAAATGGTAAAATTTTCTAGAATTGAAAAAAATTGCAAAACTGGCTCGAATTGAACAAAAATAGATCGAATACAATTTTTCAACTCATAAATTCGAATTTCTGCAAAATTGATGAAATTTTTCGCGAAATTATAACTTGAAAAACCTTACAATTGTTGGGTTGAAAAGAACTAAAAAATTGCCAAAACTGCTGAGATTAAAAAAAAATTGCAAAATTAGATAGAATTGAACAAAAATTAATCAGAGAAAATTTTTCACTCATTAATTCAAATTGCCAAAAAATTGATGAAGTTACAGTTGTGCTGCGGAATTTAAAAAAGTAATAGAAATAATTTTTACTCGTGAAGACCCACATTTTTACGGTTGAAAAAAAAAGAAATACCTATTGCCAATTCCTTACAATTTTCTAGTTTTCTCATAGATCTTTTAGTTTTTTCCTGATTTTTCAAGGTGATGCTCAAACTTTCAACTCCACTTTCGCCACTCATGATTTGGAGAGGAGAGGGTGTTTTCAGCTGAGAAATCCTGCGTATACCTGAGATTTCGATTTATGGATAAAGTGAAAATTTCAATAGGCTTTTAGGTTTGCATATATCACACATATGTTGATAACTGCCGAGCCCTACATTTTAACCGAGAAACAGTTGAATAGGCGTGAATTAAAGCGTCGTATCGTACGAGCTGCTGTTTTTTTCGTTGCAACTAAACGACTACAGGACGAACCGCACGCTATACTCGGCATTCAACTGGCGTGCGATGAGTGACAGCAACATTTAGGTAGGTAGCATAAGAAGGAAGCGAGATTTAATAAGATGTAAAAGTCTTCAGAAGCGGAATACGTGTCGCTAAGATAAAAGTTGTCTTTTAAGAAGTCTGTGTTTCTCTCTTTCTGCGTCGACTTGAAGACAAATGATATCTGCGAGGCCTTTAAGCCATTAATTTTACGCGATATTCGACGAGCTGTACCGATTTCGGGGTACAGCTGCTGCGACGCGACACGATGCGGTATCTCGCTAGCGTCGCGTCGTTTCTCTTAATCGTACCTATCTTTCTGCAGCGACAATACGAATGGCAATGGGCAATGTGTAACCGTATACGTTCACTATTCGCGTATAGTCGTACACGAATATAACGTCCAGGCTTTTTGAAAAATATACAGAAGCGAGTTTCTTTCCCGCGCTATCGTATTCGTATTTCTGCAGACAACAAAAGGCAACGATGTGGCAGGGCGCGCCGCGCGGTCCGAACAAATGATGGAATAGCGTGCGTCGTTCGTATAAAAATTCCACATACCAACGAGATAATCAATTTTAACTTTGCAAGATAATTACTGGCGCGGACGTGAGCAAAGAACATCCCATATAATGTCTGAATGCCTCAACTTTTTGCCATGTTAAAATTTAATTATATTTATAATACACGTAGGTACTAATATTAATAATCGATAAATTATCCGCTCATCCAAAAGTAAATAAGGTTATATTAAACTTACTCCAATAATATACGTGGTACTAATTTTTTTTTTCTTTTTTAACAAACCGTCGCTTAGCAACGCGTTGAAATTAAAAAGATAGCGGTATGTTTCTTTAATAACGTTTAACTTTTCCGCGTATATAATATGCTTGTATTTCTTCACAAGTGTTTACCGATGTTACCACATAGCACTCGAATGATATATTTTTTACGAATTTAATACATAAATTGGCGAATGAATGCTGAAAACTTTGCAAATCTTCCTCCTCCTGGCGCAGAATCGCCCATTTTCCTCATCCTATTTTGATTTCTCCGCTTCCAAAAAATATTTTCAAGGAGGTCTTTTTCTTAAAAACAAATGTAGATAATGCACAAGTTGGCGAATGAACGTTGAAGATTGGAAGTCAGTCGTCCTCCTGGCGCAGAATTGCCAAATTTTATTCATTCATTTTACGTTTCTTTTTCTCTTCCAAAAATATTTTCAGAACGGTTGCGCGTACTACCGTACCAACTAAATTTTTAGAATATCTCGATGGGTATTTTGAAGTTTAATTTTACAACTTCCAACGCAATTTCTCCCACTCGAAGACTTCTGAGAGGGTATAACTACTTTTCTCGACAAAGGCAAAAGATACAGTTCGAGATAATTAAAAAAAGACAGAGAAAAAAAGGAGAACAGAACCGCATACCTTCTTTGACGGTCCTATTACACACACAGGTAAGGTATATAAAAGAGCTTTATATAAAGGATATGGAGAGACACGCGTCACTTGGCATTCGCAGCGAGCTTATATAGTATTAAAAAAGCTTCATCGAACGACAGAGAATGGCTTTTCAATTTTAGAATAATTTCAACGATACCATCTTCGCATTGTATGCGAATAAGCCGGCACTTCACGTGCTTATTTGAAATTTCAACGCGTTTCAATCCAATTTCACGTCTTCTTATAAAGCTTGTAGGTAACGTCATTGCACGTGCAAACGAAACGGAAATAATGTCTCGCAAAATTAAATATCCGCGTACCTACTGTCACCACTTCTAAAATAAAAACTAAAAATAAGACCACGATTTTATCGTATGTGCGGTTAAACCGAGAGTACTATATTGCCGCAGTATACATAGATGCGAGTGCCTGCAAGAGTGCGTGCGTGCGAAAAGTAAAACACGCCGACATTTTCTACTCCTTATAATTCTTACCATCAGCGGCGCGTTCCTCTTACAATTCACGTCTTTCAGCATTCCAAAACAAACCAATAATTGGTAATTTTGACTTTATTTTTCCGGCACTTAAAATTCGTCCATGATTATTCCTAATTTTTTATTATCCACGTATTTCGATTTCATGAAATGTAAGGCCGGTGGTATAAATAATACGAATTCGTTATCAGGAAAACTGAAGAACAAAAAAAGGAAACTGTACTTATTCTATTGGATGCAGAGCCGGTGCGAGATGGGGGGGGGGAGGGGGTGGAACACCCCCAGTCAATTTTTGTTCGGCAAATTTTCGACAAATTAAATTAGGTACGTTTACAAAATTTGGTAAAATTTTGAAAATTTTTGATTTACAATTTACAAATTCGGTAAATTTTTGGGAAATTCCGAATTTCCGAATTACAAATTCGGCAAAACTTTGAAAAATTTAAAATTACAATTCACTCGGCATTTTTGAAATTTTTTCATTCGGCATTTTCAATCTACACCCCCCCCCCCCCAAAAAAAATTGCTCAAATCGTCTCTGATTGGATGCATACGAAATTCATCGAGTCATCAAGTTTCGGTGAAATCCTCACAATACCCTTGCATTCCACCGAATGACTGGGACATTTTTATAGTGCGTCTGTAGATAACAGAGCTTCTTTATAATAAAAAATTATCTAAATTCCAAAAAATTAAAAAATTAGAAAAAATTAAATTTTTCAATTCTTGAAAATTCATCAAACTTGCAAAATTTGAAAATTATAAAATAAGTATATCATATTTTTACGATATCTCAAGGATCCACATTATTAAAAAAAATGACTAAATTTTGAAGATTAACAATTTTAAAATTCACTAAATTTTAAACGTTCATTAAAAAAATTTCAAATTTCAAATTTTTAAAAAATCTTTAAAAAACAGCAAACTTTAAAAATTGACTTTTGAATTGTTTTTGCAAATTGGATCCATTTCCAGAAATGTATGAAAAGATTTAAAAATGAAAAATTTCACGCAATTTTGAACTTTTACCTAATTTTATGGATTTTAAAACTTCAAAAATTCATTAAACTTTAAAAATTTATCAAAATCGAAAAGTTTTTAAAACAATCTTAAATTTTTATTAAAGATTCACGCAACTTCGAACATTTTCCAAAGGATTTCACTAATTTCAAATGTGGGAGGGGGGGGGGGGCTTTGCCCTCTGGACTCCTGGTTGTTGATTATATTTCTACACTTTGTTTTAAAGTATAAAACAGGCACAGTATAGTGCTTTGCTTTTACTCTGTATGTAAATTTCAGAATATGACAAAATGTCTAAAAGTCATCAATTTTCATAAATTTTATTTACAATTACCTAATTTGTGAATTTCAACCCAAAACAAATGATAAAAAATTGATTTCAAAGGTAAATGGTCCAGAAAGTCGCGCTGATTCCAACGAGCAATTTAGTTTTTTTTTTTTTTCGCTTCATTAGGTTGGAACTTGGAAGTCATATAAAAAAGTAATCTTAGAGCTGTAAAGTAACTGAGCCGTGGCATGACTTCGATAAAGTTTTGAAAAATTTCAACATTTTTAACTAAGACAGTAAGACTGAACTTGTTTTGAAAATTTATTTAACTTCCAAAATGATCAAAATTTTACTTTTTCAAAATTAATTTTTGAATATTTGCCAAAATTTGAAAAATTTTAAGATGAAAATTTAATAAACTTCCAAAATGATCAAAAATTTTACTTTTTCAAAATTAATTTTTAAATATTTGCCAAAATTTGAGAAATTTCATGATTAGATTTATTTTAGAAGTGACCCAAATTTAAAAAATTATCCATCTTGAAAAATTTAATAAATTTTTATCAAATTTTGAAGTATTTTGAAAATTGCAAAATGAGTTGCCACTATAACAACTTTTCAAAAAATTTCCATAAGTTGATCAATTTTCGCTCAAATGATGAGATTTTAAATATGAAAAAATATCAGAACCATCGACCTGAAAATAATACTTTTGCAAGAGCAGCAGTATCAGAAGGACCATCAGACACTGCGCACAAATTTTGAGTGAGCCAACTACGAAATTCAGTACAGTAGTCAGTAATCATTTTTCAAACTAGGTATCTTTCTCATCATTAACGACGAACCTCTCAGAAATAATGCGAGTTGTATTTTCGTTGAAGCTGCACGAATAAGGCACTGGCATTGGAATTGGAAATGAATTTTCATAATAGTGGGAGTAAAACGCTAATTTACGCGTTTTCCTCCCACGATTATGAAAAATTTCGTTCACAACTCGGGTGTAAAAACGATTTACGACGATTGTGAGTTGTTGCCCTCGCTCCGCTCGTGCAACAAACCTCACAATCGTCGTAAATCTTATTTTACTCCCTTGTTGTGAAATATACTATTATACTTTCAAAAGTCTGTCAACGTCCGCGTCGTTTGAACTTTCATCATTTATAACTCGTATTTTATTCGTTTTAATTTCAACTTTATTCTTTTAAACTCATTTACAGACTCAATCCATCACACGCCGAAGCGTATCCCCGTACAGAAACAGATTACATTTCCAACTTCATTGGTCCAGCTTTACAAACGTGCTTGTACAGTCACGTCACACGAGTAAGTCTAAGTACATACATGCCGCTATTGAAACGAAACCGAAACACAAAGCTACGACGTTTTCCTTAACACAATTCTCTCGGGATGATCAATCGTACAAGGTTCTTTCAAACAATAAAAAAAAAAGAAAAGAAGAAAAAGGGCCAAAAAAAGTAAAAGAAGATATTGACGGAGAAAACTACCACGTACTAAAAATTCACCAGTAAAATCCCACAACGTTTAACGAATGGGAAACTGGGAAAAAAAGTTTCGCAGTAAAGCTCGACATTTTACAGTTTTAATTTCGCAACGCAATCTTTTCGCAGGCAACGGCGAATCGCGCCCGCCGAATTCGTTGGCACATTCTTCGGTCATCCGAGCGGATACCGCACAACTCTGCTGATATCCGCGCAAATCGAGTCAATTAGCCTTGGAAAAATTCTTCTCTTATCGTGTCCACCAGCAGTCACATTTCAAGCTCAATGTAATTACCCCGCTCTCCACCTCAGCGCAAGTAGAGTAATCTGGTCGATGAAAATTTTCGCATCTTGTACGCTTTTTTCGTCCCAGTTTTATGAACGAACGGAAAACGTGTAGACAGGGTGGCAGGTGGTGGAGGCTGGACCTTACTATCGC
Source organism: Balanococcus diminutus (assembly GCA_959613365.1). Classification (NCBI taxonomy): domain Eukaryota; kingdom Metazoa; phylum Arthropoda; class Insecta; order Hemiptera; family Pseudococcidae; genus Balanococcus; species Balanococcus diminutus. Next base: position 2,200,719 of record OY390718.1, read on the forward strand.
CATCATTGTACTTCAACGCGATAATTTACTATTCGGTGGAAATGTTTCCATTAGAGGAAGATCGCAAAAGCTTGTACCGATGTTTCGGCTGCTCGTTTCCATTTTCAGTGTCACGCATTTCTACGACAAAAATTTTCTATTTGCACAGTGCGGCCTTGAGCAGGGGAGGGTAATTTTTTTCTCGAAATTCGAATAGTATACAATATTTTCTGTTAAGTGTGGGTGGGGTGGGCACGGGCAGTGCTGATTTTTGTACCGCAGGTTATACAGATACGTATAGGTAACGCTGGTCTATCTCTATACGTAGGGTAAATACACAGGTAGCATGATTTTAATTTTCGAGCAAAATCAATTAATAAATTCTCCAAGTTTACTCAACAGCGCAAAGTAGATTATTATACCCATAACCTAACAGGTACTTAGTACAATTGTTCTCGCCGCGGCCATTATTACTATGGCTTATGACATAATTCAGTTGCGTAGCTTAGGTAAGATGTTCAATTTATCGATTTGATGCTTCGCCTGTACTCGTATAGTGCACGTGTATGTGGCCGGGATGCAAGGTGGAGATATTTTTGTAAATTTATACTTATTATACCCGGCGGTACGAATTCCGTATTAATCGACGACGAGATATATGAAACACTTAAAAGTGGAAAGTTTATGTTTTAATATTTTAACACGACGATGTGGATGTGGATGTACCTATAAGCATAAGCCTATGAGGTCGTTAATTTTTACTACACGCGATGAGTTATTTACGTCGTTCCAATAACTATGATTTCAATTACTACTACCTGTACTTAAATATTATAAGGCAACTGGCAAGGAGTTGTGAAAAATTACTTGGACATAACAGTGATAAACACAGAGAATAAAAAATAATATGAAATACCTAAACACGAAAGAAAAGATTTTGGGGAAGAAAATTGGGATGAATTACATCATATAATTTTGACAAATCATAGCATTGGAAAAAAACATCTGACAACTGATCACTTCAGAAAAAAACAAAAGAACAATAGTCCGACAAAAGATGAAAATAATCCTGATAAATTAGGTGTGCCTTTGTCAAAAACCTAATAAAATCAATGTTGAAAAATATTCTGACCAGGGATGTCGTGATACTGAAAAGTATCGATACCGTATCGATATATCAGTATCAAAAGAGTATCAAAAGTATCGATACGGATCATGATACTATTTCAATTTTTTCCCACGGGGATCGCTTAAGTAAATCAATGATTATCAATGATAAAGGCCCTTATCATTGAATTACTTGAGCGATCCCCGTGGGAAAAAAATGAAATAGTATCATGATCCGTATCGATACCTGTATCGATACCAGCGGAGTATCGATACAGTATCACGACATCCCTGATTCTGACATTATAATAACTTTTAAAAAAAAGTTCCACCAAACAATAACTCCAGAAAAAGGAAAACTCAAAGTGACGAATACGACAAAAAATACCTCCAAGAAATAAGCATGGCAAAAAACTGAAAATCTAATAAAAAATAAATGAAAATAGATAATTTTGAAAAATTCCAAAAACAAAATTCTAGCAAACAATAAGTTAAAAAAAAAATTCAAACAAAGTGACGAATACGACAAAAAATACCTTCAAGAAATAAACTTGGTAAAAAACTTGAAATTTATCAAAAAAAAAAAAAAATGAAAATGAATTGTTTTGAAAAATAATAATTCCAAAACAAAAATCTCTGACAAAAAGTAACAGCACAACAAATAAAAAAATTAGCTATGAAAAGATTGTGACAAATGATGACTCAGAAAATTTTTTTTTACCTCTATGATGACTCTGACAAACCAGTAACAACAAAAAATCTAGCAAACAATTCAGCAAAATGAAAAAAAAAAAACTAACTCCAATAAATGACCAACGCCCGCAACAAAGAACAACAAAATAATCTAAATTCTGAAAAATGACAACTCTGACAAAAATTGGCCCTGAAAAATAACGATTCCGAAAAAAAAATCAAGCAACAATTGCTTTGAAAAAGATGATGATTCAAAAAAATTATGATACTGACCAAAGAGAATTCCAACAAATAAAAATTCTAAAAAAAGATAACTCTGACAAAATTCTGAAAATAGATGACTCAATTAACTCTGACAAAAGATGCCTCAAATCAAATGATGATACTAATGATGAAAAGGAGTTTAAAAAAATTATTTATACCAAAATAGGTTGGACCGATAATATTATCGGATGACCAACAACTACAGGATGTCTCGGTTGTCAGAAATTATGAAACTTGGGAAATTTTCAATATTAGATAATTTTTAGACATCTTGTCTGACATTCTAAAACTTAAAAGAAATTTTCATACAATCAGAACTCGATTTTTTTTTTAGAAAAATTGATGACTTTGGACATGTTGTCAGACATTCCAACCATTGGAAAAATTCAAGAAATTTTCATACATTCAAAACTCGATTTTTTTTTAGAAAAATTGACGACTTTAGGCATTCTTGATTTTTTTTCAATTTCAGACATTTTTGAAAAAAATATTTTTTATGAAGTTCAACTTTTTTTTGTTTAAATGATTTTTAGACGTTTTGTCAAACATTCTGAAAATTGGATGAATTGTAGAAAGTAAGTATTTTAGTCAGGTATTGTAAGTTAATGTATTACGAAATAGAAAAAATAGGCCAAATTTGAAGTTTCTTAAAATATTCTGGAAACAAGGTACATATTCTGATTACGTACAATACAAATGTATAGAAATACGAGCAATACGAAACTATTGTAAATTTTCAGAAGCGATGGAACAAACCAGAGTGTAACAATTTGATAGAAATGCTAAAGGTGGCCTGAACTCGAGTTAAATCTTTAACGGTAAGTATCGGAAATTTGGCCGAAATAGAAGCTCGTTATATCTACCAGCGTTTTTACTTTTACTCCCCGGGGTATATTTTTGCCGAAGTTTTCTCTTTTGTAGAAGACGACTCCCGGCGCTCTCGTATATTCGTCAATAAGACGCGGCACGCCGTCACTTTGGCCCACATTTTGATCAAGTATATTTTCCATTCGAGAGAGGAAATTATCGCATCAAGTTTTTTTTCTTACGAGGGCATCTTCTCTTCTCGCGAATATAACTTTTCAAAATCTTTCTACTACTTTGGTATAGTTAAAGTCAAGTGTACACAACCTTATGTAACCAATTAATATTTTTAACATTGGCAAATTATGTGTTAGCGTGTGCCACTGTGCCTGTAGTACGTGGAGTTGTGGATTGTGCAGCATCTAGAGCCGATCGTTATACCCGGAGGTAAATGAGATTACAAATAAAGCGGGTTTTCCGCGTAATAATTTCCATATAGCGCGGTAAATATGCTTATTCGAGCGTATGATAACAAATCCTTAAAGTACCAAGCTACGCTATATTGAACGTGTAGACTGTCTCGGTAGCTGAATATAGCTAGACTTAATTCTACGTTAAATTCTTCCGCGTGCACTACGTACCATACCTACCAACTAAAGGTATATGGCTGACAGTTTTGGCGAGACAATATTATAACTATATTTTTCTAAGCGACTATACATTTACTACGAGTATATTGTCATACCTTATACCTAATCTGTTTTTGCATGCAACGTCGATTTTCACCAACCGAGTACCCTATTCGAGCGAGTAGAGTTTTTAGATGTCGTTGCCATACCACACGAGTAGGTTTAGATATTGGGTTTGGTATTGATGTTCTAAATTTATAATTACCCGGGCCAAGAAAATGATACGTTTTTAGCGTTTCGTAAAGCACATCTTTAATGTTATACCTATACTACCTCTGTGGGAATGCTCAGGTGTGTTGAAATGAACTTCTTAATTTATGGACAAAAATTTACCCGCAAGGCGGTATAAAACTTTCGCTTTTATTAATTTATCAAACGACTAATTAAAATTTGTTTACATCGTATTCGTATCGTCTTGAAAGTTGCCAGTGGCTGTATTAGCCTTTGTTGTAAACTATCGAACCTACCTATACATATTAACCCACTCCTTTGACAAAAAAATTGAATTTGTTTAGAATTTGCTGCGAAGTCCCAGTGAATTTATTCGAGAGCACTCAACTTTGCAATTTGCCTAAGCTACCATTAATGGAACAGAGTTACAATCTGCAATATTTTAACAATTTTTAGCACCCTCTACCCTTGATTGGAAACGAACCGAAAAATGAAATTTGCAGCTAATAAATAAGAACAGTTCTGGGTTAATGGTTAAATAAATGGGAAAAGGACACAAGATTGACGCTACAGGATGTTCAATAAATTTTTTAGGCACACACGTTTTCTCAATGATTATTTCTTTGTGGAATTGCATCACTGGCCTAAAGATTTCTTGTTGGCGGATGATACTCGTATTAATGTTCCTAGCTACTTATCTAAATGCTTTAACTGCTCAAAGCATAATTTTCCCATTACTATGACATTTTATAGGTTACATTTTTATAATGTAATTGCCTTCAGGAATTTACAATTTCTTAAAAATTATTCCAAAAAATTGTACTATATTTCGTTTTTAAAAAAAATATAAAATGGTTAATCACAAAAATTAACAGAATGTCAAAAAAAAATTTCGAAACACAAAAGAAGAATTTTTCCAAGACTTGCAAATGCACGTTTTCAAAATGATTTTTTTCACATTTCAAAAGTTCAATATTAATGTTAGATTTCAAAGATTTCCAAATTAAACTCAAAAAATTTATCAAATTTCGGATGTTTATTATCTAAATTTAAAAACGTTCAAATTTCAAAATCTTTAATAAAATGTTGGAAATTTCTTAAAATGTGGATTTTCACCAAATTTTCAAAAATTTTCGAATTTTAAAAATTAAACTAACTTCAAAAGTAGGTATTACAAAAAATTTTGAAATGAAAAGTTGTACTCTTCACTAAATTTTGAAGGTACAAATAAATATTAACTGAATTTTAAAAAATTGAGGAAAATTTAGTTTTTTTTTTTAGAAATTTTCAGTTTTATGACGATTTTTAAAAAATTCTAAACAATACCATCATCTTTTTATCAACAAAAAATTTATATGTACGTACAACTTTTTAACTAGATCTTGAGAGATTACATTTTTTTTGCTACTTTTCCAAAATTATGAGAACAAAACGGCAAAAAGGATAAAAAGAAAACGTCCTTTGAAAAATTTGACCTTACACTAAAGAAAACCCAAACGAATTGCTCTGCTACAGCGTAAGGTGTTTCAAATTGGTTTCACTTTCACGCGATTCCAAGTTGAAATTGCAATCACGTACGTCACACGGTAGTAAAATAAAGGCAGCGTTAATAGAAACAGCGATCTTCGGTTCTAGACGAGTTCGCATCGAAATGATAATGTCTTTATGATCGTAAATACGCGGTAAATCACGCAAATAACCTCATCTTTGGTTTATCGACTGCCATGGAAATGGCGAATCGGCAGCACGTCGAACGATTAAGTGTAGGCGAATATGTATTTTCAAATTTACATATTCGATATTTGATCGAGCTAGGCGAAAAATTCGACTCACGTTCGACATTAAGGTGGATATTAGAAGTAGCATTAAAAGAAAATAAAAACGTAAAAGCGACTCGCTCCCGCAAAATTTATAATAAAAAAAAGTATACCTTCTTGACGTATAAAAAAGGATAAAGTATACGACTACCCAGCTCTACTCGTACATAGTCCTTATATACAGTATTTCTTGAACAATTGAAAAACGTTACCAACATAATCCGCTCGAAACATTGCAAAATAAAAAATATATATATCCACAGCCGAACGGAAATAAAAACTTTGCAACTTTCGAGTTGCTGCGCACGCTTATAAATCACTGACGAAGATATTTCTGTTTCTTTTTTTCTTCTTCGTCTTTCAAACAAAGCAAAACCACATAAATACGTAATGAATGACTTAGCATGAGAAATACACTAAACCAATCTAAATACGACTTCGAGTAGACTCAATCCGCGTAAATGTATTCCTAAAAATACGTTCGTATCCTCGATTGTGAAATATCTTACCCTTAAAAAACCCGTGTTCATGCATGGAGGAAAAAAAAAACCCGAACCAAACCCACCAAAAATGGTAAAATTGATCCGGCAGCTGGATAATCGAGCGTGAAAGAAAACCGCAAAATTTAGGGCTATTTTGTAGATTCTTTTCCTTCTTTTTTTCTGCTTCATATAAAACTTGCATAGAAATAAGATTACAGTCGTTCGCTTGATTTAGTTTTTTTTTTTCTCTCTCTCTCTTTCTTTCGCTTACTTTTTTTTTGTTCCATTCGCTTTCCCAATCCCAAATACCAGCCAATTTCCCAGCATATATACGGGAAACATTTGGCGATAATTTTTGATTACAAATTCTAGCCATTCGAGCCTCCATATACCCAAATTTACCCTTCGTACGGACGGATATTTTCTCATACAGTTAGTCAGCCAACATACCGCAGTCTTTCTTTTACGTCGTTCGCGTTATTTTCAAACAAAGTCAATTTAGCTTTCCTTCCAGAAAAATTGTCACACTTTGTTGAACAAATAAAAAGCAAAAAATATTTCTTTCGTTGCAGCTACTACAATGGTGACATCGTGTTCCGCAGACTGACTTGCAAACTTGGTCTTATGAACATATCTCGAGTTCTCGACGTGATTATAAATAAAATAAACAGGTAGATAGATAGGTAAATACTCGTAAACAATGTAGAACAATGTAGACAAAGCTCGAGTTTGAACAAGGTGATTATTTCCGAAACGTGAATGTTTTAATGGAATTAAAAAGCTTTTAACTAAACCAGCTTTACGACGCGACGCGACGCCGCGCCGAGCCGGTCAGAAAGACTGATTGCTCGTTATTGTTCGAAGAAAGTGGCTTAATTTATTTCGTCACATTGATCAGTGACCCATTCAACGACGACGTTAATTATATTGCACTACTAAAACGCTATATACGAAGGAGTATTAACCGTCGTAAATTGTATTCGTGTAACTGGGTTAAAACAATAGCAAAACGGTTGCCAAATCTTTGAATTTAGAAAATTTCACAAGACAGGACCCAAAAGCAACCACTTTTTCTAGTTTCTCGATTATCTAATTGTCGCGGCGATCCCGATGATAAAATTACCACGCTATAAATTTCAGCCGAAGTGAAGCGAAATTAGAAGTAGAAAAAGTAAGCGGCAACTTTTCAACAATTTTCCAATTTCAGTTGCACTCGAGGGAAAAGTCGAATAGAATGTTGGACAAAATGAAAAAAATTCTCCAAAACTAGGGATATAAATATAAATTTTTGCGAGATTTCGTCGTAAATCAGAAAACTATTTTTGCTCTTATGGTTTTAGGAAGCTTTCCTCGTTGTTTCAAGTTTTGAAAGAAAATTATCAAAAATTTAAGACAAAATATTACTTACAAGGTGTACAATGTATATTATACATTACGTAGCAACGCGGTAGGTCCCTGATGAGATGGAAACCTCGAAAAATTACCAAAGTATCCTATTTTACTGCAATAATTTTCGCTGTTCTTCCCTCAGACTGATCAGATATTTTTATACCGACCCAGAGCGAGAACGAAGGTGAAAATTTATACTTGAAAAGAAAAATTTTGTCAGAACCACGAGTCTCTTAAGAATTTATTAAACGAATTAAAATTTTAAATGAGAGGTTCGAAATTACCTGCAGTACCATAAGCACGGCTGGTGCACAAAACGACTTGTTTTGTTCTGTTCTGTTCAAGAACAAATCATTTTGTGAAGTTAATGTTCCATTCTGGTTTTTGTTCAAGAAAAAATCAAATGTTTTGTTCTGTTCTGTTTTTGTTCATTTGTTCAGAGAATTATTTTGTTTTGTTCCGTTCTGTTCAACCAGCCCTGACCATAAGTACAAGTGAGTGTCTCAATATGAAAAGGGGATAGCTCTTTTTTGGTAAATTACAAACTTGAATTCTCTGTTCCATATACCTACTATCCAGAAAAACTCGTCTCACATGTGTCAAACCCTCACAATACCTAATTAAAGTTGGGTAATTTGGTACCTGACTCGCAAAAATATCTGTAATTTCGCGCGTGTAAATATTTCATTAATTTCCTAAAATGTGGTGAAAATACCTAGGTCTCTAAAAGCTGTAAAAAAAACACCATTTTATTCCTTCTTCAATATCTTCCTGAAGAAGATACTTTAACAGAGTGTCTACACTCTACAGGTCATGAAAGTCATGGAAAAGTCATGAATTCTTCAAAAAAATCACTAGGTCATGGAAAGCCATGAATTCTGCTGCTAAAAGTCATGAAATTTTTACTTTTCATTAGGCAAAATTTGCTTTTCCTTCTAAAACTGGCAGGATGCTCCGCTTAGTCTCATCAAACTAATTGGCATTGTTAGGCGATTTATGTTAGTTTCCCTCGTTTTCAGGATTAAATCCGAGTGGTGGTGATTCGAGAATCACGATCTGGTCAAAAACGTACTTATATAGTTACGAAATAAGAAAAGGCTTACTTTGGTGTAGACTCCGGCACTCGACAGTTCGTTCTCGATCACCATGACGATGATGCCAAACATGCCCATCACGAGAGCGTAATCGCTGATCCTCTTCCTCTTCTCAAATAGTGCTTTTCTTCTACCCAGCCGATAACCGACGTTGGGTTTGTGTTTACCAGGAGGTGCTCCGGAACCGACGTTACCGCTCGAACCGACGCTGTTTCCTTTGTGGAGAGGACGTTCCTCGATGTACTTGGCGCTGCATTCGCTGTGTCTGATTTCGACTAAAGCAATGGCCGCTTCATCGCTGCCGGACCCTGTTGCTCCTCCACCTGTCTTCATAGCACCCGGAATCGACAATGTGGAACCCGGCTTCCGGAGCTGCGGAATAAAAGAAAAATGAAATGCCAACATTAGAGCCAGTTTGACAGAAATCGAAGCGATATTTGGGAATGGAATTTTTGCAGCAACTACTTTACCTAAGCGTCTAAAAATGGAGTCTCTTTTTTATTAAAAATTTCGTGTTATAGCATACAAGGCTGAGTGTTCGGATATCTATAGATCTACGGATGATACATTATACTATTTATCGCCACAGACTACGTAACACGTATACAATAATAAGCCGAATATTTCGGTAAAAAAATGGAAGACAAGAGTGCAATTTGAATAGCCCTGAAATGTGAAAATATTGCTATCATCGAATACAAGATATTCGCACAAGTATTTGATATATCGATCTGATCGTTGTAAACGATAACGTGAAGCATTTTTCCCAGCAGCGTTAGACTTAATTAATTGTAGGTACATTTACTGCACAGTGCACACTCTGTTCATCGGTTGAGGTAAACTATACTACAAGTACAAAACAGAGAGGCGAATAAAAATTCACCCTTATCGACTTTACAAAGAAATAATTTACAAGCCATCGTGTTGAACATGAGCGAGCGTCGACAACGTTAAACGATTTTCAAAGAAAATTTGACGTTTCGCTTTATTAAACCAATTACACTTTGATGTGGTTTAGACAGGCTTATCGCGAGTACACAATATTCTACTTAATTAGAGCTTTCCATTTTCGTAGCGCAGCGCAGTGGGTACTAAAAAGCGATATTTTTATTTACGCAAAGTGTATTTTCGAAAAATCACTCGACATTACCAACATTCGACGAGCGAGCCCATTAATTCGCCGAACACGGTGTGTCTATTTCTATCACTCTTCCCCTCCTCCTCTCATCCTCATTTGCTAGCTATAGGAATAGGATATAGCAACAAGTTTCAGGGTCTATTCGATTTCTACCTCATTATTTCGCTTCAATTTTCACGCCACGTTTATACCAGAATCGTCCCGAAACCTATTCCTCAATGCGAACTCTAGTCATAGCGTCGAAAATCGGTTTTATTTTAAATCCTGCCTCCTCTTGCCCAAAGTTGTCGTCGTTTTCTCTTCTTTTCTCTTTATACAGCCTTATAAAGTCTTGTAAAACTATCCTCTTCCCCCCCCCTTTTAATACGAATAAGATGTATTGTTCGCATTCGATTTTTTTTTCACAAAGGTTGTTGAGGTCGCAACGTTGGTGAATACGTATTAACCTCCCTGTCTCCCTCTCATCCAATTCTTCTTATTTCACAGAAGACCATGCGTTGGAGTACTTTGGTTGGCTACATGTCACTGCCACACGTTGCACTTCACACCCAGACTACTAAATTAGCCCGCAAACTCTAATATCTCTTTTCTTGGGGGAAAAAAAAAATCAAAAGCTTTCTCATTTTTTTCTCCACTTAATTAGCTGTTATTTTTCAACTAGATAGTAATTACGCGACCCTACTGATTTTTTTTTAAAATGGCTTTCAATAAAAATGAATGTGAGAATGTAACGCGCGTTCGTATACGCTCGGCCTGCACTACCTACTTCCTTCTATACTTAGGCCATTTCTCAGATGAATCCCAATTACTTGATATTTTTTCCGCAGAATTATCTAAGTATTCTTCGAAGCTCGGTCATATTTAAATTGTTTACTTCTTTTCATACGATAAAAACTAAACCTTGAAGTATTTTTTGAAAATAAATTTTTGCATTCAAGGAAAGCAGGACTATTACAGGGCATACGAAAGGACTTCCTCAAAATAAAAAAATATTCAAAATTATAATGATTCATTTTTTAATTTTTTTGGAAATTTTCAAAATCTTATAAATTCACCAAACATAAAAAATGAATCAGATTTGAAAAATTTAAATTCGTTTGAAAATTATTCAATATCAAATTATTAAAAAAAAAAAAATTTTCATAAGATCCCGAGTTTTTAGGTATTACATAACTATTAAATTTTGAAAACGTATTAAACTTTACAAATCGAGTTTATTTTTAATTTTTGAAAATTTTGATGGATTTCAAAAATTTATTAAAATTGAAAAAATACCAAATTTTGAGTTTTTATTAAGTAAGAGTAGGTATATTTTAAAAATTAACCAAATTAAAAATCTTTCAAAACAACAAAAATTGATTAAAATTTTATACTTAAATGATTAAAATAATAAAATTTCCAATTTTATTTAATGTAGGTAGCTGAATTTCAAAACCTAATTATTAATCAAACTTTGAAAATTAATAAATAATATAAAAAGGTAAAAGAAAAAAATAGTTTTCATTAATTTCCATGTTACACTAAATTTAAAACGTTTTTTAAATTGTAAAAACTTATCAAGCTTCAAAAATTGCAGAAATTTCAAAAATTTATTCAAACCAAAAATTTCCGAAATTCTTTACTTTCATTTTGAATTTAACATACTTAATTTAATAACTATTGAATTTCTAATTTCTGTCAAATTTTAAAGACAGCCAAAAATTTTGAAAATTCATCAAACTACGAAATTTGAAATTTTTTCAAGTTTTGAATTCTCACTGAAACTTTTTCAAAATTTCCAAAATTTATTATAAATTTTTAAAATTGTTCAAAATTCTGAACATTTCTTTATTGGAAAAAAACTTCCAGATTTTTAAAACTGTAGAAATTTATTGAATTACTAAAATTGATACAATTAAGTATTATTTTCAAATTTAATAAATTACCAAAAATGGAAAAAGTGAAAAAGGTTGCCACTCAACAAATTATTGCTCAAATATTATTTAGATATGTATTTGGAGTTCTAAAAGTATTTTCAATTGTTTAGTTAATTGCTGTACGAGTATTCATCGAATTTTGAAACTTTTTCAAGTTTCAAATTTTTATCAAATTTTGAATTTTTATCGAATTTTGACAATGTTCTCAATTTCAAAGGTTTAAACAATTTTAAAAACTGTAATAATTTATCAGACTTTAAAACATTTATCCAATCGATTCAAATTCATTAATTTTTGAAGTGTAAATCCAAATGATAAATGTTGCAAATTTGAAAGAAAAAAAAACAGGACCTTCGGATCAAGAGGAGGGCTTTTGCAGGGTCAGCAAAACCGGTAAGCACTCTGTACATTTGCTTATTAATACATCACCTACTTCACTACATATAAATCTGACAGAGCCAACGTTTCAAGAACCATTCAAACTAGAAACATATCTCTTTAATATACTCGTATGTATACGCGAATAAACAGCTCTGCAGTAGGTAACTCCGGAGAGGGGAAAAAAAACGAAAAACACGCCACAAAAAAATTATTTTACAGAGAAAATGAGAGAGAGAGAGAGAGTGACAGAAAAAAAAACCGCATAACACGTTCGGACCCCTTTGAATTGGTCATAACACAAAAAAACACGCTACTTTTTAGAAAATTAGTTCGTTATAGAAGTATATAGCTCGTTTCAACTCCGACGCAACGTTTTAATTACGTTATTAAAAAAGCACCTTTTTGAAATCACTAAGCCGTGTCAAATTTTATATCGTTTTCAAAGGCCAGCACCTGCGCTGACTTCGAATAAGACTTGGCAAAAGCGTCAAATTAATTGTCGACGTTTGAAATCCCTCCGTCCACCTGCATTAAAAAAAACAACGCAAATCTGTTCGAAATTAGGAAGAGAATAAATACAATCTAATTTAAACCTCATTGTAGGGGCGCGATAATCCTGGTAATTAAAAGCGCCCAAAAAAAAAAAACATGCGGTTTGAGAATGTAACAAGACTGCCTCACGAGGCGTTGAAAAATCTGAACCAGAGTTCATTATTGAAAACCTTTTAACGCGACTGCAAATCATTTTCACCGCATCAAATAAATTATGGCGTTTTTTACGCTCGCTCTTTTCAAAAGCTGCGAAAACTTTCTCAGGTTTTTATTTTCTTGGTTTGCGGTGCGGTGCGGCGGCGGCGGCGGCAAGCCGAAGCGTAAATATAGTCCGCCTTTTTCTCATTTTTACACTTGGCCTTTCCCGCTTGCCGCGTTCCTTGCTCGTCTCTCTTTTTGTATAGCTCGAAAACAAAAACGATTACAACGTTTTATATATTATTCAGTCATTTATTTTGTCCGCTAACTTCGGCTATACCCCGCGCTGTAATACCTACTCTATTTAAATAATCATTTACACTTATTCTTATTTTATCCTACTTTATGTGCGTAAATACGCCAGATACGGGCCAACAGGGATACCGCGTCAACCAGACGCTACGCGGATACCGGCTCCGCCCGATGTACCACAGGAAAATTGAAAATATTACGTAGTAATTTCGTTGGCCTTTTTCTTGAATTACAATTTCACAATAATACAAATAGTACCATTGGACGCTACGCTGTGTTCTGCTCTATTCTGTTCTGTTCTGTTCTGTTCTGTTCTGTTCAGTGCGAACCAAAACCACCACCAGTACATATATTTCCATCAATTTATCCTTTCTTCCTTTTCTCGTTTCTGCTTTCTTTTTTTCTCTCGCCGTCTACGCGGTATCCTTTGAGAATTAAGCGAGCTAAATGTTTCTTTATTTTATTATTTCGACTCATTTAATAGGGCAGTACTCGCTGAATCGTATTGTTTTCATAATTAACTTGAAATAATAACAGTGTGTGTTTTAAAAACACTCGATATAATTAAACAATATTGGACATAGAAATAGTTAGGAAATTCGAAATCATGTAGTAGGTACAGGGTGTTTCGGTTAAAAATATGCCCCTTTAATAACCTGGTGAATTACTAACTTGTTCAGGAAATTCATTTTTCAATTTTTTATTTCTTGACTTTCTTATTGTGTAACAAAAAAATTCAAAAGTTTTATTAGTTTCAGAATGTCTGCTTAAAAGCCATCCCAAGCGGCACACTCGATCGATAAAAAATCTTTTGAAAATCTATAGATGTTCTCACGATATTATAAAGATTTATCGGTACAATTTCATAGGCAAAAAATCTAAAAACTATCGAATTCGATATTATTAAGATTTTATGACGATATTCGTCAACGATACTATCGACAAAGAATATTAAATTTATCGATTCCGATTTTCCACCGATTTTGTGCAGATATTTGAAACTACATTATCGACAAAGAATATTAAATTTATCGAATTCGATTTTTTAACGATTTTGTAAAGATATTTGAAACTATATTATCGACACGCAATATGAAATTTCTCGATTTCGATTTTTTTACGATTTTGTGACGATATTTGAAACTGTATTATCGACAAATAATCTGAAATTTGTCCAACGATTTTTCAACGATTTTGTAAAGATATTTGAAACTATATTATCGACACGCAATATGAAATTTCTCGATTTCGATTTTTTTACGATTTTGTGACGATATTTGAAACTGTATTATCGACAAATAATCTGAAATTTGTCGAACGATTTTTCAACGATTTTGTGACGATATTTGAAATTATTTCCAAATTTGTGAAAATTTTTCCAAGTCCAGCTCGTCTGGAAGTACTAAACTGCCTATTATAAGCGTTTTATTGCCAATTCCTCAACGATTAGGTATGGCATAGTGGTTAAGGAAGAGGATTACCATGCAGGAGATAGATAGTTCAAGCCTCACGGGTGGCAGATTTTTTATAATTTTTTTTGACTTTTTCTGAAATGATCCTCTTACCGTAACATGAATAATGTGTTTAGGCATAGTTTAATGTATTAATTATGCTAATTAAGGATTTTTAATTATAGAAAAAAGCTAGTAAAAGACGAAAAATCGGAATAAAAAATCGATAAAAAATCGTCAGAATATAGAATTCGATAAAGTGTCGCGTTAGTTCCGCCTAAATCGTGAAATTATCTTTCGATATTATAGATATATTATCGATAAAATATCTTACTATAATCTCGAAATTTTTGCTTACTATAATTCGTCGATAATCTATCTATATATCGAAAGATAATTTCACGATTTAGGCGGAACTAACGCGACACTTTATCGAATTCGATATTCTGACGATTTTTTATTTCGATAATTTGTCGATTGTGCTGCTCGGGATCGAAATTTTAAAAAATTTCTCTACATTTTCAATGTGTGACAAAAAAAATCAAAAAATTTATGTTTCAAAATGTCTAAGAGTCATTGAATTTTTCACCTTTTTTAATGTCTGACAAAAAAATCAAAAATTTTATAAGTTTCACAATGTCTTTCTAAAAGCAATCGAATTTATTCCTCAACTTTTTAATGTGTGACAAAAAAATTAAAAAGTTTCAAAAGTTTCAGAATGTCTGACAAAATGTCCAAGAGTCATTGAATTTTTTTTAAAAAAGCCAAATTTTTAATGTTTAACAAAAAAAAAAAAAAAATCAAAAACTTTTCAAGTTTCAGATTGTCTGACAAAATGTCTAACTGTTAGACATTTTTCAATTTTTTTGTCACACATTAAAAAGTTGAGGAATAAATTCGATTGCTTTTAGAAAGACATTGTGAAACTTATAAAATTTTTGAATTTTTTTGTCAGACATTTAAAAAATTTTTTAATGTCTGACAATAAAAATCAAAAAATTTTCAAGTTTTAGAATGTCTTTCTAAAAGCTATCAAATTTTTAGAAAATTTCCTAACTTTTTTAATGTGTGACAAAAAAAATAAAAAAATTTCATAAGTTTCAGAATGTCTGACAAATTGTCCAAGAGTCATCGAATTTTTAAAAGTTACCCAACTTCTTTAATGTGTGACACAAAAAAAAAATCAAAAATTTTGTAAACGTTTCAAAATGTCTGCCAAAATGTCTATAAATCATTAGAAATTTTAAAAAATTCCGATATTTTCAAAAAGTCTTTTGTTAAATATTTAACCTAGCCAAATCTAACTTTTTTTCACGTTTGGTCGTCGTAAAAGCATATACTCGTACTATGCTAATATTCTACCTACTTATTTACAATGTCTGACTAAATACTTTCTAATTTTTTTTTAAATTTCAGAATGTCTGACAAAATGTTTAAAAATCATCTAAACTAAAAAAAATCAATCTTCATTTTTAAAAAATCCAAAAAATGTCTAAAATTGAAAAAAAACTGAATAATTTCTGACAAAATGTCTTCAGTCATCCATTTTTCAAAAAAATTTCAGAGTTTCAGAATGCCTGCAAATTTTTGAAATCTCTTCAAGTTTCAAAATGTCTAAAAGTCATTCAATTTTGAAAAAATTTGCCAACTATAAAATTTCTAAAAATCACCAATTTTTCAGAAATTTTTACAAGCCTCAGAACGTTTGACAAAATTTCTAAAAATCATTCAATTTTGAAAATATTTCCATGTTTTATACTGTCTGACAAAATAGGTACCCAAAAGTCTTTCGTCTTAACATCTTAAATGGCCAATCTCCATTTTTTTCGCTGAGTTTGAAATGTGTAAAAAAAAAATCAAACAAAAAAAAGAAATGCAATTCATTCGATATCTGTATATCGTAGATGGGAAAATTGGCGAAAAAAAAAAAAAATAAGTGAAATTCTCTCAACAGCAATAAACTATTCTTATCACGACATCGGCTTTTACTCGAATAAATACAGATTGGAAATTTGATTGGTTCGCGCAGTCGAACGTTTTGTCTCTCACAACTCGCAAACACATTCTCAGAGTAGTCAGGTTCGGTTTCGACGAGCGACGCGACAATTTTTATTTATCGTGTATAGGAAAGACCGGACGCGAGACGAAACGAAAGGAAAACTTGACGAAAGTTTATCGGCATTCGTGATACGATAGTTTTCCATCGAAAACAATTTCTTCTCGACTGATTTTTCGTCAACGAGACAATGAAAAAAACGCCTCGATTGAAACTTTCCGTCAAAGTATTCGCTATATCGATGGAGAAATTCTGATGCGTGTTCGACAGAATTCAACTCGACGTTCACCTGGAAAATCCTCTCCCATCGTGCTACGTAATGAGTGCCACTTTTAATGAAACCAAGTCAAACTTTTCGACTCGAACGTGTTGCCATTGGCGCGTTAACGCGCTGCGATTTTTTTCACCATAATTATTATAAGCATTTTTTTCTTCTGGCTTTTTGAGCAGCGAGACGCGAAATCGTCAACGTAACAACGGAGAAAAAACTCGACTCATTAATATTCTTGAGACGTATCTCGCTATACAAAGTTTTTCACTGATAAGAACAGTATAGGTATTTTTTAAATAGCAATTTCGCCTTCGTCGTGGTCGTGGTAGTCGTTCGAACTATACGCAGAAAGCTCTTGCCATCGTAGGGCTCGGCTCTGCTCGACTCGTCGTTAAATGAAAATACTTCTCACTCGTATTGTCGAGTCAAAAGATTTTATGATCGAGTTGATTTGCATTTTGCTGCTTTTCGAAAATTAATGTCAACTTTCAACGTCACTCTCGGCTTTTTAATGCAATCGTAAAGTCGAGTATTTCGTGTTCTATCTTCTCGCTCGTTCTACCGACACTACGACACCGCGACCGTGTAAGCCTATATCGAACCTTATCGTAAAAAGAAAAAGTGCAAATGTTACGAGTGTTGATTAACTTTCAAAGTGAAATTCGCAAAATGCCGACGGTTTGCCAGCGCAAAACCACCGCTTAAATGAGACGACGATTTTCCATCGCGTGCGTACGCGTGTATTTAACTTTCAACGAGCTTCGTTTCGTTTTCATTTACCTAAATCCTCAAAAATTGTTCAGAAACTTGTTAAAGTGAAAAATCTCTCAATCAAGGCGAGGAAAGTCGATGAGAAAGGGAACACTGTAGAACTTCTATCAAAATAATACCAGATGTGGCCAATGACGCGCCAATAGAATTTTATGGATGACGAAAATTGGACTGAAATTCAGTTAAAATTATGAAAGAAGTATACAAATACAGGGTGTTTCGTAACTGATGTAATTCCTTCAACCAGGTGTATAGGCAACCCATTAGGAACAAAAAAAAAATGTTATATTTGAATCGGTGAGTTTCAGAAGGTCTTCATTCCAAAAAAGTCGTTTTGAGATAATCGAAAAAAACTTTCTCACCCCTCTGCACGGGATTTTGGCGGAACCAAAATGGGCCAGGTAGATACCCCCAACCAACCAACCCTCAATGTTTGTCGGTATTGACCCCCCTCCTCCCCTTACCGGTGGCGCCAGAGCGTTTTGAAAATTTGGAATGAAGTCCTTTTTCCAAAATGCGGTCGATTTTTTCTGCGAGAACGAGCTGAAATGGAATGATATCGATTCCTCGGGATGGTAGGAGGTTGGTTGACATTGAAAATAAAAAAAAAAATTACTTGCCAGTATTTATTATTAAAAGTTTTAGCATAGAAAGTTTTCAACTTTTTCTATATAAAAATTATATCATTACGAAATTTTTTGAGTAAAAATGATAAAATTACGTCAAATGCTTAATACATTATTACCTCCGCACAGCACACACGTTAGCGACATTTCACACTCTTCACCGAACAACACAGCAGCGCAGAAGTTCCCTTAAGAAGTACTAACGTGTTTGGAATGAGTACCTTTTTACATTTCATGTACTTTTCAACCGTCTACCACGGGCAGCCGAATACCTGAAATGAATGCCTTTTGCTCTTAGGAGATGCGCCTACCCTCAAGGTTCACCCCCCCCCCCCCACAAATATGTAACTCAATACCCCAAAAATGTGGAATGAAGACCTTCTGAAACTCAGCGATTCATTTATGAGGCGAGAGAAAATGAAATTTCGAAAAAAAAACAAAAAAAAATTCTGTAATAATTTTTTAAAGCAGACTGCGAAATATTTTTAACCAAAACAAATATTTTCAATTTTTTCAATGAACTTTTCTTACAAATTTATATATTTATTTTTTATTTTTAAAAGAATAGTTATAATTTGATATTCCAGAGCAATTTTTAAAATAACTTTTTCTAAACAACGATTTTTTGATAATTGTTTACTAGTTAGATACTTACAGACAATTTTTCCTCCAAAGGATTTCCTCAAGAAAAAAAATTTCAACTTTTCCCCCTAATTCAAGGATTCTTGTCCCCAAAAAAATGTTTCAGGAATAATAATTTTCTTGAGTTTTTGAATTGATTTTTCCAATTTCTTCATCTTGTTTTTTTTTTGAACAAAAATAATTTTTTCTGAAAAAAACTTATTTTGAGTACCTAATATTCTTACGGACAATTTTTTTCGGAACAGTTCTGTTATTTTTACGTTTTTTGAGGAAAATTTTTTAAACGATTTTTTAAAACCTTTTTGACATTTAAAAATTATTAAATTTTTACCAAATTGTAAAAATAATCTAAATTTGCGAGATTATGATCATTCGTTAAATTTAAAATTGACTAAATTTCAAGCTTTCATCAAATGTGACCCGGCATAAAAAAAGGGACCTAGTAGGTAAAAGTCGAATCTGAGCCACTCAAATTTTCGAAAAAAACAATATTTCCAATCGGCACGACAAAAGGTACCTAGCAGGGAATGTAGCTGTTTTTCAAGAATCTGAATAAAAATGTATAAAAATATATCCCTAATTTGTTTTAAAATAGCTCCTCCGGGGCTGATGCTTGAAATACGTGATTTAAGCTAAAAAATTCCACTTCTGAGAATTTTCGATCAATTTTCAAAATCATCACTGATCAAAATAATTTTACATGAAATCGATAAAATTTAATTATTTTTGCTTTTCGTTTTTTTTTTTTTTTTTTTTTCGTTTTATGACCACTTGACTATGACGTAAAAATCCTCATAATTTAGCTAAAAACCGATCTGATATTTGTTATCAGTAAGCTTCAAAAATTTGCTTATCACACAATTTTTTCCCCTTTTTGGCAACACAAAGTTTAGTCAAATTTCCCTTACCCATTATAAAAAAATTTTTCGCACAAAATGTTTTAAAAAATGTTGGAAAATATTTCACTCATATCCATACAACTATTTCTCTAAAATCTAAAAAAATCAGTTCATTTGTTCCAAAGATATTCATTCTCAAGGTTAATTTTTGCTCTCTTGAAAAATTTGTACATAAAATACCTAATAAATCCCTTTTGTCATACCGGGTCACAAATGTTAAAAATTATCAAAATTTTAGGACTTTATCAAACAGAATGTCAAACAAAATCTCAAAACCAAAAAGCAAGATTTTTGAAGAATCTTCTATAGACCTTTTTCGAAATAAAAAATGTCTCAGATGTACTTAGGTATAGGTACTAAATTTTAAAAAAAAATCATAAAAAAAAAATCAACAAACTTTAAAAATTACCGAATCTTGTCAATCATGTCAAAAATTCACCAATTCGTCAAATTTTTCAAACTTAAAATTAAACATTTTTTTTTTGAAAATTCAGATGAATTTTAAACATTTATTAAACTGGAAACATTCATAAATTAAAATGACAAAAGTTCCAATTACATCAAATTTTGAAATTTTCCCATATTTCGAAGACATACAGAATTTAAAAATTTGCTAAATTTGAAAAATCTTTTCAATCTTCAAAATTATAAGAATTACTGAACATTGAAAATTAATGCAATATGAAAAATTTATCGAAGTTTGGAAATTACTCAATTACAAAATTTTAAAGAATTTTGACAACATTAAAAATTTTGGGGGCAGGGAATACTAAGATTTGCTTAGCTTAAAAGTTAAAATGATTTTCCAAGTATTAAGTGAGATTAAAATTTGAAAAAATTCAAGACTTTGGAAAATCTTTTTGAAAATCAATGCCTTCAAGCAAAAAACAGTTTTGACAAAATTTTATTTTTAAATTTATTTTTTGGAACATTTTTTTAACTTTTATTTTCCTGAACTCGATGAATCTATTTTCGAAAAAAGTGTTGGGACACTTTTTCAAATTTTTAAATAGCTTTCTAGAACTTTTTTATACTTATAGAATTTGCAATTTTTTGAAATTTTATTGATAAAACCAATTTTTTAACAATTTTTTTTCCTCGTAAGGTATAATTTTATTATAGGATGGTTTGAGAGTCATTTATTTTCCCTTCTGTAAAATTTCTTTCAAATTGAAACTTTCATTTAAAAAAGCTAAAAGAGCAAAAAATGACAATAATGATACAAAAGGCTGAAAAAATGACAAGAAAATCACTACTTTCAAGACTTCAAGTCGAACACTGCAACCTGCTCCACGCCAATAATGATTTTTTTTTTTTGCTGGTGTACTTTTGTAATAGCCGCTCGTACAAATATGCGGAAATGAATACGAATGCGTTCATAATATTGAGATATAACGACGCCGCCACATCCTGGAACAGGCAATTTCGTCGAGTTTGATTAATGCTTTACGATGCGTATATCGTAACTCGAAGTCTCGATGAATAAACGCGGTATGTAAATATTCGTACGAAGAGAGTATACGTGGCGTTGTAGATAACCTTGCTCGCGCTGCTGGAGGGAAAAAAATTACGCAATATTCGTACGACCGACAAAAGAACCGCACATTTCATTGAATTGGAATCGAACGCATATGTCGGCCTTTCGATGATATATAGCCAAAAATAAGCCAATACAATAAATACTTCGACATACGTACATCTATTCTACGATATTTATACTATACCTAGACCTACACGTACAAACTCGTATATTTTACAGTAGCCCATATACAATACGATACTCTAATGTGGGCTTATATGTATACTGTATGGTATACGAATATCGAAAGATAATATGTAATGTACGTCCACTACGTATCATATACTTAAAACCAAAATAGACAAACATAGTATCATAAATGTATAACAGCATAGTCTCCGCCAAGTAAATATGTTACCATGGTTACAAACATCCGTGTAAAGGTTATCGGGTCATTTCATTACTTTCCTACCAACGTTTTTGCCTTTTTATTCGTCCAAATAATGTTTTTCACATGTAAATGAGCGATTTTTTTCATCACAGGAGGTGATTTTTGCCTCTTTCGACGAATCCTCTTAATTAATTTGCTTCTTCGATATTCCGCACACGTAAGCCGAACGTTGACAAAATACACACAAATTGAAGTAGACAGAGACACCAGTAGCGAGACAAATTACATCATAGTACACGTACTATAGTACTTACATGCACATTAGGGTGGAGTGAAAATAAAAACATATCTCGGATTTCGACCAAACTCGCAGAGGTGGTTTAGTTTGAGTCGAGAACCTCCCAAAAAAAATTTGAGCCCCTTACCTCTTAGGGGAGTGGAGCTAGGGGCCCTCAAAGTAGGGTCACTTTTGAAAAAAACGCAGTTTTTGCCACTTTTGGGTAGTGCCACCTACATGGTACCTCGGTAACAGCCCTAGAAAAGTGTAATTTGAGTTTCTTCAAATTTGATATCGATTTTCCTACCCTACCAGGAGGTTGAAAAGTTGCAGATCGCTAAAAAATCAAAAATTTCGAATTACAAAAAATGAAAATAACATCTGCTTGGTACCAAAACTGAATCCAAATGGCTCCTATTGATGCAAAAAAATTATTTCGATAGAAAAAGTTGAAAAAATTTCATAGCAGGATTGCCAACTTTCGATTTTTAACTTTTTATAAAATAAGTATCAAAATTTTCCCCTTTTTTTGGTAAAAATTGATGTTTTATAAAAATCGAAAGTTGGCAATCCTGCTATGAAATTTTTTCAACTTTTTCTATCGAAATAATTTTTTTGCATCAATAGGAGCCATTTGGATTCAGTTTTGGTACCAAGCAGATGTTATTTTCATTTTCATTATACGTGCTACGAAACTACTATGTTTCGTTCCTACGTGCATTGTACGAAAGTGCGTACTTTCCGCCCGCGGAATGTTTTGATTTAGTGTTCAAATCATGATTTCGTAGCACTTATAATGAAAAATACATTACAATATGAGGAGCGAAGTTCGTTCACTTTCGCCCCTCGTATTGTAATATACTATTTTTGTAATTCGAAATTTTTGATTTTTTAGCGATCTGCAACTTTTCAACCCCCTGGTAGGGTAGGAAAATCGATATCAAATTTGAAGGTCAATGGTCTGGGGAGGTGTAGAAACTCAAATTACACTTTTCTAGGGCTGTGACCGAGGTACCATGTAGGTGGCACTACCCAAAAGTGGCAAAAAACTGTGTTTTTTTTCAAAAGTGACCCTACTTTGAGGGCCCCTAGCTCCACTCCCCTAAGAGGTAGGGGGCTCTTTGGGAGGTTCTCGACTCAAACTAAACCACCTCTGCGAGTTTGGTCGAAATCCGAGATATGTTTTTATTTTCATTCCACCCTGAGACGTTATTTATGAATAGTGGCAACTTGGGTAGATTTGTGAAAATCAAGTTAAGAGTACCGTGTTGTACTACATAAAATTCCCTTCAAAATGAGACCAAGACGAATAAGTTTCGTTCATTATTCACGGAGTTATGAATTTTCAAACTTTGAATTCAAAAAAGTTAAGTTTCAAAAAAAGCTCGTTTAAAGTTTTGTATACATGTTTTAAACTTTTTTTCAACACAAAACTTGTAATTGCTGTGAAACTAAGCTAGGTACAAAAAAAATTGCATAGAACCAAAATTGTATAGAGCATGAAATTTCTCAACAACATGAGGTATTAATTTTTTTGTAAAATTTTTATTTTGAAAGATATGGAGTAAAAATGGTTTACTCTCAAAAATGTTAATTTTTGTAGATTTTTCATAAAATTGGATTTTCTGGTGAAACTAAGGGTTTTATGCAAAAAATGCATAGAACCAAAATTGTAGAGCATGAAATTCTCCATTTGCAATAAGTTGTCAGATTTCTTCTGGGAAGCTTAGTTTTCGAGATAAACCCAGTTACAACTTCACCATATTATCAGTATTTTTTCAAAACTATAAAATAATTCATTTTTTGAAAAAAAAATCCTTAATCATACCCCATATGAATTTTTTATCAACTTCCAACTTCGTGACAAAAAAAAATAAAACATTACATAGCCACGAAACTAACGAAATTAGCCCAGCGTAACGAGATGTAAGTGAAGTTCATTCTTCATCACCATTTCGCGTTACCAAATACATACCAAAACTCACGTTTTTGTACCATTTGCGTGGTCGTATCGAACTAAACAGTTGTACCATTCGAAAGAGCGTTAAATTTTCTATCTGAATCCATCAAAACCTGAAAACGGTAATTTTGACCTGAACACGAATTATCGCGATTATCTCGATTTCAGTTTTCTACCCAAGTTGTCCCTTTTCATAAATAATGTCTCCCCTAAATACCCTAATGTACATCTAATACCTACGCAAATTTTTCATAACTCTTCATCTGAGAACCTATAAAATATACGATCCATGCATCGGAGCGCAGTTACTTTTTATTAACTTGGTTACTTTTTTTACAACAAGGTTACTTTAGTTACTTTTTGACTCATTTTGGTTACTTTGGTTACTTTTTCACCCATTTTGATTACTATTTCGTCAACAAATCTGACTTAAAAATAAAATGTAAAAAAATTTTAAAAAACCACGCTTTTATTTAAAGTTGGTCACTTTGTAAAATGTTATTCATAGAGAAAGAGTAATGCCTTAAAAAACAAAAAATAAAATTTACTTGAATACAAAAATGTGTCATGAAAATTTTTTTTTCAAAAATTTTAATGATGAAAATCGTGGTGGGGCGTTAATCGAAAAGGTATTCGTTTGCTCCTCGCACACCCCACCACGCTTTTCATCATTAAAATTTTTGAAAAAAAAATTTTCATGACGCATTTTTGTATTCAAGTAAATTTTATTTTTTGTTTTTTAAGGCATTACTCTTTCTCTATGAATAACATTTTACAAAGTGACCAACTTTAAATAAAAGCGTGGTTTTTTAAAATTTTTTTACATTTTATTTAACTCTTTTTGTCGTTGAAAATATTTTAATTTCATAGTTTTGAAATTTTCAAAATGGAACCCCCTCATAGGGGCTCAATTTGGGGTCAAGGGTAAATTTAAGTCCGAAAATCGAATTCAGCGGCCTCGAAAACCTACATTTCGATACCAATGTTGTGATTTTCTGAAATTTTCAAAACTGAACCCCCTCATAGGGGCTCAATTTGGGGTCGGGGGTAAATTTGAGTTCGAAAATCGAATTCAGCTACCTCGAAAACCAACATTTTGATATCAATGTTGTGAATTTTGAAATTTTCAAAATGGAACCCCCTCATAGGGGCTCAATTTGGGGTCAAGGGTAAATTTGAGTTTGAAAATCGAATTCAGCGACCTCGAAAACCTACATTTCGATACCAATGTTGTGATTTTCTGAAATTTTCAAAATTGAACCCCGTCATAGGGGCTCAATTTGGGGTCGGGGGTAAATTTGAGTTCGAAAATCGAATTCAGCGACCTCGAAAACCCCTTACGTGAGCACTATGTTCTTTCAATTCCAGTAAAATATTAAATGAGAGAGGATTGGTTGAAAACATACTTTTGGTTCCATGAGACATACATACATACATACATACCAAGCTAATAAAAGCGTGGTAAAAATACTTTAAATTTTGATTGCAATCTCTTGAAGTTTCATTGCTTGATTATTAGGGGGAAAAAAAAACTTATATACCTAATTTCAAAATGATTTTTGTCAAGGATGAAATTTTTTGAAATCTTCTGAAGTTTGAATGATCGATTCATTCTTTAAAAAAATATGTTCCGATCTCATCGATCTCATCTTCAAAAAAGAAAAATTTTACTTGAAAATAATCGTTTTGAAATGTTGAAAATATTTAACGATTTTCTTTTCAAACATTGTCTGCATCACTAAATCTTCATAAATGTAAAATTGAACTTCAAATGATCTTTTGTCATTTTTGAAATTTTTTTGTAATCTGAAGTTTGACTGTATACAACTTTCAAAAAAAAATTTGTCCCTCTGAATTTTTAGCAATGAAAAATTGGAGTTATGAATGGAGTTTTCTACTTTGAAAAAAAAAAAAATTGTAAAAAATATTTAGCACCTTTAACAAAATCTTTAGAAATTACTTAATACATTGAACTTCAAAAATGAACATTATCGCGTCCGAGTTTTTCTCCAATTTTTTCAACTTCAGTTGTTCGATTTTCAAAAAATAAATCGTCTGAAATGAAAAATTAAACTTCCAAAAATTAACGACTTTGGAAGGTTTCATTTTTGAAAATGTTATGAAGCTATGAATCTTTAGAAATGTAAAATTCAACTTGAAAATGGACCTTTTATCCTTGAAATTTTTCAATTTTCTGAAGTTCGCCTGTTGTATTTTGAAATAAAATTTCGTATTTCTCAATCTTCAGGACTGAAAAATTACACCTTACAGTAATCGTTGATGCGTTCAGAGTTTCAATGAAAATTTTGTGAATCTGCCTCTAAATCTTCAGAAATGAAGAATTTGACTCAACTCTCGAAAAGTTGTCAGAAATATTTAGCATCTTTATTTAACTTTTTAGAAATAGAAAATTTATCTATTTTTTCAAGTCGAATTGCTCAATTTTCAAATTTGAAAAAAAGAACTGTTCCACCAAATCTTCAGGAATAAAGAATTGAAAAAATTTCAAAATCTTCAAAATTTAGAAATTTGATTACTTAAAAATTATTCTTCAAAACTTTCTTGGTCACGTTAAAAAAAAAAAAAAATCAAAAAATTCTAAATCTTTGTAAATGCAAGATTGAATTTCGTATTTTTTTTTTAAAAATTCGATTGTTTGATTTTCGAAAAAAGTCATTATTTGAGTGGCAATAGAAAAATTTTGATTACTTTTTTCCATAATTTTGGTTAGGTACTTTTTTTGAAATTCTAGGTTACTTAAGTTACTTTTATATTTTCAAATTTCGCTCCGATGCATGTCGACGCAAACAAAGCATCCTTCAATTATGAAAGACTCGTACTTCAACGTGGATCGTGGATGGAACACGTGCGCGGTAATGCCTCCAGCCTCCAGTCCTGCTGTTCCAACGCACTCGAGTCAGTTTTATTATTTGCTCTTACAAAAGAAAAAGATTCGACACGAAGGGCATTACGAGCTGTACCCGTCCGTATATACGAAATCAATCATTTGCCAATATTTTACAACTACGCCGAGCTCTTCCTTTATTTAGCTGAAAATTCGAACCTATGAATTATTCAGCTATTAGCATTCGATATACGTGATTCCTTACTGTCGACCTCGTACTATTACTATAATATATTTGTAAGTACGTACGTAGACGTACATCTACATATACCTTGCGAGAGACCAACGAACGTACGAAAATACAAGGGGTTGAAGAAGAAAACCGAAAAGCAGGCACGTTACTACTTACGTCACCGGTATTATAATTAGGAATCTATACAAACGTATCGCCATTTATACCCATTGAATATTCGTCTAAAATTCCAATATCGAAACTTACCCCGCATCCCTTCCCCACCCTTTCTCGTATCGTGTGTAATTTTAATCAACTAGTATTGTGATTCCTTCTCGACGTCGAAATGGAAATCTACACTTGTAGAAATGAAGCAAAAATTTCCAAAGGATTTTTACTAACAAGCATCCGCGTCTGTGTACTACATTACTATTTTCAAAACTTGAATTTTGCGATGAAAAATAGGTATGGCTGTCCTATTTCCTCCAGGTTATATTTGTACCAATTCCTATTTTGATTCTTAATTAAGACCGTAACTGTTAAATTGTGGCAAAAATAAATTCCAAAGAAAAGAAAAAACGTGGTTTCGATAAAAAATATAATTTTGATAGAAAGTAGGCGTTTGTAACAAACGATACCCAATTTTGGATAATAATTAATTGTGCAAAATGTTTTCAAAGGTTTGAGAAACCACCAATAAAAACTTTGCAGAAACATTCTGAAAATAGTCTGGTAGTTCGTGTCGGAAAATTGTAAGAATTTTTTTAGTCTGTGGCTAATCAATGCTGAAAATGCGCAGAAGATACTCCAATAGTTCAAAAATTATACATAAAAAAGTTGAGAGAACACTCCCCTCATCGTCAGGTAGGTTATGCCAAAAAGTTGCCAGAACAGACTCTCGGAATTGGGAAAATGAATCAAGGATGCTCAAATAATTCAAAAGACTAGTGTGCAGTTTACTCAAGTTATTTACACGGACGTGGATCATTGTCGTTGAATTTTAACTAGTTCAATAGAATATCACATAGATACTTGATATTCAAAATTGGAGGGAGAGGGAAGAGTCCAACTGAAATTTTTGTGAGGAATGAAACTATTCCTAGGATTTCAAGCTGCAACATTTTGTTTGAAAATTTTTTCAATTGGACCTCTTTCTCCTCATCTATTTCGCATAACACTCAAAAGATACTAATTAAAAATGAGAAGAATGAGGAAGAAAGGGGGTGGGGCAATTGAAAAACTTTACAAATAAAAGTTGTACATTAAGATCTTAAACATAATTTTCATCATTACAAAAATTTCGATTAGATCCCTTCCTCTCCTCCGATTTCATATACAGAGTGTCTACATTGATATTTTTTTGAAAATTCATGACTTTTTCATGAACAATATTTCAACGTTTTCAGGAGGCCCTCTTCCAGCATAAATGTAACTTGGAATGAATATTGGGGGCGGGGTCCATATTTTTTTCCTATATTTCGTGGTAAATAGCTATTCAAAAAATTATTGAGGGAGGGGCGAATGCCCCTTGCCCTCCAAGATCCTTTTTTTTTTGTAACCGAAAAATCTAAACAATTTTTTTTAAAAAGTTAACTGAATACTTGGAATTTTCAAGGGTGTAGGTAATTCGGTTTCTTCCCTAAAATGTGGATTCTTGAAAAATTTTTCATGTTGTAATGTGAGAATGATTTTTTTTTCTTGGAAATGAAACAAAAAATTTTCACTCAAAAAATATTCCTAAAAAATTTTTAACAACTTTTTCAACATGATACCTTTTTTTCTTTTTTTTGTCCTAAAGTTCAGAAAATAGGTAAGTTATTTATTATTTTACTTTACTATCAAAGGAAAAAAATTGAGATTTTTTTATTTCAGGAGAATTTTTAAAATTATTGTTCGAAAAAATCTCTATTTTTTTTTTTTTTCGAAAATGAAACGAATTTTTTTCTTTACAAAGAAAAAATTGAAAAACTTTTCCACAGAAATTATAAAAATAACTCCACATAAAAAAGTTTTATAACATTTTTTTAACCAAAAAAAAAAAAAAAAAAGAAAAGATTTTTGGATATTTTTTATTTCAAAAAATCCTGAAATTTCTTCCTTCGAAAAAATTTCTACTCCAGAATATTTGAAATTTTTTTTTTTTTTTTTTTTTTTTTTTTTTTTCATTTATTGTGCCATATACAAGTACTATGCTTAGAGGCACATTCTTAAGATTAGGATAGTATGTAAGTATTAAGTGTATATATTAGAAGTTAATTTATTTACATGCTTAAAAATTAAGGTAAAGGTAATTATAAAAGTTTGTTTAGATGGGTGGTTTTTATGAATTGGAGAAGTTTTTCGATGTTGTTTTGATTATCTGAGAGGATGTTTTGTAGATTTCCGTCGAGGTAGGTGTTTCGGGCTTGGTGATATTTATTTTTAATTCCAAAACATTTAAAAATTTTCAAACCAAAAAATTCGTTTTCAGTTTTTTTATTCCAAAAAATGAGAATGTTATCTCCAAAAAACAGAGAGACCCCCTGCCAAAAAATAAAAATATTTTTACCATACTTCAATAAAATTGAGAATTTTTTTTAACACCTTGTACAGCAACTACCCATAGCTAGTGGCATGAAAATGTTTTTTATTCCAAAACAATTTTTAAAATTTTTTGTACCAAAAAAATCATTTTTTTTTCATTCCAAGGAATTTGGATATTTTTTTCTCCAAAAAATATAGATTTCCATCCCTTCGAAAAAAAATCTTCATGAAAATTAATTTTGTTCTTCAAAGAAATCACAATAATATTTTATTTTATTTTTCTTTTTTTTTGAGAAGATGCAACAGCTTAAGAAATTTCACTTTTAGGGAATTCGTAATTTTGCCCGGGTAATATTATCAAAAATTCATGACTTCGAAGAGAAAATTTCATGACTTTCCATGACCTATGTACCTAGTAATTTTTTTGAAAAATTCATGACTTTTTCTTCACTTTCATGACCCATTTTCAAATTTCATGATTTTCATAACCTATAAACACCCTGAATATAACATCAGGAAGCTACTTTTTCAAAATTGGACGACGGGCCCAGTTGAAAAATTTCTCAAACAAAAGTTATAGATTGAGGTACTAGAAATAATTTTGGTGATTATAAAATTTTTGATTAGACCCTCCCCTCCCTCCAATTGAGCATAATATGACTTACTGATGGAGGTAGGGGTCCAATTGAAAAAATTTTCAAGCAAAAGTTGTAGCTTGAAGTCTTGAAAACAATTTTAGTTATTGCACAAATTTCGATTAAACCTCTCCCTTCTCTCCAATTTTGAATACCGAGTATCTGTGTAATCGACTCGCACCTCATCTTGATCTCGGCCTCAGCCATATGGCTCTCCACCCACTGGGGAATCAGGAGGATGTCCAGGGTGGGTCGCCAACAACTGTGACCACCATCAAAACTTCGCCTCCTGGCGCAACTGCCGCTAAGCCTGCTCCTGGCGCAGAACCCGTATCTGCTTGCGCCAGCAGTAGCATAGCAATAATTACCTACTTAACTCTGAAAAAAGAGTTTTGACAAGTAATACGTATCTTTGAACTGAAAATACACATCGCCACCTAATCAAAGTTTTTCAAAACACTCCAGACTTTTTCGATTTGATTTCTTTTCTGAGTAATAATTTCGAGAATCACAAGGGGTGGATATTACTCCAGATACTTTTTAATCTAGAACACGAGACGGCAAAAATCATATCTTGCCAAGTAATTAAGTATTGCAAAGTTGAGAGAAAATTTAATTGTTGGTTGGCCGCGAAGATAGAACGAGTAAAAAGTAAGATGATGAAGGATGAAATGTAATTTCATAAAAAGGATTGGACTATCTCGCGGATAAAGCTACTTGAAATTAAACTTTTTCACTTTGTTTCCATTACGTTGACGTCCGAGCAACCGAGCATTCTCTGTGTCTGTATGAACTGTCGATGTAATTCATTTGGCCACATACCTAATGGAAAAAACACCTCACCGGTTAGCGGAACACGATCGTAAGCGGATCGGTGCGCGGTTCATATGTAGACTGATTTTCGAATCTGTGCCAAAGCCTTTTACATTATTACAGGTACACAATGGCACTGCACATATATGCCTATTTCTACTACGCTGCGTAATAAGTACCTACTGCCTACTGCCACTGCCTACCTAGACCTACGTAGTACGTCGTACATGTACGTATGAACACTGTACAACACACATTAAAGTAAACACGAACACGCACCTTGTTCAATTTCAATATTACAAAATATAATAACTTCATTATATTTTTCAGCTGTATACTGTATGGGTATTACAGGTATGTGGGTCCTTATGACGGCTTCGTTATTAGTTTAATTAAACTTTTGATATTGTTTCGCATTATACTCTGACAGTTTTCATTATAGGAAATAGGATGGGGATGGCGAGCAGAGCATATCCGTTAAAATGAATCTTCAACAGTCTCGCTGTTTGCTGCTTTTGTCTACAAAGTCAACCAGGAAGAAAATGTCAGTAGCTATTCGTTTTGATTAGCCTGATTAAAAGCCACTCGAAAACATCGCAACTTAAAGTTGCAAAATGCATTCTCCTTTCAACTTCATCTAGACTGAATTTAATGTAGACACATGAATTTGAAATTTTCATTAAAATATATGCTTCATTCTTGTCTCGTAGTATAGCGTGTGTTGTTGATTCTCTGGTGCATCTGCATACTTCGTATATATCGATGTAATAAAGTTCGAACCGAGCGATCTAAATTTTCAATACATTATTTCGAACATAACTGTTGCAATTTCAAAACTCGGCTAGTTTATAAAAAGCCCCCTTGGACCCCCTCCCCATTCAAGTATCAAAATGGCAAATAATAATCAAATGAAATGAAACTTCGTTATGTTCAATTTTGACACTAGAAGAGAAAGGCGGTCTGAGGAAGCATACGAATGGTCCAATCGAAAAAATGAGGTTTAATTTGTGTTCAGCACCTCCGAAAACATGTCATTTCATATGTCACAATGTAGGGGAATTGTTCGTTTGAATTTTGACCGCTAGGGAGAGGGGCGCGGAGAGCTTCAGTAGGGCCCAATCGACAAAATGAGGTCATATTGATGTTGAGCAACTCCGAAAACGTATCGTTTCATCTGTCACATTACTGAAATTATTTTCTAAATTTTGGGCACATTAGGGGGGGTCTGGTGACCTTGGGTGAGGTCAAATCGAAAAACTAAGGTCATATTCGTGTTGTTCTGCACCTCAAAAAACATAACATTCGATATATCACACACCTAGATTATTTTTCAACTTTTCGCCCCAAATTTGGGAGAAGCTACCCCCTTTCCCTTAAGAGTGTCCATCTTGAATATGCTTTTGTTCAAAATACCACCAAAAGTTACGTCTATGATAATTTTTTCATAATTTTTGATAATGGCATGCATCAGAGCGAAATTTGAAGAAAAAAAAGTAACTTGAGTAACCTGAAATTTCAAAAAAAGTAACCAAAATTGTTCCATTGTTACTAGAATAATGACTCATAACCCTCCCCTTCTGCCATTTTTTTTTCAATATTTTCGCTGATTTCGACGTTTCGCAACTCTTAAAATCGAGAGTCAAAATTTTTAATGAAAAAATATTATAGACAAATCTTTGGCTTAGTTGGCAATTTTTCCTTCATAGGAAATTTCAATTCTTGAAAATCTCTCAAGTTTCAAGTGCTCATCTAACCTTCAATTTGTAAAAAAAAGTCAATGATGAGTTTAAAAAAAAAAAAAAAAAAAAAAATCGAAATGCCTAGTTTCCCAAGTTTTTGAACTCTGAAAAATTATTTGTTCTGAAAATTTTTCAATTGCAAACAATTAGTCATTTTTTTAAACTTACAAATTTTCAATTTTAAAGTTTTTTATTTTTATTTTTATTTTTTGCTTCTTGAATGTTTTTATTTTCCAAACAATTTTAAATTTCTAGTATAAATTTCAATTTATGAACAATTCTTAATTTTTTAGAATTTTCATTTCTAAAAAGTTCTAGATTGAAAGAAATTAAATTTTTGAAGGATTTTTGAAAACTTTTCAATTTTTGAAAAATAGTTGTTTCTAAAAAGAATAATAATAGTTATATATTTTATTCAAATAAAAAATTCCAAATTTATAAAAATTATGATGCCTATAAAATCATAAGTAGAAAAAAATTTTAAAAGTCTTTATTTTCAGAAAAAGAAAACAATTTTTAAATTTGCGAAATTTCCAACTTTTCAAAAATTTTTGAATTTTGAAACGTTTTTCTCATTTTAAAAAAATCCAACTTTTACAGACTTTCAACTTCACGAGTTCAAAAAAATTTGTATTTTGTTTTTGAAAAGTTTTCCATTCTTTAAAGTAGCTAAAGGGTTCAATGTTCAATTTTCAATCATTGTTTTTAAATACCTGCTTTGGTTTGGTCACATTTTTTATTTTTAATAAAAAATTTGCTGATGAATTCTCATTTAAAAAAAGAAGTTTTAGTGAGAAGAATCTTTTTTATTCTTTGATGAAACAACCTCAAACTCTTCTGAAAAAATTTCCAATTATTCGAGAGGATGAATACGAAAAAGTCGTTCATTTGTAGAGAAAAGAATTTCGCAATGTTTTAAAAAATCTCACTCTTTGAGAAGAAAAAATCTCAATTTTTCATCCCAGGCTGGTGGAAATAACAACATCCCCATTAAATTATTAGAGTTAACTATGCCGTATTCGATTGAAATGCAACCTGGAGTGTAGATAATTTAGATACATGCTACACAAAAAATGTACACTTATCTATGCCAACACAAGTCGCGTCGCAGCGACTATTTTCATGGTATTCATTCAAAAATACCGATAACGCTTCGTTACTCGAGTACCAAGCCGCGTTCGCCGCCGCGGCATCTGCGGCGTATTTTAAATAGGTAATTCGAACGTAAAAATTTCGCGCACCTGCGCGGCGCACGGTTATTAGGTATAAACGTTCGTTACTTTCGAACGTAATTAAATTTTTACTACGGTTTTTATAAAAAGACTTTTTTTGTCGAGTACATTAAGCAAATTGAAATGGGGAAATGAAACTTTTATGTGCAAGGTTATTAGTTCAACTGAAAAAGAAAAGCTAGGTATTCGAATTTCCGAGTAATATCGCTAATTTTTTACGTACCAACGTATTCACTCAGCATTCTTTTGCGCCTTCGTCTCGCCACCACCACATACCTTGCCGCGAGTTTTTCTCAATAACACTACTACACAAAATACGAGTAAGTACCTTTACCTGGCGAGTTGTAAAATTAAAATTTTATACGGCTAAATATTTTCTCTCAGCGGGCAGATAGAAGGTACTTTGAATTATTACATTACCACCCGTATCTCGATTTCAAAACGAGTATTTTTTTCCCTCTAAAGCAAAAAAGAATTACAAGTTTCGATAAGTTTGATAGTATGACGTAGAAAAACTTGATGAAAAAAGTTTTGCTCAGTGGAGGCTCGATCAACAAGAACAGAACAGCTCTTTCTTTGGCTCTTGTAGTCGGAATTTCGAAAAAAAATATCAAAAGAAATTTAAAAAAATAGAAAAATTTTCAATTTTAAATATTTGACAAAAAAATATATACGATAAAGTCGCAGAAAATACGTATTTCCTCTCGCGTAGAAATTTTTTTCCTCTTCATTAGTTTTTTATGTAGATACTTGAAAAATTTTATACATTTCTTTTAACAAAAAAATTCTTTATAATAAAACATATTTCAGTTGATTTTCGGAGGAAAAAAATCAACTATTATATTTTGAATAGAAAGAAAGAAAGGGGGAGGGGGCTCTCGTTGTTATTACTGGTCAAGGTGACTTCAATTTGTATTTTTGGAAAAATGGCTTCAAATTCAAAACCAACAAAAGTAGGTATGATTATTCTTGGAGTTTATTGTTCAACTTAAAACACGAGAAAAGTATTTTACAAAATGATGCCACCATATCCATCATATCAACATCTAAAAAACGATGCCAGAGTACGATCTTGGACATAAAAAAAATTGTAAAAGTGGTAAAATGACATCACCTTATAAAAATTACCAAACATCACGAATTTACCTACTACAAAAGTTTAGAGAAGTAAGAAAATTTCTTTAATTTTGAACTTCTGAAAAACATAAAAAATCGAAAATAATAACATTGAAAAAATTTCCACGATTTCAACTTTTTATCAAACTTTAAAAAATTAATCCAATTTCAAAAATTCATTGAAAATGGAAAACTATCGCATTTTGGAAAATATTTTCAATTCACCTTTTCTGAAAATTAAGCAAAATTTTAAAAAGTTGGTCCAAAAATTCAATAAAATTTCTAAATTTCTAAACTATTAAATAATTTACCAAATTTTAAACGTCCACCCCATTTTGAAAATTTCTCCGAGTTCAAATTCCAATCAAATTACAAAAATTTATTCAACTTCAAAAATCTATTAGAAATTAAAATTGATAAAATTTTATGAACTGAATTAGAGTAGGTATTTTTTCAAAATTCAAGTGAATTTTTTTTAAATAATTAAAATTTAAAAATTTAATTTACTAAATTTCATAGAACAAAATTTTGAAAATTTCTCGAAAGTTGGAATTTTTAAAATTTATTAAAAATTCAAAATCAGTCAATTTTGAAAATTTGTAAAATTTTATCAAACTTTAAAAAACGATATTATTGTAATTTTTTGAAAATTTAGCTCAATTTTAAAATCTGATTAAACTTAGAAAATCCCACTTGGACAATTTGCCATAATTATTTTAAAAATCAACTGAAAATGACCAAATTCTAACAATTGTACTCTTTATCAATCCTTGAATTACAATTTTTTTTAAAATTTTTAATAAACTAAATATACATAGACTTACCATGATTTTCCAATTTTATTAAAATTTAAAAATTATGCAATTTTTGTAAATATTGTGAAATTTTACGTAAGTTCAAAAAAATAAAAATGAAAAATTTTTCAGAACTTTAAGAATTGAGCCAACCTTGAAAATTATTTAAAATTTGGAAATTCCGAAATTTCAAATTTTATTTACTCAATTAATTTCAAAAATTAATCGTAATTTAGAACTTGGCGACACTTTTTTTTTTTTTTTTTTGCTTACAAATATTTGATTGCGTTTTTTTGCCTCGATTCATAGAGAAAGGTTAGACGGTTTATTTCCTTTTCATTTAAGAAATTCATCTCTGCTTCGCCACTATCTCAATCTATCGAAATGAAAAAATGAAAAATTTGAAAACGAAAAAGCCATACAGAATTTGCAAAACCACGGTGCTCAAGCTTGCCAGCTCTACCATGCCCAAAAAATATTTCAGTTTGCAGTTCAAACAGAACCGAGGACTAAATTAACAAGTTGGTAAAAAAAAAATCCGAATTCCTAAACTGGCTGTTTTTCCTCCCCGCTCATCATAATTTGTGTAAAAAGTACAGGCATGGAACTAATTTGGCAAGCATTATCAACAGTTATAAATTCAGAATCTTCTCAAAGGAAAAATAAATCGACGTTTTGTACCTACAAACCCGTAAATATTTATACAAACGATGGCGTGTACGCGTAAATATAGAAGTCGTAACGCGTTCATTTCGCAAAGCGTTGATCTCGATTTAATTTAATTACGAACGATTATTTGGAAAACACACCTTGGCGTGGAAAAGTCGAGGTCCACACTTCGTACTGCAATCGATTTTGCAAATCAAGAAAATCTCGAGTCTTGCGAGGAAAATCTTCGAAGAATTCCAATAAAAACGAAAAAGTAAATCGGATTACGAAACGAAGACGTTCACAAACACACAGCCACAGAGAGAACGAACAGAAATAATCCCGGTATCGCGTATACGATTGGGTGGCGCGATGGCAATTTTAAATATTCTCGAAACATTTCTCTTATTTTTTTTTTCTCATTTTAAAGAAAAGGATTATCCTTAGACGCGGCCTAAATTTGAATGGTGGGTGGCGGCGCGCCGGCGGATACACTGGGAACAAGACAAGGATAATTATTATAGCGTATTAAGTTTCCATACCGAAAAGGATAGGAATTAGGAAAAGGAGTAAAAGGACGAAGCGATAGTGGCGTGCTTGGTACAACGAAAACGGAGCTGGTGTAGCCCGCGCCTTATTTTCCGGCATTTTAATTAATGTTGATGTTTGCGCGCCGCGCACTGCACTACATTATCCCTATTTGATATTAAAACACGTCTCTTTTATCTTTGCGCGTCTTCCACGGATTTTATATGGTGTTTGGATGAGAGTGCCTGGGACCCACCTCCGCACCCACTATCCGAGCGAGTCTTTTGTATACGACGAAAAATCTCGCACTGTTCGATGCTACTCGCAGTGCTGGAAAAGCCGAGCGGGGTAATTAAGAGGGTACTAAAGTGGTTTATCGTTTATTTAGAGTTTTTATCTCGAGCTAGAATTTCATTTCGGACTAGGTAAAAAAACCAAGAGTATACGATACGTACCTACATTAACGACGAGCGAGGGAAGCTGCTAAGGGTTTTTGATAAGCGAATTTTAAGCTCGAATAGAACGGTCCGAAGGCATAAAAACCTATTTTATACGGGTTCCTTTGCACCTTTCACCCAAAAATAATGTCCTAATGAGAAAATAAACCACAGATTTGAAATCAGCGATACTCAAAACCATGAAAACGATATACATGACGATATTTTATCAATTATTGGGGTATCCACCCTTTCTCCCTCCAAAAAACCGTTTATTTAGCCCCCTTCACAGAAATAATCGATAGTTAACTCGCCAAGAATTTTTTTCAAACTAGTGACTGTTTGATAATTTGAAATGTTTTTTAATCTTTGAAAAATTACTCGTCACGGTTATTCGCCCCTAAATGAAGGGGATGGGGTGAAATTCAAAAAATGATAAGAAACTGTCATGTATATCGATTTCAAGGTTTTGGGGTGCTCCGCGTTCGAAAATGGCCTTACTTTCGACGAATTTGCCTATCTCAAGACATTTCATCAGCATTTTTTTTCCTTTTAAGACCACAACGTGACTGGAAAAAGGATTTCTCACTTTTTACTTTCTCTAGGTACTCGGCACACTCGAGCCTTTTCTATAATTTCCAACCACGTTGAGAGCGAGCTTAGAACGAACAGGACAGGTTAATTGGATGGACGTGGGGAAGCTGATCTCACCGAACGTGTATGTTGAATAGTTTGGGAAATTATACAATAATATTGACTCACTAACGAGAGAAACGTGTATTCAACCGAGTACGTATTGTTTAAAGAGGTCTTTAATTTGTTTCCTGGTACATTGCGCAATTTCCTTTATGAATTTCATCGCCTCGCAAGCCGGAAAAATGCTGCTGGTATTGTTTGGTTTTGCCGAACGCTAATGAAATAGCCTGCTAGGGGGTAGGTTGTTCGATAATTTATTAATATTTGCGTCGCGCAAAGACCCACCACGACGTATAGAGATTAGACGGAGCCACACAGAGTTGGTATAATTATAAATGTGACAAATGACGATGGGGTAGGTGCGCCACCGCGTATATACCGGTACTGCCGCATCCGATCCGGCGCTCAGAGCGTGAATTTTTCGCGTAAGCTAAAGATTTATCGCATTGGTAATTTGCATCGGGACTACGATAACGTACACCGAAACGAGCTTTTAATAGAGTATTTCACACAATAGGCTAATTCCATTAAACCGTATGGTTTAGTTATACGTACCAGTATCTATACGATACACTACGTAATATGTATAGAGTGTGGTACGTCGTAATCGTCGTTATAGACGCTACCCGTATAAACCGGAAGTAATAATGCAGAGTCGTGTTTTGGAAATTTCCTCCAATTTCGCTGCACTCTTCGTCTCGTCGAGCTTATAAATAAAGCGAATCGCGAATTCACGCACCTAAAACAACATAAGCCCTCTATTCTTGTACTTATAGTCTGCGGTGCTTGAAGAAACGAGACTTTACGCCGTCGAAAATGGGTATACTTTTCAAGATGGATTGTTGGATACTCCGGAGGTGAACCAGGAGTATACGTACGCGAATGCACGAGTATACAATTTCTCCTCCAACAGTAAAATAAACTGCAGAATCTTCCAAAATAAAAAAATTTTCATCACCTCCCCGTGCAGGTGCATACTCACAACACTTTGGATCCTCTTATCCTCCCCCCCCCCCCCACCCAGAACTACATAATAATTCGTTTTTATTCTCTGCTTGAACGAAAAACTAGCAACAAAAATGAACACAACGAACTCCAAACTACATATCACAGCGAATTTCTCAATCATAATGCCACTGACACGTCGACAACTATTTCATTTCGAATTCGTAAACTTCTCTCACGACTAACTCTCTTAATCGCACCTGTATTCCGTAAAAGAGGTTCGCATATAATAGGTACCTACCTACACATGAATCGAATATCGAGTGGCCCGTAGCAAAGACTCTTTCAGTTGGAAGTTTTTTATACGACTTGCGAGGTGGCCGCGTCTTATAAAACGTCGAAAAATTGGTTCGTCATAATGTAAGTTTTTACTTTTATGTACGCAAATCGAATTCACGTCGTTTTCGTCGTCGATGTCGATGTCGACGTCGACGTGCGATAATGGGGCGGAAAACGCGGTCGAGTAACAATACTAAAAGGGAAACAGCATTTCAAATATACGAGTAGGTATAAGGCGTTTTCGCCTAGCTCGTTCGCAGCGTAAAAAAATTGGCTTTCAAGGAAGACGAAGACGACGGTACGACGAAAAAGCAAGCAGAACGTATTCCAGATACTTGCGAAAGACCAAGGAAGGTGGTGGTATGGCGGTATAAATGCAAATTCTATATACTTTTAATCAAACTTCTGCGAAGTCGCACTATGTAAGTAATTGAAAAATGTTAGGCGGCACGATCGTGCGCACTACACGGTCTATACGAACAACAGCTAAGTTTAAAATGTTTCAAAACGATGCCAATTTGGTCACTGGTTAAATTAGAAAATTATCTATTACAATATCTGCAGAGTTTTTCAAGAAACGGCCATTCAGGGAAGAGGGCAGATGGCGGTGTATCAATTTTTGGCGGGATACTCTTCAAGGTCACGAGTGAGGAAGAGACGAGAAACAATAGGAAAAATTGCAAATGCCGCTCAGATAAATCGCTCGAATTTTAAAACTGAAAAAATTTAATAAAATCGAAAATTGAAGAACATTAGAAATTCGAAAAGTTGTGAAAAAGTGCGAAGAATACGAAAAAATGGCAATTGAAAATAAAAAACTCTTACGCAGCTGCTCGTTTCGAGTTTGACGACACTCCTACAATCCACATTCATTTTAAACTCGCAATAATTTTTTTTTTTTTTTAAATACCCACGAAATAAAAAAATTAAGACCGCACTAAAAATTCAAAAATTGAAAAAAATTGATTTAAAATTAAAAACGCCAGAAAATTGGGAGAGGGATTCAAAACATTTGAAAAAAATCAAAGGAAAATAATGGAGGGGAGAGGGTGAATAAAAAAAACTGAAAATTCCAGAATGTTAGAATTCAAAATATGAAACTGGAAAACGGGGGAGGGGAAAACAACTGAAAAAAAATCAAATTTAAACTAAAGATAACTGAAAATTTCGAACTTCAAAAAAATGAATTCAAATTGAAATCAATTCAAAATTGAGGAGGTGCATGAAAAATTAAAAGCCAAAAAAAAAACTTGAAAAAATATGAAGAAAAAAAAATTTTAATAAAATCAGATACTTAATTGAAAAAATGCATTCAAAAACCTCGCATAACAAAGATGCTCATTAAATTAAGTTTACACTTATTTTCAAAAACTTCCTAAAATTGTGAAAAGTTCTCGAACTGCATACCTAGTTTTTCTTAAATTTTAAATTTTCAAAAATGAGATTTTTCAAATTTTCCAAATTTTTAGTCACAATGAAGTTTTTATAAAATAAGATTGGTCAAATTTTTCAATTTTTGGAATGATTTTTCATAAATTTTCAAAGAATAAGATTCTTTAATTTTTTTCGAAAATGATTTTTTTTTAATTTTTAGAGTGCATTTTCTCTTCAATTTTCAAAAATGATATTTTTGTTATTTAAAAAAAAAAAATCCAAGATTGATTTTTTCCATTTTTTTAGTAGGGGATTTTTTCTATTTTTCAAAACTACCTAGATTTTTTTAAAGTTTACAATTCCGAAACTTTTACTTATTAGCTGATTTTTTCATTTTGAAAAAAATCAGCTATTTTTAATTAAAATTAGTTTGGTCAAATTCTTCAACATATTGAATTTTTTTCAATTTTTAGGAAGATTTTCCTTGAATTTTTACAAAGAGAAACTGTGAAAATTTTTTCGACTATTTCATTTCAATTTTTCAAAGTTTAATTTTTCCTTTGCTTGAATTTTTTTTTTGATTTTCAAAAATTAAATCCAAAAAATTTTGAAAAATGCATTTTACAATTTTTTTAAAATTGAGTTTTTCCCCAATAATTTTTAATGATATCTTTTCTTAATTTTCAATTACAAAACTTTCAAAAAATTTTCAGTTTTTGAAAAATAAAAATTGGGTAATTTTTTTAATACTTTATTATTTTATCAATGAATTTTCTTCAATTTCTACTTTTTAG
The DNA here is from genome assembly GCA_959613365.1 of Balanococcus diminutus. Taxonomy (NCBI): domain Eukaryota; kingdom Metazoa; phylum Arthropoda; class Insecta; order Hemiptera; family Pseudococcidae; genus Balanococcus; species Balanococcus diminutus. The sequence goes on from OY390718.1 coordinate 2,242,198, forward strand.
AGATCATTTTCGCTTGAATTTTCAAAAATGATATTTGTTACCTACCTACTTGAAAAAAAAATCAAGATGGATTTTTTCGATTATTTTTAAAGGCGATTTTTTCCACTTTTCAAAACTGGATTTTTTTTAATTTTACAATTCCAAAATTTTACCTAGGTATTAATTTTTAATTTGATGAATTTTCAAAAAAATTGGTTAGTCAAATTCTTCAACATATTGAATTTTTTTCAATTTTTGGGAAGATTTTCTTTGAATTCTCACGAATAAAAACTTAATTTTTTTTTAATATTTAGAGATTTTTTTGATTTTCAAAAATTGAATTATAAAAATTTTGAAAAATACATTCAAAATTTTTTGCGAGATTGAATTTTTTTCCAATAATTTTCAATGATGACTTCCCTTTATTTCCAATAACAAAATTTTCGCAATTTTTAAACTTTTGGTGGGACGTTTGTTTATAATTGCTACGTTATTACGTCCATCGGAAATCGGCTTCAGATGGAGTTTATTTTTCGAAATTAAAATTTTTCTACTTCTTATAAATGATTTTTATTAAATTTTCAAAAGAATTTGTACCTTTGTTGTTCATAGATAAGGATATGCAACTTCTACCAATTACTCCATATTGTTTTTTTGTTGTTGTATTAGTGAAAATTGAAAATTTTATTTCATAATGGCCACTCTCGAAAACAAAATTTGAACCCACCCCATGATTTCATCCTAGATACGCCACTGGATTCGTAAGAGACAGGGAATCGTTCACTCTGATCATTTTACACTGATTGGGAAATGTTTTGCTCTTCCTGGCTTGTTCCAAAATTTAGCAATATCCACTTTCAACGTCTACGAGACACCAAGCAGCACCACAAAAAGTTTATCTCGTGACCCCATCGAGGGCGTGCTAGCACTAGTTCGTAATCGCTGGTATGGCATGTAGTTATCGGAGTTTGGTAAAGTTTTTCGATGATGCGATGGTCCATACACTCACAGGGAAGGAAATCTTCAAACGTGACCAATTTGCCATTTCAGTTTCACACGCTAAAGAGAAACTAGGCGCTCGTACATTACACGTATAGTACTGAGAAATAGGATAAATTAAAGTTTACGCCCTTAAATGTGTAAAACGTGGCTTTACTCGACTCGTTGCACTAAAGTATCCCCATATATGAACAAATTTAAACACTCGTTTGCGGTTGAAACAATTCAAAATAACGTTCTCGTTTGTTAATTAACCATCAAAAAATAACCAACTCATTTATAAGGTTAACAGAAAATATCTACGGTGTCTTCGTTTTATGTTGCAAGGGCGCGAGGCAGGGGCAGGGGCATGGACAGGGGCGCAGTATCGTAGATATAAGGCTGTGCTCTTTTTACAGCGAAGAATTTTATACGTTTTGCAGGAAACTTCGCAGAAATATTAGGTACACGTTATGTAGTATAAATCGAGAGGCTGAAGCTGAAGATTCGTCCTATACGACGTTCGAGATAATCGAAATAATTTATTATTTTACTACGAATGCGAGTGTCTGGGCACGAATTTATTTCCGCTAGTTTTTTTTATTCCCCTCCATAACAAAACGTGTATAATTTGAGCTATAAGTAGAAGAACACACTTCGAGCTAACTGTAAGATAACTTGATGGTTTATTATGTATTATACGCTGGCGTATCTCGCAGCGTTTGGTTTTTGTCGCGACTAAAACAGGCAATTGTTTCGATATAAATGATAAATGATCGTTTGTGTTTTGTATACACGCGAGACGTAATTGTCTTCGTCTCGCAACAGCAACGCAACGCTAAAGCTTTTAAAACTTGTAGCAGATTCGAGTAAGAGTTAACTTTGTATAAGCTCCAGTTTGAAAGGTATAATAAATCGGAGCAAGTCTTGGAACTAATGTCTGCAGCAAATCTTTACAGCTTGATGAAATCTCTAATCTATTCCACGTTTCACGTTGAAACTCCCGCAGTTCGCTTACTGCACAAATTATACTGATAAAAAAGTTCTGAAAACGATGACTGTGGCTAGTTTTAAAGCGACTCGTACTATATACGTACTCGTAGTACCTAATCTATACGTTGTCTTTACAAAGCGTAATTTTATTTCGACTTTGAACGAGTTTTTTTCCCTTTTATAAATACATTCGAGAGATGTATATGATTTAACTGCCATATAAAGTGTATTGAAATTGAGGAAGAACTTTCAAGTGGTCGATGTGTTATGGTTTCTGTTTTCCCAGACTCGTCTCCTCGTGTCCTATCCTCGCGTACCGCGCTAGAAGCGTAAATATTATCTCAACGGAAACTTATATATAGAATATATAGAGCTTTAAGAAGTATCTCAAGTGCGCTAAATTTACAGTAATATTTTCCAGCTTGAGAATCGCTATAGAGAATGAGAGATGCTAAATGTAATAAGAGTTTAAAGGTAAAGAAACATTATAACAGTTTCTTTTTTGCATTATTCTCGTGCAGTGCACATCTTCGTGTACGGTACCGTACCATTTGACGTTCTTCGACGTAATAAGTATAAGTATTTATCCAAGAGAAAAAAATCTCGCGAGTAATACGTACTTGGTTGGTTCGTATGAGGGTATTTTTTCAAATGAAAATTTTTTTTGCGAGCTTATTTGAAATGGAAGAAATTGATTTTGTGGAACTATTTCGATTGGGGGGGGGGGGGGGGGGGTTAAAGTTAAACGAAAGAAAGAAACTATTGAAGTTCAAAGGGTGCGAGGAGGGGGGGGGGGGGGGCTAAGAAAGCACCAACCTACTATGATTCATAAAAATATACTGAAGAAATTCGAGATGGAAAAAAATCTGCATTATAAAGAACAACAACTGAGAATTGAAACTGTACAATAGTAAATAAAATCGATATTGATGTCTCGAATCGACCTTTTGACATCTATGAACTCATTAACTCGATAATTATTCACGCACAAATGATTTTTTTTTCTAGTAGGAAATAACTCTTCATTCAAAATGTTGTTTAAATTCAACTTTTCCAAAATTTATCTAAACACAGATTTTTTAACTTTTATTCAAGCACAATTTATTCAAATTTTATTTGGAATCACATTTTTATAAATATTGTTCGAAGTGAGTATCTCATTATAGGTTCTTTTTTTCAAAATTTCGATCAAATCAAAACCACTCGAATTGAATTTTTGAAGTCAAATTTTCAAAAATTTTGTTCAGATCTAACTCAATAAAACTATCTCAAAATTTTGAACAACCAATATTTACACCAAATCAAGGCCAATTTTTTTCAAACTTTGTTTGAAATCAAATTCTTTACAGTTCAGTACAAACACTTTTTTTTTCTCCAAAATATTGTTCTAAATAATTTTTTCCAATTAAAGGTATATTCTTTCTCAAAATTTTGATGAGACCTATTTGAATTTTTCAAAAATTTTGTTTCATTAAATTTTATGTTTTTTTGAAGCACATTTTCTTCAAATTTTGATCAAGCCAGTTTATTGTACTTGATTTCCTTTGCAATCAACTTTTTAGAAATTTTGTTCAAAGTCAAATTATTCAAAATTTTGTTCAAATATTTTTTTCCAAATTATCCTATAATGTATTTTTTCTACATTTTTTTCCCCTTCAAAATTTGGTCTAAAATATAGGTACAATTCTGTTAAATTTTCATTAAAAAATCATCATTACAATTCTGAGCAAATACGATGTCTTCGCGCATTTTTTAAACCAATTATGTATTTGAATCATTCAAAATTTTTGTCTCAACAGAATTTTTTGTACTTAGTTCGAAATCAATTTCTTTGTAATTTTATTGGACATTTTTATCCTCAAAATTCCGATCAAACCAAATTTATATGTATTTTGATTCCTTTTGCAATTACCCAAACTTTTTATAAAATTTTCTTCAAAATCAAATTTATTACTGTTTTTTTTTTTTTTAATTTTGCTCGAAATCACTATGTTTAAATAAGTGCAATTTTTTCAAGAAAGTATTGTTCAGAGTATTTTTTTTTCCCATTTTCTAAAAATTTTAATTCAACTCAATCACTTAATTCAAATAAAATTCGAAATCACTTTTAAAAATTTTCTCTAAAATTCAATTTTTCAAAATTATACCTAGGTACCTATAAGCTGAAAATCAAATACATAAAAAAATTTTCTCAAAATTTTAATCAAAATAAATTTATTTAATTTTTTTAGATCATTTTTTTTCTCAAATAAAGTTCTTCAAAATTCTGTTTAAACGCAATTCTTTTGAAATATTTTTGAAGGTATTTCTTAAATTTCCTTTTCTCTTAAAATTTTGATCAAGATCAATTTATTAAAATTTCGAGAAAAAAATTATTTCAACACGATTTATTCACATTTTGTTCAAAGACAAATTTTTCAAAATTCTGTTATGAATCAAATTCTTTAAAATTCATCTAGTCGAGGAATTTAGATCGTAGATTCGGACTCAGATCTATTGGATCTGTCCACATTAAAAGAAATCTAACTAATTGAAGGTCGACGGCTTCTGCGCCAGGAGGCAACCTTTAGTCTAATTTTCTTCAAACACAATTTTTTTGAAATATTGCTCAAGGACTTTTTTCATTTTTTTTCATAATTTTAATGAATCATGAAACCCAATTTTTTTTTTTTTTTAAATAAAACAATTTTTCAAGCGCAATTTTTAAAAAATTATCGCCAAGTAGTGGTATGAAGAGAATCTTTACATATACATGCTCATCACTGAAAGGGGAAAAAAAGTTCGTCCTAGGAGTGAAAAAAAAAGAAATTACACGAAACGTCAGAGTTGGCAGACTCGAGAGATCTATAGTGTTATTTTTTTTTATTTACGATTTATACAGCAGCGTAGAAATTAATAAACACATGGTACAGTTTAAAAAGAGAAATCAAATGAATGAATAGGCGTAGGTACATAGACGTACATAAAATGCGATACGTTGTGTACATACGAGTACGTTTAGAGAGCCGGTGCTGGTGTTTCTGTTTACACGTCTTATTCGTAAGGCTGAAAATATACACATCTCGTGTGCGGTTTAATAATTCTACATACGTTCGCCTCTCGCCGTGTGTATGTCTACGTACCGTACCGTACGGTACGGTATGTTTTGCCGCACCGCAACATACATCAAATGTAGGCTGATTTCAAGGTTCGAATTTTTGGACGGCGCGGTTTAATTACCGCTGCAGCTAGAACGAGCAATGAGCAGCGTTTCGTACTTATCTATTAAACGCGCGTTAATTAAATTCGTCGATATTTTTCGCGCACTATCGCGCCCATACGAAAATATCGTTTTTTCATCAACATATTCCGTATTTTTACGATAATTAAACTTATTTTTAGCTCAAAGTATACACCTGGTAGTATGAGAGGGCACGTTGAACGCGGCTATGTGTTTTGAATGGCAAATGTACCGAGTATTGGACCGAGCTGGCGAGGGGATGGGGATGCGGGTCAGCCTCAGCACGACTCGAAGCAGCAGAAGGCAAACGGTGCGAGTTGTAAAAATACAACGTTGCGTTTAATGAGCACTTTAAATTTCGATTACGATTTTAAACGCGTGTTATATTCGCAAAAGTATATATATCGTACCTACGTACAGTCAGTCGTACAAATAAACGGCAAGTCTGGCCAACACCTGTAATGTGCAGCAGTCATTTGGCAACGCACTTGCCTACGCCACGCCACACGCCTCCCTGGCTGTTTATTGATTTTAAAATTTTGGCCATTGTATCGGCTACGACTACGGCGCTTCGCTTTGCAACCTTGCCACCGACATGGAAACTCGAATTTGGAATCGGTTACATTAAACGTGGCTTCGAATCAGTTTCCTAACCCTCGGTCCCAACCAATGCTCGAACGCTGGACTATACCTACACTAGTGTGGAGCGAAAATCAAAAATTTTCGATTATCAAAAGTCACGTCTTAAGGATACATTAAAAAAAAAAAAAAAAAAAAAAAATTCAAATCGAATAATATCTTTTCATCGCGCAAGAGCCCTCAAATTTTCAAAAATTTGCAAAAAATCAAAAATGTTACAGAAGGGGTTTTATGCCTTTGGTTGGCAAGTAATGTCATATTTTAAGTTTTTTTTTTTTAAATTGGAAAAAATTGATTAAAAATTTGAAAAAAAATTGTGATTAAAATGGGCTTAACATACACAGTTTCGCCCAAAAAGACAATTTACGACGATTTTCCATCTTTACCTTAATTTTCAGGAACCATCATTTTTCTCATTTTGTAGTTTTTGAAAAATTCTCAAGGGCACGAAAAAGATGAAAAATCGCTGTAAATTGTCTTTTTGGGCAAAACTGTGTATATTAAACCCATTTTTAATTCAAATTTTTTCCCCCAATTTTTAATCTATTTTTTCAAATTGAAAAAAAAAAAAAAAAAAAAAAAAAAAACGTGAATTCTGAATTTTTTTCAAAAAATATTAATAACGATGATAATACGTGCCAACCAAAGGCATAAAGCACATTCTGTAACATTTTGGATTTTTTTTTCAAATTTTCAAAAATATGAGGGCTCTTGCGCAATCGAAAGATATTATTCGATTTGAAATTTTTTTGTTTTTGTTTTTCATGTATCCCTAAGACGCAACTTTTCCGCGGTATTATATTTTGAAAATTGAAAATTTTTGATTTTCGCTCCACCGTAACCTACACTTCTTACGATAAACTTTCGCAGCAACAAATTAGAAATTCTTCAGCAGCGCTGCAGACATTGCACGTGACGTAATATTTGCGAAAGAGACTAGGTCAGTATCGATAAACCGCACTGCAAGCTCGTTACACTATAATCGACTCGGGTATTGGGGAAAAAACGCCAGTCTTTGATTTCCCAAGCGATTTGTCCATACGACGAAAATTCCAATACGCTACTTAGGTATAGTATACCGCATTGTTATTGTTGTATGTACCAGACCAATTGCTACAATTTGATAGTTGCATTTCGAAATAGCTTTTTCAACACGTAGATATGCAAAACTTGTATTAAGTCAACTTCGTATTCTTGAAGTCAACCAACCAACACCTTTAGGCCTGTATTACGAGAGCTAAATTAGGATAAAGCTCGGCTTTTTGTTCCAGTGAATGAGCTCGCAACGTCCCATCCTACTGAATAGAATCCCTTACGGAATCGACATCGGTCTATATACCTCGACTATAACGTCGAATTCCCCAGTAGCGTACACACGAATGCTTTACAATTTTATTCGATACTTCAACATTAATCATTTATTACGAGTAGACCGAAAGAAAAATCGAGCTGCCTTTTTGTATAAGAGTGAAAAAGTTATACTTCTAAACCTTTTAAGTAGGTATACATTGATACACTCAGTCTCGAGCAAAGTCAACCTCTGGTAACCTTCTTGTTTGTAACGCTTTAGACATTTGTACGGAAGGAAAAACTGACGATGAATGCGAATGTTTCGCAGCATTATGCTTGCGTCGATTGTCGCTCGAACAAGAACGTTTTTCCGTTTCATTCATACATTTCCAGGTTGTTTCGGAGTCTTTTTTATTCCGATTGTCTCTCGCTTCCTTCGAAAAATCACTCGCGCAATAGTGGATAATTCTACAACTATCTGCAGTTTAAAATTTTGAATTCGTGGGAAATTCAACAGCTCGCTCTTGAACAAGTTTTAGGTTCCGCAACTATTTGATAAAAATCATAGCCCATTCACGAATAGAAATTTTCATCTTTCTGTTCAATAATATTCTCTCTCAAGTACTTTCTGTTCCGTTTATCATCATAAACACACTCTCAAAAAAGCAATAACCTTCGAAAATGAACAAAAATACTTTAATTGTATAGAAAAATCAAAACATGAATTTCTGATGAATTTTTAAAAATAGTTGAGAAAAAACGAATTTGGAGGGTAAGAAAACCTATATTTTTACATACCTACCCCACTTGCCATTTTTTGATAATTTTGAGTTTTCTTCTCTACTTGGGAGCACTTGTTGAGAATTCGTCAAAAACAATATCAAAAACGGATTCAGGGGTAAAAACACCCAGATTTGCATACCGCACGTGTCATTATAAATAATTTTAAGTTTTGCCCCTCACCTCACGGAGCCCCTGATGAGAATTGGTCAAAAACAATGCCAAAAACGGATTTAGGAGGTAAGAAAACCTAGATTTGCACACCCCACATGGCATTATCAGTAATTTTGTGTTTTGCCCTTTCCCCACGGAGCCCCCGATGAGAATTTATAAAAGGCAATACCAAACATGGATTCTGGAGGTAAGAAAACCTAGATTTGCACAACTCACATGCCACTATCGGTAATTTTTACTTTTCTCCCTCCCCCCCACGGAACCCCTGATGATAATTTGTTAAAAACAATACCAAAAATGGATTCAGGAGATAAGAAACCCTGGATTTGCACACCCCACATGCCACTATCGGTAATTTTGAGTTTTGCCCCTCCTCCATGGGGCTCCTTGATGAGAATTTGCTAAAAACAATACCAAAAACGGATTCAGGTGATAAGAAAACCTAGATTTGCACACCTCAAATGCCACTATCAGTAATTTTGAGTTTTGACCCCACCGCCTTCGACGCCCTCGTTGGGTTTGTTTAGAGTCAAAATAACATGAAAAATGGATTCAGCGCCATTTAAAACCCCAGAAGTGTATTTTCATAATTTTGGAGGGCTAGCTAATTTGTCCTTTTCTTGTCAAGAGTAAGCCAATTTTTTCTCTAAGTGCAGATCTTTTGACAATTTCTTATCAAAATGATATAATGACGTCTATTGACAATTTTTCAGTCATTTCTTGATCAGCATTATGATTTGTCCGCATAGTAATCTGTCAGCTGCTTTTTTCAGAATGTTGACCAATTTGCCAGTTTTTTTGTCAGCATTTTTAACGAGCTTATCTTTGTCAGATTTATGTTTTGTCTAAACTTTTTCAACATACTTAATTACTTACGCTTTATCAGAATTATAATAATTTGTCAGTTTTTTGTCAGCATTTTTATCAGAATCGAAACTGAACAGCTGTTTTTATCAGCGCTATCATTCGCTAGAATCATCACATCGTTGGTAAACTGTTATTTCATCAGTTCGGGTTTTTTTTTTGTCTGGGTTCTCTTCAAATTTGTCAGTTATTTTTGATCAAATTATGATTTTGTTAAAATAACAAAATTTTCAGTCAGATTTGTTGGAATTATGTTTTGTTGAAATAATTTTTCAGTGTTTTTTTTTTGTTTTAATTTTTTGGGCAGAATTATTCATTGCCATAATAATGATTTGTCAACTGCTTCAGTTAGAAAAATTTTCTCGGTTCAAATTAACTCTTCAACTATTTTTCAAAGAATGTTTGCCAAAATAGGTAATAATTTGTCAGCTGTATTATCACCTTATTCCTTGTCAGAATAACAATTTAATACCGAACAAATTTCGATTCTGATAAAAATGAGCTGATAAGAATTCTGACAAAACAACTGACAAATTATTGTTCTGATAAATTTTGATTTCGGCAAAAAACTAGCTAATAACAACTCAGTCAGGCCAAAAAACCCTGACAAGTACTAGTGATGATTCCGAACAAAATATCCAACAAATTTTGATTTTGATTGAGCTAATAAAACAGTTTTTGTGATTTGTCAAAATCAAAACACTTGTCACGTTGTCAGCTACACTACTTTCGGCAGAATGCTTTGTCAAAGATATTGTTTGTCAGAGACATTGCGAGATAAGTTTTTTGTCAGATTAATTTTTTGTTAATTATAATTTTTCGAAGTTATGTACAACTGAACAATGCTTTTTCAGGATCATAATTTTGTTATACTCATTTACATCAAAGCAATTATTTTTCAGAGCTGCTTTTGTAAGAATCGTGTGTTTTGGTGAGGATGACCTTTTGTCAGATACTGGTTCTCAGAGTTGTTGTTTGGAAAAAATGTCTTCAGGTATCCGATCTCGATAGAAAATCCTTATTTTGAGAAATTATCGACACTAAAACTCGTAACCGAGCGACCACATCGCTTCTTTCTCTAAATTCTGAAATATTCTCCGGTAAACTCTTAAAAGCCAATCAATCATCTACTAACTATCGCGACAATCCTTCAGTAATCTACCTCGTTCTCGCGAATCGGAATAAATTTCCGGTTCCAGCGTAACTTTGCCGTTTAAAGAAATTCAACATCCGAAAAAAGGAGACCAGAAGTACGCGACGAAACATTTAAAACGCATTATTCGGGACGGCAACAAAAGCTCGACTTATGAATTCGTTATGGAAGAGTGAAAAAATCGCGACGGAACTGATTTTTACGCTACGTGGGAAAACTTTAACGATATTAAGTTTACCTCTCTCTCGGTGTCGGTATATCGGTTGGTAAAACTTTTCACACCGCCAACTATACGACTAGCGAGTAGAACAGCGAATGTTTAACTTTTAATGCACAACCGTATGCTATATAATTTCCACATTTAACACAGTTGCCAACTTTATGATCCCACAGATGAACGATTCGGCGAAACGTTTCCCGCGTTAATTAGATTCTACGTGCCTGCGAGCACACGCCGCCGTGCCACACCGCAGCCAAAGACAAGAGAGAAACAAAATACATAAAGGTATCGTACCTAGCAAAAAAGAGGAAAAAAGCGAGCAGGAGATACGCCTCGCGCTAATATAGGTAAGGTACGTTGTATAGAGCCAACTTAAGTGATGGTACCTTACCTTAACTACCTATACTTTCATAGTATATACGTGTGTACACTCTCGTATGGTATGTGGGGCATCATTAATGAAGAATCCCGACACTTGAAGGGGTGATGCCGGACAAGGTGCGGTGGCGACGTAGCAGCACACCATTAAGTGAAATTCATTTCCACCCCCCCATTAAAAAATACTTTACGCGAATGCCTCGGATAAAACACCGCAGGTTAGCAAATAATGAAGATAACGAGGTAACTGGTAACTACGAGTACGTTAAATTTTTTTTGGGAGTGTGGTTTTGCTGGGGTAGGAAAAAAAGGGCAAAAAGTAAGCTCTCTTTGAGAGGAAAAAAATAACCAACAACTCGTACGTAGTTGGTACATTCGCGGTGCAGTTACGGTCAAACTTTAGGTAGAATTTACTCGAGCCTGGTTTTGAACATACGTACAGCAAATGGCGCCTTCCAATTACCTACGATGGTACCTTTATGTATAGGGACCCTAATTCGCGTATACGAGCGTACTTAGGTAGGTACAGCTGAGAGTATATACGCGGATACGCTGTTTGCCCATCAAATATGGTCAGCAATTTTCTGCGCGGATGCTTCGCAAAAAATAACCTTTACTTTGGGGGCAAGGCAAACGAGCGCGGCGGCGGCGCCTGCTAGGGCCAAATTACTTCCTTTAATTGGCCTTTTCGGCCGTTTCGCTCGGCCTGGCTAAAAATTCGCTTTGTCGTAAGAATTACCGGTATGCTTTCCGAGTATTAAAATTACAATTAATTCGATTATTTTCACGTGGCTGGACGGAGACCGACAAGCGGGGAGCGAGCATCTGCCTAACAAAATAAATAATCGGGATCGCGGCCAAAACACCGCACCGTAACCAAGGTCGAGTTTAAATACCACGCCGGCCGTCGCCGCAGTCTTCTTCTTTCGAAAAATGTCACTATCGCATATCGAGAGAAATTTCTCAAACTGGGTCTTCGCGTAATAAGTAAGTGCGTAAGTGCGAATGAAATTCCATGCGGCGTCTTTCACGTAATAGTCAATCGATTTCGATTTATAATACGTTCGAATTGACCTGCGGCTCGTCGTCGTATTTATTGCAGCCGTAAACCGTTTGATATTTCCATAAAATTACACCAAGCTAATTAATGGCCTCTAAACTCCGATAGGATGGCTAAAAGCCAACCTACGGAATCACGTTTGAGTTCAGCCAAACACCTTGTGGTAAAGTACGGTTTTGGGGAGGCTGAGCATACTCTGAGAAAACGATTACTAAATTTCCAATAATAAATATCTCTTTGAATCAAAAGGAAGTGCCGTGCTACATACGAGTTTCTTGCCATTCAAATTGACATTTTCACTTATCGTTAGTATAAAGTTTTAGCTGATTTTCAATTTTTGGAGATTTACGAAGTCCAAAAATGTGGCAGATTTTGGAAATTATCAAACATTTACCAATCACACTTTTTAAAGAATTGACGAAAAAATTTTTAAGAAGTAGATTTTCAAAAACTTTGATCAAATTTTACAAAGAAATCGATCGAATTCAATCAAAAAAATTTATAAAGTTTCAAAATTAACAAATTTTTAGATTTTCAAAAATTGTAAAACCTTACGTAATAAGTATGGATTGAATACGCGGAATTTCAAGAATTGACCAGATTTTTCAAATTGATCTCATTTCAAAAATTTAGTAAACTTCAAAAATTTTTAAGATTGTATATTTTGTTAATTCTTAAAAACTACAAAATTTTTAAGATTTACAAAATGCACACATTTAAAATTTTCAATGTTAAGAATCGATCTAATTTTTCAAATTATCTAATTAAAAAAATTTCGATTGTTATCGAATATTGAAAATTTATAGTAAAAATTGATCAAATTTTGAAGATTAGGTGTTCTTTTACTTTTTTTCCTGTGGAACTTCGGATGAATTTCGAAAATAAGCAAAATTTTCAAAGTTCAAATTTTGAATTATCACAAAATTTTTAAGATTTGCCAAATTCCAACAACTCGTAAGTTCATAACATGTTTTATTAAATTTAAAATTTTTTAAAATTTATCAAATATCGAAAATGCTGAATTTTTATTCTTAGTTACCAAGTTTTGAAAATTGACCTAAGTACATAATTTAATTTTTTTTAAACTGATAAAATTTTGAAAATTAATCGTTATGAGTTTCGAAAATGAACAAAATTTTCAAAATTTACCAAAGTTATCAAAATTTTTTAAAAGATCGAATTTCAAATTTTCATTCGAAGATTTGCAATATATATAAAAAATTTCAAAATAGAAGAAATTCGCCAAACATTGAAAATGCTGAACTTTGATAAGTGACCAGATTTTAAAAAATTGATCCAATTGCAAAAATTTGCTATAAAATTCAAATCATCGTTTCAATTTTTACAGAATTTTCAAGATTTGCTGATTCTGAATTTATTTTTCAAGCTGATTAACTACATTTTTAAAAAATTCAAAACTGAAAAACTCTGCCAAATATTGAAAATGCTGGATTTTGATAATTTGTCAAATTTTACAAATTTTCCTAATTTCAATAATTTAATGAAATTCAAATTTTTTCAATATTTACCGAATAGTGAGAAATAGATTAAACTTTGAAGGTTATCTTTTAAATTTTTTAGGAAGTACGAATGAATTTTGCAAACTGCCCAAATTTTTAAAATTAATCTAAATTGAAAATTTTCTATGAAATTTTTTGGGCAAAAGCTGAAGATATTCTAGGTTATCTATCAATTGCATAATATGTTCTCTCACTTCCTGTTCATTGCATCCTTCTTTTGACGACGAAGAAAAATACACGGTTCAATTACGAGTATACCATATTTTCTTTCAATATCTATTTCTGTGTTGGCCACTGTCCTTTGATTTAAGCTCGATTAAGTATATGATCGTTGAACTGTATCAACGTCGATTACATTCCGTTGCACAAATTTTTCTTAACCACACTGGTAATTTTTTCGATTAAACGATATCGAAAAAGTCTGGAGCAAAATTCACTCGTACTTTGGCTCGACCGAGCAAAATAAACGAGAAAAAGACACATAGGGAGAGAGAGAGCTGAGGGAAAAAAGAGGTAATAACATTACAGATTCGACCAAATGAAACCAACTCGTTTGAAATGAACGTTCGGCCACAAAACGAATAAAATTTTCCATCGTTTAATTCGTCGCGAAGGGGAGCATTTTATCGAACCGTGTAGAAGGAATGAAATAAAGCGAGAAATGAAGAGACAAAGATGGCCGCAGAGTGGACAAGGACTGGGCGGCAATGGCCTAACGGCGGATACATCTGCCTCGTCTTCCTCTAACAGCCTTTATTTCGCTGCTGAAAATGCGATGAGAAAAATGGAGTGTATGCGCTGCGAAGTGGAAATAAGAAGTTGAAAGATGGTCGAAAGTTAGAGCGAATGTAATTCGTAGTGGCCGAATTACTGGCACTGCCACTGCCACGGACATCGGATTGATGAAATGCTAAGTACCGCACCATAATATACACGCAGTTTATCTCGCCACGATACTGCTACTAAAGAGCGGCAATCGATGAAGTGAAAAAGTAGCCGCGTTAACAGCCTCGCGCGACACGAGTCGAGAGCAGAAAGAAAGAAGGCGACCGTCGTACAAGACAAAATGAGATATCGTTTAATTAATCGAATATAGCCGTTTCGCCATTTGCCGTTACCCAGCCCCAGCTCCTGCCCCAGCTAACGTAGTTACCGTTACCGATCAGTTGAAAAATGCCAACAGATTAATTCCATCCGCATTATGATCGACGATAAGGATATCGACATCGAACACGAAAGCAAAACGCCAGCGATGCCGCAGAAGCCCAAGTTTTTACACAAGTAGAGCATGGGGCAGGGAATTAGCCGAGTTGGCCATTTATGTATCGTATGGCGAGGAAAGTTTACATCGTAATTTTGTCTGGGCTCGATATTTTATACTATCGAAAACGGCATCCGAACAGATTAGCATCGTTCGTACGCAATTTTTTGGATTATCGCCAACGTTTAAGAGAAATATCTGACTATTTTTGAAAAAGAGAGCTAGATGCGCTGATCGAACGACAGACTTTATCTTATACTAGTATTTTCATACGAACGCAGCATCGTGCTTTTGTTTATTCGAATAATCGATAGCAATATTTCAGGGGGTTCCCCACTATCGACGAAATATGCTCAAAAAAAAGAAGGCATCGCTGATCCGGTTGCATTTTTACTAGTGCAGTAGAATTTGAGCTAGACCCCACACAAATTGCTATAGAAGGTGTTTTTAGTTTATTTTGAAGAAGAGGGTCTAATCCATCATAGTATTGAGAAAGCTCTCCGATCCGCTCCCCTAAATAATTTTTTTGAGGCTCCAGCCCCTTCAAAATCAGTTTTTTGCATTTATTTTGTCGGGGTTCAACTTTTTTGGGAAAAATATCTGAAAGTAAATTATTTTACATTAAATTCCCTACAACTTTGTTTCCATAACTTTTTCTGTATGAGACATATAGGAATGATCATATCAAAATTAAATAAAATAATTATATAAAAAATAATAAAAATTAATAAAATAAATATTCAATTAATAAAATCTAATATAAAAAAAAACCATTTAAATTAAATAAAAAAATAATTTCCTGTCGAGCCCTAAAAGTGAGGGTGAAACATAGTGAGAGGGCTACAAAAAAATTTGCAAATCACATGCTTTGTGTATTAAAATTGTTATACAGATCGATTCAGAACACCTTTGCCCTATGTGGTCGACCATTATGAAGATTTTATTTTTTGGCTTTTCACCAAATTTAGAAGAAAAGTTGTCGGTCTATTAATGGATCCTATGTGATAAGAGGAAGACACTGAATTTTTTTCAATTTTTTCCAGATGATTTTTTGCAGAGATGGCACTTTGAAAATTAGGTGTATTTCTTATGCAACTCCACAATGCTTCACCTTTGTCTTCAGCACTCCCTATCTCCACTCCTATGGTTCGCACAGGAAAATTTATAAGAACAAAGTTGTAGGGAATTCAGTGAGGAATAATTTTGTTCAGATATTCTTCCCCAAAATGTTGAACCCCAACGAAATATATGCAAAAACCTGATTTTGAAGGGCTAGAACCTCAAAAAAATTGACTTGGGGGTGGCTAATCGGGTAGTTATTTCAGTAGGTCTACTCTATCATATTATGATAGAGTAGACATTCTCCTGCAAAATAAGCCCAAAAAAACCTTCTATAGGATTTGTTGGGGGTATTTGCTTTTCTTTTGCCTATTTCTACAACTCCATACCCAACACCCAAGGTAGGTACCTACTTTCTTTCTGTTTTCAATAGGGGATTAGTTTTGCTTTTTATTCGTCGTAATACGTGTGTAAAAGTGTACAATATGGAACACTGTGTGGACGTGGAGGCATCGAGGGAATATTTAATTTAGAGAGAAAAAAAGGGGCAGAATTCGATGCGATACAAATGAGAATTTCCAGCACAATGTCGCGTCTGTCGTGTGGATATAGTACGAGTACTTAGGTTGGACGAAGAAGCGAAGCTTTTTATTTTGTCTCTTCGCAGCGTACTTAATTTCTTTTATTTTTATTTTCATTTCGGAATAGTAATTAATTTTTTGTCGCTTCATTGTGGCTCGCGTACAACATTCTGGATATAAAATTAAGTCGTGATAAAGAAGGTTATTTTTTAAAAGCGTCATAAAAAAGGATCTAGCGGGTACAACGCGCGATGTTGAAAATTGAGCCACAGACAAGTGAGGGGCGGGAGGAGAGAGCGAGAGTGAAAAAAGAGAAGAGCCTCGGTAGGGGCGGCATAATCGAG
Organism: Balanococcus diminutus; assembly: GCA_959613365.1. Taxonomy (NCBI): domain Eukaryota; kingdom Metazoa; phylum Arthropoda; class Insecta; order Hemiptera; family Pseudococcidae; genus Balanococcus; species Balanococcus diminutus. The sequence continues at coordinate 2,258,691 of OY390718.1, forward strand.
TATTTTCTTCAAAGTTATTCTTTTTTTGGCCGCAGCCGAGGTTTTCATTTTCATTGAAAAACGCGCTCGTTAACTATTAAAATTCAAATCAGGCAAACAATCCTGACTGAGGGCTGCTCCAAATTATTTACGGAGAAAATTAAATTTAAACAAAGAAAGTTCCTGACCGCTGGAAGGAATTAATTTTAAAAAATGTGAAAACCGAGCCCGAAAAAAGATCATATTTAAATCAGCGAATTTATAGTATACGTGTACGCGAGAATAAATTACGATCGCGGTCGAGAGGCGTATCTGGCTGCTGCCTGATGCGATGCTCTGCCCGCGGAGTCAGACAATACAGAAAGACGATGCGGCCACTGCAGTGGTCATGTGGTCGCATAAAATTAGCACATTTTAACGCATATAGAATATCTTCGAAGCTGGGTGGTAAATCGAATCGGCATGATTGATTGACGGACTGGTGATGTGCCAAATTGGCGATTGGCGGACCCTAGCCTACTGCTACGGCAGTATGGCTATCCTGATCCCGATCCCGGCTCGATATATCAATCATAAAAATATTTCTCGAGTCGAAATTTTACTTTAATTTTATTTTTCGCACATTAACGCCACCATCGGATGCCTCCGAAATGTACTGTTGTGCCTGTGTGCTCTGTAAACACGCCCGAATCGATCGTGTATATTTTGCTGTGCTACCGCCGCCTCCCCAGCGATGGCGAATAAGACGAGAGATTTTGATAAATTGAAATGTTTCCCAGGAATGCTAATGGGTGAGTCGAGAGTTGAGACGTTATTCCGGGCACCGGACTGCGCTTATTTTTTTCCTCATTTTAGATAGTCGATCTTAATAGAATGTCGTTTCTGTCCCTATAATCATCGGAGCTGCGTTCAGTCGATGGTGAAAAGTGAAAATGATAATGAAGTTAGACTTTTTCGTTATTTTATTAATTTTTTTTCTTTCGAAGAGTTTTTCGGGCTGCTGCTTCGATATTCAAAGTGATAAAATCGACATCAGCGCCATTATCAAAAGTGGTAAAAATATCGCGAAAAGTTCTAACTAAGTAACAAATAATTTTACAATGCGTTTGTTCGTCATTTCAAGGCGACTCTGACTCTTATTTTGGAAATTTTCAAAAAGTGGTGGCGTACATGTGAAAAAATCCATATTTTTTATTTCTCCTCCAACTGAGTTTTCAGCTATAGGTACTTGGGACCCCGATTTTTAAAAAATTTAAAAATAGGAAAAAAGTGGCTCCTGTTTTAATGGGACATGGGAAAACTTCATTTTTTTACGGTTTTTGAAAAAAATGATCAAAACATGAAACTTTTTTTTTGAATAAAAATGGTATTAACATACACATTATCACCCCAAAAAGACCATTTATGGCGATTTTTTATATTTAGCTCAATTCTCAGGAACCGACATTTTGGATTTGGATGATTTTTTCATATTTTCTTCAATTTTTGGTAGTTTGTCATTGAAAACTTCTCACTGATACAGCAATGAAGAAAAATCGCCGTGAATGCGCGGTTCCTTTGAATGTCTGTTAAAACTTTTTGAAAAATGATGTTTCCCCATATCCCATGAAAACGGAGGTAAGGATGAAACATCATCGAAAATGGTCTTGTTATGTAAAAATACAAACCTCATCACAAATTTGGCTCAAAATTTTCAATTTTTTCAATTTTTGTCAAAAGTTTGGACACCAGACATGGCTTAAAATTCAGCTCTGGGAGGAAAATAAAAAATAGGAATCTGTTCACATGTATCATCTACTGACAGGTGGTCCCGAAAAAAAATTACGTACATTTTGAAAATATGGGCGATCCTAATGAGACGTTTTATAGGACAAGAAAGAATTTCATGAGATTTGAAAAAACTGAGATAATCATGTTTGGTAAAGCAGACAAAATTTCTGAAAAATGAGTTAAAGTTTGAAAAATTTGATTTATACCTCATACTTGAAGTTGAGACTTCAACAAATACATAAATACAGTTTGAGAAAAAAATCCTTAAAAAACAAGTTTTGAGTGCCCTAATAATTTTAATGTGTTCCATGGGAAAATTGCAAAGAAACAAAATTGTAGATATGAGCTCAGGATTTCTTACCTCTACGATGTGGTTAATCTAGAAACATTTATTTTGACAATACAAATCTTGAGAAAAACGTTGAAAAGAAAAAACAATGATTGCCACAATTATTTGTGTAATACAAAGTGTATTTCTGGCCAAACTAAAGGTCCTATGAAAAAAAATGATGGGAATCAAAATAATAGTAGAATGTGAAATTTCCTTCTATGGTAAGCAATTAGTTTTTTTTTTTTTTTTTTTTTTTGTATAAGTAAGTTCGAAGTAGTTTTTGTGATTTTAGCAGTTGAAGTTGAAAATTTGAATTTTCTTACATATTGCACTCCCACCCCAAAATACATGAAAAATGAGCTTTTTAAAAAAATCAATCGCTTATTGCAAAAAGAAAATTTCACACTCTACAATTTCTCTTCCCGTCATTTTTTTCATAGGGTCTTAAGCTTTGCTAGAAATGCACTCTGTAGGTTACTAAGTACTGAATAAAAAAAAAATAGAAGTCGTGATTTTTTTTGGTCAATATGAATTTTTTCAATTTTAAGAATGTCTACTCCAAAAATCACAAAGGTACATCGAGTGTTACCGTTGGATCTGTCAAAAAGTAAAAAATTGCTATCGTCAACCTATCCTTAAATTTTTTTTGCATTCAAGTTCAAAAATCAGAACATTAAATATAATCTTGAGAAAATGATTAAAAACATTATAAAAATAGTTCAAAGTATGATCTAGGGGGGGGGGGGGGGGGGGTCGTCGCACCAATTTTAGTGATGTTTTCAACGATTTTCGTGACCAAGTTTTAATAGCTACGACTACGAAATTTCAACAAATTTTTCAAATCGATTCGAATATTTTTAGATTTTTTCATTCCCCTTTGAACAAATTTCAGTGTTTCCAACGTTCTTATTATGTTTAGCCGAACCAATTCGATGATATTTTGATTACTGACGTATTTAGAGGGGTCCAGGGGGGTTGGACGTCCATTGAGAACGGAAAAGTTGAACAATATGAAGAAATTTTAGTTTTTGAAGATTTTTTTTTTTAATTTCGTCTTTGCTAATTTTTGCAAAATAGCGAATATTTATTTAAATTTTATTATGAAATTTCATTTTTTCTAGCAAAGATTCTCTATTCCCTTGAATGCAGAATGAGCGTCTGGCTACGCCCTACATCTCATAAAAATTCAAAACCAATTCTACAATGAATTAAATCGTTGTTTTTAAAATAAATATCAACATGGTAAGTGCCAGGTGAATTTCAAATCGAAGGTCGAAACAGTAGGAACCACGATACTTATTAGGTTTCCAATCGTTGTTACAATGAACTAATTCTCTACTAAAACATCAAATCTGTATATGAGCTTTGAACGAGACTTATGAGTAAACGTATAAAATATTGCCAAACGAATTATTATAACAATTATTTACTACATATTTAAATTACCATTTTACAATTATTTTTTTTCTATTCAATTCGTCGACAAAAAAAAAAAAAAAAAAAAAGCAAAGGAAGCTCAAAACTGAATAATTTATAGTGTATGATGAAATACTCGAAAAAATCATTTTCTACAGCACATGGAAGTTGAAAAATCTAAAAACCTACAACGGTTCAAAAACACCAAAACTCATTCAAAATACAAAGGTTTGGCAAACAATTTGGAATTGATTTTGAAATTCCAATAGCTCGCAACAGTATTGAAAAAATCGATTGAACTTGAAAAGAACAAACAACCAACAAAAATATTAATGTATTCACTAATCTTACTTCAGTCATTGTTACCAAACTGGTCAACTTGGTCAACATCAAAATATAACCTCCATTCACTCGAGTTTTTTTTTTTTTTTTTTTTTTTTTTTTTTCACTACTCATTAATTATTTCTACGTGTTTTTTTTATATTTCCAATCCTCAAACTTCAAAAATAAAAATTAATCGATTTCGAACGTTGAATTTCTAAAAATCCGCACATATAAAAGAAGCACCTTTAAAAAAAAATAAATAATAAATTATTATTAATTTTTCAATTGAATCTACTAAATTTGAAATGAAAAAAGAAAAAACCAAAATAAATTTTTACCTTTGGAGGATCAAACCGACGGGCCACAAAACAGACAAGCATGGACCACCGTCAAAGCATGATGAACGCAATAAGAAACCGGCCAACATATCAAAACACATATCGAAATCGGGGCCAGTTTTTCCTCGGACCGGTATCACTTAGCGATTTTTCCATCGCATTTTCACCACGATCGCAAAAAATTACGAAATCGCGCTAAAGAAACCCGGACACGACGTGTTCGCCGACGATACCGATCGAGCTCACATATTCGAAAAATTGCCTAACACAGTTTTCCTAAAACCGACTAATTAATTAATTAATTAATTTTTTTAAAAATACACCGAGGCGAAATATTCGTTACCACCAATAATTATCCGCGACCCGATCACGAAACGTGAAAAAAAAATAGTTCAAAATGTTATTATTATGTGTGGAATTAGAAAATGAAAAATAAAAAACAATACGTCACCCTGTTAGAAAAGCAACAGAATTCAGACTGTAAAGCTTCGTCTGAATCGTCTTTAGAAAACTGTATTGTGAAAACAGTGTTACCAGCGCATGAGCGGCTGAAAATTCGCAACACGCAGGTAAATTCACGTTCGCCAACGAGTCCATCGACCAAAATTACCGCTTATAACTCGAGAAGGTCTTTTCCCCTCCGCCTCGGTGCGTACTATACGCGCGTATTTAACGTAAATATTTCTTTTTAGTATAACGAAAAAAGCCACCAACGAGGCTTTTGTTAAACGCGAGACATTTCAATTATAGTATAACTGCGAGAAGCATTAGAGTTTCAAGTTCACTTGAATAACTTTCTTCAAGTTCTTCCAACGTCGTATTCTTTTTTCCCCCTAACATTAGGTTTTTTTTTTGTTTCAATTCGAAAAAATTATAAAAACAATAAGTATTAATTTTTTTAAACGCTCGAAAAACATCCGTCTTAATCGATCTTTCTATATTATCGCAGAATATTCATCTCTGCAGACGAATTTAATCAAATTAAAATTGTACCATGAAAATTGAAATTTTTTCTCAAAGTACTTAAATCAGAAAAACTACACAATTTATTCATTAATATTTTCGAATTTTTAATAATAATAAAAACACATTTCATCCTCGTATCTACTACAGAAACGATAGAAAAAATTCAATTCCACAAACGAAAAAAAAAAAAAAAAAAAAAAAAAAAACGAAAAACGAAAAAATCCAACCAAAGCAATCTAAACAAAAAGCTAAAATCGCTCTCCGATACATTTTAAAAGACCTTCGAGACAATTCTGTTTCGCCATTATACTGTACGTCTTTTCGTACATACGAGTAGAAGAGTTAGAACAAGTACGAGTAGGTGAGTCTGAAACACACCCAACCGACCCCAGAGCACCTTTAGAACTAAAACCACATATATTTAGGTCATTGAAGAAACGGTCGTCGGTCGTCGGTCGTCGCCGTGAAATAAACTCCAATTTGTACACGACATAAAGAATTCATCGTTTTTGTTTTACCCCAAAACAAAAATCCGACGAAATTAAAAATTATTTCATGGGCGTGCTCGGCGATATATTTATACGATAAAATACGTATTTTCCCGGTGCCTGTTCCGCCTTCTCCGACAAAAAGTTTGTATAGTTGTGTATTTGCTAAACACGAAATACAAATTATGGCCTCTACCGGTGATGGAGTAGCGTGGCTTGGACGAGGTGGTGATGAGGATGGGGATGGCGGTCGTAATCTTTTAACAACAGCATACTTAGTAAGTTGGTATACTCGTTTAATAAAAGTGCGAAAAGATGCTTCTAAATGAAGATACTTGTTGCACCGCGGACGCACGCGATCACATCGACACGCTTAAGAAGGCGCGATATAATTATTATTCGTGCTTTTTTTACTCATTCTAACACCTCGTTCGTCTGCGATTTCTTATCAAAATTGGTGTTACATAATTGACAAAATATTTTCCCTGTAGTTAACACGATAGTGGGGATTTTTCACTTTAAATGTACTTGAAAAGATGAAAGGCTGTCGTTTGACGTGATCAAAGCTGACGTGAAATTTTATAGCTTTTTAACGTGTGATTGAAATCGTCATTGGTCGGATTTCTCGTATTTTGAATGAATGCAAAACAAGATGGAATAGAAACACGTTCAAGCATTTCCATTGCACGGAACCTATTTTAATTCTTTTTCGAAATTGAGCAAATTCAAACATAAATTTTAGCATTTTATTATCAACTGACTCCAAAACGTAGAATTTACAAACCGGATTTCAACACAGAAGAAATATTTTCTACGAACTAAATTTTTCCACAAAATAAAACTACACACATTTAAACAAATCAACTTTAAACGAAGAACTTTGATTTGTAAAAAAACTTGAAAAAAAAATCAAGTTTAGACAAAATTTGAAAATCGATTCTCCAGAACATTTTCAAAAAATTCTGCTCTCGATAGACTAATTGAAGATTAATTTTGAATAAAATTTTAAAATTTAGTACATGTTTTAAAATAAAAAAAATTAAAAATAAAAAAAATTAAAATGGAGGGAATAATCAATGTTGAGAAATATTAAAAAAAAAAATTAAATTCTGGACAAAATTTAAAAAAACTAATTGAATGAAAATATAGAAAATTTTGAACATAAAATTTAAGAAAAATACTAAACGTGAAAAATTCAAGTCTCAACTTTTTAAAAATTCAGTTCAAAATAAAAATTTAAAATACTAATTTTCCTACAAAATTCAAAAAAAAAAAAAAAAAAAAAAATAGGTAGGTAATAAATAATTTGAAAAAATCAAGATAAGAAAAAACTCAATTTTGAAGAATATTCTAAAAAGTTCAGTTCTAATTTTTAGACAAAATATTTCAGGTGCAAAGGAATTCAAAAAAAATCAAAACATCAAAAAGTTGATTTTTTAAGAAAATTGAAAAGAAAAAAAATATTTCAAACTACATATAAAAAGAATTCAGTTTTGAATTTAACTCAAAACTTTTATACGTTAATATAATTTAATTAAAAAATAAAAAGTACCTATTTAAAAAACACACACACACACACACAAAAAAACAAAACCTTTCTACACTTGGAAAAGTTTGACTTTTAAAAATGTTCTAGACAAAATTCAAAAAAAAAATAAAGATTTTTCAATAATCAAGAAATATACCTACAATATATTTTTAAAAGCTTTTAAAAAATTAGTAAATGAAAAATTTAAATTTTGAAAAATATTACAAAAATTACAAGCAGCAATTGTCAAGATTTTGTGGTCCAGTCCAACAAAATTTTAGGTAAAAAACAAAATTTCCAATTTTTTTTTTTTTTTTTAAATAAACTAAATAGAAATAAGTTTTGACTTTTAAATTAGAAAAATTTGCACTCCAATAAAATTTGAAAAAATTGATTGGAGAAATATTCAAAAAAAGAGATTTCATCTAAAGAAAAATCTAGACGAAATTTTTTAAAATTGATTTTCTAACAAAATTTCAAAAAAGTAAATTTCAAAAAAATTACCTAAAAAAGAAAAAAACTTGATTTTTAAAAATAATTCCAGCCAAAATTTGAAGATTTTGTGGTCCAGCAGAATTTCAAAGATAAAAGTCAAAAAATTTTGTTTTTAGTAGATATACCTAGTAAAAATTAATTTCTTGACGAAATTTTAAAAAATAAATTTTTGAAAATTGATTATTCAAAAAAAGGAGTCGAGATTTCCTCAAATTTTATTAAAAAATTGATTCATTTTAAACAAATTTGAATGAAATTTGAAGTCAACAAAATATATAAAAAATTCAAATTACATAAGTAATATGAAATTAAATAGTTCAATTTTGAAGGTAGTAGGTATAGTTAATTCTATTTCGAAATTTTTTTTTAAAGTTCATTTTTCAAAAAAATTCTAGAAAAATTGATTCTAAACAAACTGAAAAGGAATAGGTACCTACCTAATTAGGTTTTGAATGAAATTTGAAAATTTCTTATTTTACGTGATTTTGACGGCAATTTCAAATTTTTTAATGTTTTTTAAAAAATCAATTCTAGATATTTTTTGTATTATTTCAATAAATGAATAAATAAATAAGTACACGTTTTAAATAAAATAAAAAGAAATAGATTTTGAAAAAATTCTGAAATTTGAATATTTTTTTACGTTTATAAAATTTGAAAAAAAATTCAAATGGGAAATAATTCGATTTTGAAAAGTATTATTAAAAATTCAACTTTTGCCAGAATTGAAAAATATTGATTTTTTGACAAAATTTTCAACATGTAAGAAATCTGATTTTAAATAAATTGAAAAAAATAAATTTTGAAGAAAACTTGAAAACTTCGTACCTACTTGAAGTTTTTTTGGAAAACATAATAAAAATAATTCAATTTAAGACAAAATATGTAAAAATTAATTTTTTAACAAAACTTCAGAAAATTCTATTTAAAAAAAATAGTAATAAAAAATAAATTTTGAATGACACTTGAGAATTTTGTTCTTCATTCGAAGTGTAAAAAATTGTAATTTTAAAAAACATTATTTAAAAAATTTTAATTTCAAGCAAACAAATTGAATAAAAAAATTGTACCATTCGACAAAAAGTCATAAAAAAGACGTAAGTATTCCCAATGCTGTCCAACTCGATCTAGCTCATCATCACGATACACATATCAATAAAACATGAACCAGCCTCGCAACCACCACTCACATAAACTTTCCTTTCGAGCTTTTGAAGTTGCAACTCGCACGATTCGTACTTGGAAACCGAGCATACTCGTACACCGCGGAAACATCTCACGCAAGGATGAGACTGTTAGAACTCGAGTCGTGGCGAGAAGGCGAAGAAAGGTACAGACACAGAGTGTAGAATTCTCCACACACACAGGCACCGAAGCCATTAAACGTCTGGTAAACGTCAAAGTAAACTCACATTCGGTAACATAGTAACATTAGCCGGTAAAACGAGCACGATTTCAATAGACGAGAACGAACGAACGAAAGCTCTACATATACGAGAGTATGGTACGATACGGTTGAGTATATAGTATAGCAAATTTCGCAAATACTTCCCTTCCATTTACCCCGTTCCATTTGCTAATTTTCCATTAAATCAACCGCAACTAATTACAGCTTCGGAGTTCATCGCGAGAACAATGTAAACATTACGTACGAAGACGGGTCCAGGGTAAAGCATCGAGAGAAAAATTACACGTTACATGCCATCCGAACGCGTTTATTTATCAAGAAAGCTCCGAGCAGAATTTGATACCATTAACAGTTTGCAAATCTACACCCATTATTGAAACACGAGAAAATGGATTTTTCCTCATTTCACCGTCCCTCGCCGCCAGCGTCGCATCGTGCTAGTTGACAATTTGCACTCGTATGACGTCTTCGCGGAGATAATTTTTCTTAACGATTAATCGATTGTATAATGTATAATTGTATACCTGTATACTGCCACTGCGTAGGAATTTTCGACTGTGACTGATACGTTTGATGGTTTTATTTCGTCCCCTCTCCCCCCCCCCCCACCTCCACCCAAAAACACATCGAAGTGAGGCAAAAAAATGAAAAATATCATCAATATGGGATCCTCAAGAGAAAATTATTCTAAAATGCTAGTAATTAAATAACTAGACGTCCCTCCTGGGAAAAGTAGGGCGGAGCCTGAGGGATGCAGGTGTGAACTGTAGATTTGAGAGGAATTGAGCAAGGTAGATAATTTCATTTCACTTTCAGTTTGTCAAGTTTCGAAAAAATTGAGCGATTTTTTTCCGAACAAACGAAGAACAATTTTCTAGAAAAAAATTAAACATTTTTACTGACAAAAAATTATCAAGTTTTTCATTCCAAAAAATTAATCCAAAAAGGTCGAGATATTGTTTCTTCAAAAAAGTGGCGATTTTTTTTCTCCAAGAATTTAAAACATTTCTTATTTTCAAAAATTAAAAAAAAAAAAAAAAATCAATCCATAAAAATGAGAATTTTTTTGTTCCATAAAGTACCTAAGAAGTTTGTTCTTGAAAAAGAAAAAAAAAACTGATTGATAGATATTTGCACTTTTTCATTCCAAAAAATAATAAAAAAAATTTTTTCCAAAAATTTTTATTTTTATTTTTTCAAATGAAATAAAATATAATTATTTTTGAATTATTTTGGGGGGGGGGGGGGGGTGGAGAATAAAAAAATTCAATTGCTAGAAAATTATAGTAAATGCATTTTTCATTCCAAAAATATTTTTAAAATTTCCCTCGAGTACAAAAAATTCAAGATTTTTTTTTGTCAACTCCAAAAAAATTGAGAAATTATTTATTTGAAAAAGCTAGTGGAGATTTTTTCCCAGAATTTGAAACATTTCTTGTTCTAAAAACGGAACTGATAACATACTTTTTTGTTTCAAAAAATTTGACATTTTTTTTTATTTCAAAAAAGATTTTCAAAATGTTTCTTTAAAAAATTAAAAAATTCCAAAAATTAGAAAAATTGAAGAAATTTTTTCATTCCAAAAAATCATAAGATTTCTTTATTCCAAAAAGTTTAGAAATTTTCCTACTTGAAAAAAATAAAATAAAATAAAAACTCTTTTTACTTCGTGAGAATTGTTTTTTTCCTTTTCCTTAAAAAAGGAAAAAATAGTACTTAATTGCTAAAAAATTACTAATAAATAAATTATAAAATAACTTGAACATACCAAAAATGTATTATAGATTAACCTGATAAATAATTTTGTTTTTCATCCAAAATTGAAAAAATTATGGTTTCTGGGATGTTAATCTATGACATGACAGTATGAAAGCTTCTCTAATCTCTAAAATAGCGTTGCCAAATGGCAATTCGAAAAAATCAGTAGATTCAGTAGATATAGATTTCCAAGACAATGTAGTATATTCAGGAGGAAAAAGGATGTTTTGACATTAATTTATGTCTTTCAGTGGATTTTTTGTGAAAAATCAGTAGATTTTTCAGTAGAAACAAATTTTCAAAAAATGTAGTGAGGCCAAAAGAAACAAATTTTCATTAACAAATATTAGAGTCAGGAGAGAAAAAAAATATTTTTTCATCAATTAACCTTTTAGTGAATTTTTTATGAAAAAAAGTCTAGTACAGTTGAAGAAAAAATAAGCTAAAAATCTGTTTTTCCCCCTGTTTTTAGACCAATTTTTACAAAAATTGAAAGATTTTTGAAAAAATCAGTAGATCAGTAGATAATCAGTACAGCTTTGAAAAAGTAGTAGATCTACTGAAAAATCAGTAGCATTGGCAACTCTGCTCTAAAAATTTTGCTAGATAACGCGTCGAAATGACGAGGCAGGCTAGATGGAAAACTGGTTTGTGCCGCGATTCACGTTCTACGCATGCGCGTTTCCCTTTACCCCTCTACAATGTAACTATCATAGCGCTGCACGTTGTATGTTTCCCTTCACCCCGCACCAACATCCCGTGTAGTAATTGTCGACATCGACATTTATGTCGACAAAATTCAGACACATTTTTTTCTCGGTTAACGATGAATTAAAAATGATATTTGAGATTTAAAGTAATGTTCTATGTTAAACATAACTGTTCAATCAAAATTTTTGAATTTTTCTCAGTATTTTCCTATAATTTAGAAAACGTTGTTTTTCTACATAGACAAGTCGATGTAAAAATCGATACTCGATAAACACATCGACATTTATGTCGACAATTTCTGCCAATTAAATTTACAAATTTTATATCTAAAAAGAACTAAAAACAATTAATAAGAACATTTTAAGCTCAGGAATAAATAATTTTTGAAAGAATCACAAAATTTTCTTATTTTTTAAAGTTTTGAATAATACAACCACTTGTCGAGTTATTGTCGACATAATTGTCGATGGTCGAATAATGCATCGACTTCACTGTCGACAGTGTCGACCAGAGGAATTTTAAGTCGAGATAGTGTCGATGTGATTGTCGAGGGTCGAATAATGCATCGACTTGACTGTCGACGTCTTGAGGGTGATTGTGATACTCGCAGATAAAGTGTGTTGTGAATTAGTACATAAGGTCTAAGAATCATCTCTATGTTAGTTGGACACCCGCATGTGTCCAGCTACAAAGGTGGCCTCAATGCCGCATATTTGACAAAAAATGTCGAAATGTTGGCTTGAACACTATTTTTGGTGTAATTTTAATATATACTTATATTGAATATTTGAACTTGGCATATTTTTCAAAATCTCACCATTGCAAATGTCGATGTGGATGTCGATATAAATGTCGACACATCGAAAAGTGACCGATTTCGATGCGTCGACATTTATATCGACATCCACATCGACGTTGCTACACGGGATGATAATAATCAATCTTTAATATTTCGCGACCGGGTTGAGATACAATAATATTAAATTAAAACTGTGCACTCTTGGATATGATTAGAATACGTAAGAAAATTTTTATAAAAATTGAATCAGTAGTTTCGAAGGAGTTTGGTGCGAAAAAAAGATCTGTCGAGCTTTGGATAAGAGGGCTTCGTCTTCTCGCTTCGCTCAAAGGCTCCGCCCTAATTAAACGAAATTTCACATTTAGTACATTAAAGAAACTTCTTCATAAGCATGTTGTTAGGACGTCAAATTCAACTACAATCTCACAAGAGCTTATATTTTTTCAACAATTAGACACAAATTTACCTAAACTAATCGTCGTCGTCGTCGCTTCTAATTATTTTTTCATCCTAAAATTTCACGCCTGTTAACCGAGTCGACGTGTTGTAAAAGAAAACACATCTTCTTTTCCACATTCGCGCACCTCTTTCTCCTCGGACGCAAAAAACACGATCGAAACACCGGCGGCGTTAATTTTTTTCATCCGTTTAACACGTTGGACGCACTGTATCGTAGGTTTATTTTGCTATCGAATTTTGGCTCGGTCCCACCAAAGATTCGGAACGCATAAATAATTGACTCAACACGCACCTAACTTTCCAACTGATTTGAAAAATTATACCGCGTACGTATATTGACAAACGTACGCTACGGTCTTGGTGTCGGTGTCGGTGAATTGGGGAAAAACGCTTCATTTTTTCCGCATATACGCCTCATGCACACCCCGCCCCCACATTTCCGTTACTCAATTTATGCGAATTTAGCGTCTGCATCGAGCTGACGTGGCGCCACAGCGAGGAAAAAATTCTTCCGTTACAGTTTGCCCGCTACGTCGAGACTTCAAATAGCGCTTAAACTTTTCCTCTTGAAATTTTTTTGCAACTTCTTGCCGGATATTGGGTACGGAACTGGCGGCTATGACCGCAATACCGCAATAAACTACATTTATGATGAGTAATGTCGACCGTCGTATTCGTACGTACGAGTAAATTTGTACGTAGTAAACCATTTTAAAAATTGACTCAGAAATGTATATAGAATTGAATTTACTGGCGAGCGAAACACCATTGGCATGGCAGGGAGAAGGGTTGGCCAAGTTTGGCCAAAACAACTGACATAATAATTTATCGACGATGTATACCTAACGTATTATAAAACCAAGCTGCAAATGAACGGATGGATACTCGTATCACGCCTCGACCAAATACTACAAACCTATTTTCACTTTCCAATTACGAGGGTAAAATTTTACAAAACAAATTATACAACCCCGATGATGCCGGTGTGTACGCGATATACAGCGTTGACCCATTTTCGCGGTCGTACCGCGCCACCAGAATCGATAGGGTGGCGCTGGCGAGGGGACGAAGGCGCGAGTATTTTTAAAAGCATTAAATCACGAGTTATCAGCACGATCTGCGAAAATAGGGGGGCTAACTTACGCCTTGTATAGCCAGTAGTATACCTAATGAACGAGAGCATAATTGAATTAATTTCTACGGCTGGCTACGAATCCGATTACATTTCAAGATGGTCGTAGTAAGTTGGACGAAGTTGAACTTATGAATCTAAGGTAATTTCCGAGCGATGCGACGGCGACCGCCGCGCCGCGCCGCGCCGGGGGCTGCACCGTTGTACGAAATATTTTTTTCCTCTTCGAAACGAAATTAGAATTACAGTCTGTTTTCAAATCGACTCGCTCGTAAATTTTGCCCGCCAGCCGCTACCTCATCTTGGACTATAGCTTTCAAGCTTTGCTTCGTAAATTGTACCTAATGCCAAAAAAATTTTGTTCCAATTTTGAATTGGAAGAATTTGAAAAAAAAGTGGAAACTGAAATCAAAAAAACAATAAAATACAAAATAAAAATTTTGAAATATGAAAAAAAAAAATGAAAAGTGATGGATTCAAATAAAATTGTTATTTAAAAAAATTTGAGTTCAGTTTTTAAAATACACATTAGAATTTTTATAAAATTTGAAAGTATGTACTACACATAAAAAATAAGAAAAATTTTAAAACTCTAAAAAAATGAAAATATAAACGAAATATGAACACAAAATAAAATAGATTATTGAGATAAAAACACGAAGAGAGTGAAAAACAGAACAAAAAATAATTATTCATTGCGGAAAAGTGGAAATTAAAATTATACCAGTACGTTAACTGAAAATGATGCATTTGAGATTTCTAAAAATTGAAAAAATAATAACTTCGGGAAAAACATTTAAACTGAATTAAAATGACCGAAACTTGAAAAAAAAACAAAGATTAAAAATAATTAACTATAAAAATTGAGAAAATTTTGAGAATAAAAAAAAATGAAAAAAAAATTTAAAAAGAAAAAAAAATTGAAAAACATGAAATTATTATTATTATTTTAGTTGAATACAATGAAATTCAAAAAATACGGAGAGGGAATGGTACCTAACCACAGAAACAAATAATATTTTAACCCACAGAAACAAATAATATTTTGACAACTGAAAAAAAATCAAATTTAATAACAAATGATCAAAAACTTCAAAAAAATTTAAATGTTTTCTAAATTTCAAAAAAAAAAAAAAAAAAAAAATGACATGACAGATTGAAAATAGAAAAGAAAATTTTAAATCAAAAATTTTTGTTGACTGGAAATTATAAAAATTTAAAAAAAAATGTAGATTGATAAGTTCAGAAGAAACAATGTGACAATTGAAAAAACCAATGTTGAATTAAAAATGACCAAAAATTGAATAAAATACGTATTCTAAATTTCAAAAAATCAACTAGATAATTTTTTTTCAAAATACCATCAAAAATTTTAAATTTCCAAGAATTGAAAAAACGCCAAATTCAGAAAAAAAATCAATTTTGAATTAAAAATGAACTGAAATGTGACAGGTGAAAAAGTGAAATTTGAATTAAAAAATTACCAAGAAAAAATAAAAAAAGATTCATTGAAAGAGAAAATTTACATTTTTTTGAATTTTTATACCTAAGTTTAAGGTAAAAGTATATGTATCATTTTTTTTTTGAAAACTTGACAATTTTTTGAAAAAAAAGTCAGAAATGTGAAACTTCAAACAAAACACACTATGAAAAAAATAGGAACGAGAAAATAATTTTTTAAAAAACACCAAAAAGCACTGGTAACGCGATAACTTTAATTAAAAATCCAAAACTGTAAACAAAAAACACCACGAGAAACAATATTGAAAAAAAAACAAGAAAAAAATTACCTCCGCACTATGATGGAAAAAAAATCAGAAAAAAAAACAGATAATTATAGAAACAAAAATTACCACTGAATAATAGGTAAAATAAATTTCACTCATCATATTATCTGAAGAAGTAAACACCTCAAACGGGATATATTGATATCGCACAGAAAAATCACAAATTTTAAAAAAACGAGAAACTCCAAACGAAAAACACCAAGAAAAAAAGAATAAAAACGCGAAACAAAAAACACAAAAAATAAAAACCCCGAAATGCACTATGTAATTAATTGAAACTCTAAACTTCAAACAAAAAACACGACGAAAAGAAATAATGAAAACGC
The DNA here is from genome assembly GCA_959613365.1 of Balanococcus diminutus. NCBI lineage: Eukaryota > Metazoa > Arthropoda > Insecta > Hemiptera > Pseudococcidae > Balanococcus > Balanococcus diminutus. Next base: position 2,274,706 of record OY390718.1, read on the forward strand.
GAAACCACACTAGTTGTGTACTTTAAAAAGCAAACTCCAAACAAAAAACACCAAGAAAAAAAACTAATGAAAACGCGAAACAAAAAGCACCACAAAAAAAATAATAAAAACGCGGAAACGCACTAACACAATTCCCATGTAATTAATTAAAAACGCGAAACTTCAAACAAAAAATACCGCAAAAGAAAATTGAAATGCGAAACCACACCAGTTGTGTGATTAAAAAAAAACGAAAAAAAAAAAAACACGAAAAAAATTATAGAAACGCGGAACTGCACTAAAGAGATAAGTATGTAATTAAAAACACGAAACTACAAACAAAAAACAACACGAAAAAAAAAAAACAATAGTAACAAACACAAAGCAGCACTAACGCGAGACCTATAAGAACTGGTCGCCTCGACCATCGAAATCATACTAAGATCTATGTAAACAACAACAAACCGGAAATTTCCCCTACTTTCTTCTCTCCATCACCATTACCAACTTCGCATCCACTATACTTTTTCCCCCGCTTCCCCTAATCTCAATTATTAATTACTCCGTAATTATTGCATTTTTAGAAAAAATAATACTGACGTCCCTTGCTACATGAAAAATCAAGTCCACACCGAAAATTTCATTATTCTACGTTCTACGGTTACAGAGAACATTCAAAATAATGTTTTCTAAAATCCCAAATCGAATACATAATAAAATAGGTAAATGATACCTGATTTTAAGCATGTAACTAAATTAACTTCTAATATATACACTTAATACTTACATACTATCCTAATCTTAAGAATGTGCCTCTAAGCATAGTACTTTGTATATGGCACAATAAATGAATTTTAAAAAAAAAAAAAAAAAAAAAATGTGAAAATTTCAGAAATAAGTACTTTTTTGGTTGATTGAAAGTAATACCCAAAATTTAAAATTTCCAAAAATTGAAAAAATGACAAATTTTGAAGGAAAATAAAAAAAACCAATTTGAAGATTGAAAAATAATCAATGTCGAATTAAAAATTACCAAAAATTTAATAAAATTTGAAAATACCTACAAAAAATGAAGAAATTTTTATGATTTTGGAAAAATTAAAATTGAAATGAATCAACTACGAGAAAAAAAAACGGAAAGTTGAAGCGAATGGAAAAACTGAAAAAAAAATTAGTTTTGTTGTTTTAAAAATTCTAGGTAGAATTTAAAATTTATAATTTTTGAAAAAAAAACTACCTACGTATTATTATTTGAGTATTTGACAATTCAAAAATAATACCTACCAAATTTAAATAAATTTTCATAAAATTAAAAATTTCAAAATTTCAAAGACATAAAAATTGTACCTAATAAGAGATTAATAATGAGGATTTTTTTTAAGTAAACAAAAAAATAATGGAAACAATCGAAGAAAAAAATATTGAAATTGTAATATAAAAAACTATAATTCTTTAAAATTTAAGAAACTGTCACGTTCAAAAAAAAAATCTACGTTTGAACAAAATCAATGTTCGATTTAAAAATATAGGTACTTGACCATAAATTAAATGAAATTCTAAAATATTGAAAAATTTCAAGATCACTAAAAAATAATACCTAACTGAAATGAAAGATTACCAACAAGAAAAAAATTGAACATTTGAAAGAAGTGAAAAATCAAAGAGATAAAAAATAAAATTGTTGAAAAAGTTGATAAATTTTTTTTATTGACGAAAATAATAAAATTTAAAAAATGATTTATTGAGGAAAAAATATTCAACAATAATACTTGATTATTTAAAAAAAATCAAAAAATAATAATAAATGACCAATTTTTTTTAAAATTAAAAAACTACAAATTTTTAAAATGGAAAAATTAAAATGAAAATTAAAAATAATAGCGAGAAAAAATTTAAATTAAAAAAAATAATGGGAAAATATGAAATTTTGAGATTATTGTTTTTTTTTTATTTTTATTTTTTTTTGTTGACTAAAAATACTTATAATAAAAGTTGAAATTTCTATAAATTGAGAAAAGGGCCTGTTTCAGGGGGTGGGGGGTGCCAAGTCTGAACAATTGTAAAAAAGACTGAAGTTTCTAGCTAAAAGGGAAACTTTTGGTCGAAATCGCAGAATAAATAAAACGTTTGAAAATTTCTAGAATTTACGTACTACCCTGGTATTTGCCAACCTTGCAAAACTTCATGCTGAACTGAACGTTCGATTCGTCGTTAAAACATCGCTTCGATTTCGATTCGACTAAAAAAGCAGCACATGAATGCCGAAAGGTCAACCTGGGGGAACGTCTGTACCGGTATATATGTATACTTCGATATAGACTTGATTTCGTGTAAAAGGCCTAATTAATAAATTGATACGAACTGTCAATGGCACCATTGTTAGAAAAGGGGCTGGGTGAAGGGATGGCATGGCGTAGGATGAGGAGAGAAGTACAAATCTGCGAAAAGTGGCGGCGAGCGACGGCGACGCGAGCTGGCGCGAATATGAAATGTACAGCGAGTACGTATCGCGCGCGGTATACGCATTCGCTGATATGAATGTAAAATGAATCGATAGTAATGAGATTGAATGACGATGCTCGTTATCAATAATTCAAACTATACACATACACGTACACGTAGGTATACCTACCTACGTCTATACGTATTATATAGGTAGGTAATAATACAAATAAAGGCGAATTTACTGCGTACACCTACGACTACGACTACGACCTAGCTGCATACCCACGTATGATATGTACGAGTACCAATACTTATTATTGGCCGCAATGGTGGCTTACCTATACCTGAACTCAATATGTGTATTTCAGTATCAATACGTGGCCACATGAAATCTTCAATCGCGTCCACCGACTGTAAAATTAATACGATGGATAATATTCTCGAGGGAGAGAGAACATCGGTATTGTATAATTATGTACCCACAATACACAGCTAGGAGGTTGTAAAAATTAATGGAGGGTTTGTTTCTTTTGCAAATATAATACGAATGCACGTGGAATAAACGAAAGGTTCGCTTCATGTCTTTATTTCCCTACTTACCTACTCACGACATGTCGTACTCGACTACTTTAATACAAATTATCATACTTTTGAATTTTCCAAACGCCACTTGGAATTGAACTTCACACAAAAAAATTACAACCCCTGACTCGAATTTTTCATCAATTGAGCACACCTTTAGCATCAGTACTGCAGAGTGAACCCTGTCACCATGTCCTACTTATTGGAAGCGCGGTTTTGGTTGTCTAATGTGTAGTGTCTAGTTTACTCAATCGGTTTGACATGGATGTGGATCGTTGTTGTTGAATTTTAAAAAGTCCAATACTACATAGATATTTGATATTCAGAATGGGAGGGAGGGGAGGGGTCAATCGAAATTTTGGTAATAACTAAAATTATTTACAAGACTCCCAGCTACAACTTTTGTTTGAAATTTTTTTTTAATTGGGCCCTTACCTCCACCAGTTTTTAATAGTAATAAGTAACTAGGTTATATTATGCAAGATTGGAGGGGAAGGGAAAGTCTAGTCGAAAATTTTATTATAACAAAAATTATTTTTAGGACTTCAACAGGGTGTCTAAATGGATTTCTTTTTTTTTGAAAATTCATGACTTTTTCATGACTTTTTTAAATTACAAAAAAACACTTTTTTAATGTTGTTTTTTACGACCCAAAGTTTAAGAAATATTTTGTTTATTTATTAGCATAGTATTATGCTTTTAGGGAGACTAAAATGGAAAAAAACGACAGGAGAATCCGACCCCAAAATCCGACAGTTGAGTTGGGTTTTTTGAAATTTTATGACTTTTAGATATTTTCTATAGACATTTTGTCAGACATTCTGAATTTATAAACTTTTTTAGAAAGATGACTTTCAGACATTTTGTCAGCCATTTTGAAATTTGATTTTTTTAAATAAATTTAATGACTTTTTGAAACCAGGGGGGTACATGGATAGAAGCCCCCCCCCCCCACTGGCGAGGTGTGAAGCGCCGAGTTTCCAAGAGTTTCAAGAAAATCGATCGATTTTTATTTTACTATCAATGAAAAAAACAATAATCCTCAAAAATTGAGATTTTTTTATTTCAGAAGATTTTTTTTTTCGTCACAAAGAAAAAATTAAGTAACTTTTCCACAGAAATTTTAAAAAATATCTTCACATAAGAAAATTTTATACGTAAAATTTTTCTCCAAAAAAAAGAAAGATTTTTGGATATTTTTTATTCCAAGAAATCCTTAAATTTCTTCCTCCGAAAAAATTTATACTCCTGAAGATTTAAGACTTCTATAAGTATTTTTTCAAAAAAAAAAAAAATTGATTACCTGATTATTGATTCCGAAACGATTTTAAAAACTTTTTGAACCAAAAAATAAGTTTCTATTTTTATTTTTTATATCTCAAAAAATGAGAATTTGTTTCTCCAAAAAACAGCCCCTCCCCACAAAAAAATTATTTTTCAGAAAATCGAAAAAAAAAATCCAAAAAAATTGAGATTTTATACTCTAGAGTTTGAAAAGTATTTTTACTTCAAATCAATTCAATTTCATAACTATAAAATTCAGATTTTTGATTTTTTTTTAATGAGAATTTTTCATGGAAATATTTTTATTTCAAAAAAATGGAGATTTTTTTTAACGTCTTGTACAGCAACTGCCTTTATTACAATTATTAACGATTTTTAATTTTTTTTTCATTCCAAAATTCTTTCTTTTTTTTAATTCCAAAAAATTCATTTTTTTTTCATTCCAAGAAATGGGAATTTTTTACAAAAATAGGGATTCCCCTCCCTTCGGAAAAAAAATCTTCAAGAAAATTAATTTTCTTCTTCAGAAAAATTTCACATTTTTTTTTTAAGAGGCAACAGTTTGAAAAAATCACTTATAAGCCAGTTTGTAATTTTGTCCGAGTAATACTATCAAAAATTCATGACTTCAAAGAGTAAAATTCATGACTTTTCTTCACCTAGTGATTTTTCGAAAAAATTCATGACTTTCATGACCCATTTTCAAATTTCATGACTGTTTCATGACTTTTCACGACCTTTAGACACCCTGCTCAATCTACAACTTTTATTCGAAAATTTTTTAAATTGGACCTCTCCACCAATTTTGAAAAAGTATCTACCTGATGTAATGTGAAATTAGTGGAGAGGGAGGGATCCAAATAAAATTTTTATAAAAATCAAAATTATTTTTAGGAGCTTAATCTACAACTTTTATTTGAAATTTTTTTCAATTGGCCCCTTCGTCGCTCACTTCCTTAATATTTTTAATTACTATCTTCGGAGTGTTATTCGAAATCGATGGGAAGGGAGGGGTTTAATTAAAAACATTTCTAAACAAAAGTTGTAGCTTGAAATCTCAGAAATAATTTTGGTTATTACAAAAATTTCGATTGAACCCCTCCCTCCCCTCTAATTTTGAGTTCAAAATTGTAAATAAATAAAGCAAATTGTGGCTTTAAAACCCTGAACCTGAGAGAAAAATAGTTTTTTTGTAGATGGTTACCGAATTGAAGGTCTGTCACAAAGTTAGCCAGTTCGCCGGATTGAATATGGCGTTTCTTACGTAATTGTTACATTTCATTATTTTGAGTGTAATTATTATTTCTGAAAAAAAAAAAAAAACTCTCGTTCACAGAACATACTCTTGACAACGAATACGTACGTATAAGCACAGTAATCAATCATCGTTACTAATTAAAAATTAATCACTCTAGAAAGTTTAGTTAAAGTTGGCGTATTAGCGACAGTCATTAATTGATGGGAGGTGTCCGGTGATAAAGCAGCTTTAAATTATTTCGGTTTACCTCGCTTCAGTTAGTATAGTATAATACCGTAGGTACCTAATATCATGTGTAAAACAAAACCTTTAATGCGCGCCTTTGTTTACGGATTATATTCAAGAAATCTTGAGAAATAGCGCTACTACGTCGACGAGTCATTACTAGAGATTTAATGTCGCCGCTTTCACGATGAACAAGTATCGTAGATAATAGATAAAGATTTTCTACCTGAAATTTGATACTTTTTGCGAGAAATTATTCATCGCAGGATGCGGTAGGTAATGCAATTGATTCATTAACGTGCGACGTAAATACCCCTCTTATTACTCGTGTTTGCGAAAAAATTTCAATTAGGTATATCTCTTTTATAATTAAATAAAATTTCCAGTCATTTTAACAACGCACGCCATGCACCAAAGAATGTTCTCACATCTGCTCGATTTTCCTGTTGTTTTAGTAACTTTGTGTAAGAAAATTTCCTCGTCGATAATTATGTACAAGAAGGTATCAATAGCGATATTCAAAACGTCTTCTTCCAAATACATGTAACACACGACTCTTATCATTACGCAATCGATGCCAGAAACTTTGAAATTCTTCATCTTTACTATGTCAAAGGAAGCTCTCCATTTGACAGCAGACCCTTCTGAAAGTGACATAGGTATACCGTAAAGAGTAAAAAGCACGCGATAAAATATCGTCAAATGAGAAATAAAAATTTTGGAATCAGACCGAAAATTCCCTGTTGGTAAAAATACCTACTAATAATAACTTCACATACACTCAGTGTCAGTCCAGCATAGCACACGAAAACTCAAGCGTGAATAAAATTTAATTTAAGGGAGTATCTTCGCAGAAATTTTAATACTTCTTTAATTCATGGTCGTAGAATTGGGGGGAAAAATAGGATAAAAAATTGAGCAAATTTTTTGAATGTTACTTAAGTACGAATACCTACTTATCATTTTTTTTATGCAAGACAAAATTTGATGGGGACTGCTTTTCGACAGAATTTTGAAATTTTAATTTACAATAAAATAATACTTAGTTATCAAGATTGATTTTTTTTTGTTTTCAACAAGTTGAAAATTTTGATTTCAACAAATTGCAAAAGAAAAAAATTTTCATTCGAATAAAAATAAAAAACATATCATGCCTTCACAAAATTTTCCAAAATTGTGTCATTATAAAATTTTAAAAATTATTTTTCAACAATTAAAAAAAAAAAATTGAGTTTAACTAGAAATCTTTCAGTAATAAATATCGCTGACGAGTCAATTTCATTCAAATGATCATTATACACCCATAAAAAACAAAAATGATCAAAATTGATCAAACATCCTGGATCAAATTTGATCATAGGCTAAAATGTAAACATCGCTGGACATCTACAAAATTTTTACAAAAATTTCGATTTTCTTCAGAAAATTTTTGAAAAATATCACATCAAAATAAAAATGTATAAAATTTTCTCAGAAATTATTGTTAACATAGTATATGCTTTTACTCTGTAACAAAATGCCTTAAAAGTCATAAAAATCAATTTCCATGGAAATTTAAAATTAATAACATTCACTAATACGTGACAAAATGTCCAAAAGTGACGAATATTAATTTCCATGTAAATTAAAAAATCTAAAAAGTCTAATAAAAAAATTTCAAGTTTCAGAATATCTGACAAATGTCCAAAAGTCATAAAAATTATCAAAAAGTCATTAAATTTATAAAAACAAATTCCAAGTTTCAAAATTTCTGACAAAATGTCTGAAAGTCATCTTTCTAAAAAAATTTCCAAGTTTCAGAATGTCTGACAAAATGTCTAGAAAATGTCTAAAAGTCATGAAATTTCAAAAAAATTTACAAGTTTCAAAATGTGTGACATAATGTCTAAAAAATCGAATTTATTTAAAATTTTCCAAATATTTTTATGCCATCCAAACCTAACGTAATGTAACATACCCAACTGTCGGATTTTGGGGTCGTATTTTGGTCTCGGATTTTCCTGTCGTTTTTTTCTATTTTGGTCTCCGTAAAAGCATAGGTACTATGCTAAAATAATGACAGAAAAGATATTTAAATTTCTGTAGAAAAACTTGAAATATTTAAGGAGTATTTCCTATCAAAAAATAAATTTTATATAATTTTTTTTGTAAATTGAAAAAAAAAATGATGACATTTTGAATTATTTTTTCAAAAAGTATTGAAATAAATACTCATTTGCTCAAGTATTTTTTTTTTGAAAAAAAAAATCGTGAAAATAGTTTTTAAAAATTTTCAGGGCATTTTTGATCAAGTAGGTGACTATGTTTCTTCAACATTTTTATAAGATTTTTGGTTTTGTACAACGCGAACTTTTTTTACATTCATTTCTTACAGTTTTTTAAATTAATTTTTTATGACAAAAAAAGAGGGAAAGAAAAGGTGACTTTTAGTGACCAGCTGTGACCAAGAATAGAAATAGTCTCAACGCGTCACTGCAGAATTGATTTGAAAAAATGTCTGATAGTCCCTTAGCAATATTTCCAAAAAATAGTGGTTTGATAAATTAAAAAAAAAAAAAAAAAAAAAAAACAATTTATACCTGAGCACACAAAATTTCAAGAACTTGTATTGATATGAAACTTGAAAAAAGTATAAGTATTTTTAATGGTAGTTTGAAAAATTTGTGTTTCACAAGAGTTTAATAAAAATGTCTTTTAACGAAATTTTGAAAAAGTGGCGTTCTTTAAAAAATATGCAAAGACAATAGAATTCAAAAAAACATTTAAACTAAAAAATAGTTTTTTAAAAAAATCAAAAATTTGAATCGTTACGTAATATTATTTGAAAACACAAAAAAAATTCCAAGCACAGCACAGCGACAAACTTTTCAAACTGTATAGCTTCAAGTTGAATTGGGCTGCTTTTAATTGTTTAAAGACGTAAGTAAGTGGTACCCAAACAAATCTTCGAATTTAGTACCATTGGAAAAAAATAAAATATCTACTATAGGGCAAAATTTTCAACTCGAAATTGTGTCATAAAAGCGCATGTAACTATGGTGTTTTTTCCTCTTTCTAAAATATCGATCCATCATGAGAGTTGAAATTGTTTTTATATGATATCTGTACGTTAGCTAGTTTTACTTATGAAAGTTTAATTGTTATTTTCATTTCGGAGTTTTATTACGACCGGATAGGGTATTCCCTTTGCGTGCGGAATTACGAGGGAAAACGAGTTAACAACAATTAATACTCGCAACGCAGCACCGATAATTAAAATTTAAAAACCGACAAAATTATAAGATAGTTCCACGACGACCTGGTTCCATTATTAATAAGTTGTTACCAATAACGACGAACTGGCAGGCAATCCATAGTGCCTGGTTCGATTCCAGGTTGGGGTGTTTGTTGTCGTCGTCGTCGTCGTCGTCGTTGTTGTTGTCGCTATTTTGGCGCAACTTATTAAAAGAGAAGAGGTTCGTTCGTGTTGAAAATTTCATCTTTCTTCAAACGTTTTCAATAAGTTGACATTTCCGAGTGATAACGCACGCACGATAATACGAGAAAAATTATACACTACACACTGTAGCCTATAGTATGTACGAAAGAAAAATTCCTACACTACCGTAACAATCTATAGGCAATCTATAGGTGCTAAATTTCTAACTAGTGAACTACGCGCGGATTCTAAAAAAATAAAATAAAAATAAATAAATAACAACATACAACATTTTTGGTGCAAAATATAGATTACGAGAATGCGTAAGGCTTCAACAAAATCTACGACATTTTTCATAAATGCACTTATGAACGATAAACCGACACAGGCGTACTAATATGCGATTTGAAAACGGTTGACGTGTCTACATAAAACAATACGATCAAGTAGGTAATATTGTAATTCTCACATAAGACCAGTTTTTTATTTTTTTCATTTTTTAAACTCGTTATTTCGGCACAGGGTAAATACTACAGGACGTGAGCTTTAAGCGACCAGATCAGTCATTTGAATAGGTCCGGATTGCGGAGCATTCTCGAATCACCACCACAAGTAGGTAAATAGATAGTAATCATAAATTGGAATCACACGACAGAGCTTACATTCGCACAGAAAACATCAAGCTGTTTTTCGGTAGCTTCGAGAGATCTCGCTGATGATGTGGCAGTTTCCACAATATTACCATACAAATACACATTTTCTCTCGGAGGAAATTAAACGTATAACACTATCGCGGGCAAACTAAAAAATTAGTTTCCCTTTAGGTAGGTAGGACCTTAGGAAGATACAACAATACACAACGTTCGTACGACGATGCTTACCCTAACAGATTCGTGCGAATGCAAAATTTTGATAACGTTTGAAAAATTTCGGTCACTTAATATAGGTGGCACTTCTGCATGACGATGATAATGTTACGTTAAATTACGTTCTACGACAACCTTTTGGGTACACTACACACTGTACGGTATAGTCAAACGAAATGACATTACATTAAATCTCACCACGCCAAATGATTACACAGAACAAATTTCGCACCATTTCAAATTAAGAAAATAATTTTTAACCCTCGTTTTCCCTACGAAATTCACATTTTTCCTCGCTCGTTGTAATTATAAAATGGAAATTATAACCGAATGTCGCAGCTTAGGCGTGACATATCCGTGTCACGAACGAACCCTATAATCTATTTTTTACCCTAAAATTGGATTTTTTGAAAAAGAAGAATTCTTAATTAAATCGTGTCAAGAAGAATACCAAGTAACTAGTTCAAAATCCATCGTGTGAGCTGTCATATTTTGGTGAATTTTTCATCCATGAAGGAATAAAAAAAAAAAGAGAAAAAAACTCAAGTTTCTATTTGAAAAAATATACCTATACATACGTATTTTCCGCAAAACTCTAAACGCGGGAGTGCTACTAATGGCAACACTGATTAGGATAAGGTTCGTCGCGTCTATACCTTCAGTACAACAGAACACATGGTAAAGGAAGGACGTGCGGCTCTCACGTTTACACTCGAATCAACTATGAAAGCCATGTGTGGTTGAACAGAACAGAACGGAACGGAACAGTAACAAACAAAAAAACCTCAGTTCAAGTTGAACAATAACCAAAAAAAAAAAAACAGGGATAGGAGCAGGGATGGAAAACTGAAACAAACTGAAAACTGAAATTAACTGGAACTGGAACTGAAAAAACTAAAACTGAAAACTGAAATGATTTCAGTTTTCCATCCCTGGATAGGAGACAAAACGAAGAACAAGACGAAAAGAACAAAAGACAACGATTTTTTGGAGAACTGAAACGAGGATCATAAAAAAAAGAACAGAAGAACGATTGAAATGTGCTATCATGATTTTTAAAGAGACAGAACAAAAGAACATTGAAAAATTTGACTGTTTGAAGAACAAAAAAAAAAACAGAAATTTTTCAATCCGTCTTCTGTCTTTCATTTTTTCGCTGTAAAAGTTCAAAATTGCAATAAAAAAAATGAAAAATAGATGCTGCCACTCATCACCCTCCATGCCTATTGCACTAATTATACCCAAATCAATGATTGATTTCCCACAAAAACTTAAGTCAAATATCAATTTATCTGATTTTTTAGAAATACAGGGACAAAGTGAACCTCAAAAATCATTATTTTGTAGACATTTTATCATAACTATAAAGAAAAAAGTAAAAAACTGAAAAGAAAGAACAAAAGACTGTACTGTTGAAGTACAGAGAAAGAAAAAACAAGGAAACGAGAGAGGAAAAAATAATTTTTTGGAAAGAACAAAAGACAGAAAGGATAATGAGAGGAATGAAGAACGAGACGGAAAGGCGAAAAGATTTTTTCTTAGAAGGACAGAAAGACCAAGACTCTGAAAACAAAAATCCTTGTTCTCGCATCACCGATGAAAAAATCTGAACAAATGAACAAAAACAGAACATAATGTACAAGAAATTATTTATGTTGTTCTGTTCATGATTTGAAAATTAAAAACTTATTTTGACATTTTTGACCTTTCTGTGAAATTTTGGAGTCCTCAATTGATTATACATACACCCATAATAATGTTTTCACCTTCGAAGCCTCGAAAAAATCTTAAATAATTTCTGTGAACAACTGAGCAGAACAGAACAGAGCAAAACAAAATCAACTCGAACAAAATCCAAACAGAACAAAAGATTCATTTTTCCTTGAACAAAATACCAGAACAATTCATTAATCCTAAGAATGATTTGTATGTGAACAGAACAGAACAGAACAACCTCCCCTATGTGAAACCATTCGAAATGAAATTCTCATGTTAGACAATTATAAAATAATAGTAATCGAGTCAACTGTACTCTTTAGAATTTTCTACAGAAATTACAATTTATACCGATGTATGACAGAAAGAAATGCTAGAAGACTTGAACACTGCGATCAAACGAGCCCTAAATTAAAAGTACCTACGTGACACACGATTTGTTCAGGAGACAAATTAGAGAGAAGCCCAGAGATTGTGGACAAAACTTCATTCAAAATCTTATTAACCTAATTCTATGGCGAGAAAAAATATATAAATGGAAGTAAATTTGCTTGACAACTTGTCATTCGATTTGAAATCGGTAGATTGCCATTACATAGATTTCGATTCGGTTGAACAACGCTCCGCAATCCCTTTAGGTACACCAAGGCCAAGCATCTGATCTGGTACTCCATATACACATGGAAATATAATGAAGCGGTGTTGACCAACGGTGTTACGAATGAGATTTTTTCATAATAAAATGCTTATATAGGTGATTGGGCAGGTGATTATAGCGTGTTAATTAGTAAATTGACGTCTCTACCGTTTTGACAAAAGAAACAGTTTCGTTTGTAGCGTCTGTGAACGCTCTTCGCAGACGGGAACGTCTTGACTGCGCCAACGTTTGAGGACAGAGCAGGATACCGCCCTATATCAACACCCAGCCAATAATATGCGGTTTTACAAAGCTATATTCATACCCGCCTTTATCAATTACAATATTAAATTACGTAAACTACGATTAATTAACTAGAACTTAGTCATAGGTACCTAACTCAATAGTACCTATTCCTAGCCGTTTGTTTTCTTTTTTTCTTTGGCTCTTTTGTATTTTTAAGATATCCGCCGAGGACATAGTTCATCAATCCTCATTCACAGAGCCAGAGACTTATCAAAAAAAGGTTTAAAATACCACTAAACTAATAAACTATGCTAATACTGTCCTCTGTCTCCGAGCCCTTGAACATACTATTTTATAACGAAGGTAGGATAAAAATTGCACCCATTTTTGACGAAGTGTTTTCAAACTAGACAACGACATCTTACATGCAGAACTGCAGAGAGAACACGAGGGTTCTTAAACTTGGTAGGTGGTATAACTAATGGGGCATCTATTTCAAAATGCTCGAGGAGAAGAAGAAGAAGAAGAAGAAGAAGAAGAAGAAGAGGTATTTAGGCGGGAGAAAAGGTTCGCTACTGCGAGAATACCACATACGCATGCTGTACGTATATTGCATCCGTCCACAGTAGGAATGTACTACTCGTAGATAGCTAAAGGTATAAAACAGTGTTCCGTCTTACCTGCTTGAACTGACGAATAGCTCCATTGATTCTCAACGAATCTGCAGCGATGCCGGCGATGCCGTCGCAAGGATCTCGCAACTGCCGCAGCGACGAACTCGGTCCCGGCGTGCTACTGCTGTGATGGTGTAAATGATGGCAGCAATGTCCCTGACACGTGGTCTCCGGCTGTGAGCTTTGGCGTATGATTCTGGAAGATGGCGAAGTGGTTAACAACACAGTAGGTGGCGGTTGCGAAGATCGGACGCTTTCGCGAGACGCCGACCGCCCCAACGAATGGGACTGGCGTCTTTCGCACGAGCATCGGTTGGCCGACGACGGCATCAGGTAACTGGTAACGGAGGCGGTCGAATATCGGATGCCGCCGGCCGACGACGAACTTCTGTAGTGCTGCATCTCCAAGTCGGGCACAGATCGTACGCCGACGTCTTCGATGCCGACGTTGGTCCCTGTGCTTTCGTCGCTGGTGCCCATCACGCCCGGAGTGCCCAGCACAGGCGTCACCGATGGCGATAGCAAAGACGTCGTGCAATCTTGCCTGATCAGCACCGGTTTCACCGTGTTGCCGGACGGCTTCGTCAGCAAGCTGGAGGTCTCGTCGCTGCTGTCGTAGTATCCCGGCGATGTCGCGAAATCCGCCATCGTCGGCGACGAATGACTCGCGATACCGGACATCTCGCTTGTCTCTGGTGACGCGCCAAGTTAACTGATGATGATGCCCTCCTCTAGCAAAGAGTGTGTCGCAGATTACGTCATTTTCAATTTTTATTTTCTGCACGAACAAAAGAAACAAGAAAAACAAAACCATTAGTTTATTACTAGTAGAGAATAGTAGTTCTTCGCATCGGGTAAAATTAACTGTAATACTAAACACGCGACAAAGCACTCGAAGCAGCGTCGATTTTTTTTATTCCCTTTTCGTTGTTACCATGCGGTATCTTTTTTCCGGAATACATATTTTGATATTTTCAACCGCGGATGCCTTCTTCAATCGTCGTCGTAGGCGTCCAGCGACTTCATAAAATATTTATATGTATTTTTCGACCAAAGTAGGCGGATACTACGTAATAATATTAAATCTCTGTTACGTCACTACCGACCAATTTCCTCCGCAGTGTCAAAAATATGATTTTTTTTTTTAAAGTACACCACGCGTGCCGGGACCGGCACGGGCTGTTCTGCTTTCGTAATTTTATTTCTCGTGCGTTGCAATTTCTCCTTCTCAAATATTAAAAAATAAGAATACCCGATAGAAATAGCCTCCAATTGAAGAATACACGTTACGCCTTCTACCGAACGACTTTCCAAGCTCGAGGCAGTTTCAGCGAAACTTTGTGCTTTCAGATGTTACTTCACTTTCTGCGCAGCAGAGAGCGTTACGTGTACACTTAGGCTCGGTTCAAAGTTTATACTCAAATTACTTATTTGGTGAAATCAGAAATTTAACCAAGAACAAAACTATACGAGTTCACAACTTTTACACAAATTTACCATATTTTTGTAATTTTTTTCTAAATGAAAAAATTTTGCAGATCTGAGATCACTAATTTACAATAATGTACATAATTATTATATCATTATGATTGATTTTAGAAGCCGCTGGACTTTATTGCCAATCCGAAATTAAATCCAGAGTAATACTGTAATTACTTGTTCAGAAAATCAGAAAAAAAAATTTACCAACGATAATTTATACAACTCGCATTTCCTTTTCAAAATTCATTTTCTCACTAATGATGTACCCTACCTAACTCCTTTTATTTTTGAGACAATCCGTTCTACGTAGAAAAACTTTTTTTCTTATTTTTCTCAAAAAAATCAGGTAGGTAGTTTTTGTTGGATTTTGCTTCGAATTGCTAAATTACACGTACGTTTCGTACAATTTACCTACTCTGTTCCTGTTCCTCTTTAGTATACAAAATATAAATTATAAACAAAATGTTGTCCACGCACGTATTATCTCAATCTCCTAACTGAGACTTTAAATTAAATCTCAGATTACCGGATGCACGCGAAAAGCCTCTTGAATGAAATGCGTCGTGCCCAGTTTCGGTTTGTTTTCAGCTTGAATGAAATAAACACTCTAGGATTTACTTCAACATAGTCGAGTAATTTTTGCAAATCGTTTTTTCAACTTTGTTCCATTGTGGACTTGATAGATACTGAGAAATAAAAGTTGAGAAACTTTACATTGCTCGAGAAAACTTTTTTTTTGTGTCTGTTTCGCGCAAATAGACGCGGTAAATGTATTGTGTGTCTGTATGTAGTTCTGTACTTGTTTTGATCTAGAAGAAATAAATAGCAACAAGCCCGAGTCTTTGAGAAGGTATTCAATATATAATGTACAATGTACATACATCTACATATTTACATATAACACTGTGTATTTTGTAAGTATAGGTTTTTTGTGTGTATTATTGTTTGGATAGGATGATTCTCTCAACTGCACTTGTTGGTCGGAAATAATTACACTCTGATTTTTAGTACAACAATTAATTTACTTGAAGTAGGCAACTTATCAAATCAACTGAAAAATTGACGACGATCAATCCTATATATTTTTATCAAATTAAAAGTTTTTGTTTTTAACACCAAGTTCAGACGAATTTTTTTCTGCAAGAAATTTCAATAGGCAAACCTTTTTTTCCCGGAGGATTTCTTTAAAATATTTTTCAAAAAAAAAAAAAAAAAAAAAAAAAAAAAAAAAAAAAAAAAAACTAGTGAGTTATAAGAAAAAGTTTTTCAGAGTTGTTATTTCTTCGATCATTTTCCACCAAATGTTTTCTTTTTCTCGAACAATTTTTTTCCAACAAAATAGGTTTTAGAATATTTTTTCGTCATCATTTTTCTATCATTATTTTACTTTTTTTAAATTTTTTTTTGGAAAAAATTTGTCAAGTAAAATGAAATAATGTTTAATACATAACTTTTTTCAAATACTGACTTACAGCCCAGTCAAATTGAGAAAACAAATAATCAAGGCGTGGAATGTACCTCCCAGCTTCACTTTTTTGCGAATTACGAGAAACATTCAAGAGATAGCGTTAAAGAGATGATGCAAATAAAAAAATTTCACACAAAATTTCCTATAAAATGCTCTAGGTAAATAATTCAAAAATTTTAACGAATAGGAAAAATTGATAGGTATAAGAATAAAAAACGGTCTACTTAAAATTTCCATAAAATTATTAGCACTTCTCCCCATATCTATGCAACTTCACAAAACCATCGGTAGCAATGTAAAAACAACCATAGTCAAAATTTTCGATTTTTTTTTTATTTCAGATTCTGAAAGTAAATTTTACGAAAAAAAATGATTTCATTTTTTTAAAAAGTAAGTCTTTCATCACTTTTTTAGGTGGTCCCAAAAAGAGTACCTTTGTAAAAACAACCATATTCAGAATATGGTTCTTTTTAAAACATGAGCCAAATTTCAAATTTTATTTTGATTTTCGATTTTTGGAGGTAAAAGATGATTTTAGAGCGTATCGGTGATCTTTGACCTCATCCCCGGGGGCTGGTGCCTCGAAATACCTGATTTTAACCTTAAAAATTCCAGCTTTGCGAGTTTTTCATTGATTTTCACCAAACTTGGCATGTATGTACAAGTACTCAAGGGCGTTGTTGGGAAATTTTTTCAGATTTTTCCGACCACTGAAATGACCTTTAAAATGACTTTGAAAATGTCAAATCGTCCTGGGAGGCACACAGTTTGGAAGCTAACAAGCTGAAAAAATTTTCCCCTTGTTTTCCAAACTATTTTACACTATTCAGGATTTTTTCAGATTATTGTCGGGGTGTGGGGGATTTTTAGATATGAATCTCCCCTCAATATAAAACTCGAAGTTCTATCGAGGAAAAAAAATGAACAACTTTCCTCTTTCAAAGTCGGAATCACTCAATCCCTTACCAATCCGTCATTTGTTCGCCTTCGATAGGAACATCAGCAAATATATTGACTGAATCAATCGAACTAAATTCTATTAACGGACATTTTCGTCGACAAGAAAAAAAAAATTATACCTATTTTCGCTGCGGCAAAATTCTATTGAATTACTATATCCGGTGTAGGTTAGGTAGGATATACGGTGGTATTATGAAGGCGAGACGCAGAAAGAGGCAAATATAGACACACACGAAATACAAAGTTCGCTACATATACAGTTTTACAACTGTACCTATAGTGAACAGTATACAGGGAGCTTTTCGTTTATACGTTTCTCTCGCTATCCATCATCAAGTCCCAAGCGATATTATTCGTAATAAAAATAATGAACGTTGTCCCCCCCCCCCTTACCCCTTTCTTCCTGTATTTATTTCATTTCGTGCCTTTTTTTTTGTCATATTTTACCACCTATAGGTTTATACGGTTCGGCGCTTGTGCACCTTGTATTTTTATACAATGAAACATTCAACCAGAGATGATTTCACTGCGAGGTGACACGCTATAAAGGAAATGAAAACGCCACCCGTCAAAAGAATAATTAAATAGGACAAGCGTCAAGTTTTATTTCTACTGCGAACAAAGAGCAGATCAGGTGCATGAGTGCAGCACCAAGCAAAGAATTGATTAAAAATCGAACAAATTCTTCGCTCGAGTTTAGAACGTACTACATACAATTTGTTTAAATATTCAAAATTCATCGTTTAAAGGTCAAGTTCAAGTTTATTTGTACGACTTTGGTTATTTTATGAATTTTTGAAATTTCAAGAAAAACAAAATTATGTAGATGCAACTTTTACGAATTGAAAACTTCTATTCTATATCGTACACTTTACGTGTTCAACCTTTATAAAGCTCACGTTAGATATTGGAAAAAGTATATTTCAAATAAACGCTTGTTTCGCGGAATAGGAATACTTGAAAAGCGTCTCCCATCGTACGGGAATTTTTTTTTTTATTCCACATCCGAAATGATAATCCTTTAAAATTGAAAAACAGCGAGTATTGTTGCTTGTTTTATAATAAGCCATATTTGATATAAAAACGAGAATAGGGCGAAGGACTGAAGAGAATAAAAACGCAAATTTTATGACGCCCCGTACTATAAAAATGAATCGTGAAAATGGGTATAAAAAATAAACAATAAAGCTATCTGTAAAAGCTCGCTGATGAGGGTGTTATTCTCAGTACGATGATATTAGGTATTGATATATGATGGCGTATACATATATAGCGTATGTATACACTACACAGCAGTACAGGCGTATAGAACATTAGAACATAGTGTACTCTGTACAGTGTATACGCGTGCCTGTGGCTGACGTTGGAATTAGTACCTATACGTAAAATCGCAGCGATGCTGTTGGGCATAGAGTGGCGAATGAGAGAGGAATTTTTGGCTAAGTCGTAGATGAAATACTATTTTACCAAACGTGCGAATGTTTTTACGCAGGCAGAAACTAAACCGAAATCATTTAGAGCCTCGTCTACGGCGAATCGAGCATTTTATTAGGCGAAAAATTTCTCAAATCGAGTTGGAAAAGAATCAACGTCAAACAGCCTCTCTTTTGATGAAGCGTAATGGAGCAAATTTTCTATAAAATGCGAATAAAATAGAAACGAATTCGCGTACGATAGACGTTAATTCTCGTGAAAATAAATAGCGATAAGAAATATGCAATTTTTGCGGCTCTTTAGTACCTAAATTACCTTAAACATGAAATACGCCACTTAGCCGAACCAGGTCGTAAAACAAATTACCATTCGGCGTGTCCGAATTATTTTTTAATTAGATCAAGCAGCCGCGATAAGACTATTGGAAAAAAATTATAGTAATTTTCCAATTAGACGGAATTGAAAAGGCAAAGTGCGCAACACACGCTGCGGTCAAGCGGAAGCGAAAAATTCAATTGCTTTTATAAGACTCGGGCGTAGCGTAATTCTCAAACAACACGTCCCAATAAAGCTCAACGATCAAATTGGGGGTTTTAAAATCTTCGCCGAAGGCAATCGCATATACGCGAGTATTTAATCGTAAACACGAATCAACGTACGTACGGACGTATTTTACTTCAGCGGCGCAACCCTCGAAACTCCAATAAAAATAGTGTCTTACGATAACAAGAGAATCATCTTACGGAATTAATTCGCGCATACCAGCTCCAGCGTTGCGCTGCCTAGCCCATTCCACACATTGTAACAACCGAGCCAAATTACCAAACAGGAATTCTATTTTACAAATTTACTCTCTGTTTTATAGCTCTCTCAATCTACCCCATTTTCAACTTCGACGAGTGTTCCTTTTTCTATTTTTCTGTTTTTTTATTTATTTATTTATTTTTTTTTTTTATCTTCGAGTAAGTATACTCGACGTTGCAAAAAGTACATAGATTTTTTTTTTCTCCTTTCTGCGATGTAATACCGATGCAATTCCCGTCAAAGGACTAACTTTATTTTTTATATGCATTCATTTCCCTATGTATGTTTCGAATGCTATAGAACTTGCAGAATCGAGCACTTCTCCGTGTGTTGGGTCTGGTTGAGTTTTGATGTTAAGCCCCATTACGGAACATCAAAGCGTAACGATGATCGCACTTTTTCCAAAATGAATGTGCAACACTTGAAAGAATTAGAAAAAAATAGATTGAAATCTTTCGCGAAGAGGCAGAATATCAGTAAATTGCATTTCGAGGTGGATGATGAATGCATTTATTTTTAAATAAATTTCGAGAAATCTGAATGAAGCAGTGCAGATTAAAAATCAATATTTGCATTAAACAGATCAGAAAAGAACAAAACAGAACAGAGCCAAACAAAACAGAACAGAATATAACATAACAAAACAGATCAGAAAAGAACAGAACAGAACAAAACAAAACAGAACCGAACAGAACGAAACAGAACAGAGCAGAGCCAAACAAAACAGAACAGAACAGAACGGAGCAAAAACAGAACAGAACAAAACAAAACAGAAAAAAAGGAACAAAACAAATGTTTTGTCATGTTTTTGTTAAAGTTGAACTGTTTGGTTTTGTTCTGTTTTGTTCACTAAAAATTAATTTATTCAATTTAACAACATTTTTCGAGGTTGGAAATTTGGAGCGGTGTTATTAGTGTTATTCTGTTCGGATCAGAACAAATAATTCAACGTGCTCTTCTCTTCAATTTTTTTTCATTTGTTCAGAGAATTATTAATTTCTTTTGTTCCGTTATTGTTAAACTGAAAATGAGTTATTTTTGTTCTAATATGTTTTATTTTGTTCTATTCAAGCAGCCCTGCTAACAGAACCGAACCGAACAAAACGTTTCAACCCCCGCTGTTTACAGTTTGAATGAAATTGAGAAAAAAGTTAGTTCGAAAAGTCTATGTAACTTTTATTTTACCACTTTTATAAAAATTGATCAGTATTTTTCCTATCCAAAAGCTTAAACCTACCAACCAACATGGCTACTTTGTAAAGAATGAAACAAAAAAAAAAAAAAAAAAAATGCTTTTACCTCTTTCAGATAATAAAAATTCCTCAACTGCCAAACTAGATTGGTAAATTTTAATACAAAAGGAAAGGTTGAATTTTTCAACAGGCTGCGAGGAGATAACGTGAAGCTTTTCCCTTGGTCAAAAAATAGATAAAACGAGCCGATTCGGTGAATATAAAATGGCGAAAAGTGTGCCTATATACGAGCACGAGTATACATATAAATTCGAAGAGCCGGCGCTGCGCTGCCGTGCTGGTGCTGTCGAGTATAAGTAAGTAGTACCGCACCTATACATATACTTAACAGGCGATGGACGAATGTGAGTGAATTCGGTCATTTCATCTAATTCGCCGAGGCTATAGAAACAAGATTATAATACGGTCGAGAACGAGCGAAAAAGGATACACGAGGAATTCTCGCGAGAGTATGTTTAAAATGAAACGCCAAAATTAAGCGGCCAGTAAAAGATGCCATTCCGTTGTATATAGCTGATAAACGCCCGTATCTGATGAGCAAAGGTATCGCGGTGGAAATTTCATTTGAATCGAATTATAAGAAAACAGTGAGAAGCCGAATCTAATCAGACAAGAAACAAGTCGACGAATATTGAGTCGGAGAGAAGTGATACTACGATAGGACTTGTTTACGGCAAAGCTATAGAAATGCAGGCTGCATTCGAGTTGAAGTATGATTTCGCATCGCAGAAATACGTCCACGTCGTCTTATCGCGTCGCAAATTCGCTATTCGTGATTATTGAATCCTCGACGGTGTCACTTTATATGTATCGTTGCGAGCAATTTATAAGGCTTCCATGGAAAATATTCAGTCTGCGGGTCGACTTAATCCTGAGCGCAAGGAACCAAATAAAAACCCTATATCGATAGAGCACTCTTTGTAATAACGGCGCTATCTTTATAAAAAAAGAAGGAAAGAATTTCAAACGGGAAATGAAAACGGACAGGTTGATTATTTTTTTTCTACTTGCTCAGAAACTGCTGAAATCAAATTCACCAAAGATGAAAAATTGAACCATAGTTCCTCAAATTTTATAGGCTTTCCAATGAAATCATAATCATCCTTTTCTACATTATTGGGATACCTACCTATCGTTTTTCAGATATTTTTGTCAAGATCATAATTTCAAAATTATTATCATTAGATTAGATTTAGATGACATAAAAAAAATTTGGATTAAAAAAAATTGATGACTTTTAGAAATTTTGTCAGAAATTCTGAATTTCTGAAACTTGGAAAATTTCTTAAAATTTTATGACTTTTAGACATTTTCTCAGACATTCTGATTTTTATTTCACAAAAATCCGAGACAAAAGTCCGACACCAAATTGGGTTAGCTTAGGTTTGGATGACACCACGCATAAATATTATCGAAAATCGAGAAAAAAAATTTTTTTCTATGAAAATCAATCAAAAATTTAACGTAGAGTCAGAATCTATCATGCAAATACCGGTTTGGTGAAAGGTTTGTAAGATAAATTGAAGTTACCCGTCAGAGAACCGTTTTTCGTCTTTTTTGGAGTTATTTTGGCCCAAGCATAAACATCATCAGGAAATCTCTAAAATATCGATGTTTGATCATATGGGTTAATCTGAAAAAATTGCTTTTTGATGTTTCATGCCTTTGGCGAGTTATTATTACGCCTAGAAATCGATTTTTTGCGAGAAAAAAAAGAAGTGAGCCAAAGTAACCCCAGAGCTGGGTAACTTTAGCCCATGACTTTTACCAACAACGGAAGAGGGAGGGGGTTTGATGAAAAATTTGAAAAAATTTACAGAGCTTCCCACAAGTGTCCGACACTGTTTAGAGTGAAAATCGAGCCTCTTATATCAATTTTGAAAGAAGCAGGATGAATTTTCAAAAAAAAGTTTCAAAAAGTGGGCCAAAGTAACCCCAGGTTACGGTATGCAATGCAATGTGAATTTTAAATAAATTTTCAATGCTGTTGTTGTCATTGTCATTTTTTTTACACACAATAAATTCTTTGATTTTTTTTTTAAACCTGAAACTAAACGAAACGAAATTTTCAACATTATTTTGAAGTTTCGTTTCGTTTCGTTTCGTTTTTTTGTTTTTTTGTTTTTTTTTAAATTTCATTTTTTCGTTTTCAGTTTTCTTTTGTTTTTCGCTCAGGTCAGATTTTCTTATTCCGTTCAGTTCCATTACTTCGAAATTTTTTCCAAAAGAGTTCCGCTCTTCGAGACACCCTATAATTCAGTCAATAAACACGCTTTGGCTTCAATATCGAAAAATCTATCAAGTCGGTGTAATAAAATCTGTTATTGCGGATTAATTATCTAGGGAAGGAAATTTTATCGAAGCAATATTTTACGATTTTTTGTGCACCGACGCGACGACCGAAAGCACGCCTAGTAAACAGCACACGATGAGAAATAAATTCTCACTGCACAATGTAACACTATACCTACGATAGGAAAAAATTCCACGCAAAAAGGTCAAGTGTCTTTAAAGTTTACCAAACTTGTTGTAATTCTACGCTTTGTAACTAAACTTGACGGGTGGGTACACTCGAAGTGTACATTAATTTGAAATTCAAAACATTCAAAACAGTCAAAGTGCACGTATAGTTTAATTTCTCCCTTTAAAAATTGCGTCGCGTCACGTCGCGTTGGTCCTTTGGACCTTTATTTTTTTTTTCAAAGTGACGAATTTTTTTTTTCATTTCGCTGGTTTGTTTATCCAATTGATAGAGTTTTTTAAGCGGTAAATTTTCAAAACGCTCGAAGATAATTTGAATGTTTGGTCGTGGAATGCGATAAAATAAAAAGCTTTTTTTGCGCGCCAATAATATACTTAATGAGAAAATATTTACCAACATAGAAAAAACATTTTGCAACCGCGATTATAAAATTTTATCCGAGCGTAGGATGATTTTTTAAATGACAGGGATGAATTTATTCGTTGTATTTTGTAATTGGTCCAGCAGCTTCGAGATTCCATATAAAGGAACTCCGAGGTACGGAAAAAGGGTCTTTAATTGATTCTTTTCTAAATTTTTCACGCTCTCGAGTACACAGGCTTGATTTTTTTCCATTTCTTTTGACGAATTTCCACACATGAAGTGTCTGAAAAGAATGCGAAGCAATTCCAAGGCATATTATTCACTTCATCGCAGTTACGTCGTTTTTCATTTAATTTTCAAACGCAGGAGATCCAGCGTAGAAAAAGCACATCATTCGAATCGACCGATTTCGTATTTCATAATTTTAATTAAGGTGGGCATTCTTTTACCGCAGGTTCGTAATGTATTTTCAAAAAGACGAAAACGGATACGCTTATTTGAAAAAATAAATTTAGAAAAATGTTGTAAGTATTCTCATTCTAATTACACGCTACTATAGCTTCTAAATGAGTTATACTGCGCAAAAACCAACAACATAAATACTAAATAGATAAAGGAGAAATATACTTTTTAAATTTTCCAATTTTCCAGTTAATTATTATAATTTTAATGCGTAGGCCACCGCACCGTAGACCTAATATCTGAAAAGCACGCAATTCGATGGATGCCGAGACACGACGACATGGCCTACGTAATATATACTCGAAATAAACGAGCCGATTAAAAAGAAAACAAAATGACTGATTATGTTTGCAAAAATTTTGAAATCAGTCTCGTGTGAATTTTCAGTCGTGCATACTTTGTTTGGTCGACGCGAAAAAATATTTTTTCAACTTTTACGCGGGCACTTTTTATAAGTGTTTGAATTTTTTTTTCTCGAAAAGCAGCTCGTATGGGTTTGTATTAGCGCGTAGCACGTATAAATTTTTATACTCGGCAATATAAGTTTTATCGTTACGTTGCGTTGCAAGTGTTCGCAAATGCACTTCATATGCGTGTTTTAAAATGCTGCTAAGCACACGAATGTTATCTTTCTCGTACTTGACTGAGCAATTACCAACGAATAGTGTTTTTGAAGATGACTTTTATACAGAGTCGATATTTGCGCGTGTATGTAGCATGACGAGGCACAACGTATAGGTATAGCCAACGTACTTTTCTAGATACAGATAGGTAAAGGTAATTCAAGTCGATGGGTCCGTCCTCGTTCTTGTCTGTTTCTGGTGCATCACGATTTACATCGTGTGAGTCATTAAAATTTGTACTCTTCATTTTGAATAATAAATGACAAACAACCCGTAGGTAATAAATTAGTCTATATAAGACCAATTTTTCATCCCCCCCCCCCGTTGCCTATTGGGAGTTGATTGCCCCCATTGAATTGTTCAAAAATTCCGTCAAGGTTCTATGTATAATTTTTTGGGGGAAATTGTATCAGTAAATGAAAATACAAGAAAAATTTCTTTTAGAAAATGGAACACGAACATTCGAAAATTGAAATGAACGATAACTTACTCGACATGTCTACAATTCAGTCGTCGGTCAAGTAATTAGTAGTAATAAAATCCAACTTAATAATTCACTCCGTCGCTTTCTGAAATAATTATTACACTCAAAAAAATGAAATTTAGCAGTTAGGTACATAAGGAACACTGTATTTAATCCGGTGAACCTAGTAATTTTTTGACAGCCATATAACTCTATTTTCCATAACCATTCCATTTATGCAATGAAGACAGTAAATTCTATTTCAAGATGACAGGAATATTTCCATGGAAAACAGGAATCAATTTTGAGAACAGTGGCGTATTTAAGGATAAGGTTTTGGGGTCCAAACCCCTCCCATTATGCATTAAAAAAAATTTAGAATACCTCAAAAACTTTGCATAACATTAACAAAGATGCTCATTAAATTTATTTTACATATTTTTCAAAAATTTCGTAAAATTGTGAAAAGTTCTCGAAATGCATACAGACCTAATTTTTCTTAAATTTTAAATTTTCAAAAATGAGATTTTTCAAAAATTTTCCAAATTTTTAGTCACAATGAATTTTTATAAAATAAGTTTGGTCAAATTTTTCAATTTTTGGAATGATTTTTCATAAATTAAAAAAAATAAAAATTGGATAAAGTAATTTTTTTTGGATATTTTATTTTTTAAAATGAATTTTTCTAATATTTTAGGTATTACCTACATGATTTTTTTAAGTTTTCAAAGAATAAGATTTTTCAAATTTTTTTTCCAGAATGATTTTTTTTTTTCAAATTTTAGAGTTCATTTTCTCTTGAATTTTCAAAAATGATATTTTTGTTATTTAAAAAAAAAATCCAAGATGGATTTTTTCCATTTTTTTTAGTGGGGATTTTTTATACTTTTCAAAACTATAGGTACCTAGATTTTTTTTAAGTTTGCAATTCCAAAATGTTTACTTATTACCAGATGTTTTTCATTTTGAAAAAATTAGCTATTTTTAATTAAAATTAGTTTGGTCAAATTCTTCAACATATTGAATTTTTTTCAATTTTTAGGAAGATTTTCCTCGAACTTTCACAAAGAGAAACTGTGAAAAAAAATTTGACTATTTTATTTCAATTTTTTAAAGTTAAATTTTTCCTATGCTTAGAAATTTTTTTGATTTTCAAAAATTAAATCCTAAAAATTTTGAAAAATACATTTTAAAATTTTTCAAAAGTGAGTTTTTCCCAATAATTTTTAATGATATCTTTTCTTAAATTTCAATTACAAAAGTTTCAAAATTTTTCAATTTTTGAAATGATTTTTCATAAATTTTCAAAAATAAAAATTGGGTAATTTTTCAATATTTTATTATTTTATCAATGAATTTTCTTCAATTTTTACTTTTTAGAGATCATTTTCTCTTGAATTTTCAAAAATGATATTTTTTACCTACCTACTTTTTAAAAAAAAATCAAGATGGATTTTTTCGATTTTTTTAAGGAGTTTTTTTCTACATACTTTTCAAAACTAGATTTTTTAAAATTTTACTAGGTATTAATTTTTAATTATGATAAATTTTCAAAAAAATTAGTTAGTCAAATTCTTCAACATATTGAATTTTTTTTCAATTTTTGGGAAGATTTTCTTTGAATTCTCACGAATAAAAACAGTGTATTTTTTTTGTTGAATATTTAGAGATTTTTTTGATTTTTAAAAATTAAATTCTAAAAATTTTAAAAAATGCATTCAAAATTTTTTTTTAAGGTTGAATTTTTTTCCAATAATTTTCAAGGATGACTTCCCTTGATTTCCAATTACAAAATTTTCGCAATATTTTTAAACTTTTGGTAGGACGTTTATGATAGCTAGGTTATTACGTCCATCGGAAATGGGCTTTTGAAGGAGTTTATTTTTCGAAATTAAAATTTTTCTACTTCTTATAAATGATTTTTATTAAGGGGGGGGGGGGGGGGGGGGGGGTACTTTTAAATATTTTTTTTATGCATAGCGTTGACAAGCGGAATTTTTTAAAACTTTTTTATATGATGCATTTTTGATTTTTTTTTCTGAAGTATCGAGGAAAAAAAATCATTTTGCATTTTTTTACAAAAAAAATTTATTTTTGGTTTTTGAAAAATAAAATGCATGGAGTTTTCAAAAAAGAAAAGTTATATTCATATTGCATTTTGATGATGTCGTTTTGCAAAAAATATTGATAGATTTTTTGGAAAATGAAAAATTTTAAGCGTCAAAATTGAAAAACAACGCGCGCCAGCAGCAGCAGCTTTAGGTTTCTATTATCGTAGGAAAATGTATTTGAATTTCAATAGGTACATTAGGAAAAAAATTTTCACACAGCATAGAGAACAAAATGGTTAAAAAATAGTCTGGCAAAAAAAAAATTATCATTATCAAATAAATATGACTTATTTTCAGAGAACAGGGAAATTTGAAAGCTTGACGATGATGTCATTTAACTCAGCTTACTTGCAAAGCAAAGTAATAATATAAAACCCTGCGATAAAGACAGTTTGAATAGTTTTTCACACTCGCTGTGTAAAAAGTGAGTGAAATTTTCATTTTTTTAAATACCTAGCACCTTCCCCCTCGAGGGTGGGGGGTCGCTCATGAGCTCTTTTGATAGGAAATTTTGAGTACAACAACATTGCTCTGATGTGTTTTTTTTGTGGGAGCAATACTTGAGGAGATAGAAAAACAAAATCGTATTAGGGGGCTGGGGTCCACACGTTGAGAAAAATGGGTAATATTACGCCATAAATTGTACCGGGCACACGTAATTACATTCATTCATGCATATATACCGTTTATGGTGCAATTTATTCCATTGGTGATGCGTATCTAACAGATTGTTGTTGTAAGGGGGTCGGGGAGGGGGAGGGTGGAGCTCTGCGGTTCACTCAAGACTGTGGACGAGGTCAACATTACTGTTTGAGTATTTTAGTTCATTAAAATTTGGAATTCGAACCATTCCCAAAGTGAATAATGACGCATATGCAAAACCCCTTCGTTTTGAACTATTGTGGCTCCACCCCCCTACCCTTGGGGTTTAGGAAAACCGTGTATACGTCATTAGATAGGAAATTTGACGTAGATTAAAATTTATAGACCTCATTTTCACGCGGGGGTCAATATTTTAGCAGATACGAGCCAAAAACGTAATTTGGGGGGATAAGATCCACAATTAGGGGAAGAAGCCCGCGGAGAACAAGGCAGGATTACTCGGATTCGTTTTTAGGGCATCAAAATGGACCCGTATGCTAAAATTCAGCTTGCCGCGCAACTTTTCCCTATGAGGCCTT
Organism: Balanococcus diminutus; assembly: GCA_959613365.1. Taxonomy (NCBI): domain Eukaryota; kingdom Metazoa; phylum Arthropoda; class Insecta; order Hemiptera; family Pseudococcidae; genus Balanococcus; species Balanococcus diminutus. The sequence continues at coordinate 2,303,122 of OY390718.1, forward strand.
TTTTTTGTCTAATTTTACTGGACTATAGGTATAATTGCCTTTTTACATTTAAAAAATTAAATTCAATGAATACTTAGTTTAGTACAGTGCAGAATGAAAAAATACACATTACATAATCAAAAAAAAATTAAAATCAAACTTCATTTTCATTAACAACTTTACAATACGTAAGTATAGGTACATAGATTTTCAAAATTTAGTAAATTGATGAACAATTCAAAATTCGATCATTTTCCAAGTTTGATCTTATTTTTTACCATTCCTAAAATTTAATAAAAATTTGAAATTTGGGAGTTTTAAAGCTTTAATTAATTTTTAAAATTCAGTTAAATTTTCAAAAGAAACTTGACTGTTTCGGACCCAATGCCGAACTAGCTCAGAATTAAAGCATTATCTTTTAATATGTGTATGATATAAAATATTCTAAGACGCCTTGATTTTTTTCAGCCCACTACCCTCAATACACATACTGAAAATCCCTTTTCTTTAAAATTAATGAGTATGCAATATGCATTCTCGACTAAATTAAGTGGTTTTAAAAATTGAAAACTTAGTAAACGTGTGATATTTACTTTTTAAATGATGATAATTGGAAGAAAATTTGATTCCTAAAGAGTCGCTATGAGAAAATATCCTATCAAAAACATTAAAAATGAAAAAAGAACAAATTAGTGCACGGTTTTAAAAATCCAATTATATTGAATGACAAGAAAGGTCTTTCAATTTTTGAACAAAAAATGGAATTGTCTGAATGCCTACGTGTTTTTTTTTTGAAAAAACAAACAATTAATGGTGTGGAAAATCCATTTTAAATTTTTGACAAGTTTTTGAAGAAAAAAAAATTCAGCCTCAATTGAAAAATGTTTCAAACAAAAGTTGTGTATTTTGATCTCAAAAACAATTTTGGTTATTACAAAAATTTTGATTGGATCACTCCTTTCCCTCCAATTTCGCGAAAATCGAATGGAGAAGGAGGTGATCCCTCATTTCCAAATAATCTTTCTATGTCTGTACCTATGACCCCAATCGAAAAAAATTTCAAACAAAAGTTGTGTATTTCAATCTCAGAAACAATTTTGGTTATTACAAAAATTTCGATTAGCCCACTCATTCCCTTCCAATTTTGCATGATTTATACGTGTTCATGTGGAATAATTTTTGCATTATACGTACGTGATTTTCCATGTGATTTCCATACGTAAAATGCGGAAATGGAAGGGAAGGAGTGATCCAATCAAAAGTTGTGTAATAATCAAAATTGTTTCTGAGATCAAAATACACAACTTTTGTTTTAAAAATTTTTCGATTGTAGCCTCGGAAAATTTTTTATAACATTTATTTTTCAAAAACTTTTCAATTTTTTCGATGGATTTTCGACATTATTTTTTCGTTTTTCCAAAAAAAAACACTTGGGCATTCCGACAGTTCCATTAGATGGTAATTTAACATTCAGAAAATTTTCAATAACTATTTGACAGTTTTTATTCTATGGATATTGGGCAATTCAAGTTTGCATCGAAAAAGATCACACCCCCCGACGTGCAAGCCGCCACAAAAAAGTGGCGGTAAACTAGCCAAACCAGTCCACAAATCTACTTTTGCCGTCACACTGTGGCGACGTTCTTCGTAATTACAAAAATCAGTGTTCTAAGCAGTCACAAAAACCGGTTTGTTGTGACGCTGAGAGGTTAAAAGTGGCGGCAGCAGCCACATTGTGACGTCACTACATCTCGTTTCCATGGAAACTAGCCGACAAACCATGTGACAAACGGAATCAGAAGTCCACCGTCACTGAGGCGGCAACCGATGTGGCGTTTTGCACGTCGGGCCACCATACCATACCACACAGGTTGAGGTAGATTTTAATAACATTTTTTAAATGGAGAATAAGTAAGAATAAGCCCATTTTTAAAATATCTTTTCAAAAGTTCAGAATTCATATCATTATTCTGAATTTGTCAAAAAATTGTTGAAGCATAACGTATTATGTTGTTCTCTTTTTCATTAAAAATACCACAAGAAATATATTTTCTCATCGTATGTATTATGTAGTACATATAAGAGCGTGTTGAAACTTCTTTTGAATACATTAGGGCTGTAAAATCACGACTGCCAGTTACGAAATTATATTTTGTAGAAGTAGAACGTCGACATAACGAAAATAATTTCAATATAACTACGTTATACACGTATAGTACCTTTTCGGACATAGGGGAAAAAATCGTTATTAACTGTGAAAAATTAATGAAGTCGTTAAAAAATGTCGAACTGCAAACTTTCGTTTTCACCATGGATTAAACCCGTTTGTACCGATTGAAATATTAATTATTAATGGGTTCATTATTTATTAATACTGATTGGATGCGCCGTTCTCGAAAACGAAATAGGCACTCTCCCTTGAAAGAAATATTAAAACGTGAAATTTACTTATTACGTCGACTTGATTCGCGTATACTTTTTAATTGATTTTTGTAATAATTTCATCGATTTTACATAATAGATATATTTCAAGTGCAGATGGGCTTTTTAAGTTAATATTAATAGGTACACAATTTTACTCACAGGTTAGGAATACGTAAGTATGTACCTACTTTCAAATTTATTTCAAAAAGATTTTTATTCGATTTTCGCCGATGAATTTCAGAAAGGTAACTCGAGTCTTGTTACTTCACATAATATTAAGGTTATCTAATATACGTAATATGTTTTAGCTGTGCATAAATCTGCCCTATTTAAAATGAGAAGACCTATTTAAAGCAGATACAGCACGCATATCGTTGTAGACCAAGTCGCGGGGGGGGGGGAGGGAGAGCATAGCTCGGCATAATAAGAACCCACTTCAGCAATTCCATCTTTGCCGCAACCATTTTGGTTGGAAATTAATGTAATACTAGGGTTTAGATTTATTTGGGCGCGAGTGTGTTTAAGCCGAGCCGTAACAGACTAGCTCAATAATAGCCTACGAACCAATTTATATGCTATTCGCAAATAGAAATACCTCGGCTAAGTGACTTCGTTAAATTACATTTTACCTTGATAACACATATGGCTGGAAATATACGACAGACGAGTCCTTGGTAACCGCCAGCACTAACAACAACAACAACAACAATACCAACAACAACGACGACGAAGACGACAGAGCTACTTCTACCTGAACCTGCTCATGACCAAGAGTGATCAAAAAATGGAAAACTTTTCGAGAATTCTCGAAAACCCCTGCCAAAGACGTAGAGGGCGGAAAATGATAATGGCAAAAGAAGAAATGAAATATCGAAGAATAACGAAAGTGTTTAAAATTTTATACTCGATATAAAAATTGAATTAAAATCTCGCGTGCTTCCAAGTCCACTCATCTCGCGTGCATTAAAGTTCACTCCACCACACGTTTGATTATTTTGCAAACATAAACTCGAATGGTGGTCGACGGTCGAGCCCGTTGAAAAAAAAACAGCATGCACGTACTTTCTTCTACTACGAGTCTACGATGGTGTTAATGACTCGATACACGATTTTGTCGAAATGTTAACGCGCGTCTAAATTTCAAGTGTTTATTTAAAAAGGTCTCGGTCGTCGAGGATTGCTTTTCAAACAAAAACGATTCGCGTCAAATATTACACGTTGAGCAATAAGGAAAATCGCGACGACGAATACTTGAGCCAAATACGCGAGTACTTCCTCTAGTTCAGAATGGAATGGCACGCGTTGTTAACATGCTCAAAGCCCTATTGAGCGGAAATCCTAAAACGAGTTTCCTTTTTGGCATTAAATCGCATCTTTTAAAGTTCACCTGCGCCCAGTTGGATAGCTAGATTTATGTAAGCGGTACATGGTATACGAAAATACCTAGTCAGCTTGTTTTTTCTCTCAGCTTTGTGCCAGATGGGAGTTGCTATCGCTTCTCGGCTATCACGAAAATGTGCAATTTATTAAAAATATGAGAGGGGGAAGAAACAAGTCAAAACGAAATCTAAAATGCAGGAAAAAGGCATTAATATCGATCAGTATTTTCAGTGCTAAAATTTTCAATTATTTGGTGATATTCGTCAATTTTTTTCAATCGTGATTGCGAAGGTAAGGTAACGTGATGCATTCGCAATCTTTGTCTATTTTCATGAAATTCAGATTTTTTTTATCACTGAAAAAATTGACTTGACCGGTTCTTTCTTACCCAGATATAGTTTACTCAAACCAGAGCAGAGGACGGATTTCTTTAACTTCTAATTTCACATATTTTGTGTTGTTTAAAAGTTTGACGAATCCATGTGAACCCAACAATACTACAGCAGTGATTCTCAAAATTTAAATTAATTTTGCTCATGTACCCTTTTATTTTTTGTGTGTATCCACTTCCCTCAAAAATGAAATAGCGATGGGGCGATAAATGGGCATGGGAGCTCACACGTTTTTTTATTAAGTAGCAATTCTTCCTTTTCTTTTTTTGAAGAAATCAATTTATGATTTTATTTCAATTTTACAGGAAAAAATTATTTTAAAAAAATCTTTGAAAATATGCATAAAAATTTCTTTTGTATTAAAAATCACCATGTTATGAAAAAAAACCTCTCAGAATAAAATTATTTGGAATGAAAAAAAATCACCTTTTTTGCAAGAAATTCTTTTAAAAATTCAAAAAAACACATTTTAACATTTTCTTTATGAGAAACACATAAATATTTCAACACCTGAAGAATTGAGAAATTTGTTTCATAAAAATAAAAATTCAAGAAAACAAAAAGACGAGAAATTTTATTCTACAAGAAGAATTGAAAAAAAACTCGGCGTTTCGCGCCTCGCCAGGGGGGCTTCGCCCCCCCCCCTGGTTTCGCTCTATTTCCACACTACGTTTGAAAGTATGAAACATAGTATATGCTTTTACTCCGTGACGAAATGTCTAAAAGAGCTAGGTACATTTTTAGTGTAGGTAGAACTGTCACTATCCGTGGTAGGTACTTACGTAAGTATACGAATTTTTTTTCCAAAAATGGAGCGATGTTTATTGGATTGATAAACTCTGCGAAGAAGTTTATTTTTTTTTTTCGAATAAAGGAACGTTAGTGCGTTTACCACATCGTAGAACATAAATTGAATATGATACATATCACTAGACTGAATTATTGTACTTGAAAAGAAGCTGAAATACTCACACAAATAAGGGTTTAATTATTATTTCTTTTTTGTTGCATTTCATTTGGATTTGAATTTAAACTTTTAGACCTTTACTTGAATTCTGGTCCAATAAAATTTTTTAAAAATTGAAAAATTAAAAAATATCATTTTTTCTGCTCCTATAATTTTTGAACTGTACCTACCACCAATCGTGATAGTCCTACTCACAGTAAAAATAAGTTTATTGGAATTTTTTTTCAGTTTTCGATTTCAAAATTTTTTAAATTATTTAAAAAAAAAATTTTTATAAAAATTTTTATTACTTTTTATTTTTAAATCATCTGTTTACCTAGGTATTCATTTTTTAAAAATTTATAGAAAATTTTGGTTATTTTATTATTTTTTTTTTGAACGAAGCATATTAATTTAGGTAATTTTGAGCGTAATCTTATACAAAACATTTGAAAATGAATAAAATACAGAAAATTTTAACCATACCTGAAATATCAATTTCAGATAGTCCTAAGTCTATAAAAATGGGAAGGGAATTTTCTGTATTTATCATTTTTTAATGTATTTGTAATTGTTTACTTAAGTTTTTTGTTTGATGATTCACAAAAAGTAATGAATAATATTAATTTCAATGGAAATTAAAAAAAAAAAAAAAAAACAGAATGTCTGATAAATTATCTAAAAGTCAAGAGAATTTTAACAAAAAAGTTTGGAGAACAGAATGTCTTACAAAATGTCCGATAAAATATCTAAAAGTCGTAAAATTTATTTAAAAACTTTATTTAAAAAAAATAAAATATCAAAAAGCCATTAAATTAATAAAAAAATTTCAAGTTTCAAAATGTCTGACAAAATGTCTAGAAAATGTCTAAAAGTCATAAAATTTCAAAAAAATTACAAGTTTCAAAATGTCTGACATAATGTCTAAAAAGTCGAATTTATTGAAAATTTTCTAAGTTTTTTTATGTCATCCAAACCTAACCTAATATAACCCAACCTAACCCAATGGGGTCGGATTTTGGTCTCGGATTTTTCTGTCGTTTTTTTCCATTTTGGTCTCCGTAAAAGCATATACTATGCTAAAAAAATCCAAAAAATTGAAAGACTTCTTATTCCAAAAAATCAAGAAATGTTTTTCCTAAAAAAAAAATTTTAAAAAAAAACGAGAAATCCTTTTTTTTTAGACAAAAATCGATTTCATTTTACCGGAAAAATAAAACGAGAATTTTTTTCCAAAAAATCAAAAACTTCTTCAGTTCAATCTAGAAAATTAAAAGAAATTCTTATTTTAAAAAAAAATAAATTTTTAAATAAAATATGAAGAATATCTACTATTCCTAGTTTATACTCTTGAAAAATTGGAAATTTATCCTAAAAAAAAAAAAAAAAAAAAAAAAAAAAAAAAAAAAAAAAAAACATTCCGATAACTGCATAACTGAAAGAATTTTTATTCAAAAAATTTTCATTCAAAAAAGAAAAAATAAGAATTAAAAATCGCTTCATTCCAAAAAAATCGAGAAATTTTTTCTTAAAAAATTTGCCCCTCCCCCCAAATGATTCTTTTTCAATGAAAAATATTTCTACTTCCAAAAAATTAGAAATATTTCCTACAAGGAATTTGATAAAACATCTAGAAAATTGGAAGATATTTTATCAAAAAAAAAAAAATCGAAACATTTTTCTGAAAAAATATTTATAACTATTTTTACTCCAGAAACTTGGAGACATTTTTTTCTCAAAAAAAAAAAAAAAAAAAACCAAACAATGGTTTTAATTCCGAAAAATTGAAAAATTTTTGTTTCAAGAAAATTGAAATATTTTTTATTTAAAAAAAAAAGAAAAGAAAAGATTTTTCATCCAAATTTGAATTTAACCAAAAACCGAAACGAGGGCAAAATTTTTCAAATAAATTACCATTTTGAATTTAAAAATATGCATTTTTCTGAATATTTGAAAATGAACAAATTCAATTATTGCATGTAGTTAGCTATGCTGTGTCATTCTCGTCACGTATCCCTCCCCCCCCCCCCCCCACCAGAATTCTTCGCGGACCAATTGGGGCACATGCACCAACCCTTAGAGAAACACTGCTGTACAGAATCTTGCTCTGGACCTAAAATTTCTAGTCTTATTTCGTTTTTCCTCTGATTTTTTGAACTTCGAACGTTTTTCAAATCAAAATCAATTTTCCCCAAAATGCTAATTTTTTATATCAATTACCTACTTTTCATTATTGATTCAGTACAGGAATTTCATCTTCATTTTTTTTTAATCTTTTCACATTTCATTTTTTGAATGTTTTCAATATTTCTCAGTTTTTATTTGTTCCCAATTTCATTTCTATCTTCGGTTTCAATAAATGCAGCTTTTCCCAAACTTTTAATTTTTTGAACGTTTCTATTTTTAATTTTTCAATTTTATCAATTTTCAATGTTTTCACCTAAATGGCTCTAATTAAATTTATTTCGCCAATTTTAGGTGTTTCCTTAATTTTTTATTCAAAATATTTCACAATAAGTAATTAATTTTTTCTAATTTTTTTCAATTTCAATTTCTGTTGTAGAATTTAAAATTTTTTTAATTTCTGATTTATATATTTTTTACAGTCTGTCGTGCCCGAAAATAGAAGAAAATAACAACGCGACCATTACTCAGCTTCCAACAATGTGAACGAGATTTTTAAAAAATTTAATTTTGATTTGATATAGGTACAGTAGGTAAATCTATTCGGGTATTTCAAGATATACACCGATGGTATCTTTTAGAAAATTCAATTTTATGCTCGATTAAATATTATAAGAAAGTATTCGGTAAATTTGCAAATTTGCAAATTCTGTTTCGTTATCACTTTGCGGTAAAAATGCCATCGGACCTTTTTTCTCGATAAACTTTCGTCCTGCATTTGTATACCAAATGAGAAATGAATTCGTACCTACCTATACCTATAGAAAAAGCAAATGAAATGGGATTTTTGCAGTAGATGAATTCGAAAGCAGCAGAAAGAAAACTTATTGGCTAACAAAACCTGGTCGCTACAAGGATGGTTACCCTTTTTACAAAATAGATTGAAATTAATTTCCGTGTACAACATTTACAAGGCTGTTCTACAATGTCTATGTATAGGTAAGTGTATGTTTTTCAAGACGTACAATAACACGCACACGGTTTCGACGAAATTAAAAATAAACAACGGTATCAACACCATACTATAAAAGCCATTGCCTCCTCAAATCGTTATTTTATTCAAATTTTTTTCACAGCGTTTAGTAAAAGTGTTTTGTTTTAAATCGGTCGTTATTTAATTGTACGTACATGTACGTACGAGTATATCTACGAGTAATTATCTATAATCTCGTATAAGAGCCGAATAGTAGGGTAGCAATAGTATTTAGGTACGCCGTTGAAAAGTTCATCATACTCGTATGTTAGCGTAGGTAGGTACCGATAAAACGTAACCGCTTCGTTGATTTGTTACGGTTAATTTCAAACGAGCGAAGTATTACATACGAGTACGTACGAGTATTTGCATTGCATGGTGTTTCATGATCGATGATATTGAAATTATTGCATATCGAAGTGGCGATGGCGATCGCATGGCGCTTTGTCGAAATGAAATATGGTAAGTTTTTTCCCACCAATAGGTAACCGCCAACTAAGCAAACGCGGTGAAACTCGTTATACTCGTAGATATAGGTAAAGGTTTGTTCATCAAATTACTGGCAAGTATGGTTCGATTACACGATGACGTAGCATACAACTATCCATAGATATGCTCGTACCCTAAACACAGAGCACGCGATATTGAACGATATCCCTTCGTCGTTTACGTTATTGTACCTATTTCACCTCTTATACGAATTAAGTATATTCTCGCGACTCTTTTATTATTTGTCATCTTTTATTCCAATAACGAAGCGGTTTAGCTTCATTTCATTAACTATTCAATCGACGCGACGTACTATGGCTAGGTATAATTGATTATTACACTTGGTAAACAATTCGACTTAAAAATAGCGGTATTATTACCTTTTTAAAACCGCCTAACTACCGCAGTAAAATTCCTTTTTGAAAGAACACGAACATATACGTTGGCAAGTATACATATTAGATATAATATTACATTATACAGGGTTTTTCAATTGAGAACATTTCCCTTCAACCAGGTGTTTGGCAACTTCTTTCTACCATACGTAAATACGTTTGCTTGGCCCTGCTTTAGAAGGGGTAGACAGAATAACATTCATTTCTTATTTATTTATCAACAGAATTTCTAAATAAAAAAAATCTCAAAACCAAAAGGAGGACTTTTTTTTTCAGGAGGTTCACCACGTTTTCTCAAAATGAATCAAATTTTAAAACTGAACAAATTGACACTCCTTCTTTTCTATTCATGCTTCAAAAATTACCAAAGCAATTCTCCTGTTAAGTGGAGGGGGGGGGGGGCGTCAAAAAAAAATTGTTGAATGCATCGCCTTGACAAGCGGAATTTTCTAAGACCTATGCATGACGTCATTTTGATTTTTCACCTATGAAGTTTTGAAGAAAAATTGGAAACTGATTTTAAATTGTGTTTTTTTTATAAAAAAAATAATTTTTGATTTTTGAAAAATAAAATGCATGGAGTTTTCAAAAAAAGAAAATTATTTTCATTTTGCATTTTGGTGATGTCATTTTGTAGAAATTATTGATAGATAAAAATTTCAAGTGCCAAAATCGAAGAAAAACACAACTTTTGCTTAATGTCCCGTTTCCAGAAAAACTATGCAACCCACAAAACTTTTTCTTAGAATGTTTTTTATTCAGTACAGTCTGGTCTGTAGTCTGACTAGAGGGTTTTGGAAAATTCCTACTTTCTCTCCAATTTTATCAAACTTTCTCATAATTTTCATCGTAGTATTCCGGTCAACTCGAAAGAAATCGTCGACAAATTGAAATTTTGAAAAATCCTCTCGTCAGACTACAGACCAGACTACTGAATAAAAAAAGTTTGAGAAAAAGTTTTGTTGGTTGCATAGTTTTTCTGAAAACGGGGCATTAAGAAAAAGTCGTGTTTTTCTCCAATTTTGACGCTTAAAATTTTTGATTTTTCCAAAAAATCTATCAATAATTTCTGCAAAATGACATCATCAAAAAGCAAAATTGAAAATAATTTTCTTTTTTTGAAAACTCCATGCATTTTATTTTTCAAAAATCAAAACTAATTTTTTTTTGTACAAAAAAAGCAATTCGAAATTAATTTTTAATTTTTCTTCAAAACTTCACAGGTGAAAAATCAAAATGACCTCATTCATAGGTCTTAGAAAATTCCGCTTATCAACGCTATGCATTCAACAAAAAAAATTTGACGCCCCCCCCCCCCCTAAGATATTCGGTGAAGCGGCCCAAAAGGTCATTCTCGATGTAAAATATCCACAAAAAATTGTTGACCTCATCCGCACCCCTTCTGGAATTATAATTTTGAAAAGGGTGGTTGAAAATTTTTGGAACTTTTATAGATCATGGGTACTTTTCAGAGGCATTTTGGAAATTTCTTCAAAAAAATCAATACGTACCTATCTAATTATTTTCCAAAGTTTTTTACATGTAAAAAATTTCAAGAAATTAAGGGAGGACATGACTGAATTAAAAAAAAAAAAATTGGTTACACCCTGAGGTATAGTGTAACTTTTTTTTTTTTGAAGGCTCAAAACTGATGGTAACGTTGTTAAAATAATTTGCTGTGCGGGCATAGACAATTTTTTTTTTTTTTAGGTATAATTTTTATTATGAAGGTTTTATTGTCGTTTTTCAGATTGTCGACCTTTTTTTCTCTCTCTTTTTTAGTTATAAAGCATGAAAAAGATCTTAAAACGTATAATTACTGAGTAAGAAACATTTTCACAACAATGGACCAGGCTAGAAGCTATAAATAAGTTCCCATTGTTGTACCTTTATTATTTTTAATTCGCAGCAGGTAGTAATAAAATTTAAACACACCACGATTCAAGTCAAAAATCAACTTAGCTCTTCGCACATTGAGACACATTGCTCTGACCTTATCATTTTTGTAATTTGTACGTGGCTTCATTCTTTTGACTTCTAATATTGGTGGATACCTTCTACATACATATAGAATATATAAGTCGAAAGAATGAAGTCGAGGAAAACGATAACAAAGCCAGAGCAATGTGGTTCAATGTGAGAAGAGTCAAGCTGATTTTTGACTTAGATTGTTATAATAACTTAATTCCACAGAAGAATTTTCACTCATTTCATCAAACTTTTCCTTCAACAAAAATTTAAAAAAAATTGAAATTTTTAATAAATTAAAATTCAGTGAAAAATTAAAAATTTGCAACTGAAAAATAAAAACCGAAAATCAAGTGTAACATCGAAACAACTAAAATTCAACAAATAGGTGAAAATTTCTGATTTTTTTAAACTGAATTTAAAAATGTTTTCTGGTCTTGATTCTTTCCGAATTTTTGAAATCTTGAAATTTTCTCAATTTTCGGATCAAGTTTTCAATTTTTTTTTTCAATTAGGTAAAATATAGGTAAGTTCCATTTTGTTCTAAATTTAAAAATTTCCAATGAAATTAAATTTCATTGAATTTTATTAAAATTCATTTTTTTTTAAATTTCATTCGTTTTAAACTGAATTTTATTTTTTCCAGTTTCTGATTTTTTTTTTCATTTTTTTAATCGTAAATTTTAAAAATTTCATTTAAATTTAAATTTTCTCAAATTGAGGTTTCAATTTTTTCTATCCATTATCTTTAAGTTAGGTAGATATAATTATATTGGAAAAAAAAAAAAAAAAAAAAAAGAGCGAACGTCTTAAAATCCAAAACACCAAAGAGAAAAAAACTTTGCTTCCCCTATTAGCTAAATGAGAAAACACCTTAATTGGGAGCTGCCAAAAAGAAAACACCACACCACAAAATTTTAAAAAAAAACCTGCGAAATAACGAAAAAAATTACTACTAAATTGAAAAAACTAATATTTACTTAAAAAAAAAAAAAAAAAAACACGAAAAACCAAATCAGTAAACATCTTGAACACAAAAAACCACGAAATTAGGAAAAAAAATTAATTAGGGAATGAAATGAAAACGCGAAACAGCACTATCGTGAAATGTGCTTCAGTTAATAAGAACTGGTCGCTTCAACCATTAAAATCATATCATGAAGAAATTTTCTAAATTTTAGAGTGAAGTAAACATCATCAACAACAACAATAACAACAACAAATCATTTCCCTTACTTCTTTATTTCCATCCATTTCTATAACCCACTTCGCATCCCCTGTACTTTACCCCCTCTTCTCTGGCCTGATCTTACTTATAAATTACTCAGTCAATTGTGCATCTTTTGTTTTTAAAATCCACAAAGTGCATAAAAAATGTTCTAGTGGCCCTTATTTAAAAAGGAGCACATTCGCAACTCACTCTATAGTTATTCTAGAAGTAAAATTCTTTCTACCACTTCTAATTCACCTCAGTCATAACAGTAAGTATATTCGAATTAAATTACTCTTCTCGCAAAAATGCCTACCTAGAGCGAAAATTCGCAATTCCGCATTCGAATGCCTACTCTGACGCTGACGCAATCGAGTCATTAGTGGTTTCGAATTTGACGACGACAGCCTGGCCTTACGAAATCATCAAACGACGTTTTAATGTTCGTTTAACAAATTCGCCGCATTAAAAAATACCATCAAGAGGTAAGTGTAAAAATTCGTGTAAAAAGTGGCGAGTCGAGCGGTGGCCGGAAATTTGAAAAAAAGAAAAAACGAGTCAAATTAAAATAGCCATGTTGGAAAATTTTTACTGGAGCTCGTTAACCGCCGGTAATTTAGAGTACTTTAGTCTTAATTTATTAGAAATCATAAAATTGGTACAAGAGAGAAGGAAATTTCCAGTTTATAGTACTCGCAATTCAGCTTCAGCATTTACTCGAGGCAATGTTTTTCGTTGGTCGTTTAAAATAATTTCATAACCTCCAGGGAAATAACCAGCTCGAGTCATTATTAACGAACGCTTTAAAAAATTATCAGCGCGTCGCGTTCGCGTTCGCCAACTAGGTATGACGTAAATATTTTCAAGAATATAAGTTAAAATTGAGTTATAAAATTTCATTTTTCGTATTGAGGTTTTACCCTTGGCGAAAAATGTATTCGCTCGTCTTAATGCCTACGCAGCGAGATGATAGATCGACGTAGTCATAAGGCTTTGCCTTGCTACATGAGAATGCTAAGTACACCCTTCCCCCCTCCCCCCCCTCATATACTTTACCTTCTATTTCTAGCAATTAACCGAATGAAAATCCTTTTCAAAGTGTTTCGTTATTTTCAAAAGATGCATTGTAATTTTTAGAAGTTTTACGTACGTACTTATTGAATTTACCATAAAACACGTAAGCGAAAAAACAAGGCTTTCTTCGAAAGATCGTACAGAAAAAGAAAACATGTGACGAGCTCTCTAGCCTTTTGTACCGGAAGTGAACCCTTTTGCATTTGTATTCCTTGAAAGAGCGGTGTTGGTGATGAAAAATAGAATATACGAGCTGCTAGGCCCACAGAATGACGCGGTGAAAACTTGATGCGAAATATAATAATGTAAATTATGCATCAACAAGCGTCTCACTGGGTCGACTTTTTTTCCCCTTCTCGGTTGGAGAAATTTCTGCGGACATGTACGAGTGTCTTACAGAGTGCGTCGTTTTTATTTGTAGGTACTTTAAAAAGCCTCGATGTATTATAAAGAGATTTACTCTTAATTGGCTTTAACGTGTAAGGTTTCTTGCTTCAATTTTTTCGCAGCACCTATACGCGATGTTTTATGGAAAAAGTCGTCATTTCGAATTCCTTTCTCAGTAAGAATACTCGTATAACAAACTATTTTCAGCTCACACATGACCAGAAATATACAGGGTGTTTCATAGCTGATTGAGTTTCTTCCACCAGGTGAATAGGCAACCCATAAAGAACAAAAAATTTCATATAAACATGCTGCCTATCTTCAAAATTCAAGGGGCTAGGGAAAATTAAATTGAGAAAAAATGAGTTTTGATTGGATCAATGAATGGTTCTAAAAAAATCAACTTTTTCGTTCTGTGGACATTTTTTTGCCTATCTTCAAAAATGAAGGCGCAAGAGAGCTTTAAATTTTGAAAAAAACATATTTTTCAATTTTCAAAGCTCTGTAGCTCCTTCGTTTTCGGAGATATCTCAAAGTTTTATGTAACATCTTGAGAAATTTTGCAGTTTTCATTTTCCAATGATGTGCACTGATAATTTGAAGCTCAAATGAGCAATTGGTACGAATGAGACACAAATATTGCAAAATTTCGTCAAGATGATGCATGAAAGAGGTGTAACTCTTTGAGATAAGCAAATAAAGTTATGCGATGAATTTGCTTATCTTCGAAAATGAAGGAGCTACAGAGCTTTGAAAATTGAAAAATATGTTTTTTTCAAAATTTAAAGCTCTCTTGCGCCTTCATTTTTGAAGATAGGCAAAAAAATGTCCACAGAACGAAAAAGTAAATTTTTTTAGAACTATTCATTGGCGCAATCAGAAATTATTTTTTCTCAAATCAATTTTCCTTCATCCCTTAAATTTTCAAGATAGGCAACGTGTTGATATAAAATTCTTTATTCCTTGTGGGTTGCCTATTCACCCGGTGCAAAGACCCAGTCAGCTATGAAACACCCTGTAGTTCGACCACACGCTAGTTAGAGAACAACTCATCACTCCTCACGAGAAACAATAATTTTGATGAATTAGCACCCAAAAAAATAAAAGTTTAAAAAATACCTACCTATACCTTTTTTTTAAAAATGAAAGTAACTGGGCTCCAGTTAAAATTCTGCAAGGTAAAAATTAACTAGGGAATTATTTTCTCGCAGAAAGAAACAACCCTGGGGATGATACCAGAAAAAAAAAAAAAAAATCAAAAGTCAAAATCGAAAATAAGGACCATACCAACGCATATCAATGCATCGAATAACGAGAAAAATATACTCTAACCTATGACTCGAAACGTTTAAAAAGGTAAATTGGGAATTAGAACGCAAACACGTTTAACAAATCGTATATATACCAAGTTGATGGGGAAAAAATTACAAAAGGAATAAACTCCAGACAAAATTGCAAATAATAAATAGCATCAGCCAGAACATTCGCACAACGTCATTTAAGACGATAAATCATGAAATCATGACAACGTATTTTTCAAACTGTTTTTTTTCCTTCTTGTTCGCTGGAATCGTTGCGTGAAAATCTAGAATAAAATGTAAATAGGCGAATTTATCGTCGGCTGTTTTTATAGTACGTGTTCAACCTACAGGATGCGTTATTTGGGGGGCTGAGAAATTTTTCATTTTCAAATTTTCGATAAGAAATTCATTACAGCGACCGGATCACCGCGTCTTCTTCACAGGGTTACAAAACAAAGTAAAAAAAAGTATTTCAAAAAAGACTAAAAGGTGACCTGAAAAATGATTCATAATAATTGTCGTTCCAGCCGCAGCAATCTACACCACAGCGTCGCTATTATTTCGAAATATTATAATTATTTTGATACTTGCTCGCAAAAATGAAAAATGTGCGTTTTTTTAACCCTTTCGTGCCTGAGAAAAAACTGACGGGTGCTTTTTAAAATTTTTTATGCAGACATAATCTCTATAAGTTTTGGATTTTTTTTTTTTTAAGCTTCATACCTTGCACAGGAAATAAATACCTACTTAAGCTGCAAATATTTACCTACATTTGCATTTCTTCTGTGAAAAAAATGCATAATTATAGGTAAAAGTGAAGACACTATTAATTGGTGAAAATTGATGAGAACGTATATAGATGTACAATTTTACACTTTCACCTCCCCCGTACGACAAAATCTCTCCTATTTTAAATAAGAAAAATTTGATAAAATTCCATAAATCTTGAAAAGTTGTTCCGGAAATTTTTGGATATACTATTAATTAAATGTAGAAACTTGGAGCACAGCTTCGCTATGTAGTGTTTATAGTTTTCAAATTAATGAGTGAGGTGGTTCAGGCGAACATTATGAGAATTTGAAATGGTGAACTTTCGTAGCACGTTCCTACTTACGAATATCACAGTGAAATCCATCTCAATCCACGCCACTCGTTCTTCGACTGATTTTCGAATAGAAAATTCGAAAAATAAACCGATATTGCGCAGAATCAACTCGTAAATTCGATTCAAGTATTATTCTTGGCCGTGTTTATTTTCAATTTTTTCTCATACAAAAAAAAACTACGAATTTAATTACGTCAAAAAAGCCCGAAACCGTTTTACAATTGACGCGTGAAAATTCGAAAGCCTAATTTATTAAAATAACAAAAAATAATACCTAAAATAAATTGTCGTCGATTCGTTTGTTATGTTAATTCGTCTGCTATAGTATACGAGGTCTGGCTACGAAGTAATGATACAAAATTCATAAAAAATAGATTTTGGAAATTTAATCAACTTTGATGTTATCACCTTATAAGTAGTACCCTTCTACAACTACACACAAATTTTTGTGGATTTTCTAGTTTTATTAACCCCTCTGGAGCGCCTAAAGTGATACCCCCTCAAGCTGCCTCGTTACAAATTTTTGAACGACTGTCGCGCCCAGAAAATATGTTCCTTTTACGACTTATTCGAACCGAGGGAATAGAAAAAAGTCACAGAATGATTGATTGAGGGGGTTGGGGGGTTGGAGTGCCATAGGAACGTCTCTGGAGGTCAAAAATTGTGTGGAGTAGAAGGCAGGAGGGCAAGGTGCATTATTGTGATGGAGGATCCAAGTGTTCACAACGTCTGGAGGGACTTTCAGGACCCCTAGTCGAGCACTTTGGGGTGGAAATGGGTTGGTCACGTCTACCCTGGTGATACGAACTGGTTAGGCACCAATCTTGGTGAATAAGAGTGCGCACGCGCTGCGCATTCTTGTTTGTTTGAAGTTTATACGGATTGTCACTTCGCGGCTCACCCTAAGGTGCTTTTTCGATCGTTTTTAAAATTTTTATGTTTTTGGAATATCCGAGTATGACTCAAGACTTCATCACAAACCATTTTTACCAATTTTTTGCTTTGAAAATTACCCGCACAGCAATTTGAAATTACCTAGATCAATTTTTCGAAATTACCTAGACTCATTTTTGTAACGAGCACCACTGTCATGTTCTTACAAAACGCAAAAGTTCTGGAGAACAAATGATGCCACGAAGGTCTCCAATGTGTCTATCGATAAAGAGGGGATAGAGGATCACGCTTGCGAAGTTTTGGGTTCGCAGTGTTACCACAAGCGCGGCAAAAAAATCAGTATCATTACTTCGTAGCCAGACCTCGTAAGTTGGCGTTATTTCACATAATAGGTAAGTGACATTTATTGAGGTAAAATTTACGTACTATGAACAATAACGCTAAAACGAAACTATTCCGCAGTTGTGGTTATTCTTTCATAAAAACAGACGAATTAGCTGCGCTTTTAAGATTAGGTACAATCGCATATCCCCCTGTCCTCCTCCTCTTCTCTACGATCATAGTTTATAAATGAATTTTTTTTCAACGATGGATTCTTGTAAAGTTGAATTGAAAATACGGGGGGCACCATCTGTTTTCAGAAAATTGATAAATAGTATCAATACAATAATGAATTTCTTGGCGTAAGTACGAGTAAGTATATATAGGAATATTTCTAGCGAACGAGATAGAAATATCAATTTACTATCTTCAATCAAAGTACCCTCGCGTCGTGTCTTCCAACTTCATGAATTTGTTGTTCGAAGTTTTCCTCATATTACCACCCCATCAATCAATTCATTCTTGATGTTTTCATGTTCGGTACAAAGAGAGGTTTTTTTTTTCATTCATTGTTAGAATCATCAAACGAAAACGTTTCATTTTAGGGTATTTTCAATTCCTTTATAATTTTTTTATCAATTGTAATTCAAATATGTATTATTTTATCTTTCTTTTTCATCCTTGTTTTTATTTTTTTCCCTAAAAATTTCAAAAATCTTTGAAACATATATACTTACAATTATAATTAAAATGTGAACTATTTTTACAAAATGTCAGAGATGACAAAATTTTAAAAGATTTTTAATGATTCCTTCAGTGTACTTTTTGCAAAGGTGCAAAAAATTGAAAAATTGGAAGAAAAAACTTTTCACAAAACGCCAAAAAAATTCACAAATTCTTAAAAAAAAAACTTTTTACTGAGGTAACCTTTTTTTAAAAATCAAAAACATGAGAAAATTTTAAAAAATAAAAAAAAAAAGTAAAAAAGTTAAGAAAATTATCTCTGTCTTTAAAACTTCAACAGAATTTTTTACAAAATCAAATCCAATTTTTTTCATAAAAATTTTAATGAATCTTTTTCAAAAATTGAAAAAAATCACACATTTTAGAAAATCACCTCAACATAGTAGAACCTTCGACAAAATTATAGATATTTCTTATAAAATACTTTCAATGGATTTTTCTCAAAAAAAAAAAAAAAAAAATTATAAAAACCATAGAAAAGTTTTGCAAAATTTTCAAATGATTCTTTTTACAGAATTTCAGAAAAGTTGTCAAAAATTCTAAAAAACAATTAGCAAAGCTTCAAGCATTAAATTTAAAAAAACACACACACCAAACGCTAGAACTTTGAAAAGAAATCAGTTAATTTCTGAGAATTACCTAAAAGGAGATTTCCATAAAATGAAAGAAATTTTTTTCACTTTCGATAAATTTTTCTCAAAACTTCAGAGAATTGTTAACAGAATGCCAGGAAATTTTTCACAAAATGTTCAATTGTTTAGATGATTTTTCAAAAATAGAAAAAAAAGCAATCAAAGAACTTCAAAAAAATTTTTTGCACGTCAAAATTTTTGCAAAACATCAAAATATTTTTCAAAAATGTTCGTAAATATGTAATTTTTTTATCAAATTTTCAACGGTAAACAATCACTTCAATAATTGCTCGTATTACGCTTTTTACAGTTTAGTGGGAATTTTCTGCAGACTGCGTCCCACCGGCCCCCCTGAAATCCACTTTTCATCAATAAAATCATAGATATCAAAACTTTTCGCAAAGAACAACACATCTCCAACCAAAAACAGCTGGAATAGCCTTCTGGAAAATCTTCACTTGAGTACGTTAGTTTACTTAAACATTCTATTTTATTCGACCCAGCATCGGCATGCTATCAGAAATTTTCAATCTGGTCGAAAAACTAATTTGCAGCTACCGCTGTTGCTTTAAAATTATCGACAATTTAACTATAGATAAACAGAAAGTCTAGGGAAAATTTATAATAATTAAACTGCGGTACGTAGCAGAAGTTCGAAAAGTTGGTAAATGGGAAAATGCCTCGCATCGCTCCCCGCTCATTCGGAGAAGAAAAGACGAGAAATTTTACGTGAAATTTACCGCACTAGTTGGCGGCCTGCTCGATTGGTAATTTGAAAAACGAACAACTTTTCTATCGAACAACTACCCCATACCGGGATCGGGACGACAAAAATTAAACAAAGAAAATAACCGGCGGCCTGAAACCATAGCCTCACAGTCCAAGCCTTACCAACAACAGTCTCGCTCAAAAATTTCCATTGGTTTTGCATAAGTCGAAAGTTTGAAATAATTTCCAATTTTCCAGTTCGTGCTTATATTTAAAAGCGTCGAATTGCGTCGCGTCCGGTCGCTCCGGCCAGGGTATACGGGGAAGATATAACAGAAAAGCTGGATAAGAAAAAAGATTCATTCCGAGTGACAATGAAGGGATCGTGCTAAATGCAGATGGCTTCAGCAACTTGACCTCATCTTACTGCATGAAGGACTTGGAATAATTTTCTACAAAAATGAAAGCGATGTGATTCAAGGGAAAGGGAGAGGTCCAATTGAGAAATGTTTGAACCAAAAGTTGTAGACTGAGATCTGAAGAATAATTTTGGTTATTATAAAAATTTTGATTGGACCCCTCCTTCTCGGCTAATTTTATATAATACTACGTCAATACTTATAATTATTCGAAATTAGAGGAGAGGGTCAATTGAAAAATTTTTCAAACAAAAATTGTCGAATGAGATCTTAGGAAATAATTTTGGTAATTTTAAAAACTTCGATGGGACCTCTCTCTCTTCTAATTTTTATTTTTCAGAATCACAAATACCACACAAATACTTATTATTCCAAATTGGAGGGGTGTGAGAGGTGCAATCAAAATTTTTGTAACGATCATAATTATTCTCAGAATCTTAATCTGCAACTTTTGTTTGAAAAAAATTTCAATTGGCCCTCTCCCTCTCCTCCAATTTCAAATAATATAAGTAAGTATTTATGTAGTATTATATAAAATTAGACGAGAGGGAGTGGTCGAATCAAAATTTTTATAATGACTAGAATTATTTTTCAGATCTCAATCTACAACTTTTGTTTCAAACGTTTTTCAATTGGGCCCCTCCGTTTCCTCTAGATCACATCACTTTCATTTTTGTAGAAAATTATTCTAGGTCCTTCATGCAGTAAGATGACATCATGTTGTTGAAGCCACATGCATTTAGCACGATCCACAATGCAGATGCAGAAGACAAACAAGGTGCATGAAAAATATACACCTAGGCCAGGCCTTTTCAAAGATAAGTGTTGGTAGAGAAAACGTGAAGGGAAAGCGAAAGGCCGGTAAATGACGAGAGGAGACGAGACGATAGCGATAGTACGCCAAAGTTACCTACAGCACTTTTAAAATGTCAAATCTTACGAACAACAAACTAAGAGTCTAAGACGTTGGCAATTTAAACGATAGCTGATTTTATGTTTGTTTTATTTTAGTAATTAGCCTCGACTTTCGAGTATTTATTTACCGAGAGGTTGCGTGTAATGTAATTTACTCTAATTTTAACCCCCTAGAAGCGAATCTCGAGGCAAAGGATTAGCTTTTATCGCCTCGATGCGATGTCGACGAGAGGACGGTAGTCAGCAGGGAGGCGGGAGCTAGGAAAGCAAAAGATGCCATCCAGCAGCATATTGCTGAGACAAGGTGCGGAAATATTGCATCCGTTTGTTGTAGAAGATGTCAGTTGGTTTCCAAACGCTCTAACATCGCCTGCAGATGGTAAGTAAACATAACTTTTGGGGAGTAAACGAAGTTTACAAACTTGTCGTTGCGAATCAACTAAACGTATAAATACTAATAGGCGGGCAATATCTATAGGTACTTACACTTAGCTACCTACTCGTAGTTTGAAACAGTTGAAAATTCGCCGTATCAGCGAAATATCTAGATTGTTCAGCGGTGCAAATGCAGGTGCCCGAATGAGGTAATTTTTTCGTCTGTGCGATTCGGCGTAACGTAACCATCATGGTCAAGTTTTCGCTACAGCGATAAACATGATAAATGAGATTTTTCACCGACACACCATATTCGGAGCGAGCGAAAAAGAGAGATAGACAGACAGGGGCAGGGTTTTACCTTTTAGACTGCATATACTAAAGTGTACGCTGTGAAAGCTTAAATTATTAATTACGTTGAGAAAGCTGTTATACCATATATACCTAGTGTACGTATAACTACGTACTACGTACCAGTGAGTATATGAAGGCAGTCAGTATACTGATGATGAAAATCAAGCACCGAGCTCGGTTCGTAAAAACATACTTCACAAGTTGGTATCAACCGAATTTTGTGCAGCATGGCCGAAACGACGAAATGAGAGAAATTAATTTTCAAACGAGTCGAGCGAATTACATAGAAATAATATTAATTAAACCTTGGCTAGTTTATCGGTTGAATTTATTACACAGCGTGGATTTTTTTTTCAAAAGTTTAATCACGATTGTTTTAAAATTTCATTTAAAAACAATTGTTTTCAATTTTTGCTACAAATAAAAAAATTTCCATATTTTTTTTTTTTTTTTTTAATAAAAATAATTTTTAGTGATTTTTGTGAAAATTATACTTTTTATTTAAAACAAAATTCATTATTATTATTTATCAATTTCCTAAAAAAAAATCAAACAACGGCTGAATTTGTTAAGGCAATAAGTATAGTCGAATATTAAGAAGTGATTATGGACTAAAATTCACTCCTTCAAAGGGCGTAAAAAATGGAATATTCAAACGAAAATACACGTTTGACCTCCAGAAAGGGTAAGGGGTGACATATTGACCTAAAACCTTTGTTACCAAGGTTTTAGACCAAAAGGATCAACTTTTGGGTAACTCCAAATTCGGTGCTCCGGGGCAATTCACTCCTATAAACTCGATTAGGCTAGACTCTTTGTTTAAAGCAACTAAGTATAAAACAAAATTTGCCCACTTTATTACACCTTCATTCATCTTCACTCAACTGACGATTTTGAACTTTAAAACCAAATGAAAAAAATTGAATATTCAATTGCACAAATATAAATAATGCATTAAGAAAAATTATTGGAAATAATTGGTATTTCCCTAAACAAAATCGATTGGCAACACTGCGTTCAAAACACATTAAATATCGAAACCTGAAAAGGGAAGAAATCATAACGAAACAAAAATTTTAGAAAAGAAAAAAAAAAAAAAACATCAAAATTCCAGAAATAACGTACCTAATAAAATGGCAAACCAATTTCGTTATTTCTGTTTCGTTACACTTTTTTAAGCACTTTGCAAATAGTTTTTTGAAACTAAAAAATTCAGGGGATGGGTGCAAAAATTTCAAAAAAAAAAAAGTTTTTGGCGCATAACTCTATGTATATCTTTCTTCCTAAGGAAAAATTCAAATTTTGTATTCACACTTAGATTCAAAAATAAGCTTGAAAACTATATATTCCAGGTGAAATTTCTCGAATTTGAAGTATCCACACATGCAATAACGAAATAACGTAATGAAATAACAAAAAAAGTTTCGATTAACGTAATAAAATTATAAACCTGAAGAATTAACAAAATCGAGGCAAATAAATTGGAGTAACGATACAACGTAACGAAACGAAAAAACTGAAATGACAAAATATCAAAACGAAACGATAACAAAAAATTAGATGAATCGTATAACGAAATAACAAAATAACTACAACTCTGGTTACGAGCACATTGAGTTGTCTATCTCCGAAAACGAAGATAGCAACACAAAATTCCTGCCAAAAATATTTCCTGTAAGTACCTCAATTTATAGCTGACATGAGATGCACTGGTCGGGTGAAAATTCCAAAATTCCGTCAGGAAAATACATGAAATAGGTGTAACTTACTATTTGAGAGTAAAAAAAAAAAAAAAAAAACGTGAGAAAAATTTGTCTATCTTTGGAAGTGAAGGAGCTATGGAGCTTCGATCTTCGAAAATATCTATTTTCATAATGTGTATCCCTTTCATTTTCAGTGATGGGCACATTTTTTACAAAACATTGTTTCTTTTTCTTGAATATAGTTACAAATTTTGTTTTATATTGTCTTGTGGAATTTTTAAATTTTTGTAAGCTAATACCCTTGGTTACTGGCAGTTCATCGTCGTTGGAGTTGCATTTCTTCTATCAAGAGGTTGTGTACATTTATATTCTTCGATTCCTTGTGCATCTGATCAATAATTATATGAAGGCTGTCAATTAGTACGGTATAAGTCCAGATCTGAGACCACCTTTCAAGTACTAACAGCATAAGTCAAATTCTACTCGGCTCTTTGCACAATGAAACACATTGCTCTGGCCTCATAATTTTTTCCTTTGGCTTCGTTCTTTTGACTTCTACTATTGGTGGAAACCTTTTACAAATAATTTAAGTCATGAGGTCAAAACTAAGGAAAGACATGACAAGGTAGGAGCAATGTGTTTCTCTGTTCCAAGAGCCCAGCTTTTTATTTCAACAGTTGTTCATAACTTACTTTTTCTTAGAAAAATCAAAGAAAATTTTGAGCAGCGGAACAATTTTTGAGATGAAATGGAAATTTCTCAAAACCCTCACGTTTCATCATGGAGTATTAGGCATTTCTCAACAATCAAAAAAAAAAGTTTAGCTCAATACCTATAACAGTTTTTGAGATAATGGGTCATAATAGGAAATCCATACAAAATGGAAAATAAGAATACCTATTCAAGTTTTTTTATGATTTTCCAGTAATATTCTTTGAATGTTTCAGTTATTTTGTTCACCAAAATAAATGTAATAAGATTGAATTATTTCGACTTCTTGAAAACTATTCATTTCTTAATATGAATACTAAATGATAAAAATTTTCAAAAAATTTGTTTTTTTTCGAAATTTTTTAATTTTTAATTTTAACTAAAGGGTCAATGGCGTCTGTGGAAGCACAGGAACTTCTTATTCAACTATAAAGTGGGCCTTCTTGTACTCTATGCATTAGTTGAAAAATTCATTTTTCACATGGCTGGGCCCTTAAATTCTTTCAAAACCTATTTTTCAAATTTTATGGAAATGGAAAATTTTTGTATAACAAATAATATTCCAAAAAAAAAATAAAATAGTTTTGTACCTACAGAAAAAAAAACTTCACCATTCTTCAACATTTTTTGACTATGACAAAATTTCTTCAATTCGTTTTTTTTAATCATTGAAAAGCAATTCTTAATGTATAAATTTCATTCAAATCGTGTGCTTAATTTGGGAAAAATATGGCGTCAAAGTCCAATTATACGAATTTCGTTTAGCAATTACCCCACGATACCTCATATGTAGGTTTTGTTTTTTTGACTGCGCGGCGACGTTAATATTTGAAAATTGTTTTGGTAATTCATTAATTAGAAAGTCTCGTGCGGTTTGAAAATGTGTGGCTTCGTGGAAATCTCGAATGTTTATTTTAAGATAGCTTTTTAGTATATAGAACGTAGCTTGATATTTCAATTACCGAGAAATTTCATCCATGTACTGCAGACGAGTACGTTCGTTCATCACAACTTCACAACGTTACGTTGTTTGTGGATAAAACACGCTCTGTTGTGGCTGACACTGACGATATGTGACAGGATTGGACGGGGGCAGGGTGAGGTGACAGATCGAAAAAGTCGACTGTTTATAATATAATTTAAAGAGAGTAAATTATCGAATGCGGAAAGTTTAGGTTAAATGTTGAGCTAGAGCGCGAGTATGCGACAGCTGGAAAAGTAATAACGTATGTGCATAAATTTTATTTATTTTTGATAATTCGCGAGACCAGTTAATAAAAAAAAATAGGTACTGCGTACAAAATATATGTACATTCGTAGCGAAACAATTAAAAGGCGCGAAAACTTTCTAAACTTTCAACTTTTTCACAATTTTTAGCGCTAAATTACGAGTCAACTTTTTGAATAAATTGTTCTACGATGAATTACTACAACGTCGACGTAATTAATTTAGTAAATTTTCAATTTTTTGTTTTCTACTCGCGGAAAGTTTTGTGTAGCCGCGAATGGGCTAACCTTCGGCGTGTATTGAATGCGGAGAAAAACCACCGTAACCTAATGGAATTTCACTGAATGTATAAAATTTGCATGCTAAATTATTAGGTTATTTTATTATTGGGAAGTGGAAGTTGGAATCTATGGCGTTCAGCCAATGTTTCATTACAGTTTCACTTAGTTTAGCCGCGAGTTGAAAAACCCATTCTTGTATGCACGAACGACGAAATATTAAACTAAGATTGGTTCTTACGAAACCGTTACAGTAATTTCGCTATTACCATTAAATGTAGTCAAATTTTTAATGCCAAACTAATGAATTATAATTTAAAGTACGTGGATCAATTGAGTAAGTTATGAGAGAAAGAGTTTCAAAACCACCCTTGAAAAGACACTTTTTTGTTGGCAGTCTCCCTGTCAATAAACTTGATTCTAAATTACAGGGTGTCTACAGGTCATGAAAATCATGAAAACGTCATGAATTTTTCAAAAAAAAATTACTTGGTCATGAAAAGTCATGAATTTTACTCTTCGAAATCATGAATTTTTGATAATAACTATTACCCGGGCAAAATTACAAATTCGCTAAAAGTAAAATTTTTTCAAGCTGTTGCATCTTTTCAAAAAAAAAAAAAAAAAAAAACTGAAGAAGAAAATTAATTTTCTTGACGAATTTTTTTCGAGGGGTGGAAATCTCTATTTTTTAGGAAAAATATTCATTTCTTTGGAATTAAAAAAAAGACTGATGGAATGAAAAAAAATATGAATTTTTTAGCACAAAAAATTTTAAAAATTGTTTTGGAATAAAAAAAAATTAGAAATCTCAAATATTCTGGAATAGAAATTTTTTCGAAGGAAGAAATTTCATTGAAATTAAAAATATACAAAAATCTTTCTTTTTTTTTCTTTTTTGGTAAAAAAATATTAAGTAAGTATTAAATTTTATTATGTGAAGATATTTTTTAAAATTTCTGTGGAAAAGTTTCTTAATAATTTTTTCTTTGTGAAGAAAACAATTCGTTTCATTTTTGAAAAAAAATAAAATAAAACCTGAGATTTTTTCGAACAATAATTTTAAAATTCTTCTGAAATAAAAAAAAATCCCAATTTTTTGGGCATCATTGTTTTTTTTTTTTGATAGTAAAGTAAATAAATTAAATATTTTTTAAACTTTGGGACAAATAAAAGCGTGGTAAAAAAAAGAAAAAAGGGGTTTCTGTTGAAAAAGTTGTTAAAAATTTTTTAGAAGTATTTTTTGCGTGAAAATTTTTTGTTTCATTTCCAGGAAACAAATCATTCTCACATTACAAGACGAAAACAATTTCAAGAATCTACCTTTTAGAGAATAAATCGAAGTACACCCTTGAAAAATCCAAGTATACCTATTCATTTAACTTCAAAAAAAAAAAAAAAATTGTATAGATTTTTTTGCTTACAAAAAGATGGGGGTCTTGCAGGGCATAGCCCTCAATAATTTTTTAAACCGTCATTTACCATAAAATATAGGTAAAAATGTGGAATTTTTTTTGTCCCCCCCTCCATATTCATTCCAAAAGTTGAAATATTGTTCATGAAAATGTCATGAAAAAGTCATGAATTTTCAAAAAATAAATAATGTACACATTCTGTACAATTGTCATTTGCGGATAAATTCTTCCCTTATATTATATTTTCCTCAAGCACAAATAAAATCGTAATAAGGTACTTCGTAAAATACTTTACCAACTTTAAAGCCACTAAAACGTCTTCAAAAACTACCTATATCAAATACGAACGAGGTGTCTCGTATACGTAGATACATCAGCATTATTCTATTATTGAAGATGACTTGGAACATTTTTGATTTTTGTTCTCATTCGCAGCTAGGCTCGAATGGGATGATAGATAAAGCGAATATCAGAACTTTGAAGAACTGATATAAGGAATGTCAACGCGAATACCTCGACCTGAGTTAACTCTTACTCGTAACGCACAAGGGTTTTCCATTAAAGTGGATGGTTCCAGCCAAGCAATGAAATAGGTAAAGGGTTAAAAGTTGCGACAAAACTTACGCTCAGTCACGTAAATATTTCGAGACTAACTTCGTAATTTTTCTGAAAAAATTTTCAACTTTTCTTCTACTTTCGTGATATCTTTAAATTATTAAGTATTTCATGTTTTTTAAAAGAAGAAAAAAATATTTGCCATTACAGAACACTGCGAAAACTAATCGCAAAAGTATTCTTAAAGATATGTATTTGGCAATTTTATGCGGCGAAAAAAAAAAAAAAAATCCAATACGTTCTAATACCCATTGTAAGCTGTTTCTCGTTTTTCAATTTCGTTTATTTGGTAGTTTGATTCATTTTTTCCTACTTTTTTTTATTATGATTCTTCGTAATAAACCATTGATTTAGAGAAATTTCGTTTTTCTCTTCGCTTTGTTCAACGTGAACCGAAACACAGCACGGTTTTCATATTGCAAAGTGGAAAAAATATCATTGTATTGGATTTTTTCACTCTTACTCGAAGAAGAAAAAAACTTTCTCGTTTTCTAGTATATAGCGGAAATTTAATAGATATTTGGTAAAACCCTTCAATGAAATATTTCTTAGTAAACAACTCGCGCGAGAAAAGAAAAATGTTAACTTTGAAATTACGAAACCATGCACACAATACCTACACATCCACGTACATGGTACGTACACGTAGCATGTGTAAAGTATAAGTATACGACGCACGTTTGTTTCACGCTCAGTTGTGCACATTCGATGGTAGCAGAATTGATGAAGAAGAAAAAAAATAGCTGCAGTTCATTTTTCACCTTAAGTAGACTGTTTTAATAGCGTAAGCGATATATTAGGTACATTTGGTAATACCAAAGTATGGAGTAAGTATTATAGAAAAAAGCCGCTGCCATCTGACATTTATTTTCTATACCTACAATACAAACATAGGAGAAAATCCACTTCGGTGAGCGAATTCTTTCTCAAAAGCAAAAGCTCAGAAAAATTATAACTCGACGACAGAGGCAGGGAAGGACGAAGGCAAGCTCAAAATAGTTATTAGTGACGTTTCACTATTTTCTAGAAAGTAAGGCAACTGTAATTACTATTACATGTAATTTAATGAATTGCCCTAGGTCACCGTACGCGGAAGGATAATCGAGGTAGTTGTTTTTTTTTTCAACTTCATTAAAAATACTCATCAGGGTTGGGTTAGAAATTTCATTTGTTCCCTCAAACAGCTATAAGCTCATAAAAGTATTAATCGTGAAACTGTTTACAAAGTAGGTATTTGAAAATTTAATATATCTATACTTGGAAAAAAAGAAATTCAATAAGCGTTCGAATGATCCTCGTATAAGCTGTACAACGTAATTGTTTTTATTCGACTTCGTACATACGATGTATACATTACATACGAGTATGCTCGAGGAAATAGCGCATATCGTAGATATATTATAATATTATTTCACGTGTAGACGCCGCGCCGCGCCACCACCATCGCATCGTAGCTCCAGTATTCCAATTTAGAGATATGATTTTCATATTATACCTTTTGCCTTCAGCTCATGCACATATCCCAAGAAAATACATACGAATCGAAGTCGTGACTTCTCCAACCCTCGCGCTCGTTTGGTCGAATGAAGCACGCTCGTCTTTAAATAATATACGTAAAAATTTTACGAGACGTAAATAACTCTTCTTATAGGTAGGTATGTTACGTTTCGACATTTATTTGCGCTTTTACAATCGTACTAAAAGATGCATCGTCAATTTATTTAAAAGAAATTTCTCGTTCATGTAATACGATTATATGTAATCGATAATATGCATTACGGGTGGACTTTTCAAACGACAAAAAATTTGCTCATTTTATATAATCGCGAAGTAAGAAAATTATCATAGGTTCTTCTCTCAATCTCTCAACACCATCAAAGTTTGATACGTCCGATGAATTTTTTCCCGCCACTTTCACTATCCATTTTTCAAATTACTACTTTCTCACTGTTTCACTACTATCACTATTCGAAGACATCATGTTTTAAAACTGACTGAAAATTGAAAAAATATATATTATACAAAAAAAAAATAGACATATATGTGAAAGAATAGTTAAAAATGGCCGAGAGATGAACACAATTTTTCAAAGGAACATAATGAAAAATAAACCTGCAAAAATGAGGAGTTGGAAAAATAATTGAAAATTTATATTCAAGAAAATTTAAATTGAATTTAAAATAGTTAGGTACAAAGTGGACAAAATTGAGGAAAAAATCAGAAGTTAGAAAAGATTAAAAATTATTATACCAAAAAGGTAATTTTTCATAGTCAATCACTAAAAACTGTAAAAAATTAAAATTTGGACAAAAGATTGGAAATTTATGCTAGGAAAGGCTGAGATAGCTTACATAAATACAAAATGACTAAACAGTTGAAAAAAATTAAAAAATTAAAAACCTAAAAAATCAGAATTTGGGAAAAATTGGAATTGAAAAGAATGGCCAAAAAGCGAATATAATAAGTATAAAAAAATAACTGACTAAAAAATACATAGAAAATCGAGAAAAAATAAAAATTGGATAGGAATGTTATTGTAGGGACGAAACAGTGGTCCAAATTTTGAATAACAGTGAGTTCAACTTACTGACCAAAATTACAATCGGTTTCCTTACACTCCACATCAACAAGGTGTCAATTTTTTAGAGAGAAATACAATATTTTAATTTTTTTGAAAAAATTCAAAACTTCTGGTCTACCTACTAGATATTAATTCCATTTAAATAAATCAATAAAATGAGAAATAAATTTTAAAAAAACATTTAGAATCTTTTTTTTTTTCAAAAAAAAAAATAAATAAATAAAAAAAAAATAATGGGAATAAGTAAGTAGGTATTTCAAAATTTTCTTGACTATTTTTTTTTTAATTCTATCAAATAAACCTTTAAAATTTTTTTTTCGAAAATAAATATTTATTTTTAAAAAAATGGCAATAATTCCTTGTGAAATTAAAAATAATATAATCATGTACTTCAAGGGGACTTTTAAAAATCCATTTCAAGAAGAAAAAAAAAGTTGACAATTTTTTTTTATGAAATTATAGAAACCATGTTACAGAATTCTGAATTTTTTTATAAAAAATTTTAAATATTCCTTTTCAAAAAAAATCTAATTATTTGAATTTTTCAAGAAAAGTTTGAAATATCTCCTTATAAAAATAACTATTTTTTTACATAGGTACAATTTCTTTTTAAAAAATACCTATTGAGATTTTCGAAAAAAAATTTCAAAAAAAATTGCAATTATTTATTTTTGTTCAAAAATAAAATTTTAAAGGATATTTTTGTGAAATATGGGTAGTTATCTAGACAAAAATTTTGATCGCATTTCTGAATTTTTTTCAAGAAAATTTTTTGAAAATTTACTTTCAAAAACTTGTTTGAAAGAATTTTCGATTTTATACAATGGCGATTTTTTTCACATCTGTTTCGTACCTAATGACGTAAGTACATATGGCATGAAAATTTTCAATAAACAAAAACGTCTATAATCCTCCAACAGCCTTTTTTAAGAAGCAAAATTCATTTTCTTTGTGTGTTGAATGGAAAACATGAAAAAAAAAAATATATGTTTCAAAATGGAAAATGGCGAAACAATTGACTTTCGGTAACTTTTTATTGAAACAGTGAAGTGAAGTGATCATTACGTGAAATGTGTGACAAAAGTGACACAAAAATATGCCTGATTGGAGAAAAATTGAACATTTACAAATGAAGAAACTGGAATGAAATCAAATGACCAGCAGTAAATAAAATTGAAAAATCTCAACTATGAATAAAAACTTTCAAAAATTGAAACTGAATTCCAAATCGTCAAAAACACAAAAAGTGAATTTAATTCAAGGGGATAAAATCAAAAATTTGGGGGGGATTCTGAGTTAATATTTGTATGTATTGGAAAAAATAAAAAACAAATAAAAATCATCAAACAGTGAAAAAAAATTGGAATTACTTTATAGTAAAAAAAAAAAAAAAATGGAAATCTGTAAGTAAATCAGAAGTTGAAAAAATTAAAATTATGAATAAAAATTGCCAAAAAGTGAACAAAATTGAAAAAAAAAAAATTTAAATGGTGAAACGAACGAAAAAATGAGAGTTTATTGAAAGGTTCCAGTTTACCATAATAATTATGAGTTCAAATTCGAGCATTAGGGTTTTTTCGGTAGTGTAATTTAGTGGTTGGTGCAGATGACCTTAACTAAATATTTAAAAAAGGTCAAATCTTTCATGGGAATGGTCGAATAAAAGGGTGAACATAATTTTTGAAAAAAATCAACGAATAAAAACTGCAAAACTGAAAAAATTGATAATTTATTCATGGTAGTGGAAAAAAAAATCAAAATTGAATTTAAAATGACAAAAAATGCGAACAAAATTGAACGATATAAAAATTAGAATGACACAAACGAGGAAAAATTGTAATTAAATTTAAAACGACTCGAAGTTCAACTGAAAGTATGACTTATACTACACGAATTTACATTATTCCCGCAGCACTATTAAACATTATGAAATTACCTACGTCATCATAATAAAACACACACACAAAAAAAACTACCAACAAAATATTTCGTTCGAAACTACTTTCCATTTTACCCTTCTTTAGCATTATTTGAATCGACGAGACAAAAATCAAGACACGAATAACGCGACAAACACCTACATCGAAGATAATTATACGGTGACGCAAGCGGAATGAGAATCAGAGGCAACGAGGCAGGAGACACGAGTATACGCGAGTACGTCAACAAAGATCTAGAGCTTTTTGAAGTACAGGGCCTTTGATAACCCCTCTCTTCCTTAATTACTCTTTCAATAGAATATAGACATGGCCGCAAGCAATTGAAACGACACAGTGTCGCGATCAATTAAGAAATATAACGCTACCTCCAGCTCCGCTCGGCACCTCCGTCTTGCCTCGCTCATGTCGTGCGTGTCGCGTCAATGGAATTTCCATCGTGAATTTATTCTTCGATTAAGAGATACCTCGAATTAAACACGCGTACATTAAATTACTCGAATTTCGAATCGAAATTGTCGATTTTCTATGCCGCATAACGAGACGTTGAAACCAACTCGGGTCGATGAATTCTTCACACAGTAGATAGAAACCCAAGTTTAGTAAGTAGGTATTTGGTAAGTAATTACCGCAAACAATGCGCCAAAAGTTGACGACAAAATGCTGACAAATATTTCGATACAATATGCGTTGAATAAGATATCTTTAGACAACGGTTAATTTAACTGTCATATTCACGTACTTATATCTACCTACCTACCTACCTACCTACCTACCTACCCACCTACCTGCCCACGTGTAGCTGTATACTTATATATTATATAAACCGCGAGCAGGGGGGATAGGTATAATACGTCGAGCCGAGTCGAAGCGACTCGACGCGAGTATACCATTAAGCGTAATCCCAAAAATGAAGATTAACGATATTTATAAAAGTTCAATTATTTTTGTAAATCTTTCCCCTTATAACCAGTATACACATACCAGTATTATAAGCGTCAGGTTTCCTTCAACTTTGCTCGACGAGGCGCAGCATTTATTATATATAGCGAACAGAAAACGACGTCTACGGTATGGTATAGTATAGCTAGCTATACGCCGCCCTGCACCCTACCACCCTCTCGTATATAGGCTTCTTCTATATGAAACAGTAATAGTCTTATGCTATAGCGAGGGAAAAGCGAAGCAATTTTTTAAACGTCTCATAGCACGAGTAGAGGGAGCGGGGGCGGAGCGGAGTGGCGCACCGCCATCGGGTAATTTTCCTAGTTTTATGGTGAGAACAATACCACGACGGGAAATTAAACCGTTCGTTAGATTAGTTGATAAGAAAGAAAATTAATGTACTAAATACTAAAAGTAGGCACTTTAACAATACCCATTATTCTCGCCGTCTGCTCTAACTGCAAGACTCGCAGGTAGCAGAGTAGCAGCGGTGAGTTATGACCATGGTAATTGCGCCAGGAGGCGCTATACACAGCAAATCTGCTTCTTTGAAATGGCAACGAGGGCTGCTGCGAGAAAAAAACACCTCTTATTTAGCACCTAGTGTAGTAGCTAAAGCCTGCCGTGCGCTGCAAATACCTACGCGATAACAACCGTGACATATGCGAACAAATTATTTCACTAAGTGTATCAATCTACAATCAAGACGGTAGAGATCCAAGTCCTGGGGGTCTGGTGATGCGAATCTGAGCTTAATCAAATACGTCGAGAAAAACACTCCCATAAAGCACAACTACGCATCTCGGTTAAGGGAGATTAAACCATTTTTAACGATTATCAACAAATTATACAGGGACCGTCAGAAAAATCGTTCACTTTTTAAAAATTCGAAACTCGAAAACGAATTGACTGATTTAAATAAAATAAAAACCCTTTAAAAAGTAAAAACAGACATGAAATCCACCATTTTGATTTTTTTAGGGACTTCAATGACCGAAAAATTGTTTAAAAAGTCACC
This sequence comes from Balanococcus diminutus, assembly GCA_959613365.1. Classification (NCBI taxonomy): domain Eukaryota; kingdom Metazoa; phylum Arthropoda; class Insecta; order Hemiptera; family Pseudococcidae; genus Balanococcus; species Balanococcus diminutus. The sequence goes on from OY390718.1 coordinate 2,337,122, forward strand.
AAAAAAATCAGTAAAAAGTGACCAAAAATCAACCCACCAAGAGAACATTTGAGAGGGTCAAATGAATTTTTGAAGAAAAAAAACACCCTAAAAAATCTCTAGATTTTTACCCAGAATTTTTTTTTGTGTGTGTTTTGGGAAAGAAAACTACAACTTTTAGTAAAAAATATTCGCAAGTAGGTACCTAAGTATTGATCTTGATTTTTTCTTGAAAAAAAAAAAAAAAAAAAAAAAAAAAAAATGGAGCGAAAAATTATAAATTTTTTTAGAAGACTAATCTCTTAATTTTATTGGAGAGAAAATCTATTAATTTTTTAAAACTTTTTAGAGTAAACAACTTTTATGTTTTTGAAAAAAAAAATTATAAAAAAATCGTCTTTGAATGAAATCGTCCAATTTTTTCTGGAGGAATCCCTAAATTTTTTGACGTAGCAGAAAATTTTTTTAGAACTTTTTGTCCAAAAAAAAATCTTGAATTTTTTTCTTCAAAAAAAAAAAATTTGAATCTTTTTCTCCAAAAAAAATCTCGATATTTTTTTTTTTTAGGTACTCTAACAACAAAAAATTGTTCAAAAAGTGACCAAAAAATCTTTAAAAAGGGGCCAAAAATCAATTGACGTAGTAGAAAAATATCTGTTTTTTTTTAGAATTTTTTTCTTCAAAAAAAATCTTGAATTTTTTCTCCAAAAAAATCATTGTTCAAAAAGTACCTAACCATAAAATCTTTAAAAAGTGACAAAAATAATTTTTCGTTTTTTTTAACGAGAAAATTTTTTGTTTGACAGGTATGCTGAATTATTTATTAATCCAAAAAAAAAATTATTTCATAAAATGACAACAAAATTATTTAATTTTTTAATTTTTGAAAAAAAAGTAACCTACTATAAAAAAGTTTCTAGATTTTTATCCAAAATTTTGTTTTTGTGTGTTTTGGGAAAGGAAACTACAACTTTTAGTAAAAAATATTCTCTCTTGAAAAAAAAAAAAAAAATAGGAGCAAAATAAAGTTTTATTGGAGTGAAAATCAATTAATAATTTTATTTTCAACTTTTATGTTTCTGAAAAAAATTAATAAAGAAGTCGTCTTATAATGACATCATTCAATTTGGGGGAGGGGGCGGGGAGAATCTCTAAATTTTTTGAAGTAGCAGAAAAACATCTCTGGGTTTTTTTTTTTTTGGAATAATTGTTTTCTCCAAAGAAAAAACTCAATTTCTGGTCTTAATTTTTTTTTTAAATGTAATCTTTTATAAAAATAAAAAAAAAAACTTTCAAGTTTTTTTTAGTGGTTTTTGTTTCATTCAAATAACTCAATCCGTTTTTGAGTTACGAATTTTTAAAATATGAACGGTTTTTTCTGACGGACCCTGTAGCTAATTAACGATAAAGCACACCTCGTTAGTGTAATTTTCATTTTCGTTTCGACGTTCTAAATAATATCAAAAATAATAATCTTCACATCGATCGACTTTTGAAAAGAAAAAAATATATTATACTGCGAAACGGAAGTTTCTCATTTTTTGAAATAATTAATTTTTAATTGTTTTCTTATGAATTTTTAATTTATATTCAAAGTGAGATTGAAATCGTGTTTATATTAACGTGATTAATTACTTAATGAAGGCTCATCCTGCACAATACCTGGACTCTCCCAGTAAACTTTTTTTCCCTTTCTCAACTCGTAGTAAGTGTATAATTAACGTAAAAGTTTCAAAAACTTTTATTTCTATTCATATTGGGAAAAGAAATGTGAACTATTCGTGTAATTAAGGGGTTGTTTATTTTGCGAAAGCCCTTCTAGGAAAATTCTGACAAAGTAAAAATAATATAGAAAAGTTACACAGATACCTATACATTTATTGGAATTTTTGCTGTGTCTAAAAATAGCGTCGATAAGAGTAGCCTATTTTTTTCATCAAAAAGCAACCAACCTTCTAACGAGGAAGGTAAATCGTGCTAAGGGTTGAGTCGTAGTTTTTTCTGTCATGTTACCAAAGAGAAGAAAAATCGATCAGTGGAAAAGTAAACAACTATTTTCGAATTGATAAGAAATATTTTTATGAGAACGAATAGCTCTGTATGTACATATACTTATATATTTCAGGTCGTATTTTTAATTTTCCACGTATAGTCGTATACATATTTAAATTACTTAAATGAGAAATTTTTAAACGATTTAGTTCGCGGCAGTGGCGTAGAAAAAAATCGATAAAATAAACTCGGTCGACAAAAAAGTTTTAATTTCTTTCTCGTTTTTTTGTCGCGAGCGTTATCTAGTTTTGAAAAAGTGAAAAAAAAAGTTAACAAATAAAAAAAAAGTGAAAAAGAAACAACGTTGGAAACAACCTAAGCTTCGCGTTTATTCGCTGAATTGGAGTTGAGCGACGCGACGCGACGGTAAAAACGAAGGTAATGAATTAAATTTCGAGATAAAAAATTACTGTGTCTCCGTCTTTGAGTGAAAGAGAGAAAAAAAGATACCTATAAGCTTTTGACTTTTATCAACACTCTTTGATAGGCTTGCTTTCAAGATAACCTAACGGTAACAAATTTCATCAAAGTTAAACGTCTAAAATTGTTTTCCCCTTTTACCAAGCCTGCAAGTGTGGACTGTGTCGCCTAATTGCACAGAGCGCAGAAATCGGTAGATTACCTTCTTGCTTCTTACGAAGGTTTGAAACACAGTATCGACAGAAGTTGAGCTGAGAGAAGGGATGACAAATAAAAGAAAAGCAAAACATGAAACAAAAGCGAGTATACAAAAAGGTACCGAAGTATCGAGCAAACACGTCGTCATACAGAACTGGAAATGCTGAAGAAGAAAAAAAAGTTGTTGACTATTGAAATCAGCCTACAGAAAAAAAATCGTCTCCATTAAACCAAATCATTCATTCCACTTTTTCAACTCAGCTTGCTTTTTCTGAAGTCGTCAATTCAGACGAATTTCAAGGGGAGGAGGAATTTTGCAAAATTAAAATTGAATAGTTTTTCGACAATTTTTTATTTTGATGAGTCATACCGAGGGGTTGCCGCCGCATTGTCCAAGGTATAGGTAAACTTGAAATGAACTCCAAGACTTACATCTGGATGGTTTTCCAAAAATTTTCCACGCTTGGGAGTGGAGAGGGAATTTTTCATAACTGAAATTCAATGATTTTCGATTTAAGTAATGATGTAAAAATATCAAATATCAACTTTGAAAAATTCTGCCTCCCCTTCAATGCATTTTTAAAATGAAAAAATACTGCTTTTGATTTTTTGGAGTCCGCATGAAAAAAATTATCATTTTTTTAAAAGTAGAAACGATGGATGAAATTTTTAATTTGTTTGAGAAGAAGCCCCTATTTTATTGCCTGATTGCCTTATTAAATTATTTTTTTAATTCATCAATTTTTGGAGTAAAAATTAATATTTAAAAATTTTTTATAATGAAAATCCTTCAATTTTTTCGGAAATTGAAATATGTACCTACTTAATGCTTACCTTGAGTATTTAGGTATTTATTTATTGATCTGGAGTCAGTGTGGCTAGCGTGAAACCAGTTACTAATTTTTGTTGAAGCAATGAAATGGTTTTCTTTTTTGGAAAGAACGCGTCTCATTTATGAAAACAGCAATCTCTCATTTTTTCACAAAAAACTCTATTGTTTGCCTCATTTTTATGAAAGAGAAATTAAAATTTTTGGAGTAAAAAAATATTCCACTTTTCTCAGAGAAAAATAATATCTAAATTTTTTTTTTTTTTTGAAAAACAAGTCTTAATTTTTTAGGGTGGGGGGGGGGGTCAAAATTTTTTTTGTTGAATGCATAGCGTTGACAATTGGAATTTTCTAAGCGACCTATGCATGACGCCATTTTGATTTTTCACCTATGAAGTTTTGAAGAAAAATTGGAAACTAATTTCAAATTGTTTTTTTTACAAAAAAATTAATTTTTGATTTTTAAAAAATAAAATGCATGGAGTTTTCAAAAAAAAGTCCTCTCGAAAAATCGCCTTCTACATAACCACCAAACTAGAAAAATTTTCCAGCTAAAAATTTAATTTATTCGTGACTGGAATGCTTATACTACGAAAATAAGTTTGATATTTTAATTTGAAATTTTTATAAGTTCCTTCGCTTCGAACTTTTACCTGTGATTGTTCGTTGTACTTGACCAACGAGGCGAAATGGGAAGGGGCGGGGAGAATAAATTACAAATGATTGTAAAGTTTACCAAGTAGGCCGCCTTTTTATCCTTGGAACATAAATTTTTCTTTATTGACATACGATATTATATAAGTAACCTTTTTAAATTTATATTGTTCATAATTCAAAATTGCCAAAAGTTATAAATACTTGAAGGCACAAGACTCGAATAACAAACGAAAATTCGATAACTTTCGTAAGGTCTGCACCCTGTTGGTCAAAGCTGTTGACGTGATAAACTTTCGAAACGTACCGAATTTTCGAATTTACAAAACGATCGAGTTCGTTCTACGATAGGCAAAACAACCAAGGCGATTATTTCGTTTCGATTAAAAATTAATCAATTTTCGACGTAGAATTTGAAAGTAGGACCTTTAGATAATTCGCGTAAGTTGTCAACCACGAAATAAATTCAAAGGGGTGTGAATTTCGCTTGCGAAGCGATTGTTGCTTTCGAAGAGCCAACCAACGTGCCAGCCTTTTACGCAATAACATCGCAGCGCAGACAACAAACTCTCTCTCCACAGCGTCCTGCCTCTATAATCTACATCGCAGCATTCAGACGTTGCGAAAAAAATATAGACGTTCGGTTGGTTAGGTATACGATATGGATAGATATCAAAACATAAATTCGCGAGACTATATTTGCGATAAATTTGTCGCCGTACGTTTTTCATTTCCAAGTGTACAAAACAGCGAGAAAAAAAAATGTATAAGTTTACAAATTCTCGCGAGACGTTTGAAATGCAAAAGTCTGGTAAAACAATATCAAAACAGGCACTCGATGCCTCTGGAGACTAAAGTGAGCAAACTTGCAAAATACGAACAACGACATAAACTTCGATTTCATTTCGTCTAAATCTTTAAATTCGCAGCTGAGCAACAATTCGTAATTTAATTTCATTAAATACCGAAAACACAAAACGCAAACATACACTCTGTCTGGGAAGGCGACGCGGAGGGTAGCGTATTTTAGGTATATAAATGAATCTTTCCATCGTCATATCTCTCGATAGGGAGGGAGGTATAACAAATACTAAGTTGGTTTACGTACGTAGGTAATCAAAAACGAATGGAAATTCATATCAACTTAGCTAGTCTCTCACTCACACAAGTTTACTCGAGAAACTTTACTCTCAAAATGCAGCATACGACAAATAGAATTAGGTACTCGCTGTAGGTATGAACTATGTAGCTTAGCTACCTTCATTTTTAATCAACAATCTTCGTAATTTCGTATAAATACATATTTGCCAGTACACACAAGAGATAGGTTATAGGTACGTTGGATTTACACGTGACTTGCATGCATCGGAGCGAAATTTGAACAAATAAAAGTAACTTTAGTAACCTGAAATTTCAAAAAAAGTAACCAAAATTATGGAAAAAAGTAACCAAAAATTTTCCATTTCCACTTGAATATAATGACTCATAACCCCCTCCCCTCCCCTCGTCAACGTTTTTCTCATATTTTCGCTAAATTTGACGTTTCACAACTCTTAAAATCAATGGTAAAAATTTTGAAAAAATCAAAATTTTCAATTCAAAAATAATAATTTATGCATTTTTTCTTTTTCTATAATTATGACGAATTTTAATAGAATAGTTGGCTTAATAGGTGCTCAATTTTTATATCATAGGAAATTTCAATTCTTGAGAAGCTCACAATAAATAATTTTTGAGTTCCTATCAAATCTTAATTTTTTTTGAACTCAATATTGAAAATTCAAAAAAAAAAAATTTTTTTTCTTGAAAATACTTGATATCAACTTTTTTAAGTTTTTGAACTCTTATTTGTTTTGAAATAGTTTTCAGTTTTCAAATAATTGTTGATTTCAAAAAACGTGAATTTTAGAAAAATGTTAAATTACAAACAATACTGTCCTTTTTTTAATTTTTAAATTTTATTTTTTTTCGATTTTTTTTATTTTTCAAACAATTTTTAATTTCTATAAATTTAAATTTATTAACAATTTGTAATTTCTAAAAAGTTCTGGATTTCAAAAAATTAAACTTAAAATTCTCAATTTTTTGATTTTTAAACAATTTATATTTAATTTTTAAAAAATAGCCGTTCCTAAAATTCATGTTTATTCAAATAAAAAATTTCCAATTTATAAAAATTGTAATGCCTAAGAATTTAAAGTCTAAAAAAATCAATTTTTTGATTGGCTTATTGCAAAATGAGTAGATACAAAAAAATTTTAATTTTTGAAAAGTCTTCATTCTCCACAAAAAAACAATTTTTCAACATGTGAAATTCACAACTTTTCAAAATTTTTAAAAGGAAAGTTTTGCTCATTTGAGAAATATCAAATTTTTGAAGCATTTTAAGTTCACGAGTTGAAACGATTTTATGTTTCATTTTTGAGGAGTTCTCTATTTTTCAAAAATAATTTTCAAATACTTCGAACACATTTTTTTTTTAATTGAAAAAATTACTAGGTATTCTCATTTAAAAAAAAAGTTTTTAATGAGGAGAAATCGGTTTTATTCTTCGACGGCCTCTACTTTTTTTGAAAAGAAATTTTGAGAAAAAATTGTTTATTTGTCGAGAAAAGAATTTCTCAATTTTTTCAAAAAAATACGGCTTATCTACTTACATTTTTTTTTTCAAGAAATGTGGCTCATTTTTAGACAAGAATAAATCTTAATTCTTCAAGAAAAAAAATCACAATTTTTTATACTGACTTGAAAAATGCCTATAAAAGAACTTTCAATTTTTTTAGGAGCAAACATTTTTCTACCTTGAATTTCAATACATAAGTACAAAATAAATATTCCTGAAGTTCGAGCAGAAAAAATCTCAATTTTAAAAGAAGATTCAATAAATTGTTCAATTAAGGTCAGTTGGGGTAACTGGGCCACGTTTTTACAACTCTAAAAAATCTTTATTCAAAAATGCCTCACTAGTGAAGAATAACCTTAAATCTTCAAATGGGACGTGTAGAGAGGTGTCATAGAGGTACGCTCACTTTTTTGATTTTGAGGGTGAAGCACATACCTGAGCTGAGGAACACCTCACTCTACACAAAGAATTGTGGCCCAGTTACCCCGAAAAATGGGGTAACTGGGCCACCAAATTTTTTTTTTATTAAGGAAGATTCAAGATGTGTAATTCACTTACCCCCACTCAAATCTGAGTTTTGGGGTAACTGGGCCATGTCATGTTACTCAAATTACTGAGGCCTCCTCAAGGGGAGCTAGGAACCGAATGATAATTGTTATGGTGGGCTTACGATGTCAGTGTTACCATGCAACCAACCATTTACGCCAAGACGATTTTGGAGGGGATTAGGAAGAGAATGGCCCAGATACCCCGGTGGCCCAGTTACCCCAACTGACCTTACTTAATTCATTTTTAAATAAAATATTTCAAATTTTTTGGAAGCAAAATCTCTGAAAAAAACTTTCAAAACGTTTTTAAAGAAATTTTAAATTTTAATGGCAGCTGTTCGTCAGATTTTTGACGAAATAGTAACCAAAATGAGTCCAAAAGTAACCATAGTAACCAAAATGAGCCCAAAAGTAACTAAAGTAACCTTGCCTTTAAAAAAGTAACCAAGTTACTAAAAAGTAACCGTGTTCCGATGCATGGACTTGTGAATAAATTTTCTCTAATCCACAAAAAGTTGTCTAAGAACATTTTTGAATAGAATAATTTCAAAATTTCTCCAAAAAATATTTTTTAAAATGAAATATTTCAAAACTTTGTTGAAAAATTTCAAAAATCCCACCACTTTTTTGATTTTTAAAAAATTATCTAAGAATTTATTCAAGAGCAAATATTTAAAAAATTTTCTGGAAAAATCAAAAGTTCTACCAAAAATTGTTTAAAAAATTTCATAAATAATATTTTGAAAGGAGTAATGATTGTTTTGAAATGTTTCAAAAAAGAAATCAAAAATTTCATCAATTTTTTTTAATATTTACAAAAAATTGTTCGAAAATTTTCCTCTAAAAATTTTTTAAAAAACAATCGTTGACACGCAACTACTCACATAGGTACGAAATCTACCTGTAGACGAGGCAGAAAATAACGTAATGTATGTAACGAGATCATTTACATAAAATTATGTTACAAGGCCTTCCCTTCCCTTCCCCTCCTAACTTTCTACCCATGACGAAATCACTTGACAAGCCCATTGCGACATTCAAATATATCAAATTCAGAAGATTTTAAATTTATAGCTGAATTTTTCAAAAATTCCTTAAAATTTAAAAATTACCAAATTTTGGAAATTATTTTAGTTTTAAAAAATGGATGAAATTGCAAAAATTAACAAAATATTTTACGTTTTTTCTAAAATTTAGCTGAGTTTCAAATATTGACCAAATTTTTGGAAATTGTAAAAATTGATTAAACATTTAAAATTGACCTTTCAAACATTTTTTAAAAATTTAGCTAAATTTTAAGAATTGGTTTAATTTCAAAACATATCAAAATTTGAAAGTTATCAGATTTTGAAGATTCAGTGATTTTCAGACATTTTACTACATCCCAAAGATCGACCATCCATATTGAGAAATTACTAAATTTTGAAAATTACGTTTAACATTTTTTTGAAGAAATTCAGCTGAATTAAAAAAAATAATCTAATCTCAATATTTTACTGAAATTTGAAAATATCAAATTTTGATTAAATTTTGAAAATGGTAATAAATACCACCTACTCATTAATCCAATGACATTTTAAAAAATTGCAGAAAATTAGGCAGGGTTGTGAAAAGGAAACTTTTTTGTTTCGTTACGTTATTTCGTTTCACAATACTCGGTTATTTTCGTTTTCGTTTCTTTTTGTTATTTTTTCCATCTCAGTTTTTGTTTTGTCTCTTGTTTCGTTATCTATGCCAGTTTAGTAATTTCGTTTTTTTCACGTTTCTTTACGTTAGCCGAAATTATTTTGTTATTTCAGCAGTGGGTACCCATGCGAGCATGCGAGTACTCAAAATATTGTAAATGTTGTCCAGATTCAATTCTGTAATTAAAATTATTAAATTTTCGTGCTGGAATAAGTCTATAATATTACGAAGAAAAAAAATATAACAAATTTTTTGAGTTTTTGAAATTTTGAACGATTTTTTTTCCAAATTTCCAACCAAAAATTCTGAAGAAACCCTTCCAATTTTTTTTTTGAAAAATTTAAACACATTCTTCACGAGATATCATTTTTTCAATTATTCAAAAAATAATCTCTCTCTACCCTGCCTGATCTTATAGGCAAAATTTTCAAATGTTTGTTTGCTGTAAAAATTTATCTGCAAAAAGTTTGAAAAGATGAAAAAAAAAAAAATTTACAAAATATTTTTTTTGAATTTCCAACGAAAAGTTTTGAAGAAATTCTCTACAAAAAAAAAATTAAAATAAATTTTTATGCTGTTGCTGTCATTGTTTTTTATTTCGTTCTCAATTTCGTTTCGTTTTTTCAAAATTTTTTCGTTATTTTTTTTTTTTTTTTTGTTTCGTTACATTTCACAACCCTGAAATTAGGTATATGTATCGCAAATTTTCTAATAAAAATGAAGTTTATATGAAAATTCCAATTGTGGCACTTATATTTACTGTGCCAATTCATTATAAATTCAACTTTTCAAATGGAGAATTGATTCAATTTTTCAGAAAAATGCCATTACTTGTTAAACTTTATTTGGTGATTTAAGCACTGAGAGTTAGTAGGATAGAATTCTTTCAAAATCATCGCAATCGTTGAATTTTTTCAACATTTCAAACTTCTTTCTTTCCTTTCTTTTTTTTCGTTGAGAACTTTTACAAAATCGATATCACAATAAACACGCGTTCGGGCTGAGGTAAAGTAAAGTTTACAGCCCTAAGTTGAGTGACATATTTTCAAATCGTTTTTCAATCTCGCATTTGCGGTTATTGCGGGTGGGAAATTTCATTAAAAATAATAAGTATGTACTCGTATAATTCGAAAGAATGCATTATTTTTCAGCAGCAAGAAAGCAGAGTACCTTAACATCGAGTACTATGTAGCAGAGCGCAAAAACACAATACACGACGAGCCAGAGTTATGTACGCTCTACGCTACCTACCTTCGGGTGTTAACTTCGCAACGAAGTGAAAAAAACTAAAAGAAAAAACCTATCACGTATAAATAATTCCGGCTACCAACTCGCGTATAACGATTTGTGTTCTCGATGATGGGGAGACCGAGGGTGAAAAGCATGCCAATTTTTTTACGCCTTGAACAAAAAGAGAACGTAAGACGGAATCGCATAAGCGAAAAAAATGCTATTAAATTTATGGTGGTAAAGTACGAGCGAGCGAGAGTTTATGACGACTGAGAGCGAGCGTTTCGGCACAGGACGTAGAAACATAGGAACGAGACGATGCCGACGGATGGATGGATGGATGAAAGGCAAAGTAGATATTTCTTTTTTCGTCGTCATCGTCGTGTGCGAGTAAAACGCAAAAGCCCCCGTCGCGTTAACCGGAATATAACGCTGGCAAAAAGGTAAATTCAGTTAAGTATTAAAGTTTTGCTTTCATTATCGAGATTAAAGTGAAATATTACTCCGACGCGACGGTTAATCCCGACGAGAATACCGTCTTATAAGATTCGATGTGGCGTTATGATTGTACGTATATATATAAGCGAAAATAGACTTAAATCATTTTTCCTTTCTCCGGATAAGTAGATAATATGCGTGTGATTTACGTGTAAGTGCCTTCGTTTCGTACCAACGAACGTACCTAAATGTATTCGTGAAGGAAGTCTCGCATACCTATCAAAATTTATCAACCCAAATTGACATTTTTCGTATTATTGAAATTCTGCAAGTAGGCACATTTTTTTTTTTAATTTTATCATTTTATAAATGTCTTTTTTTTCTATGGATGAAAGACTGTGTGTCTTAAGAAAGTCTCGAAACCGAAAAACGAGACTTTCGTAGAAACTTCATCAGGATTTTTCTAAAATAAAAAAATGTTCCAAATTCCAAAGATTAAATAATTTTTCTTCAAATTCCTCAATTTTTAGTAGATATCGTAAAAATTAATTCAACTTTACAAATGAGTCAATTTTTAAAAAAATTATTAAGATTTGAAAATCATAAAAAAAATTTAAATTTTTACCAAATTTTGAAAAGTTGGGTAATACATTAAAAATTAGGTAGGTCTACCCATGCATCGGAGCGAAATTCGAAAAAAAAAATAGTAACTTAAATAACCTGAAATTTCAAAGAAAGTAACCAAAAGTATGGAAAAAAGTAACCAAAATTTTTCCATTGCCACTCAAATAATGACTCATAACCCCCACCCCCTCTCTTCCATTTTTTCAATATTTTTGTTGATTTAGACGTTTTGCAACTCCTAAAATCGAGGGCCAAAATTTTGAAAAACTTGAAATTGTTAATGAAAAAATATCCATTTTCTGTGTAATTATGATGAATTATATAGTTTGATTGTTGGTTTAATTCGTTTCGAATTTTAAAAATTAAAATTTTTACGTTATAGGAAATTTCAATTCTAGAAAAACCCTATCTAACCTTCAATTAGTAAAGAAAAGTCAATTTTAAATTTTTTGTTTCCCAAGTTTTTAAACTTTAAAAAATTATTTTGTTTTGGAACAGTTTTCAGTTTTCAAATGATTTCAAAAAAATGTCAATTATTGCAAAATTATCAATTGCAAACAATTGTTTATTTTTTAAACTCTACAATTTTCAATTTTTGAAAGCATTTTGCCTTTTCGAATTTTTTATTTTCCGAACAATTTTCAATTTAAATTTCAATTTTTATAAACAATTTTCAATTTAAAAAAAATTTATTATCCAAAAAGTTTCGGTTTACAAGAAATAAAATTTTTGAAGTTAGCAATCTTATTTTCAAAAAATTAATTTTTGAAAACTTTTTAATTTAAAAAAAATAGTTGTTTCTAAAAATAAGTTTATTAAAATAAAAAATTCCAAAATTATAAAAATTATAATGCCTAAATAATGAGTTGAAAAAATTTCAATTTTTGTGTGGTTCGCAAAATGAGTAGGAGTAGGTAAAAAAAGTATTCATTTTTAAAAGTATTCAATTTCCAAAAAAAATAAATTTTTAAATTTGTAAAATTTCCAATTTTTCAAAATTTTTAAATTTTGGAACGTTCTTCTTATTTAAAAAAATCCAATTTATGAAGACCTTCAAGTTCACGAGCTGAAACAATTTTTTTTATATTTAGTTTTTGAGAAGTTATTTATTCTACATAATTTTTAGTAATAATTTTCAATTTTCAAACATTGTTTTCAAACACATTGGTCACCTTTTTTTTAAATGAAAAAAAATTCCTGATGATTTCTCATTAAAAAAAAAAGTTGTTAGTGAGAAGAAATCTTTTTTATTATTCTTCAACGAAAAAAATCTCTAATTTTTTTTAGTGGAACTTCGATTTTTTGGACTAAAAGTCGTTTATTTGTAGAGAAAGAATCTCTCAATTTAAAAAAAAATCTCATCTCTTACCTGGGTACTTTTTTTTGAAGTAAAAATGTGTTCCTTATTTTACTTGTTTTTTTTTTTTTTGTTTTAAGAAATGTCTCTTATTTTTAGAGAAAAATAAATTTTAATTCTTTGGGAAAAAACCTCAATTTAAAAAAAAGAATGAATTTTTTGTTCGAGTTTTTTTTTTTAAATTTTAAAACGTGTTTGAAGAAATTTTGAATTTTAAGGGCAGTTTTGTATTTTTCATACAGATTTTTGACGAAATAGTAACCAAAATCGGTGAAAAAGTAACTAAAGAAAACCTTGTCCTAAAAAAAGTGTAAGAAATTATTTTTAGTGAGAATTCTACCTGGTACCTATTCCCCTAGTGATACTTGCTATGCTTTGCTTTCTCCTCTCTCCGCTTTCACCTGCTTATTTCTACGACCAGTTGCAAGGTGCGCGCGCTGGGGATATTTCATCCCTCGAGAATGTTGTACGAGCTCGTATGAGAATACGAGGTACATTTCTCTATCGCTTCGCGAGTTTGTATGTTTGAAATTTGTCGTCATCGTGCTTAATTAATTTTCACGTTTTTGGACCTGTTGTTCGGATTGATTTTTGGTGAGTCTTACTCATTGAGTACTGTTTTGGTTTTTATTACTGTGTTTATGGTTGGTGGGTAGCCAACCTACGTTACATAATTTATATAGTGCTGCTTGGCTATGCTTTTTATACTCATTCGCTGGCGGGTGTCGCGGGAGTTGGCACCAGGTATTCCTTTAGGCTTGAGTGAGAGGGTATCTTGCTCAAGCGACGATAAGGAGCCGGCTGTTTGGGCACTCCGTTGCCACTCAGCTTTAGGGCCAGCACTTAGAGGGGACTTATAGGCATTCGTTGCGGGCTAGGTCTGAACCCTACTAAGTTGGTGCCGGTTAGAGCCCGGGCCAGAGTGAGGTGTTTGCGAATACGTACAGATGCATGGTACGTCTTTATATTAGAGTGCCAGTACTCAGGTGCGATATTTAAATGTTTTAGGTGTATCAGGCAAGACGCAGTCGCCACCCGTGTCCAGCTATCCAGCCCCATCGCAACATTAACCTCAAAATTATTATGTATATATAATTTCCTTCGTATTTTATGTTAGCCCCTTTTTTTTTTAAACCTTTCTATAATATACTTTTTTCCCTTCTTAAATTTTTACAAAAGTAACCAAGTTACTAAAAAGTAACCGCGCTCCGATGCATGCCTACCTCAAACTGTTGAAATTTTTCCAAGTTTTGAATTTTTTCAAATATAAAATTTTCATCAAATTTTGAAAATCCAACAAACTTTGCAAATTTACTTTTTAAACATTTTGAAAAATAAGGCAGAACTTGAAAAAATTATTTCAACCTCGAAAATTATTCAACTTTGAGAGATATACCTCATTTGAACTAGATTCAGGAAAATAATTGGTACCTAAAACTTTATCAATGTTCGAAAATTGATTCACAAAATTTCGAAAATTTATCAAATTAATTCAAAATACGAGTACCTATGACCAAAATTTCAATTTTCATAAAATTTTTAATTTTTTCCCAACTTTGAATATTTTTATCTACATTAATTATTTCTTTTTTATTCCTAATAAATCTTGAAGATTTATTAAAAATTATTAAAATTTTAAAAACTGATCTCACTCCAAACATTTATTAAAATTTATCCAAAAGTTACTAAATTTTGAATTTTTTCCAAACTTCAAAAGATGTAGGTATAGGTATAATACGAGAATCCCAAAATTTTTAATGTAGAAAATATATCAAATTCATTGACCCAAAATGTTCATCAAATTTTTGTTTCGAATTTTCATCAAATTTTCAAAATTTCACTATAACTATTCGTGATATTGAAAAAATGTATTGCAGGTGCACCAAATTTAGAATTACGTTATGAATTTTGCAATTTTCTCTTTTCTTTTTCTAAACAGAGATCGCAGAGAAAATTATTATTTTCAATAATTCAAAAGTATAGTGAAAAGTTGAAATTCTCCAACTTTCATAAATGGTGGCATGGCCGAATAGATGAGTCCAATGTGTATAGGTAGGTATTCATATTATCCACCTTTGATATTTTTATGTAAGGTAGATAAGCTGAGTGCGATACTCTTTCAGTTATTCGAGCATGCCCACTTCAAATCATTATTTCTGTGCATTGTAGCGTCGTACAATTTATCATTTTTTTAAAAAATGAATGACTCTATATTGCTAATTGAAATTTTATATTTTTTCCGCAACCTACACAACGTTCAGCTCGAATAGGGACCTACAACATAATTTATATTTTTCAACTCGCAGATGGAATTTTAACTTCCTGGAATTGATGTACCTACAAGCGAATACAAGTTATCTATTCAAATTTCCTACGACAAGCAATAAAATTGGAAATACTCCTCATTTTCTTGTTTTTCATACAAAAGAAACATCTAAATAAAATGAAAGAAAAAATAAAAGAGGTTAAATGCTGGCTCCGAGTTCCCCTCCGCGCCTCTCGTGTGAAAATTTCTTCAAGGCACGTTCGAATTTCTAAAACGACAAATTAAAAGTAATCGGTCCGTGATAATGTTTTATTTTACTTCTTGACGTCGTTAGCCGAGCTAAAAATTTCCTTCAAAGACTTGTTTAAGGTTTAATAAATCGATTCTTCTACAGCATTAATTAACGAAACGTACTTCGTAATTTACCTTAAAGCAGTATTTGATGAGATTTTTTTTTACTTTCGAGAATATGTTGCTATGGTTACCCATTTACGAATGTAAATAAACCAATTTTTTCCTCCGACAATTATATACTTATATATAAAATACCACCTATTGTTTGAAACGGTTAATTTTTTTCATTTTGCGTAAAAAGTAAGCGCGAAACGTGACGCGACACGATCGTCTCCCTAGGTATGTTTTTATTTCAAATTTCATTTGCAATTTTGAAAGCCCGAAAGCCGAAATGAAAAGTTATAAGTTCATTGAGAAGATTGCCAGCCCTCATTTCTTCCCCTGCTCGCACAATGCGCCCATCTGTACATATACAAAAGTGTTGCGAAATTACAAAAGTTTAAAACACGTAGACTGTATTGTTGAAACGTATAATAGTGGAACTGACAAAAGCCTTTTCATCCATCACGTGTAGACGTAGTTAAAACTATGAGAAATTTTTCGAGTACGTATTCGTGGCAAAACGAGTAAATATTATTGAAAGTTTCAAAACAACATGCGGATGTTAATCTGTATTATACGAAGAGGGATTGTCAGGTAATGCTCCTCTCATCCTCGTATATGTTTGCTGCGCAGCAATATAGCTCCGTGCCTGCGCCCTTTATTTAAATTTGTTCGACGTTAAAATATGAGCAGGTATAATCACAGAAAATTCGTTCATAGCTTCTTTCAATTTTTTTCAAACGCACGAGTGAATTTCAAACAAAAAAAATTAATTTCTAAAAACTTGAAACTAAAAAAAGAAACAAAATGAATATTTAAAAAAAAATAATAATAAGATCCAATTGATAGATTTTTCAACAAAAAAGCATAATTTATATTGTACTATGCTAAAAATTTGATAAAAAAATATGTTGTTCATGGAAAACAATGAATTTACCAAAAATAATAAGTTGATAACTACTACCTGGATTTTTTTTTTGAAAAAAAAAAACAAAAAAAATGACAATACCTAATTCCATAATTAATTATTTCACAAAAGTAAAGTTTAAAACACTTATTTTCACAATATTTCGAGTAAAAAAAAATTCATTTATTTCAACCAAACAAATATTTAATAATTTTGTTCAAGTATGTAAGTATATTTTTGTAACTTTGATCAAATTTAGTTTTTTCATTATTTTTCGTAAAATTTCTTTTTTGAATTTTGTTTAAAACCAGTACTTTCCATTTCACTACGGTACTAGACTATTTTTTTTTTTGAATTTTATTCAAAAACGATTTTTTCAACTTATAAGCCCGGGAGAATTATTTTTTTAGATTTTGTACATTTAAAAAAATAATCTTGAAATCTCTAAGCAATATTTCAAAATTCTGTTGATTACCTATATTGTAGCCAATTTTCAAAATTTTCATACACAGGGCAATCCATTTATCGAGTTGATCATTATAAAAAATGATGAAAAAAATAATAATAAAATAAAATTTTTAAAACGTCCAGTACACACTATACACACATAATCCTTTAAATGTGGATTTTTCATTTTTTTATTGATCGATTCAAAATCTTCAAGCTATATTATTATATTTTACCATATTTTTGTCAATCTTTTATAGATTTCCAATTTTTCACGATTTTGCTAGTTTTCAATACTTAGGTATTCTAATCAATATTTCTTCCTTCATTTCATTTTTAAGGTATGTCTTTTAAAAAATTTCCAGCAAATTTCAATTTTATTCTTTTCTATTTCTCTTCTTTTCTCTATATTTTCATTTCATTCCATTTTTCATTTTCTTTTCTTCTCGATTTTTTTTTTTTTTTTTTTTTGTTGGAATATTGGAGAAGAGATTTGAAAAAAAGTTGGAAGGTTGGTCTGGTGTCAAAAAAACGTGGAAAATGTATTGGGTTTCAGGCTTAAACTTTTCACTCTGCAAATGAGGTTCAAAATTTTTGAATTTTCAAAACAAAAAAATTACGATTTTTTTTTTGATAATGAGACATACTACATCCATTCAACTAACTGCAGCGTTGTCAATTGAAAATTCGAAAAAATCAGAGGATTTTTTCGTAAAAAATCAGCTGACATTCAGTAGATATAAATTTTCAAGAAAATTTATTTGTAGTAGATTCAGGAGAAAAAAGGATGTTTTGGCATTAATTCGTGTCTTTCAGTGAATTTTTTAGTGAAAAATCTAAGAAACAAATTTTTTAAAAATGTAGTGGAGCCAGAAGAAACAAATTTTCATTAAAATAATCAGCTGAAATAGTATAGAGTCAGGAGAGAAAAAAATTATTTTTTCATCAATTATACCGTTTGGAGAATTTTTTGTGAAAAAAGTAGTACAGTTGAAGAAAAAATAAGGTAAAAATCTTTTTTTTTTTTTTTTTTTTTCGTTCTTAGCCCAATTTTTACAGAAATTGGAAGATTTTTGAAAAAATCAATAGATCAGTAGAAAATAAAAGTACAGCTTTGAAAAAGTAATAGATCTATCAACAGAATTGGCAACACTGCTGATTCATGAGAGGAAAAAATTTCAGGTTTTTTTCAAATTTTTCAGTGGTCTTAAGCCTCGTTTACAATGGCAATGAAAATTTTCTGGAAAAAAATGGGAAAAAGTGATTTTTTTTTTTTTTTTTTTTTTTAATCAAAGCGTTAATTAGTCGAGGTATAAACCAAAAAATATCATTTGAAATCATAAATAATGTGAAAATAAATTTCTTAAAACTCATTCATGCATCTTTACTCTTCCGTAAATTCTATGAAAAAGATAGCAATTTTTCTATCTATTTCCCTGAAAATTTGCCATTTTATTATAAACAAACCCATTGAATTCTTACTATTTCTATCTTTTCTGTGAAAATTTCATTGCCATTGTAAACGAGCCTTTACATAACTTTTTAAAATTTATTTGCAGGGTGAAAGGTTCAAGACTGATAGCCCCAATTTTTTCCAAATCATTTTGACACCACCACACAACTTTCTTCTTGAATTCCCTCTTCAACTTACTAAAAAAAGTCGAGGACGACCCATCCTTGGAAATATCTTTTGACATTATTCATCAAACTTGATACATGCATAAAAATTCAACAAAATTTTACATTTTTGTTCAATTTTCCAATATTTTGTTGGACACAGTCACAGCACTTTCGATTGAACCTCAGACCAAAAACATTATCGAAATTGCAAACTATTTTGAGTATAATTTTTTTTTTTTAATTTCGAAATAATGAAAAAAAATGTTTCAAAAAATTGAAAGCAGCTCTCAGTTTGAAATTCATTTCTTTTAAGATTCCAATTTACAGTCAACATCGCAAAATTATCTTTCTTTTCAAACTGCACATTTATTCACACCATGACTTAGGAACCTTTAAGCTTCCTTTATATGTACATCAAAAACGTTATAAAAAATTTCCAATAAGATCATCAGCCCAAAACTAGTTACCAACTGACTACGTATGTATTGTTAACCAAAGAAAATAATTCGATTTCCACTATTACTCGGAGGAAATTGAGCCACCGATACGGTAGGATTAAAGTCTGAAAATACGTACGTACAAGTTGGCAATTTGATGAAAATTCTATACAACACGAACGTTTTTCAGTATCCCTGACTCGTTTCACCGCACAACCAACAAAATCGACCCCAACTCGCATTTTCTAATTAGCTCTCAGCGCCTATCGGTACTGACCACGAATTTGGAATAGATTCTCGCTTCCAACCTTGAATTATTTATTTACGTATTCGAAACAAATACCAAAGAAACGGTTAATTTTAAACCTACTCGCAACAAAATATTTCCCAAAATAATCATATTTCCAGCTCTCGACGTACTCTTTTTCTTTACGTAATTAGCGTATCGTAATGAAGCCATTACGACCCACGAGTCTCTGCATACCATCATTCAAAACAAATCGAACCGTAAGTAGTAAGTCTAGTAAGTCACATTAATTCCTTTGGCGAACGTGTAGCTTTACAAATGTAATTTTATTTCCTTATTGAAACGCCTTCCTCGTTAATTCTTCGCATAAAAAGCAGCCCTTTGTCGTTGATATAGCATTTCAATTTCAAATTATAACCCAATTATAAAAGCGAATTGATTTTTTCCCTCGTTAGAATAGCAGATATACTTGGAGTGGAACTTGGATTTCGTTTCATAAAAATCAGCGTCGTCAGTATAAAAATTCCAAACGTCAGTCACCTCGCTCAGACCTTCGTTGCGGAAGATAAATCACGTATGATAAACTTCGATTTCGCACGTCTACGTATTTGACATGTAACGGATAAAAATTCGACTCTGGAAACATGAAAAATTCAAATCTACTTTACAATGCGAGTATCCAGTAGACAGAGCAGAGCGACAGCAGCAGCAAAGGTCGCGCGAATTTGCCCTGCCTCGCACAAAGCGCGTCAAGTATACTCGAAAATCGATGATGAAAAATAAATATAAATGTAAACGTTACGTATACAGAGGTACAGTACAGATGACAACAGAATAGAGTGATAACCCGCTCATAAATAACCCGATAAAAGTGAATTTTTTATAAAAGGCTACGTTTTATGTAACGATAGGTAGGTACGTATAAACGCATCTACTATCTACACGAACCGCCACCTCACCTCTCACCCCGTACCCCGGCCGCACCTATTAAAAAATGAACAAAAAATAACGCCAACTTGTCAAATCGTTCGATACGCGATGAATTTACTTCGGAGGTATTCGGGCTACCGATGGAGATCGTGTGGATTATTTCGAAAATATTATCGTTCATCTTTCCCATCTATCAGAATTCGAGACAGAGCAGCTTCCTTTACCAAACTGTTTTTACAGTGGAAAATTCCCAGCGAAAATTGAAACCCGCTCGCGGTAGGAATTTTATTCGCTTGAAAAAATTCGATTACGAAAGAACAGCTGTTTAAAAAATTTGATTAAACTCGTATTTTCTGCTGATAATTTTATTTCGTAGGGTCCTACGAACGAGTAGGAGAGAAATTAACGATTGTTACGTGCGGTGGGAGGAAATAGGGGAACAAAAGTCGCAGCAAAACTCCTAATTAGAACGTTCAAAACGTCTAATTTATTTTTAGAAACACTTTTAATTCGAGCTCGTTTAATTATCGAATGCGAAAAAGTTCATACCAATAGTCGCATAGATACTTTTCTCGGATTCAAATTTACGTACCAGAACGATAAAATGAGAATATAATGCAAGAGCTAGCATAGTTTAATAAAATCTCTTCTATTTGGCCAATTTCACGAGGACAAAATGTTACAATACCTAGGTATAGGTAGGTAAAAAAAAAAAAAAAAAAAAAAAAAAAAAAAAAAAAAAAACCAATAGAAATATGAAAATACTGGAAAATGTGGATTCCATTAAAAGGGTCAAGACGAGCGAGCAAATTCGTCCTATAACCACAATATCATTATGTAATATGTAGGTAATGTAATATTCTAGGTAAAATATTCACATAATATAGAACATTTTTCCATTTCGTGAAAACTAAAGACCCCGGTAGGTATGTGGTTTTTTCCTCGCAGTCAAGTTTTTTTTTTCGGTTTGTTAAAAAATATTCTACGTATCTATGCGAGATACAGGATGAGAGAGGAAGAAAGGGGTAAAATTAAATATTTACGAGCGTAGTAAATATAATCGTGTTATACGGCGCTTGGACGAATGTTACATTTGAAAAGTAGGTACTACCAAAGAGTATAATTTTGGATGATATGGTCGACAGTTGTATTCGCCATTTGTCGGCTTCGATAAGTACGTCTACACACGCGCTCACAAAATAAACCAGCATAGCACCGCTGAAACCCTTTGCTTACACACGTACAACACAAGAAAGAACAACACCATAAACCGCAGCACGAAAATTTACAAACCGCTAACAATGGTACACTCCTCGAGTACGATATTCGTCGGAGAAAATTTCGTTATTTTATCCAGGTTATACAGGGTGTCTCAGTTCGATAATATTCCCTTTCAACCTGGTAAATCGGCAATTTGTTTCAATAATTTGTAGATATGTTTACCTAACCTTACTATTGAAGGAACTAAAATACAACCACACATGATCACTTCATCAATTTTTTAGGAACTTGTCTTCTAGATGTTAAAAATGCAACCAAAAATCCAGCAACAATAATACGAATATGCCTTATGGCTGGGAGGGGGGTTTTCTATCAAAATTTAGTTAATAAAAAATTTTCTTTAAAAAGTCAACAAAAAAATATATAGGTATATGAGGTACCTAATTATAAGTTTCAAAATGTTTAAAAGTCATCAAATTTTGAAAAAATTCGAGTTTCAAAATGTCTGAACATTGTAAAAAAAAAAAATTAAAAAAATAAAATTGGGAAAAAAAATAAAAACTCTATAATGCTACAGCAACTGTGTTAGAAAAGCTGATTTTTATATAATTTTGAAGTAAATGACAAAGGAATTAATTTTTTATGAATATATTGATAACTTTTATAAAATTAATATAAACGTTTAAAATAAAAAATTAAAATTAATTTATAAAATATAAAATAAATAAAAACTTATTTAATTTTCGTAAAATTGATGACTTTGATAAAAGTAATATAAAAAATTTAGATTAAAATCAATTTATAGAATTTGATCAAAAAATGATGAGTAAATCGAGCTTATAAAATTGGATGCATTTTTTTATGATGCTTAGCATATTTCAATAAATGGCGCAAACCCCCTCCACCCTAATAAAAGAGGAGAGACAAGTTCATTTTTCTTCCATTTGAAATACAAGTAAAATGCTAGGCAAAACATTATTTTGAAATAATGGATTAAATTGTTCCAATTCAACTCCGACCTTTTTTTCCCCAAATAATTCATAGTACGTATTAATTTTTCTCAAAATCGATATACACTCTTGATGGGTCTTTGACCTTCCACTAAAATTTGAAGTAATTCGGTCCATTAGGACGACAGTTATCGTGGCGAGTGATCATATTATACATGGTGGACCGGATTGATGGTAAAGCCTTCCAACAAGTAACTATGCAAGCTATGATGAGTCGATGTAAGCATATTTGCCAAACCTCCGGACTGCAGGGGCTGAGTTAAGCTCATTGAAGAAATTTTTTTTGTTTTGGTTTGGCAGAGTGTTTTCAACCTTTTGCTTCTCGACAAGTATCAGAGTGTTTTCAACCTTTTGCTTCTCGACAAGTATAATAGTTAGAAAGTTGCGTTTTGCGACATCGTATGACAAATTTTGTCTAGTATTTTTTCATGGGCGGACTGGTAATTTTTATAACTGGACAAAGAAGTCTATAACGAGTAAAATATTTGAAGGAAAAAAAAACGTGAAAAAGGTGACAATTTTTCTCGTTTTTCTGCGGTACCTCAAAAAGTTGTCCTTTGACCAAGCTGTTATTATCAACTTTTCTAGATGAATAAATGCTGTTTTTTTCAATGGCGCAATCCCCATCCCTCTATCTTACTCCAATCAAAAGTAATGAACGAATAATTCGTTGAAAAATATCTGAAAAAAATCATGATCAATTTTTTTTAAATAATTTTTTTCAATGCATCAAAAGTTATGAGCAGTTAATTTTTTTGGAAAAACACGAAAAAAGTTATTTAGGAAAAAAATTGAAAAAAATTTCAATTAGGTATTAATTTAGAAAAAAATATTTTGAAACAAATTTTAAAAAGTTAATCTAATGAATAAAATATATCATTTTAGACTTTTGAAAACATTTAAAAAAAATTAATCTAATGAATAAAATAAATCATTTTAGACGTTTGAAAACATTAAAAAAAAAATTAATTCGTTAAATTCATCCCCATATTCATAGGTAATTACTAATTAATTAGGTATCAGTATGTCCGCTTGAAGAAAAGAACTATTTCATTTTTTGATAATGGACCACCTTTATAACTTTTTCTTTAAGAAATCCAAAAGTCCTATAATTATTTAAATAAGTGTTCTCGTAAATTTCAGAAAAAATCTACCAACATTTCTTGTAATTTAGATAGCTTATACGATTTTTGACTTTTTTCTAAGAATTTTTTTAGATATTGGGAATAGGGGGAAGGGGGTCGTGTCATTAACATTAATTCTGAGAATGCTATTGTCATATGAATATTTTCAATGAAATAGCGAAGAGTTGTCAATAGTTCACCTACTTACGTGCATAAATATAATTATTTCAAATTCTAATTCATCTTCTCAAATTACCTGTAACAAATAAAAACAAGAATGGTATTAATTGTACGTAGGTACCTAATAATAAATATCCATAAAATATTCACATCATCAAATGTAGACAAAAAAGTCCCCATTCTCATTTCATCGTAATCATCTAAAAACTAGGTACAAAATTAACTAGAACAAAATATGTTTTTTTTTTCAATTTTCGAATATTTTGTGATAAAAATTCACTGACATTTCTGCGATAATTTTCTTCTTTTTTTCAATTAACTCATTACAAAATTTTCAGGAAAAAATTTCTCTGAAATTTTGTGTTTTTTTCTTCAATTTTTTGAAACTTTATACTAGAATAGTTTTTTTTTCGAAATAAATTATCCTTTCGTTTTTTTGTTTGATTTTCTAAAATTTCGTGAAAAAAATTCTCTGAAATTTCATGAAAGTCTCTCAAATTTTACGAACAATCTTTGGGGAAAAATTATTCAGAATAAAATTAGAAAAATTCACCCTTACGACAAATTTGTAAATTTTCATTATATGTATTGAAAATTGTTACATTATAATAGGAAATTCGGAATGAAAACAAAAATTAAAAAAAATCATCAAGAGATAACTATCTTACAATCACTTCAATGTAAATATTGAAAGAAAAAAAAAATCATTCTTTATTTTCCAACGATAAAATCCTTAAAAAGTATACCTTGTATCTTTAGTGGGATTGGCTAAATCCACAACAAGTAATCACGAAAACGAACGAACGAGAATTCATCTCATATTGGTCGTGTTTGTCATTGAAAACAAAATTGATTTGCAAGTAATTCAAATTTTCACTAGTTTTTCATAAACGATTTTCTCAAATTTTTCATCAAGATTTTCTCAGTATGTTTAATTTAATTATCATTTTTTTTTTTTAATTTTCCAAGTTATCCATTCTTTAAACTTTTCATTTTTTTTCTACCTTCATTAGATTTTTGAAGAAAATTTTTACAGTGAAATTATTTATCAAATAATTTATTTCCATTTTTTCCTCAAATTTTGCACCAATTTTTTTTTTTTTTTTTTTTGTTTGTCGATTAAAAGTGAGTACAATTTATTTTTTAAAAATTTTCCAATTTTTTCATTCAAAGTTCTGCCAATGTTTTTCATCAAAATACATACAATTTTTTCAACCTATCTATTCACACATTATTGAAACAAGTGGCCGACTTGCCCAGTTGCAGAGAGAATATTGTTAACTGAGACACCCGGTATATCCGCGTAGTACCCTAACGAGTAGTAATTTCCGCAGAGTTTTTCCATAAAACAATTGAGAGACAGGGA
The DNA here is from genome assembly GCA_959613365.1 of Balanococcus diminutus. Taxonomy (NCBI): domain Eukaryota; kingdom Metazoa; phylum Arthropoda; class Insecta; order Hemiptera; family Pseudococcidae; genus Balanococcus; species Balanococcus diminutus. The sequence goes on from OY390718.1 coordinate 2,361,911, forward strand.
ACATAAATCAACGTAGATTTTTTCACAACCTCTCTGGCATAGTTCGGCTGCGATATAATCACGTTCAAAAAATAATGACCAAGTTTTTCGCCCCAGCCCCGCAGCCTCGCCCGCAGCTCCGGCATTCGAGCGAATGGTGGAATTTGCACCGATGAAAGAAAAATAAGAATTTTTCCTCTTTCGCAAAAGAACCCAATAAAATAAACCTAATTAACCTCGACATCGCGCCATGCTTCGCGTCGAGCTATTTGAGCAAGAAAACGAGATAAAAATTCTCGACCATTATTCCGAGATATCGATTCGAATTGTGTGAATGATGCTTGAGTTTTTGAGCGGCTCGTCAATCTAATCCGTAATACAGCGGACGCGGACGGAACGGTTTCGAGCTCGACGTAACTATACATAAAATAACGAACTTTGCAAAATTTACACCCGACGATTCGCAAGTTTCGCAAATTGACAATAATTTCGGCCTGACTGAAGGTATAGATTATAGATGTCTCTCGATTATACGCGCCAAAAACTTGGCCTCTTCATCTCTTCGCATTATACACAATACACAGGGTGTTTGAAAAAAAAATAATACCCACAAAAGTGTCCATGTGCTTGGAAAATTTACTAAACGATAAAGAAGGCTACCGCAGATATTTTTGTCGAGACTATATGAATTTCATTTTACGCCTGCCTGCTCGCTCCTGGCGCAGAACTGAAGCGGGCTCGAGCCGGCTGCTGTGTCTTTAAATCACACTTTAAATAATGGCGTTTTTAAATTAGAACTGCGAAGTGGTGCAAATTTACGGTTATTCGTTTCGCTGCTTCGTGAGATAGAAAATAAATAACCAATCGGCCCCGATGTATTACCGCCCATCCTACATTCCGCGTAGGTAGGTACCAAATTTCCTATTTCACAATAAAGAAAATTGCCCTCGTCAATCTCATCATTCTATCGGGCTAACATAAATCTTAAATCCTCCTTCTTATATAAACCCATACACTCGGCCGAATCAAAATTCACCGCATTAAGAACGAACGAACGAAAGAAAAATACGCCAAAATGATACGGTGGATCAAGCAGATTACAAAGCGAAGGGGCATCGTCCTTGATAGAAAAAAAAGGGGGGAAACTCGGATTATTATTATCGACGCCGAAATATCTATTTTCCTCTACAGCGATAGGTTCACCAACTCGTGTAATTAGCTATACGATACTCGAAACACCCTAACACGACGGTTCACTGCCTTCATAAACTTAATCATAATCAACGTCGAACTCGACCAAACTAATATCGAGTTGGCCAAAAAAACACCACTATGTATGGCAATGGCGCGAAACGATAACAAAAGCCCAAGATGAAAGTCAAGCAAAAAAGTAGGTAGCGAGAAAAAAAAAGACGACGTCGCCGAGCTGTTTACAACGACAATAATGCTCGCACGTTTTCAACAATATAGTCTGACTTGGGCTAAAACGAATGAGAAAAGAGCTCTGTGCGTCTTTCAAAACATTAACGTACAACTACGTTGTCGTTTTTTGAGAAAGAACCACGAATGGAATAATTCCCTCAGAGACATTCCATCTCATTTATTTTTTGTTCCGCAATCGATATAGATTTGTTTTGTATACATTCGACTGCGAGCAAAATCGCTCGATGTACGATTACAGGACGTAAAATAAAATTTTCCCCCAAAAAAAAAAAAAAAAAAATTGCAAAACTTTAATACGAATTTTGTCGTGTGACCAATAAAAGTATAGAGTTCCGAGAAAACGTGTACCGATACAGACGTGTGTTGCTCGCGTTCATATAATTATCATCGTTTATCGATCGTATTATTTATTTATCACTTTTCGTATACGTAGTTCTATTTTTAGCGTACCTACACTACAGAAATACGTGTACAGTGCATTTGTTTCGTGAAATGTAACTTTGAACCGGCTTCAGTTCTCTGAGCCGGTTTCCTCTTATCACCAACTTCGGTACTGACTACAGACCGAGTAGATAGATATGACTACATGCGCTTCCGCAGTCCGTAAAGACACCTTCCCCTCCGCCAACCAAGTCATCATATTTCCGTTCATTGAAGGTACTCCAGCTTTCCATTATGCTAAAAAATTAGTAAATATTATCGGAGACAACGTTCTTCACTGCGCCAAAATTTCGAACAACAGAATACGCATGTATTTAAAAAGCAGAGATATAGCAGAAAACTTCCTCACCTCTGGAGGTGAAATAGAAATAAATCGCCAGGTAATCAAGGCTCGCTGGTACAAAGAAGAAAGAAAATATAAAAAAATCATCATCTCTAACGTTCCTCCTCACGTACCTCATGATGAAATCATCAAACTGATGGTATCCCATGACGTCACACCGAGCTCGCCCATGAAATTCTTGAAACTCACACAAGAAGAAGGACTTGGACTATCGAACATATTATCAGAAAGGCGATTCGTATACGTCCCTGAAGAAGCAGCAAGTAAATTGCCTCCCTCCGAAATCGTCAAATACGATGATGAAGAGTATCGCGTTTTTTACAATGACTCTGTAATCAAGTGCTTCATTTGTCACGAAATTGGGCACACCACAAAAGCATGCAAATACGCATACGAGAATAGTAAAGATGAACAACCCGAATTAAACGTCACCGAAATCAAAGCTATCGAAACAACAGTTACACCACTTCAACCAAACAAAAGGCCGCTCTCAGTCTCAACTCAATCAGCTTCCTCTGATATTATAGACAATACGAAATCAACTCCAGTTATCAACGATCTTCGTAGTACAGAAAACGATAATCTTGCACACAACGAAAACATCAACTCGCCCTCAAGCTTACCTAAGAAGAAAAAAATTAATCCGAAACCAAAAAAAGCAAAAATCGAAAAAGAACCAGCTTCCATAAAAGAACAACTCAAAACCATCGAACAGAATTTTACAGAGCACCAGAAAGATTATCCCATCTCATTCTCAAATTTCCAACTCATGATGAACATGCTGAAAGGCGAAAGCGACCCACTGCCAATTATATCACAGTTTACAGACAACGTTGAAGGTGTTATCCAAATTTTGGAACAAAATTACCTTTTTCTCACCACCACAACCATGAAAACTCGTTTCACCCGATTAAAAAATAAAATTTCCAATAAATCAACTAGCCAATCAGAAGAAAATGCCATGGAAACAGAATCAGCATCCGAAGACGCCGAAGATGAATTTGAAATGAATGTCG